>OX442369.1:5780727-6980727 GCA_949357725.1 Hyperoplus immaculatus
GGTGACACCCAGGTGTTGTTTTCCCCTTTGCTTTACCTTGTCTGTGTAGAGCAGCATCCTCTTAGCTTCCCTGGTGTTATACATAAAATGACAGTGCTCCAGGAGAAACCCCATATCAACCCAAATGCCAGCATTTAAATGAATGGTGTTGATTAAATTGCCTGGTACTGGCTGTAAAGACAATCATTTTGTTTTTTAACACCTCCCTCCTTCGGCACTGCCTTATTACTGCTGATTCACCATCAGCACCCCCTCCTTTTAAGTCCTGCTGTTGCCTTGTTTCTTCTGAGTCATCCCTCTCTTTTGTAGTGAAGCTTTTACATCTTTCCCCCTACGCCACCCTTTTGTTACTCCACTAATCTACCTTTTATCATACATCTTCATTCACAATCTTCTTAAAAAGCCCCCGGGGTGCCCTGCACCAAACCCATATCTTACTCTGTTCGCTTCCACACATAGACTGTCTGACTCTGCTTATTGCCTTTAGAATGACTTAGATACAGTAGACTGCAGCGTGTGCCCTAATGGTGAGCCCCGAAGCGCAAATCATGAATCACAGCTACTGTTTAACACTAAGGGGACCTGTGCTAAATTGTGTGTGTGTATGTGTGTGTGTGTGTGTGTGTGTGTGTGTGTGTGTGTGTGTGTGTGTGTGTGTGTGTGTGTGTGTGTGTGTGTGTGTGATTGTGATTGTGTGCGTAGGATCAGGACTCCTGTCTACCCCCCAATGGAGACTACAGCGGCAGCAGCGTAGTCCTGGTTAACCCTTTCTGCCAGGAGACCCTCTTCATCAACAGAGACAAAGCTTCTGCCATCTAGGGGACAGAACAAAAGGAGGGACCTAAGTCGGATTCTCTCCTCTCCTACTCCCCCTGCTGTTGTGTCTATATTTTATATATGTGGTAAATATTCAGAGACTTTATACTGTATATGACAAACACAGAAAGAGCAACCCTGAAAGAGGAGCGACGTAAAACAGACGCTATTTACCATGAGAATGCATATTTTTCTGATGTACATTTTCTACAAAAGGCTTAATTGTGATAAAAAAAAAAGAAAAGAAAAAGGTTTTTATTGTCTTTATAAAATACAGAGTATATGTGGTTTTGTGTCCTTATTAGTGACTTGATGGTGAGAGTGCACTGTGGATGTGGCCACATGAAATCTGCTTTAGAGAGAGAGAGAGAAACGTGCTACTACAAACATCAAAGCTGTTCTTTGTAATTTAATTTTTTTCTTTCAAACACAATCCCAAAATACTTATAGCCTGTTTAACTTGAATATAGCACCTACGTACTTGGCAGAGGGGGAAACTTACAGGGGGAGATTTAATGTACAAAATACTGTTTGTGAGGTCAGGGCCCATATTTATCAAACTAAGAAATACACGGCCAATCAGAGACGATTTACTCGATTGTACATCTGCCCCATTATTCATTCTTATAGTTTTAATCCTTATGAGTCATTTCTCTTCTGGAAATTAAAATGTGAAATTCACAACAATAAAAGTATATTATACATGATCAATAATAGTAATTCATTCTTTTTATAGTGCACTTTTGTAGATACCCTGAACAATGTTTTTCTTGATGAATTATGTGAGTAAAACAAAACCAAGAGGACTTAAACGCAATACAACAGCAGAAAGGATTGGGCTATCAAACAGCTATAACAGACCCTTTTAGATGAAATAACAATACTAAAAGGCACTTATATTGATGAAACTGCAGGTAATGTAGCTCCCCTTGGCTTTAGGGGCTTTTTAGGGAGTTTCAGCTCATTGTTCAGCTGTACGGCCCACAACTACTGGTCTGCTTCACTCTCACGGCTCTCATGGCGCCGTTTTTAGCTGCCCAAGTGGTCAATAAAATCAGTTATTGGCGGTTTAAAGCTGTTTTATAAAAAGGTTACATATATATGATGATTTTGTTTTTAAATAATAGGAAATAGGATGTAATTGAAATAAAAAGTCAACTGGAGCATGAAATAACTGTTGCTGCTGGTAGACAAGGTACATTAGATAAATCATAGAACAAGGAGCATTTAGATAGTGCCACCTTGACAAGTGTCAAGTACCTTCACTTAAGTCCAAAATTTGATAACGATTGATAAATATGGGCCCAGATCTTAAGGACTAATTTGAGCAGAATATTTGGGGGTCTACATCCAGAAATGTTGACTGACTTAAAATGGCTTTCCCCTTCATGTGTCACCAGCTTCTCTTAAGAAGGACCACATAGATGTCTTAATTCCTTATGTTGGCCCTTTATATATCAGTATGTGTGGGTGGGTATGTATGTTAGCATACTGTGTGAGCATGCAGTAAAGTATGGACGGATGAGTTCAAATGTTGTCCCCCCTTTAACCAAATATCACTGTTACTTTAAGTCAAATAAGACTTTCTATCACTTTCAGCTCCGTTTTATCAGTTTCTCTGTGTATGTCTGTTTGTGTCTGTGCCTCTGTATGTCTGTCTGTCTGTCTGTCTATTGTCTGTATCGTTGAGCAGTTACTGGTCACAGCCCAGTTTGAGAAAAGAGTTTCTCAGCGCTGTAGGAAATAATTAGAACAACCTTGCTACTGTAAATGTGTCCCTCCATAATGACTGTGTTTGTCCATCAATGCAAACTGTGTAAATGTTGAATGGTTGTGTATTAGTCGCTGGATCACATACTATGTGTTAGAAGCTGTCAAAAATCATGACTTATAATAAAAACACTGAGATCAATAATGTATGCTGAATATTTACTGTGAGCACATACAGAGGCTTTCTAATAAAGAAAAAAATAGCGCGTTTGAATTTTATTTGTTTTATTATTGACACTGTGGTCCTTCTATCATCTGTTTTACTTTGCACCGCTGCAGTTTTATTCAATAATCAACGCTGCCTGCCTCTATCGTCGCTAAAGATTCCCTGCATTGTGAGATGTTTGTCCTGAAATCACTGATTCCAGAGGTGATGTCGAGTGACACGGTTAAACATATTGATATTCCCTGCATTGGACGCTCACAGCCGGGCTTCTTGTTTTGCACGCTCAAAAAGTGGATAATTTACAAAATGTTCAGTGGCACGGTGGAGCAGTGTTCAACATTATGTATTTTTTGTACTGTAGTATACACTGTACTTTTTACTGCTGAGCAATAAAACAAAGAAAAAACACTGACTGCTCTGTTTGACTGATGTATCCTCTTGAAAACAAAGTTTAATCCAAAGACATTTTCTCATGTCCTCATGGCGGGTGGATGGCTTTTGTGCAAGTTAGATATCATACTTGCTGGTTAACAGAATAACAAAGTGGCGTAAACAGGCATGCCGACCACAGCACATCCATTGATGCATTGAGCCGGAATTTTCTCTTTGTGCACCAGTGCTGCAGCCAGAAAAGCTCTGGGAATATGACGTCAGTTTAATGTTCTGTTTACGAGTCTGCGTAACTGCTGAGGAAAGGCTTGATTTGATGGTGTTACTAGCAGATTTGTGGCCAAAACATGATAGTGAAACTTCCTTTCAAGTTTTGTCCAAAAACATTTTCAAATTATTGCAGGAGAAGTGAAGTCAAAAGTCATGACTTAGTACCTGACAGTTGGTGACAGACAGAAAGAAAGACGATTGTTGAGGTTTGTGTCTGCAGACATGCATCATGTCCATTCAACCCTTCATAATATTTAAAAACTATGTACAACAGTTGTATCCAGACATTTCTGAGCCCAGATATATGGAAACCCAATAATAAAAGAAAAACATTGATGAAATAAAATGAAATGTATTTTTGTTCAAAATGATGAGATACTAAACCAGGATTCAACGCCAAATTGATGAGATGATAAATCAGGAATCTGACTTTGAGTTTAAATGAAATAATAATAAAACAGAGTCATGGTATTGTAGTAAGTAGAGGCATACAATTTATTTAGACTATATTTAAATCTATCTTATAATATTGATGCAAAAGTTCTTTGGGGTGAGTTTTTCCTTATATACAGTATGTGTAAAAAGGTGTCACATGCTATACAGATTTACAATCATGAGGCAAATTTGTGAAAAGTGATATTGGGTTATATAAATAAAATTAACTTTGAATGACTTGAAATATATATATAACAGATATATATATATATATATATATATATATATATATATATATATGTGTGTGTGTGTGTTTAACTATCTTTAACTCTTATTTTACCGTAATTTATATTGATTAAACTGACTTTTTGCAACAAATAGCTTCTGTAGATAACAACTATTATAGCATAGGGCAACATGAAGAATGGTGCTTTATTTAAAAAAGAAACAGTTATATTTTAGAGGATTAAATGTAAAGGTTTATGAGAAAAAATACTTTAAAAATTAAATGAAATATAGCTGCTTTATATGAAAAAAGATCATGAGTCTGAATGATCCAATTTCCATTTTTTTGTGGACTGCTCTTTACACATTGTGTATACTAAATTCCATTTAAACCTGCAGTGTGTAGAATTTTGGGTTTTATTTCCTAGCAGATTTTGTAGAAAGTAATTATAATATCCAAAAGTACATTTAATTTAGTGCATAATAGCTGAAAATTTTTTTTTTTATTATTTATTTTTCCCTTAGAAAGGGTCTCATATATGTCCATATTTCTGCATATCTTGGACCAAGGCCTAGTGCCGCCATCTTGAAAGTGTCATAGTTGGAATGTCATCAGGTGCATTGTTTAAAATTTAGAATTGTTCTTGTCCTTAAAGGCCACTGTAGAGCTGTTAAGCGGAAGTGGCGGAATTACGGGGCATGGGACCTCTCGGCTGAAAAAAAATGAATGGGAGTCTATGGAAAGTAATCTACTATTTTCTGGTCCCAGTCATTAAATGCCTTGGATTACATATATGTTTTGTATGGGTCTAAATGATAATTTTTCATGTGAAGAGTTTGACGGTATGTTGTATGATTATTCGTCTAACGGCTTTTGAAAAAATGTTACGAGAACAACTACAAGTCTTGTCGCCTCTGTGACGTCACCTCAACACATTCCCTCCACTTCTCGACTGACAGTGCTAATGCTAATGCTAATGGCTGGCGTGGACAACGCCAACAATCTCCCCACTCGAGAAATTGAAACTCTCCACATGTCCACTTGTGTAGTGGTTTTCGCCACGCTGAAGACTTTTGTCTTGTCATTGAAAGAAGGCGGTAAAGTGCATTAAAGACACAGCCATGTTTCTGAGCTAAGCGGGTGCGAGTGGTGGTGACGTATATCCAGGCCCGGATTAAGAGGAAAGATTACACTAGGCATACTGCATTTTTTCGGGCCCCCTCCAAACGGATACTTCACGATTTAGTGACAAAACTACATACATTTGAACTGCCACAAGAGTATTATGCTCATTCATTTGTTTAAGAGTTGCGCGTTTGTAAACGGGAGTAAAGAGAAACGTAACCGTGTGCGACTTCACGTCTGTTTGTGAGCGCACTGCAGGAGCACTTCTGTAAAGAGCGTGCAGAGTCCAGTGTGCAAGGACAGATTAACATGACCACGGGCCCTGGACACAAACCAGCCATGGACCCCTACCAACACGCAAATACACGGACTAGCACACCGTGCAATCCACAATCACACACATTATAATGCAGCGCACAGCCTAGAGAGAGAAAGAGAGAGATAGAGCGAAATACAATTCTATAAAGTCTCTCTGGTGCTGCGCAAGAGAAAGAGAGTCTTTGCGCCGGAGTCTACTAGACTAGATCAGGGCAGAGACACCGACGATGCGAGCGCGCTGTAAGCGCGCGAACAGATTGTTTTTGCCTTTGCAAGATCTCTGCGCCTGCTTTTTCGCCCCCCCCCTCGGAGCCTACACTCAATGTCTGAGCGAAGCAGCGCGTCACCCCGTGAAACGCTGTGTTGGTGTCTTCACAGTGAGACAGACACACTCTGTGGTTTAAAACTAAATGATCACAGGGGATTCCTGCACGTTAACGGGTGTCGAGGGGACAGGCTCCGCGATCTGATTGCATGTCCCGGGCCTGGATACCCCAATCCCCAATCTCACTGCTGACTAACTGTAAAGTGAAACAACCGCCTCGCTCGTTACACTGGTACTGGTGCGTAAAGGGGACGCACAGTTAGCACACTTTCCTCACTACAACTGCCACAGCAGAAAAGCCACGGTAGGTCGATCGCTTTGTCGATTCGTGCCTCTGACACGTTGACTCGCAACATAATGAGTCGCGCACACACGCTTGTCCCGGCCGAATATAAGACCCCGAATATAAAACAACCCGACTTTTTACGACCCAGGGGGGAAACCCCCGTCAAATTTTTTTAATTAAAAAAAAAATTCAAGGGCCCCCCTATTGGCCAGGGCCCTGGACATGTGCCCACTTTGCCCATGCGGTAAGGAGCAATTTTTCAAACTGGATGAAAAACAGTGCAGTGCAATGCTTTATTCAGCATAAAGTTAAAACACTCGTGCAAGCCAGATTTAAACACAAAAGCCTTGCGTGAGCGAAGCAGCGATTCACCTGGTGAAAACTGGCGTGGAACTCTGTGGTGGGTAACGGCGAAATTCACACTGATGAGACATCGCCGGTGTGAGCCGCCGCACAGAAAAACTCTGGTTTGACGGCTAAAATAATAACCGGGAGCAGAGCCGGCCCAAGCCTTCATAAGGCCCTAAGCCGAATTTGATTAGGCCCCCCCTCTCCAATGTTATCGTGGCCAAATGATTGACTATTGTTAAATGTCATTCACACACCCAGTTCATTGCTAGTGCCTCCAATGTCCAGCTTAGTGAAAATAGTGGCTAGCCGAGATCCTGACTCTCCTAGGGGGGTCCGGGGGTATGCCCCCCCGGGAGATTTTTTTTACCTTTTTAAATTGAAATGCATGAATCTGGTGCACTTTGAGAGGGAAATTAAGAGGCTAAATCTGAGGATTTTTTTGTGAACAAATAATTTGGAGATACTGGCTCAAATGAAGTAGAATTAAAAGCTATTGAAGAAAGACATATGGATTTTCCATAAAAATATTAATATAGAAAAAATATAATTCAGTGTCCTCTGGGATGGGCTTGGTGCTTTTTTTTCTTTTATGGGACATATTTCTCTGTAATTTAATGAATGCATTTAAATGCAGTGAGAGGAACGTAGCAGAAGAACTCTGTTGTCCAGCTATCTTTTTTTTCCACAGATGAGGCTGAAATAGGCTATAGGCTAAATAGACTATACACAGTGCATGGGCAACTGAGGGCAGCCCCATTTCCAATTTTTTTTAAATAAACTCAATACCGAGTGATAAGTTAACCTCGGATGAACTGATTCAATTATTAGGCTATTAACTATCCAGACCAAAACATTGTATTCATTTTTTTGTATGATAACTTACATTTGCATAATATGATGTTAATATCAAACACACGTACTAAAAAAAAAAAAAAAAAAACATTTTATTTTATTTTTTTTTTATCCTTCTCACTGGGCCCCCTAGTGGAAATGGGCCCTAGGCACGTGCCTAGAATGCCTATGCCTAGATCCGGCCCTGCGTATATCTTAAGTGTCCAGAGCAGCGAAGA
The DNA here is from genome assembly GCA_949357725.1 of Hyperoplus immaculatus. Lineage (NCBI taxonomy): Eukaryota > Metazoa > Chordata > Actinopteri > Uranoscopiformes > Ammodytidae > Hyperoplus > Hyperoplus immaculatus. The sequence goes on from OX442369.1 coordinate 5,788,276, forward strand.
GCTGTAGTCCACAAAAGCGCTCTGCACAAAACCTGACCGTATCCAGCTTCTACTCGCTAAATTGTTCCATTCTTTGCATGAAAAAATACCATCTAAATCCATACAAAACATAGCCTATGTGTAATCGAAGGCATTTCATGACTGGGACCAGAAAATAATACATTTCTTTCCATTGACTACCGTTGTAATTTTTCGAGCCGAGAGGTCCCATGTCCCGGAAGTAAGCCACTTCCGCTTAACAGCTCTGTAGCTTCTGTTATTATTCAAAAGGGGTGGGGTTACCCAGGGAGTGTTGCATTCTAGAACTTTCTATAACTTTCTTGATGATGTCATATTACACACTGCACCTTTAAGAGTATTATTTAGCATGCACAGTGTTCTATTTCATACAGTGTTCTATTGCATGTATAGTATTCTGTTCCACATACTGTATAGTAGCCTAGTATTTTTTTTTTCAAAAATATCTTTTTTATGACGAATGTGCTGACAAGATCTTCATCAAATTCATTCCAGAAATGATCTGAGGTTGTCTGGAGGCTAAATGTGACAATACATAAGAGACAAAATACTATACATTCTATGTATAAAATTATTTTACATTTACAGTGTTCTATACCATATACAGTATTGCATTTCATTTACATTCATTACATTAGATGGGCTGCTACTGTTCATAATTATCTACATTTGATATTTTATTGGTACTATGTCGTTCCATAATTGATGAGTTTTTTGTAAGGTTTCATATTTCTTTCTTCATCTTTTTTTCTCAACTCAATAATCGAATTGCAAACGATTACTCCTGCAATGAAATGCACATGATAAATACAGTAAACGATCTTTTATCTTGAAAGTTTCATACTGCTTCCGGTTCAGGGCATGTGTTTGTCCGGGTTACGGTGGAGATTTGTCAAATAGGCTGTACAGTGCACGGCATGGTTGACAGGGTAGCTAACAAGTAAGTCAAGGGATCCATGGTGGACATTTTTTTTTTATCAGCCTGGAACAGAAGTTAAACCGTCAAAAAAAAACGACTCCATCTTTTCTGACCGTTTGAGCCGCTATTCTCTATCTATCTCTTTTTACATTTGTCATTCCTCGGTTAGCTCACTAGTTTAAACGTTACTGCTCCTTTTGAAAATGGCGGACCTACCACCGGAGAAAAGCCTTGACGATTTCTTTGCCAAGCGGGATAAAAAGAAGAAGAAAGAGAAAGGAAAGGGCAAGGAGACGCCTCCCACCGCCGTCTCCACCGGGCCCGTGTCGGTCGCCGTGAAGAAGACCAAGAGGGAGAAAGAAAAATCGTCGAAAAACGAGAATGAAGACGCACAGATTGCAAAGGTAACGGATGCCACTCAGTCTCCGGTAACTTTTTTTCTATACACCGGTGTCGTGTCAAATGTGGTACCCTTCTCTCCCTTCCCCCACCCATCACAATGTACTCCGACCCGAAATTTAACCACCTTGCGTTGCTGGCACCTATCTTACATTACACTAAGTAATAAGAGAAAGGGAAAAATATATTATTTTGACATGATGGGAGAAAAACGCCGGTTGCTATCTAACATAGCATATGGTTTCCCCTCCCTTTGGCACATTTAGACGGCATTTAAAACGTAGCACGACGCGCCTTTTGTGCATTTTTGATTATATTTATACGATCCGTAGCTTCGTTTTTGTCTCTATATATAAATTAAACGTATTTGGTCCAGTTGTGTCTGCATGGGGAAGCTGTCATTCCCCGCACTAAATTGTGGCTGTCCAACTAGGCCGAGCCGCCATTTGTCACAAGTTGCTACGAGGTTGACTGGCCCTTTTATTCTGTGTGTGTGTGTGTGTGTAAGCTTCAATATGACGCGAAGGCTATGACTGTGCCAAAGATTAATGCATTTATTTATAATGTTAAACAACACGTCACAGACACTGACTGGATGGTAACGTTGACCCCAGCTATTATGTATGGCCTATGTGAGAAACCATTTAGCATGGGAATGGGAACACATAGTCCAGCTGTTTTTCAAAGAAAGGCCTCACTAAATGAAGAACAGTTACCTCTTGGCAACGTTATAAAGTTGTATGAAATTATTAATTATTATGTTTCTTTGTTTTCCTTAGCAGTTGGACGAAGAGTGGAAAGATTTTGAGCAGAAAGAAGTGGACTACAGTGGTCTTAGGCTCCAAGCTTTACAGATAAGGTGAGTAAAATATGCTTTCAGACAGTCTGGTGCTATAATTGAATTCATTTGTCCATGGCTCCTCATCTTTAAACCCAAAAATATTATTTTAGCCATAGATGAACTATGCCACAGCCATCATTTCTGATTACTTTTTATGCATTAAATGTGCCCAAACTGTTTCATTTTTACCATTCTTATGATAGTTTCGGTCATAGATTTTAATGCAAAAGACAACTTAAATGTGCTCTTAAATAAATCAACTTGCAGTGATGAGAAAGAGGAGGAGGAGGGGTATGAGAAGGAGGAGTTTGATGAGGATGGAGAGATCATTCTGGTCAGCGGAGACAAATTCTCTGGTCCCTGGAACAAGTCTGGTGCCGCTCCAGCTCCTGCTGCTGCACCCGTGGGTTAGTAAACCAACTTCTGAGTCTTGAATATACATAAATAAGTTAGTAGTTACTATTAAATGTTTTAAGTGCTTTATAAGCCAGACACATTTTTAAAACATTGCTCTATTATAAAACAATAATGTACACAACCTGAAGCAGTTGTACCTGATTTTTTTATTTTATTTTTTTTCTCCTACCCGATGTCATTTCTAACAGCAGAGGAAGAAGAGGTGCCCGAATCAAAGCCCTCTGGTGTATATCGCCCTCCGGGGGCTCGGCTGACCACCACCAAACGGGCCCACAACCAGGGCCCTCCTGAGATCCACAGTGACACACAGTTCCCCTCTCTACTGGCCACCTCCAAGCATGTGGAGACACGCAGGTAAATAGAGCTCGCTGAGAAAAGTCTGTTTATCGTGTTACATTTGGCAGGTCCGTGTCTTGACTGAAGCGATGGCGTGTCTTTTGTTTCAGGGATAGAGAAATGGAGAAGACCTTTGAGGTGGTGAAACACAGGAACCGTGGTAGAGAAGAGACCGGTGGTGGTGGCGCTAATAATCTGCAGCAGTTGCAGCTGGACAACCAGTACGCCATCCTGGGGGATAAGTAGAGCCGCGCCCCAACGTCCCCTCGCCCCTTCAGCACGGTCCAGCCCAGCCCCCTATTGAAGGAAGCTGAACTCCAGCTGTGTTGACTGCAGTCCTGACAAGAGCGCAACGCTGCTGCTGCCATCATCATCATCATCACACTGGTTATTCGCTCACACACAGACACATACATACATACATACAAGGCCTCATATATATATATATATATATATATATATATATATATATATATATATATATATATATATATATATATATATATATATATATATATATATATATATATATATATATATATATATATATATATATATATATATATTATATCACACACACACACACACACCTACCTACATGCTCATGAACAACAACACCATTGCAGCACATACAGTGACACTCCCTTTGAATAAATCCATAACACACTTTACATACATTTGTTCGACAAAACCGAAGGACTGCATCTGGAGGGGCTGCTGAAAGAGGGAATCATTGAAAAAGGAATTGGCAAAAAATACACCCAAACGTACAACACTGCAGCAGCAACAAAAAGACAACGTAGTCATCCTTTGTGGATTGTACTCAGAGCAGCAGTTGTGTGGCGCAACTTTTCTCTGGACTTCAACTTGCTTCTATAAAGCCACAGAGGATTGAAGATAACTTTAGGCAAAATGATTTTACAAACTTCTGTGAAAATATCTATTTTTTTGCAAGATCGTTATAACCCAATCGCACATGGTATTCTGGGGTGTTTTTGTTGAGTTGCGGTTGGGGCTTCGGGCGCGGGGATGCCACCGAAGCGGCATAGCTGGTGGTGACAAAATGGACTGAGCTTTTTCTTTTTCGCTGTGGTGGTGAATGGGGCAAATACCAACCCCCTCCCCACATAGAAGCATCAGGCTCCTTAATTTAGAAACTTGAAGCTTCGTTTTTTTTTTCTCCTTCATGATGATGGCAAAGATCTATGGACAAAATGTGAAGGGTTGTGGTCCTCATTTAGAAGTTCTATATAAAGTGGCCTTACTGATAGAGAGAAACTGCTTTGTCATCTGAAGAAAACTTTGCTTGTTGTCCCCCCGGGCTGCTGCCTGCCTCTGGATCTCACCACTTTGTGACAAACAAAAAAAATTACAAAAAATCAATTTTGTTCAAGAATGTAGTGCTGTTGTTGTTTGCCTGATGATTACAACTACTAACTGTCTTTCATATCCATGGTTTGATTTTGCCCTTACTATATTTAGGTCATTGTAGACATCAGCAACAATTATTTTGGAAACAAATGCTTTACTGAGGTTTGACACCAGATGGTCACAGATGTTACAGTTTCGAAATAAATAACGGGAACCACTCTAAAGCATATTTGTTGAAGTTGTTTAGCCATTTTGAGTTGACATCTCTTTTTAATTTGTTGTAAAGTGGTATATTTCAACCCCAGTTTTAAGGCTTTTTTTTGTATATCAAGGCCTTTCCTCATAAAGTAAAAGTGCTGTGTCACCCCTCATTGCAGTTGGGTAGAACAATTTGCTTGTGCATAACTTTAATTTCTTGTGAGTTACAGTGACTACTCATCTTTAAAACAACAAAGTACTATCCACTTAGAACACAGTGGTTCGCCCAGTCAAAATCAAATGGGTTTTTATTACAAGCATAGTTATGTTGAGAAAGGTGAAGAAGAACTGGATTCATGTTCTATGTGTCTTTCCTTTCCATCAAAGATGTCGGGGAGCGATGATCCCTGCTGGGACACTTTGGGTGGACATAGATAATATTTGTGAAGAGAAGAGCCTAACACAAAAAATAAAGTGATCCTTGTGAATGAAGTCTTGTCTGAATCTTTAAACTTTGGCAATGGGGAATTCCACTGTCTCTTTTTCCAGAAAGTGTGGTGTCGTCCATTTATAATATAAGGCTGCTCTCCCTCTCATAATCACTTATTATAGCAGTGTCAGAGAAGGTGTTTATTTATGCAAATCATGGCTAGATGATCAAAAGTTCCAATTCTTCTTGCAAAAAGTATACGTTTCAAGAAACCATACTAAGCATATTAACCAATCAAATAAACTTTTTTCACACAACAGACTTGAAATTGTTTATTTGAAGGATGCAGTTACACCAGCAGGAAATTGAAAATGTAATTTCCGTTTTTGTTCTGAATTTAAGACATGTTGCCATGTGCCAGCGTGTCGTCTGGCTGCTTTCAGTTATCCTCCTGAAAAGAAAAGGGTGACCAACATTTATAGCATTCAGCCTTATTGCCAGTCTTTTGATCTAATTTTTTTCTAGTTTTCAAGGTTATTTACCAGATAAATGCTATTTTACTTGCTCATTATAATCGCTCATCGCAGTTAGAGCTGAATAAATTCATACTGGGATCACACCTCTGTAGGAGCCGGCCCAAAACCATCTTCATTTCCAAGAATGGTCCATGGTTTACCAAAGTGCTGAGGGAAAAGATGTCGTTTCCAGAGTTAATTCTGTGATCAAAGTGTATAAAACCATCCATCCTTCCATTCATTCATCCTTACAGCCACTCTCTGGATCTCCTTTTCTTGAAGTTTTCAGGGTTGTTTACCAGATAAATGCCGTTTTTACTTGCAACATGTCATAAATAATCATTGGTGAGTGTTGAATAAGAATTCTTACTGGGATCGCATCTCCATCAGTTGGTTTAGGTGCAAAACCATCCTTATTTCCAAGAGGGCTCCATACACTGTAGTGCTGAAGGAAAATACATTTCCAGAATTTACAGTAATTCTGTGATTTAAGTGTTTAATTAATTGATACTTTCAAAATTCTAGATTATTCTATATGACAACCCTTTGTCTCTGTAGCCTGGTCCTAATGGACCTATGGTGGATAAGTCAGTACCTTGGTCTCTTCTTTAGCAGGTGATGCTGGAACCGTAGTATTTTCATCTAGCTTCATTGTCCCATTCACCTGAAGGAGGGAAATAATAATGATATATGAAAATGTACCACTCCGGTATTTTAACACATTTTCACAAGTTATTTCTACCGCCTCCTCTGAAAACTATTTTAATTTAGTTTTAATATTAACTCCCTCACAATTTTGCTTTGCCTGATATAGAAAGGCATTGCCCTTCAATACACAAAAGACCTGTGCACATTTCCTGTAATCCAATGGCACAACAGTGGGTATTTAGCCTACTTCTAACAAGGTCATTGACTTTGGACTTCAAACAGAGCAGCAACATCATGAAGAAATTAACCTTTTCATGGAAATAGCAGCTATGTGATGAATACTGTAGGCCTTTACTGTAGCTTTTTGGGTGATTCTTAGAATTGAGAAACTAACAAATAAAATGTACTTTAAACTTTTTAAAGTACAATTTAACTTCTACTTGTTCACAACAAAGTCTTGTAGACAAGATCAAATACTCGGACTGTGAAAGAACTAATACAATCCTGCATTTCTTTGTGTTGTTCTTTCACTTCATTTAAAGAGCAGCCTTAAAATGTTTAAAATTACATTAAACAAGTGCAAATGTAGTCTCCCCCATTGGGTCAGTTACCGTAGGTCTCACCCACATCATTTGGCACAATTGAAGACATTGCAAAGTAAAGCTGAACATATAGAAAACGAGATTTTGCAGTAAAATAAGTTTGAAATAGTTTCAGTCTGATAGCTCGGGCAGTTTCAGATTAATATATGAAAACAACAGAAGTCTAACAGCTGTAAAACATTAAGTCCGTATTTTCAAAAATAACCAACCAATTAACATTTTACATAGGAATGACTTTTAGCCACCAGGTCTACTCACCATTGTCTCATTACCAAACCCTTGGTTATTGTTCATCGGTGATTTCAACCCTGGCTGAAAATGGACATTTAAAAGGATTTAACCATAGCCCAAGGACACGTGTTTGCTTACAAAATACATTGGATTTCAAAAAAAGCAGCTAAATAATCAATAAATTGAGAGGTTTTCAAAGAAATTGCAGAATGACACATGCTGTAAGTTTCAACTGATTGGTTGATTCTATAAAAATTAATGTAACTGTAGTTCAGTTGTTTAATTTCCGAGTATTATAAAAATGAAAATAAAAATCTGCACGGAACTAAAAATGCCATTATAATCAGACATTTATATAACAAATGTATTATAAAACATTAGATATTTTGCTGCTTATTTAGAGCGGTGTCATTTCAATTTTATTCATATTTTTGTTGTTTCATAAACTGATACTCTTTTACTGAGTAGTAACATTTAAGTAATTGCAAAGTAAATGTAAGAGAGAAAAACTTTATTTAGATCGGAATAATTAATTTTGCAGTTAAAGGGCAAAGTAAATGCAAAACAGTGAAACTTAAAGAACATAGTGCCTTGGGATTTTAAATTTTAATTAAATATATTAAAATGTACTTCTATCTTAAACTGAGGATTGTCCAGTGACATTACAGTTTACTAAACCAACTTCAATGAGAGTAAATCATTACAGCATTCAAAGAATTAACAAATACTAAAGAATTATTTTTAATAGGTTCATTTTAGATAATTTCAGTGTCTTTTGAGATTGTGAAGCCTGGGGTAAAGAAAACCAGCTACTTAATCCTTAAATGAACCCGTTTCAAAGAAAGTTTGACTTTGTAGACCCTTCCACAAATTTAAGAACATAAAATGTATACTATAGTCTTTGGATTCATTTTTTTCACATAGGCTAGAATATGATAGTTAAAGAATAAAGAACATACTACACAATTGATCTTAGTAGTTAAAGTTAAATACTTTTCGGTGTCTTCTGAGATCAGAAAGTCTAAAACCAACATTAAAAAAAAACACCAATCATACCAATTGAGTCGATGCTCTGACAAGTAATCCCACCAAACAAAGTAGTATTAGCCCTCTCATAGTGAACATGGACTGATCTAAATATCTGCACCATGATCTGCACACCACAGCTGCTTTTATAGTGTCAGTGTGTGTGGGTGGAGTCTTGGTGGAGACTGTTGTGTAACCAACAGTGATGTATGTTACAGAGTAAATCCATGACCGTTGAACATGTTTAAGAATCTGCAAGCCAAAGCACCTGACATTTTTTTCATTAGGTTGTTGGAGCCCAAACCAGAGTTAAAGCAGCATTGTATATTGGACTTGTATCAAATCAGGTGGCATGAAACGCATAGTTTATCCTTGGCGTGCTCACCTTATTGTTGTGAATGTAGCATAATATTGAATTTGGAGATAATTAGAGCTTGTTTTGATGTTTTTTTTGTTGCCTTAGACGATTTTTTTTTATTAATATATCAAATGTGACTTAATGACATAACAATGCGTAATTAGCTGTTTTAAGAATAATTTGACTTTATTCATAATATTTGTGCGTTCATTCCATTTGAAAACGACATAGCTTAGGTTACACTGTAGTTTTTTCACTCAGAACGACATAGGTTACATATGTAGGCCTAACCTATGTAGTTTTGAGTGAGACACACGACATAGGCGTTTAGGGGGGTCCCGAGATTTGATTTATATGGAAAAAATATATAAAAATAACATTCTTTGCACTGATGGTCTCATTTTCTGTTAGGCCTACATGTAGCCTAGCCTAATGTATGATTATCACAGGAAAAATTAGACCGTTTCAGAAATATTTTAAAGTTCCTCGCAGATTGTTAACATAAAAAAGAAGACAGATTTTATTTCAGAGTGTCTGAGGGAAAAGACACTAACCCAAACCGGGAGAGTGACATTAACTTTGAATGGGATGGGAGAGAGAGAGAGAGAGAGAGAGAGAGAGAGAGAGAGAGAGAGAGAGAGAGGAGGGAGGGAGAGAGAGGGAGGGAGGGAGAGAGTCAGGTTTAAATGAACATAGGCCTATATAATATGCCTAAAGTTAACACAAACCCAGGCATTCACACACACACTCTGTCTGATAGTGAACGGCCTGCAGACCCACTGGTTGTGTGTTAAAGTCAGAGATCGTATATTTGTTATTTATATGGGCCTACATTACAACATTATGAATGTAGGCTAATAAAAAGCGACTGAACAGTTCATAGATTGGGCGCGCGCTCTCCCACTTTATTTGCGGTGGCTGTCGTTGCCATGACGATGAATGGAAACTTTCGAAGGTGAACGGAAGAGATGGACTGAAGCTAAGAAAGTGGCTGAAATGACCCATTCTGCTCTGAAAACCTCTGGCGCAAGTAGTACAGCGGATTTAGTTAATATATTTGGACAGTTTGACGCAGCTTGTCAAAGCTTTGACTTGAGTTTTGTTGTGTTGTCGTCGTGTTTCTGGCAGAAGTGGAATGAATGCCCACAGCAATGAGGTCGGAGTACCGGTATTTGTCCGAATCAGACCAACGGCAAACTTCGCCCCAGACCTCATTGAATGTCTTCCAGATGGTCAGGTAACTCATTTTAGTATCGCATTAACATTAATAATAAAAACGTAGCTAATTTAGCAAGCAGGAATGCTTTTTGTAATGTTTATAAAGTCAAAATAGTTGAACCGCAACCCTGTGAGAACTGCTTTATCTGATTGAATTATTTATTCCCATTTATTTTTACACTACTGTTAGTAGCTAGCTAGACTTATGTTGGCACAACTGTTTAAACAGCATGATTATTATGATAATATATAATTATACGTTTCGTCCAAACTTTGACCTGCAAAGCAGTAATGCAATGTTTACTGTGAGATTACATGTGTTCATGTTTGTCCAACTTCGTGAGCTTGCACACAGTAAACATTGTGAATTTTTCCTAATAGGCCTTTATCAAGGCAGGCATTTTTACATGAAATCATCTGAGTTTGACTTGCATTGTTTGTTGCCTACTACTAGAGCTGGCAAAAATGTTCTTGATTGAGTAGTCAAATGATGATAGGAAAAAACATCTGCAAAAATGTCTCTAATTAAACTTTTACAAATGACACTCATTCCAGCATGTTATTTGATATGCTGGAACAAGTACCATTTGTAAAAATGTGTTGTAGACCAAAACCAATAATAATCATAAAATAATTGAAAAATTCATTAATCTTTTTTATAATATACAATATAAACAGTCACCAAATGATCATAACTGTCCAGTTTCCAAAAATGAAACCCCATTCATATTTAACAAATAATCTTACTCCAAGCATCAACCTCTTTGCCTGATTTACCTGCTTTTACAACCTAGTTTTTCTTACAAACGTAAGAGTAGTATAAACACAACACAGCAGACACCTCTTGCATTTGTAAATAAACGCGTCATTGCATACACTCCCATTTTCTTTTTGTGTCTTTCCCCTCAGACCTTGAAAATCTATCCCAGGAAAGACTGCAGGAAGCGGCATGACTCCAGAAAGGGTCAGCTGAGCTCCTGGTCGTTCGCTCTGGCAGGCGTCCTGCAGGATGTTTCCCAGGAAGAGTTTTACGCCCGTGTGTGTCGACGGGTGGTACTGGGAGCACTGGATGGCTATAATGGTACAGTTGACCTAACTAACAGTGCACACTGAACACAAATATAAACTCAACACTTTTTTTTGCTCAATTTTTTTTTCATCACATCATGTTGCATCATGATAATGGATGGCCCCTCAAATGTTGGAGTGGCCTTTGATTGTGAACCAACCCTTTGCAATAATCATGCCGCCTAATCAGCATCTTGATTTGCCACACCTGTCAGGTGGATGGACTGTCTCAGCAAAGCAGTAGTGCTCACTAACTGAGGCCATGGGCCTATCCGAATAGTATTTTTAGCATAGGAAATTTCCTTTCCTATCGAGATGACCCGGAAGTACTAGGCAGATAGGTGATCCGATTTCTCAAAATGCTTAGGAAAGGCATAGGAAAGGAGCCTCGATTCATCCTTTAACCCTCCTTTAGCATAGGTTACTCCGGACCAACCTATGCTAAAGGAAAGGAGATAGTGGTATCCCATAATCCATAATCCTTTAAGATTTAAAGCAACAGGCCACCGCCGGAGTTTACCGACTCTACACGAATACGAACAAGAGGTAAAACAGAAGAGAGGAGAGGAGAAGAGAAGAGAGGAAGATTTAACTCGGCTAAAACAAAATACCCCCCTCTCCTCCCCCATTAAGATAATAAAGAACTCATAAAAGACCAACATCATAATAGTTATTTTCGTAGCACATCATTTACACCATAAGAAAATAAAATACCAACTTCACATTTAATGAAGTTACTGGGGGCAGTTCATTTCAACATCAACATAAATGTAGCCTCTTTTTATTCCACATGTGAATTGGGATATATGGGAGTGATTCTCACTCTGTTGGCGACAACCTGATTAAAATCAATATGAAAAGAACGCATGGATCAAACGAGCGCTTGTTGTAGTCAATTTTCGGAGAATAGTGTAGTTTCACGCTAGTGACTCACGTCAGCAATACTCGCCGTCGCGCAATGACGTCGGTTAGGAAAAGTGGAGTCGAATTCATTTGAAACAGTGCTGTCTTTTCCTATGTTCGATAGGAAGCACCTTTCATATCTCCTTAACCCCGATGACGTTTAGGGGTTAAGGTATAGGAAAGGAGGTTCATAGGTTAGGAGACTGGACTATTCGGATAGGCCCCTTGTATTGTCCACACATACATGGGTATTGTTTTTTGTAACCTCATGTTTTTCTGTGCCTTTTTTTGTCTTGTCATGTGAACGGAGAGATATTCTAAATCAACGATGTGTATACCAGAAATTTCAGCTCATGAAAAATTGGAGCAAACACTAAAGTGTTGCATTTATGTGTTCAGCATCCTATGAAGTCATTTCTCAAAACCAGATAAGCATACTCAACTAAATGTTGACACACTGTAGGACACACTTTAGGTGTGAGCCAGTAAAAGGACCCACATTCTCTTGATCTGGGTTTAGTTTGGCAGATTTATCTTTCTAGAAATCAGTGTTAAGACTAAGGTGTTTTACTGTCTTATGTTGTGTGTTTTTCAGGTACTGTGATGTGTTTTGGGCAGACAGGATCAGGAAAGACCTACACCATGACGGGATCCACTGAATCGTACAAGCAGAGAGGCGTGATTCCTCGGGCCATTCAGGAGGTAAATCACCACACGTAGAAAAAAAAATTCAGCTCATAAAACACATTGACGGCTTCACTTAAGTAAAAACATTGTTTTTCTTTAATATGGTGTTTAGGTGTTTGAGGAGTTGGAAAAAAGGACCGACCATGCCTTCTCTGTGCACCTGTCCTACCTAGAGATTTACAATGAGACCTTGGTGGACCTGCTGTCATCTTTGCCCGGCTCGCCACACGTGACTCCCCGCGGTCTGGCGGTGATGGAGGAGCCGGGCAGAGGCGTGTTCATCAGAGGGTTGTCTCTACTCCCTGTCCACAACGAGGAGGAGGCTCTCAACCTGCTCTTTGAGGCATGTGGTCTCAAGCTTACTGCTGTACAACCTGTGGAACTTGAAGGAATAATTCATTCTTTTATATGATCAACAAGCATGAAATATAATTGTTTTGATGCTTTACAGATCAGCATCATGTTTTAATTTGTAGATATTGTTCCCAATGTACCACTGCTCATGTAGAAGACCACCATCGCTGCTTTTCTATGCCTATTTAATTTAATGTTCTCTAATCAGCGTTGGTTAGCTTGGCTGGGAACACAGTGCAATTTTAATGATTTATGGGTGAATAAACATAAAGTTGAACCCTGATAGAAATTGAAATTTCTTCCTTTTCTCAGGGTGAGATGAATCGCATTATTGGATCTCATTCATTGAACAGGATTTCCTCCCGGTCCCACTGTATCTTCACTGTGCATATAGAGGTATGAGTCCAATTACTTATGTCATTTACTGTTGTTTACAGTGGCCTTGTGTCTTTTCCTGACAGCTGAGTAAATGTCTTTCTCGTTCAGTCTCGCTCACGGACTTTGTCTGACGCCAAGTACGTCACCTCCAAGCTGAATCTGGTGGATTTGGCCGGGTCAGAAAGGCTGGGAAAGACTGGGGTGAGTTTGAGGGTGTCTGACTTTTCTTTACTTCTTACGAAACATGTTGGCTGCTTAGTATATTACAAGTTTCTTTTGATCCAATCTAAGTGAGAACAGAATATTGACCCTCTTTTTCATGTCATTTCATGTTACATTGTCAAACTTAATGTCACCTGTTCGCACTTCATGTCATCTTGGTCTTTCTTCCAGTCAGAGGGTCAGATGTTAAAGGAGGCCGTCTACATCAATAAGTCCTTGACGTTCCTAGAGCAGGCCATCCTGGCATTAGCTGACCGTCGCAGAGATCACATTCCCTTCAGACAAACTAAACTCACACATGCCCTCAAAGATTCACTGGGTGAGACAGCCAGCGCCTGCTTTATTAAAGCTTATAGCCCATAATTGGGGTGCTTTTTCATTGTGTAATACTTACAACATACCAAAATAATGTGTTTCTGAAGGAGGGAACTGCAACACTGTGCTAGTGGCCAACATCTACGGTGAGGCTGCACAGATAGACGAAACAGTAAGGAGTGGAATATATGTTATATAAAAACAAAGCAGTCCTTCTCTCAGCCTTCATGGTACCATTTCAGCTCTAGATGATAATTCATATTCGTTTCAGCTTTCTACTCTGCGTTTTGCCAGCAGAATGAAGTGTGTCCGGACTGACACCATTGTTAATGTACACATTGATCCAGCAGTGAGTTCACATGATATTACAGATACTTTGTACTATCCCATAAAAACTACTCTAAGTAGGAAGGAATAATAGAATCAACATTGTGCTAAAGTCTTTGTGTAAGTCCTCTGACAATATATTGCTATTGTGATAGGCTCAGATCAAGAAACTTGAGAAGGACGTACGGTGGCTGAAGGAGGAACTGTCCATCTACAATACACTGGTGAGCAGAGTTAGAAGGAATTTAGTGAGACAGCAAGGAATGTTGTTGTTTCGCAGATCAGCATAATCTTTGAATCTGCTATATTATAAACTTTCCAAGAAGTATTTTTTATTTAGAAAGAAAATGCTGTTATTGAACCTGTATTAAAGTATGTCAATTACATATGTTTTATAGTGCGTCCTAATGATTATTGAACACATTTCAGTTGGTTCATAGTTTTGGTTCATATCTTTCCTCAGGGGAGCCGGACGAGCATCTCGTACGATCGGTTATCTGAAGCCCAGCTAGCTGAGATCCACAACCAGGTTGAGAGGTATCTAGAGGGAAGTCTGAAGGAAATCAGTGTGAGAACATAACAAAGAACACAGCTCTGTCATACCCAAAAGTTTGGCTCGGAACTGTCATTTTGAAGGCTTTCTCATCAAATTACAGATCATAAATATCAGGCAGGTCCAAGCAGTGTTCGCCCAGTTTAAGCTTGCCGTGCAGTGAGTATTATCTACCTTTTGAGATCTGCCAACTTTAAAATGAAGCGTTTGTTTTCAAAAACTTTTGAACAAGGTCTTACTTGTGAATAGTAAGAGATTAAAGCATGCTTATGTGAGCAGGGAACAGGAGCAGAAGGTGAAGGAGAAAGACCAATGTGCTAAGGCAGCTGCTTCCAAGGTCAGTCAACATCTGATTCACTGCCCATAACACCAACTATCAGTTGTAAATGTATTTTTCTATCGAAGCAGTGACAGGCCTGTTTTGTGAACAGTTCATTGTTATTGCGCAGTAAGTGTTGTGAACTCTTTAGGAGTGGGATACCAGAGGCCACACTGAGGATGTGGAGGCTGGCAGCTGTGCGTCCGCTCACTCTCCCAAAAACAACGTTTGCACAAATTCAACCAAAGCCAAAACCAAAGCCAAGTCCAGGGAAAAACCAAGGTCAGTCAACATTTAAGACTAAAGGGGCATAATGTGCTGATATTCACACACTTTAATTTGAACATTTCTATAACAATGTAAAATGTTTTTGTTTCCACTTTACTCTCTGTTTTGGCAGAACCATGTAAATTTTTGTGAAATTAAAACTCTACATTTAAATGATCCTTCACATCTGCCCGATTGCTTGTGTGCTGACTAAGTTAAATACAATTTTTTTTTCCTAATGGCAAACCCAATGTGATTATCCAGCCAAAGCAAAAAGAACGAGGAGGAGAGTCCAGCTCAAAGGAAGCGTGTGGAAAGCGCCTCCAAATCCAAGACGAATTCTGTCCAGACCCCAGAGCGGGAACCCGAGCCTCAGGAACCAGACACAGAGGGTCAGGACACACAGGAACCACAACCACTTGGCAGTGAACACTTCCATTCCGAGTAGGTTTATCATATGAATATAGTCTTATCTATTTGAAGGGGGAGTCAGCAATTCTTAAGAATGCTTGACAAAATCACTTTTTGTCAAAATCTGTGAATATCCCGCTACCTACCGTACTGTGTGTGTGTTGAGAATCTGGTGTTAAAAGACAGCCTGAGCTCTGGTAACTGGTATGTTAACAAAAGGGGCCCACTGTAGTTAGCAACATGCCTGTTTACAGAGCCTAGGCTGTGAATTAACACTGGATTATGTTCAGTGCACACACAGTACAGAGAGGTAGTGGATTGTGAGGAGATATTCACTGATTTTGACGACAATAATTCTCTAGAATCGCTGACTCCTCCTTTAATGATCATCTGTGGTATCTTTGCTAGTCCTATATATGGTATGTTCAAGGTGTTGTTTAATACCCTCTGCCCAGCTCACCTCCACCCAAAGTAGACGCCTTTGAAGATTTTAAGATGGGACCAGGCAGCGACATCAACCGCATCCTGAAGGAGAACAAGGCCGTGCTGCTGGAACGCCGTAGTATTCTCCTACAGCTCACTGAGGAGGTCAACGCTGTAAAGAGAGAGATAGACTGCACCACGGCCGCTTTGCAGCAACACGAGAACAGAGGAGGACAAGGTACTCCCAGAAAATACATGGAACGAATGGTAGATGCCTTGATTTGTGCTTTACTGTTCTTAAACATTCCATTTTTGTAATGAGAGCTATTTCTTGTTGAAACCTTTTCCTAGATAAGTTGAATGTCAGATAGTGACTTTCAATTTTTTGTACTGATTTATTTTAGATCCACCTAATTGCAGTGGGTCACTATTCAGCGCAAAATGTCCTACGCTGCATTGTGTGCTTCAGCATGACAGCCAATACTTATTTTCTTATTCTGGTTTAGCCTTCGATCATTTATGAGTAGATTTGTAGTATATGGTTAATTCATAGACAAACATAACTATTCACTTCCTTATTATGTGTTTTATTCTTCAAATAGAGTATAGTCCAGATCTGGCATACAAAGGGTTAGGATTATGAATGCAGCAGACCAACATTTCACTTCATCAGTTGTTAAACCTTTCATACTATGCTCCTCCTGATACGATAGTGTTTCTGGGTTATCAATCCAATTTTCTTTATCTTTGAAGGTCAGTATATGGTTCTGGAGGGGGACCCTGTGCTGCAGGAGCCAGACGCCTCTTTATTGATGCAGCTCAGAAACCAAAAGTCCCTGTACCGGCAGAGATACGAGGTGCTGTGTGACATCAAGGCTGAGGTCAGCTACTGTCAGCACCTTGTGGATAGCTGCAGGGTGCGCCTGCTTTCTGGTCAGTTCTCATAAATATCGTAGATCTGCATCATAAATGAAACAACTGCTGCCTTAAAAAGTTCAGAAAGATAATGAATCGTTTTTGTGTGTCTTAGAATTTGAGAACTGGTATAAGAAGTCTTTCCTGATGGCTGAGGAGGAGCTGGACATAGCTATGGAGAAGACACCAACACAAGTGAGTGCGCATCTCACATAGAAGATAAATAATACTTCTGTTTAGATTCATTAAGAAAAACATTTACATAAAGCCAAAAGAACAGGTGCATGACTCACTTATTAAAGAGTTTTATATTTGTTAACCAGTCTGCTGCAATGAATCATATTGCAATAAATGGAGAGGAAATAATTTGTTTTGATGTGTTTCAAAATCAGTCTTTGGAGCAGCTTGGTCTGGACAGCACCAGCTCTGATCCATTCTACAACGCTCGCTACAGAGCGCTGAAAAGGGTTGGTGTCCTTTTTCTTTTTTTACATCAAATGAATGAATGCTTATTTAATCCAGTGGCATAAAGTGAATGATGGCTATTTACCCAACTGTAAAAAAATAATATTATAATTGTATTGTCTCTACAGAGGAATAGCAAAGTGTCCTTCACTCCAGTGCAGAGGAATTTGTCTGCAGGGTCTGGACAGAGAAGACTTCCTCCAATTCTACCTGTTACATAAGTGAGTTTCATGTAGAAACTAAAGTTGGTGTATACATGTGACAAATTGTAATTTCTTTTATAGTGTACCCATTGTCCTACAAATACAATTTTTTTTCTATATTGAATCTGCATTACATTTTGTACATTCATTAATCACAAAAAGACACAACACAACAAATCAGCTTCTTAAATGAAAAGTAAAATTTATTATTCCTGAACCACAAAATAGACTTCTTTGGTTGTACAAATTCACTAGTTACAGTCTTGTATGAGCTCTAACCCTTGACCCTAGGACTTCTGACCCTTTCCCTCCGAACTGTTTGCAAGTAAAAGCCCCCAAACAGAACTCAAGACAAAAGAATAAACACAAAAACTTGAAACACTGCATTAATAATGTAGTGAAACCCATCTGAAAAAGAGATTTATCTACTAAGTTTAAAAAAAGATATCAGCCATTGCAAATGTTATCAAACAAACTGAATTTCAGTCAGTGAGAGCAACATGGAAAGCTAGCATTAGAAGACCCTACATTAAATTAAACACATTCTGTGATTCTAAAAAAATACCCATCAGATACAGAAACTGACAGTATGTCAAGCAGTCAACTGAAGGTCTGAATGAGATCAATGTCTAGAGAGGGATTTCTAATCTGTTGCACCTCTCGGCTCTCCCATTAACAAACCAATATACATGCAGAGAGCATCCCAATACCAAACCTGTCCTCTAGGTCAAGACTGGCTCAGTTTCAAACACAGAGTTTGCTTTCCTTTCACTATTTGTACATTATTCACACAATAATAAATGATTTTTCAGTGGCATCAGATTTAAATTAACCATAGACAGAAAAATAAAGCACCTGCTACCTTCACGTCACTCTGGAATACCTACAGACATTTCAATTATAGAAATGAATGATTCACATTGATAAAATGAATACCCTAAAAGGGCAGGGTAAGTACCATTAATAAGTGAATGATGCTAAAAATGCATGTTGCAAAACTTTAATATTCTGAACTGTTCATCAGCTCAATGGCCTCCAGTGTAGTCGTTTTTTTCTACAGGGGGAATGTAACACAATCAATAAACCTAAAACAAGGTTCACCAACATGTTGTTGTGACACTGATGTGCACCAGCTATACTTTGTCCAATATCATTTTTAGATATCCTTCTCTCAGAAACCCCTGGTGAATTCATATGTAGATAAAGTAGATTCAATGTCAAAGTGATATGCAATTCATTAATTGAAAGCGTTGCCATGGTGACCCATAACTGTCATTGAAATTTATTTCATGATATTATTATTATGACGAACATCCATAGTGCTCTTTGGATCGGTTAAAATAGAAGGCCTTCAATTTGAGTAAAACGATAAAAACAATAAATTACTTAAGATATGTTCTTAAAAAGCTGATCAGTGGCAGGGCAAGAAAAGATATGAAAGTTTATTTTAAAAGCTCTACACAATGTGTGACTGTGAAGGTAGCAGGATGTTCCCTCCTAAATGAATATATACACTCCTGTCCGCCCATGTCTCAAGAAAGCTCTGCCATTTTACAATCTAGTCACTGAAAGCCTAAAAATATAATTGAAAAAGTTAGTATAGCTATGACCCATTTCTTTTCCAGTATGTTTTTTTTTTAAACAGTAAAATCATTTGAGGTGCAAAAAAAAAAAAAAAAAAAACTTCCTTTTTAAAATACATAACCTTCTACGTATGTTAACCGAGTGTAGACCAATCAAAGCAGAAGCAAAAATCCTAGCTAACCACATCAGCTCTTTGTTGCCCTTGAGGGTGTTGAGCAACTTGCGAACTCATCCACAGACTGTATAGGCAAGACTGGCACGCAGGATATAAGTGTGTTTGTGTGGTGACCATAGCTTCATAGTCTCTGTAGTGGTTATATATAGGAGAGTAAATCTTGCTCTACTGACACTGTGTGTAGTGTTTTAGTTTCCCACGTGTTACCAGTGTTCCACAATGTAAAATGTGTGTGTACGCATTGTGTCTTGGGATTTCTTCTCTCAGTGTGAGCTGTTACGTGGGCACGGCGGTTTCCAGGCTGCGGCGGCCCTGCCTCAGTTTGCGCTTGTTGCTGTACAGAGCCATTTCCTCCAGGGCTGAGGTGGCAGGCACCGGGGTGGTGGCCTCGGCCTCGGGGCTCGCAGCAGGCCCTACACAACACAACCAAAGACAGGGCAACTTTAGTCACAGGTACAATGACTCCGGCAGCTGTAGAGCGTTGGACTGATGAGAAAGATGGATCCCTTAAACCTGCGAGAGAAGCGACAGCTCAGCAGCTGGAAACAACAAGGACCCAAAAGCTGCGAGCAGAAAACTGAAATACCCAGTGATTGCATGTTTAAACCAGCCACCTCAACAAGTTCTGTATCAAAACTGGCAAGTGTCAATGCCATTAAAGTTACTTTAATAACCAATTTACAATCCCATTGTTTCAAATCTCTGTTCACATGCACTTAAAGAACTGTTGTGGTCGGCTTCTTTACAGGCTGATTTATGGCTATGTACACAGACATTGTCAGTGTGCGACGTGTTTGGACTTTGGAAACGGTTCGGGTACTTTACACATTTAGCAATTTGGTCAGTTTTGCCACTAGTAGCAATGCATCCTTGTGTTTTAAAATAAATCCATTGAGAATCAGAGAGAACCTGAAAGAAACACAAAGTAGCCTCAAGAAGTCTAAAAAGGTGTTTCCTCCACTAAACCATAATATTCAGATATATTTGCACTTAAGAAGGAAAAGTTTCACGCCCACCACAAAGCTGAAAAAAATGAGAAAGCTGCATATTGCATCACTATCAGTAAGCCATGCTTCCAAGATAAGGTAGACTTTGATGGTGACCTGCTTCATGTATTCAACATTTACAGTGGTCAGGTTGTCTAAGTGCATGCAACAACTACATTTCAACCTGGTTTGTGTGAATGTGAACACATTGACATCACCATGAAAATAAGTAAAACACTGAGCTATGAGTAACTACTAGTTTCAGTCAACGCTTTAAAAACCTCCATGCACAGTCTGGATCAGTGGTTAGTGTGAGACCATTAGTTTAACACAGCAACTTCCACTTTGGGCTCAACATTAGTGGTTGCTTCATTTGTGGTGGGCAGCAGCAGACCAAGCACACCCAGGTAGACACACACTTGTCTCAATACCCAAACCCACAGTTTGCCACACAGCTAGATTTAGGTTATGTTGGATTATAAATGCACAAACCAACATACAATCTCACACACCCAAAAAACAACTGTTCACTGGATCCTACCAATAGGAGCTGCTTATTCCAGGTCACCTGAATCAAAGGGGGTACATGAAATTGACTCAATTAATGCGTTTCTTATTGCGCGCACACATATTTCCCACTTAAAAGGTGGAGTCAGCGATTCTAGAGAAAGCTTTTTGTCAAAAGCAGTGAATATCTCAGTGATCCATTACTTATCTGTGCTGTGTGTGCGCTATGTAAACAATGGGGCCCCTGTAGCTAGCAAAATGCCTGTTCACAGAGCCTAGGCTGTGTATTAACACTGGATTTTTTTTTTCCATCGCACACAGTACGGACAGGGAGCGGATCGTGAGGAATTATTCAACATGCATTCTCCAGAATAGTGGACACCACCGTTAACCCTTCCTTTTCTGATAGAATCTGAAATACTGGATAGCTTCTCCACTCACCTGGATTGATGGAGCCGTCGTCAATGAACTGCATGTCATCGATAGTGTCCGGGGACTGGAAGGCAAGAAGAGAGGGTAAATATCTGCAGTTTCAGTGACCTGTACCCCAAGGAAATCCTCCACCATGTGAGCAGGGACACGGTGAGGAGACGTGCCAGCTGCTCACTGCCGGTTATGAAGACAGCGCAGAAGCTTCCAATGTTTCACAGCCACAAAAAGCAACAGTACCTCCACTCTACTAACTCCCCCGGGAAAGACTGGCATGTTAAAAGTAAGGGAGGTTAAGTTAGGGTCATCAGTTCCGGGGTTTGTTGTGTAGTGCAGGCACATCCACGAAGAGACAGCAAACAGAGCAACAGTACAGCACCAACAGGAGTCACCAAGGCACAATGGAAAACCAGGCAGAATGTGTAGTTGTTGTCATAGACTATTACTGACAATGTTTTCCTCTTTTATCAGTGTTCAGAAGTTGTTTATTCAACTTAGGTATAAACTCTAGGGACAGCTATGACCTGTGAACCAAGGATCCTGTGACCGACCTAGCTCAACTGGTCACAAGTAAACTGTTGGCTGACAATATTTGGATTTTTGTGTATTTTAGTTTAATCTTATAGGACACGCTGGTTGACTTTTTGGTTGAGAAGACATTTGTTGTCTTCGCCGTCTCTTTGATTCTAGTCTTTCTGTGGGCGACAAGAATCTGATGGATGCTTTTTGGTAGTTTCTCTTTTATAGTAATTGATATATTTTCCGCTGACCCTGTCCTTGCAGACCGTAGTGACACACAACCTTTAGCAGAAATCTGAAGCACTATGCCATCATTTACATACAATGAAATGTAATACATTACATCCGCCAAAGGGAAAACAAATTGAGGTCACTGTGCAACAACCAAACAACACCAGATCCCACACTGAGTGACACAGACGACCACACGGTACTTGACCCCACCTGGATAAATAATTAAAGAACATGTCCAGAAAAAAGCCCTGCTCCATCACCACTCCAGGATTCCCGCTTCCACTCCCTAAACTACGTCGCACAAACCTACACCAAACCTGAACCCTAATGATCTCACAGATCAGTGTAAATAAAGCCGGAGCATGGGAGGACATCTAATGAAAAATTTAAATTATTCCTTTTTACCTGAATATGTGACCTGTGCTTGAAACAAAATGGCTGATGGAAGTGAATGTGAGAGTGGATGGGATGCAGAGTGAGTTTGTGGCCCCCGGAACCAATTCTGGTTAGTGGGATCAAAAACCTGTCTGCATGTTAATATCCGTGATTGATTGGTTAGCTGATAGACAGATAGATGGGTGTGAAAGGTTACTGCTACAGATGCTCTTACATTCGTGAGTAGTAGGTGGAAGGCAGAACATGAGGGAGACCCAGGACACATTTTATTTATAGTAAGTTCTCTCTCTGCGAGTTAGTATTAGTGAGCCATAACCGCTATAGTGCAGAGCAGGAAGTACTGATCAACCATTGAGCCGAATCCTAGACTTTAGTGGAAGTGATGCGTCTTGATTTAACATAGAAACGAGAGGGGAGGGAGGAGGAGACTGGGACCCCGGGAGCTCAGCATGCAGCCAATACCTGGATGTCGTATACGGGTTTGGAAGAAGGAATGGCAGCAAACTGTCGGTAGTCAAACTTCTTTGACGACAGGGACTAGAAGGATAGCAAACGGGAATGAGCAAAAGATGTGGGAGAAGGGGAAACAAGGTGAGAGAGGAGGGTTGGATAAAGTATAGAAAAGAGGAGATAAGGGCAGAAAGGTAAAGGTCAAAAGTAGGGGTGTAACGATACATCAATATAGAAATTGAAATATCGATTCATTGGCAAAATATCGAATCGCATCGATGCAATGACCAGACATCAATGTATATGGCCATCTGTAATATAAACTTTAATTTTGCCATTCTCTCTCGCGTCTGGGTGACACTATTTCCACTAAAAAGATGGATTGTTTTTAATTTAAATATTTTGAAGACCTCAGAAATAAAATGGTAAAATCATATATTAGTTGTTTTTTCTGTGTTAAATAGGCATAATATCTTCTCATATCGATCGCAGGCCCCTGAGTCAAATCAAATCTAAGTAGTACCGCGGCAGACTTTGTGATATTGAGAAATATCTTATATACATATTATTCGCTGTCCAATTAATCGCTCCTATATCGTATCAGGATGAAACCAACAATTTACACCCCTAGTCAAAGTAGAGGAGAGGAAAAGTAATAGGAGAAAAGGATGAGGGAATAGAAAAAGGAGTGGTGGGAGGCTGAGAGGCTGATGGGTGATTCAAACAGCCAGCTGTGACTGAATTGACTAGAGTGAGCAAGATGGAGGATTAATGCCAATGTGCTTTGATGCAAATCTATGTTTTTCCCCTTTTTCCAGCTTGTAAACCAGCAATCTGTGTTGCCTTTCTCAAATGAAACTGTAATGTCCGTGTTAACAGCTCTGTGCAAATATTTGATGATTCAAGCTCTCCAAGTACGTACAAGGGATAAAGTAAACTGTTGACAGACACAAAAGACCAGTGAGAGAAATCAGTTAAGAACAAAATGGGAATTGAGAAAAAACAAAAAAGGTTTGGTGCTTACCAGCCTGCCGGGGGAGGTTAATCCTCGAGGACTGAGCTCTGTCGGGGGTAAAAACAAAATATGTGTAAATCATCAAGAATAAATCCAAAGCACAAGTCTTTAGAAAAAGGTTCAAAATAAAAACTTTATTAAAACTGGCACATTCTACCACTAGAATAAGATTAAAAACATTACTTGGAAAGCATGTTTAGTTAAGCAGTGGTAGGAATTAAATAAGTAAATATCCAATTGTTATGTACTTTTCAAAACACTAACAGGATGGGGGGAAAAACAACGAAAAAATAGGGTAAGAAATTTGAAGGAAATCATTACAGGTATTACGATACTCAGTTAAAACCGCTGCTGATGTTAAAATAGTCTCTAAAGATAAGTTTGTAAAGGTGGGCAGCTTTCTACCTTCCATAGGTGTTGGAGAGGGTGTGGGTGCAGGCGAGGGCGACTCCGTCAGCTGGTCTAGTGTGCCGCGCTTCTTCCCGTCTCGAGACTTGGCGATGACCATCTGAGCTTTCAGTGCGTCTTGCTCCAGAGACTTCATTCTACAAAGAAAATCGACCACCATAAGATAAATGCTTGAAGGATACAAGAACATAAATATACAGAAAAAGGCACAGGCGGGTGCTGTGCCAATCATAACACCTAATTGTGGGTGCTCCTTGTCCTGGTCTGCTGTGACAAAACAACCAGTTTAAATTTTGCACAATGAGACGCATTCCAGGAAAAGGACGACCTACTGCTAAGTAGGCTTCACCCTCAACTGACGAGCAGCTTACAAACTCACTGCGGGATGATGTTAGTACAAATAGAATGAAAATCAAGAACAGCAAGGCGCAAATGAAAAGAGTGCTGCAGAGAGAGTGGGGGACAAGACAGAAAGGACAGAGAGAGGGGGAGCTAGAAGCTAGAAACAGCAAAGACGTGCAGAAGCAAGACAGCACTTGAAAGGCATCGGAAGCACTGCCACAGGGTTGCTGTGAGCGCTTGCTTGGACCTTTCCAAAACTCGGCGTCTAGCAAAAACATCCCAAAATACACCCAAGCAGCCCAGCAGCACACCCCCACGATGCCGTGCGTGTGGGGCCAAGGAGCAGACCTGAGCTGGGAGGCAGCTGAGGAGGAGGAAGGGGGCTGGGGGGCCTCGGCCGCGCCCTGAGACGCCCGCACTCGGGCCTGGTACAGCCTCTTAGCCAGGTCCTGCTCATACTGCCTAACATCGTCCTCTAGGCCATAGGGCCTGGGCCCCGCAAGGTAGGGGGAGGGGGGGATAGGATGAGGGGAGACACCATGGTAAAGGAAGAATATGTGGAGGAAAGGAAGGAATAGAAACAGAAAAAAGGGAAGAAAACCAAAGAATGGAAGGTAAAACACATTTAGGAAAGCTGGGAATAATAAATAAGATCCATATTTTTTTAGACACAAAAATAGTCAGAAAGAAGACGAACTAACCACACACACACACAGGACGGTGTTGACACAACACAGAATGACCTAGGAGATTTTATTTGGGTTGGCTGCACATGGGACTTCTAGGCAAATAAACTGAACCCTGTTACTGACCAGTGTGACAAAGTGTTATTGACGCTCACTATTGGTGAGCTTTGACATGGTAAAGAACATTTTGCATTTTCAATATTTTATCATGATACTACTAAAATGTTTGAATCTATATCATCTGATTCAAATATATGGGTTATTGCACGTGTGAACTCTAGTTCGTAAAGAGAAAGCTCGACATTGTGTGTGTCAGTATGGAAGAAGCAAAGTAGGTCAAAGCCTTGAAGGGATCAGGTGGTAAAACTAATGTGCAAAAGAAACTTTCCCTATTTCCCCCGGTTCATTACCCCAAATTAGTTTTGCATCACTAGAGCATCACAGTTAAAAAAAAAAAAAAAAAGGTCATGATTGTGTCAATTCTGAAATGGTTGATCAAGTTACTAGAGGTTTCGTCAGCTGAGAAAAAACGTCACTGACCTTTAATATTTTAATTCAGCAATTTCAGTTATTTTTTTTTTTTTTTAAATGATTAGACACCTTCTTTTTGAACCACGGCCAAGCTGCTGTCACACTGAATTACACTGCATTAAAACTATTTTTTTTTTTTGTAAATCGATTCATACTTTCTTTGACACATCCCCATTTATATCTAATTAAAAGAGATATAAGCTGTGGACAAAGCCAAAATAAAGATAACATTAAAAAAAACAAAAAAACAATAAGAGCTGATTAGTCATTTTATCTGGCTAGTGAGAAAGCATTCTATTTACCGTGCTGCCCTCCACATGGCTCTCTTCTCAGCCTCCAGAGCTCGTTTCTCAGCAGGGGACATGTCTCTGTCGGGGGACACCACCAGCTCAGGACTCTGCAGCAGAAGTCTCTCTTGATGCCTGCGCTCGGCTTTGGCTGTGCGGATGGGAGCCGCCGTCTCCCCGGAGTACGCTGGGATCAGACTGACAACACGCAGACGTTATAATGAGAACAGTGACAAAAACAACAGCAGAGAGACATTCAAAGACGCCATGTGTTAGGGATAGGCGGTTATACTTCATATACTGTATCCCGGAGTATTTATAAATAGCAACAGTATTTCTTTATTACCGTCATGAAAAAATCTGCTGCGTAATGTGTACAAGTCTATAATAAATGCATTAAGAGTGTGTGTCTGTGTCCAGCAGCACCAGCACCAATGCCTGTGTCTGAAGATGATACAAAGGTAACTTCAACATGATTAATCATTGTAATGTTCGGCAAGAAAAAGGTATTATCTGTCGGTAATACTGATTACCGGGGTTACGGGGTATAATTTAGGGAAAGTTTAAAGGGATCAAAAATCAGATACTGCAGAACCCCAATGTGTGCCATTTAATTACCCAGTCATGGAGTTGGGCCTCTGATCGTGCCTGAAGCTGTCCTCCAGTGAATTCCTCTGAGAGTCACCTTTGCCATCAACGGAGGAAGGTCTACACACACACACACACACACACACACACACACAAACAAACAAACAAAGCCATTAGCGAAGGAACTGAAAAAACAACAACATTTCAAGCAGTAATACTAAACAGCTTCTCACCCTGAGCCGCCGTAGTAGCTGGGTGGTGTGGCGGTGTAGTTTGGTGGGGTGTTACAGTGCGGGGATGGGCTGGATACTGGCTCCACGTTGTACTCTACTCCGTCCAGCAGCACTTTGCCTGAGGCCTTCATCTGGGCCATCTGCTTAGCCAGATCCTCCTCTTCATCCTCCTCGTCTTCATCCATCAGGTACTCACGCGCCCGCTGCTGGAACTTCATCTCTGGGGACAAACAGACAAGTTAGTAAGCAGGTAAAGCCAAGTCACATGTTTATATTGGTTATATACAGTCTATGGTTGTTATATGGAAGAATGCTCAAGGAGAAACGATGGAAATGTACCTTCTTCCTCCCTCATTTTCTTGAGGTCATCCTCTCCAACTAGAGAGACTCGGGGTTTGGGTTTTTCAGGAGTCTGCGCCTTCACGTCAATCTCAAAATACTTCTGTCTGTCTCTGAAGGAGCGCTGCTCTGGGCTGCTCTTTCCAGTCGGAGAAGGAGTCTGTAGGGTTACAAGAACAGAATACAAATGAAAATTAATAAAATAATTTAAAGGTAGAGTCAGTGATTCTGGAGGAGGCTTGTTGTCAAAATCACTTCTTGTCATAATAAGTTATTATCATCTCATGATCTGCTTCTTGTCTATAATGTGTGCACACGCTGAAAAATAAATGTGATTGTTAATACACAACCTTGGCTCTGTAAACAGGCATGTTGCGATGGTGGGCCGCATTTCTTTACATACCAGTATACAGAGAATAGGCTGTGTAGTATAAGCAGCAGATTGTTTTTCATTGTGGACTGGTGAAGAGATGTTCACTGATTTGAACAACAGCATTGGCCAGAATCACTGATTCCACCATTAAGTGCTGAAACGATAGCACCTGCAATTTAACAAATGCCAATATTTGAAGTTAAGATGTTAATTTTTTATTGCTATTGGCATTGCTGCAAAGCGATTTGCCAAAAGAGGAGAAAATGAGGGACCAAGAAGAAAGAAAAAAAAACAGCCATTGAAACAGAAACCGTCACCATTAAGCCGATTTAAGATCAATTAACTGGCAGTCCCTTTACTGACAGACGTAGCATGGCCGTCTCCCACCACCGGTCAAGCCAAGCACACCGTAGCCCAGACAGAGAGCGGGGCTGCTAAAGAGGTGGCGCGGGCGGTGGGTACCTGCAGTTCCATGGACGGCCTGGAGAAGCGAGGCACTGCTGCCAGGCTCATATAGTCCCGACGGTCAGCTGAGAGGGAGGGCCGGGGGGAGATCTCACCCGTCACACCCTTACCAGCTCTCTCCTGACCCACTATGTCATCATCAAACACCTCGTTGTGCAACTCAGGCTGAAAAGGCCACAGAGGTTGTCACCAGACTGTCACACTAACACTACTAAAGCCTGAGGTTGTTTTTTGTTTTGTTTTTTTTCATCATGTATCTACACATGGAGCCATATTTTGTTCTTGCAGCAGCATATTTGATATTTTTCTCTTAAATACAGTTATAGATACGTTTGAGAAAGACTTCCAGATAAGTCTTAGTGGGAAAATTCCCAAGATATATTGTAAGTTCTAGGAGAAGGGAGACCTCATATAAGAAGCCCTTTTTCTTTGGTCAATAAAAGATCCAGCCTGTCTGTTTCATTGGTTAAGGCTTTGGGAGAAACTTTGGACTCGTTTTCATTTGTCGTAAATGAAGTTCCTCCATGGCAGTAAAACCCTTTACACAAGCAATTTGAAACTTCTACAATTTCCTAAAAACTAGTGTGGCAAACCAAACTGTTAAAAAACACACACCACAAACAGACATCATAAAACTAGTTAGTCTAGCAACATGAAGGATACAAACAAACTCATTATTCAACACTGGTACCATCTTCAATTGAATGTCTAGTCTTTGAATATAACATGACAACCCTAGAAAAACAACGATCTAATCCTTGAATATTGTCCAATGCTTTAGCTTTTATTTATTTTTTATATTTCTTGCTCAACGTGTTTACTCACCTCAGGTGAAGGGTGCATCGGGCTGAAATTGTTCCTCACACCGTACAGGTCCTGTAGGGCAGAGTAGGATGAGCATTAGCAAGTAAAGTTTAGTAAACTCAGACTGAGGACAAGGACATGGAGACAGTGCAGGCAAGACAGTTAGCATCTGGGATACAACATGTAAAAAGAGGGACTGAATATTAATACACGCGCCACACACGGATGGACCAATGGATCAAGACTCGACACCAGTATGAACAGATGATGGCACTGGAGTACAAAAACCAACGATGAGCGCATTCCACACGTCACATCACGTCACAGCCCCCCGACACGGTGCAGGACATCCTGCTCCAGTCAGGAGGGAGAAGGGGGGGGGGGAACCAACCAATCAGCACAGCATGCTTTTTGTCATTTTGACCCGGGCATTTTCCGGGCAGCTCAGCCTACCTGCGGCGGCTCCAGCACTGCCAGCGAGCGAGGCACGGCGGCAAACGCCTTGTATGCCTGCTTGACATTCATGGGGAACTCATCGGGCGTGGTGGGGGAGGGAGCGCGAGGCTGTAGGGAGGGGGGAACCATGAAGGGGATGGGGTCGGTTCATATGGTGTAAGACAGACAGAGACATGGAGGAAAGGGTAGACTATGAAAAAACCAGCAAAGTTGAAGAAGACTGTGTAGGGAAGAACAGGTGAACAATATGGCAGCTGGTTCCATGTGTGAGAGAGAGGAGGGGATGGGGGGGGGAGTATGCCAGAGAGGGACAGACAGACAGTAGGGCCTCTAGGAAGTTCAAAGCCATGACTGATTTGTTTCAGTACAAGCTTCTTTGTGAAATCAGGAAAGACCTGACATGAAATAGCTGCTTCGTTATTTACCAATCCAACTATGCTGCTTGCCAATGGAAGAGATAGTGGTAAGTGCAACGTTTCAGAAGGCGGCAATCAAGAAGGTACGATCTCTTGATGGATGCTCCATTTTCGGGTAGCCTTCCTACACCTAACCTCTAAGGTGTGCCGGGGGGGGGGGGGGGGGGGTGGCAATGAGAGCAGCACCTGCATGTATTCAACTCCTTTGCGTTATTTAAATACAAGTCTTCCTTTCTTTGGTTCTAGCCTCTTTAGAAACATTCTTGTGCCGTTATCATCTGCATCTCTGCTGTACTAACTGTGAGATCCCACTTGAGTGTTATTATGGAGCAGGTGGCACGGAGCGGAGAGAGTGGACAGAGAACAGCACTATGTGGTGGTGAGGGGTCTTACAGAGGTGTTGGAGGAGTTGAAGGGGGAGGGGCCATGCTGGAAGGGGTTGGGACTGTGGCCTTCCGGAGTGGCGGGGGAGGTGGTCGGCCGCACAACGCGCCCCATTGGCTGGATGGCACCTGGCCGCGTCTGGGGGGAAAAACCAATGACATTTTAATGCAAGAGGTCAGTCTAGCCAGTCTTGAAATATAATCTGAAACACCAAACTTTATGATAAATGACAGCAACAAAAATTGATGGGAGCTAATGGTGTGATCAGTTCAACTCTAAGCTACAGAGTGAATTTTTTCAATCTCACTGATGAGACACTCACTGGAGATGCAGTGTCGTCCCTGGCATTAGTAGGAGTGGAGGTGTAATGAATGTTCGCCTGCGAAAAAAAGAAAGAACATATAACAATGACAAAATAATAAATTGAACGAATCGGCGGAAAATTCCTCAGTTTTCACACAGTCGATCACTTACAGTTTTTTTTTCGATTGCTAACCCACAGTGGGCACAACTGTAGCTCAATGTGCAAAACTCTAACTACAGTCTGCACTACCAAAAGTCACTGGAGCTGAACAGTTCACTTTACTTGCAAAATAGGCTCAGTGCAGCAAACACTATGAACCAGCCTCAGCCCTCATTGAGATAACACACACTGTCACTCAGAACACACTCAGAGTATAAACACTAGCATCAAACCCCAATACACAAATTACAAACTTTTCATTTTTACAGTTTTGAATAATTTGAGTTACTTCACACAAATAAAGTAAACATTTATTTGAGGAAAGAGTGAAATTAGTTCACATGAAATTGTTTATTAATATACCAGTTATGTTTAGGTAAACAAAAATAAATGAGGATCAGAAGTTTGCTTCAATAGATACATATTTTTATTTATTTTATTTTATTGATAACGTTTCTAAATGTAGTATGTATCTGTGTAAATATTCTATAATTGTAATACAGAAATCAATTCCTGTTATGTTCATATTTACTGTAGGGGTGCAACTCTTAAATTTTTGTTTGCTTGAAAATTCGTAATACAGATGCAACTTTAGATCTTTGCAGATTGTGTTGTACCCTCAACCCTGCCTCTCTCAATGAGAGACCATGATTCACAACAGGGTCTATCAGTGTTGCCATTACTGTATTTCATCAGAAAGTACTGCTCAATGTCTTCTAGGTCTTCCTCCACACATCCAGTCTCACTGCTTCTCTTCTCCCTCCAACAACCTGTCATCCTATTTTTGAGCTTTCCCTATACTGTATATACAGTATGTTCACTAACAAGTCTAAAACAAGACACCTTCTTAGTGTTTCAGTTGAAATTGCAATCAGCAGTGTTTGAAATGCACTAGGCTGATATCCATTCTGTTTTGAATGTGTGGTCTACAGTTGTGACAGCAGTGTGTTAGCATTTGAACAAAGTGCTATAAATCCACAGTGTTGTGCAGGCTGTGGTTAAGCCATGAGATAAGTGTGTAAAGTTTAGAAAATTGTGTTTAAGCAATGAAAACCGATCTAGAGTTTGGTCCACATGAACCGCTGCTGTGCATAGTGTAGTTAGAGTTTTGCACTTGTCGTTCCAGTTGTTTCCACTGTGGTTTAGCGATCGAAAAAAACTGTAACAGTGAGTACTGGAGCGCCTTTTGGATGATGCCAGGCCAAGACACCATCAATCAATGCAAAACCACCAGGTTTACCTTGAGATAATTTGATCCCCAATTGTGGGACCTTTGTTACATTGTTCCAATGTTGTATCTCAATTCCTCTTCAAGTATTCACTCTAGACTTTTAATTTTGCTCAAGGGAAAAGTGGATATTGTATCTTGTTACTGCCTTGTGTGAGAATATGATGCCACAGCTGGTCAGTGTAGGCAATGACATTTGAGACCATCAGTCAAAAATCAATTTCTACACATCCAGTGTACAGGAGGCAAAGCATACAGTAAGTATTCAGCTGGCCATGAGAAGCAGTCACATGCTTTTAAGACTGGTAGGACCGTGGCAGACAGGGTAGTTGAACTAGTTAGGTTTGATCAACAGATAGGAGGGCTCAGAGCAGCCGACGCATATGCTTAAACATTTTTTTTTAAATCCAGGCCAGAGCAAAGGGCCATGACACCCACTTACGAAGCGGGTGTCCCTGCCTGAACACACAGAGCTGTCGGAAGAGTGGTGGCTGGTCTATGGGTGGGAGGAAAGGTCAAAAATGTCAAAATACCTATTCTGCAGCGATAAAAGTGACTCATGGAAAAGGAGAAAATAAGAAAACAGATGGCACGGGAGTAGATGATAAATACTAGTGATAGTACTGGGTGTTGGGGCTTCTCACCGGTTGAAGCGAGGGAGAGTACGGTGCTTCTCTGATTGGGCTTTCCGTCCTGGTGAAATCAGAAGGCGCCGACTGAAAAAACACCAAACACACAGTTAAACAGCTGCTCTTGCTTTCACTCAGTTGCACAGTGTTGTAAAGAAATACCAAAACAAGATTCACTGGTTAGACTTAATGCAGTAGAGAACTGATACACCAGTTGTCTACAGTCTTTTAGTCCTGTAGAGAACTGATCTTCCAGTAAATTCAACCAACACACAAGCTCTGGCTGATAATTATGCATTTTTCTGTGCGTCTTGCAAGTTGTGTTCTCTCATGACTTATGTTATGACCTCCTTCGCAGCTGTTTGGGACAGACATTCCTGGGAATCGTGAGTGCAAATACCTCATGGGGTTCCTCACAGCAAAAACATGCGCCGGTTCAGCAGATTCAAACACACAACCTCGACTCACAATTTCTTTGACAAGATTATAATTTTTTTTTTAATAATCTTTTTTTTTTTCAAAGAACACATTCATCCTCTGAAATGAAACAGTCAAGCAAACACCAATAAACCCATGTGAAGTGATTAGATATCCAATGGGACTAAATATGTCCTCTCCACTTCCCAAGAGGCTAAGGTGATTAAAGTGCAAACACAACATGGACATATAAGTTGATATTGTGAAAAGAGTTGCTTATTTACAACGCTTCAAAAAGGACACAAGTGAACCCAAAAACAAACTGTGCGCAGTAACACACCATGCTGCCTCCAAACCACACTCAGGCAGGCAGCTTGCCTTGCTGCTGAACAACCAGGGCTGAAGTTGGCCCTTTTTCCCGTAGCCCACGGGAGGTCCCGACAGGATCCTCTCTGCGGCTGGAAGGCCCTTTCCTTTGCGATTGGCCACCAGGAAAGGGTTCTCTTTGAAGCAGATAGGCTGAGAGTCCACCATATTTTCCTCCTCATCCTCGGCTGCAAATGTTGATGAATTAATGGTCGTTGATGAGCCCATGCTGTCGGTCATGGAGGTTCCATTAGGGGAGAACTGGGATCCCTGAAGATAATCCTGTTCTGTGTTCAAACCAGGGCAGGACTCGGGGTCCATGTGGCAGAGGGGTTTTGCGGGGTGGGTTAAGGTGAAGCCTAGAGGCTCTAAAGGGGCTCCGTACTGGGCCGGTAGGGGGGCCTCCATTGGAGCGGTCACACTTACACAAGTAGAGAACTGGACAGGAAAGAGGGAGGACAGATACAGTAAACTCACATACTCAAAGTTTGAAAAACAATAGAGGAGAAAGCAGGTGAAATGAAGGGATACTCTAGTTTAACTACATATTTGTATAGGTTTCAATCAGCTTTGATTACACTGTTTGTACCAAAGTAATTGCAGAGACCTAGGAACACTTTGGTGTAGCTACAACAGGGCAAACAAACTCAACCATTAACTACCACCAACATTTTAAACTATACGTGTTTTCCTTCAAATAAAGCAACCACATCATGTTGGGTGCACTGACTCTAACCCCCCCTATTCGCTTTACAAACTACATGTAGGCCAACTATTCTAGTACAGTAGGTCAAAGTGAAATAAGGAAGTTGGTCTGTAACTGTAATGGATGTTGGAGCAGTTCCTGTAATAATTTTACTGTTTGCTTTTGTTTACCCTTTCTACATAACTTTAATTTAGCTGTGGCTTTGCTTACAACCCGTGTAATGCTCTGAGTGCCTTGTAGGACTTCTTTTTGGTGAAGTTGCTGTATCTAGAGCAACTTGGTGGGTCCAATGTTATCATAACCTATAGCCAAACCTACAATATCAAGATCAAACTTGGAACCAACCAGATTTTCCCTTTCAGAGTAGTTGTAAATAGTGTGTGAAAATAGATCGACAAAAGCAGAAGTTTACTTTTAAGATGAGCAGAATAGTAATTCCCTTGTGTCTATTAGAATGATTTGTTTCTATAAATAGACACTCAAGCCCCTGACTGCTAAGATAGTGTCTCAGTGCCAGTCATTCATGACACATTACTGCAGACCAGGCTCTTAGCCTATATGCCTTAAATAACCATATTATCAGATCAGGGAGACATTCGGGCTCCAGCACACCTTCCACCCATACTGTACTGAACACAGTGGACGGGTGATGTCACTGAATATAAGCAACGTTAAACCCGACCCATGTGGAGAAATCTGATGCTGGAAGTGCAAACTAGGTTCAAACCCAACACTGACAAATACATCTGAAAAAGCCTTAAGTAGACCCAGATAACTGAACAATGTCTGGAACGTATTCGACGCAACCTTGACATATTTGGTCTATGAATACAACGTGCATTGTGGGCCAGTAACGTGGCTCTCTACATGCTGACTGTAAGAGTCAGTGGTTTGATGAGGGTCAGTGGGATGGAATGTGAACGAGTGCCCTTTTGGCTCTGACACAGACTGTGAGGGACAGCTGGGGTTTCGGTGCGAGAGCGAGAACCGGCATGCCAACGCACTGAGCTGGACACGCTGGGAAGGAACTCAATCATTTGAATCGCTCCCTACTGTACAACAACGCAGTAAGTGCTTCTCAGAAGAACAGCTACACTGCTTTAATTAGCAGAATAGATCATATTTAAAAGATGACCAGTTTTAATCTGAGCCCTGAAAAAAAAAAAGTTTGCAATTTTCACAAGTTTAAAAGGTTTCCAGTATTTTTTATAAATACATAATAAACCAAAAGTTCCTTTCAACACAATGGTACATAGTTTTACTCTCAACCCCTCCTTTTCTCGTGATGTTGCAAAAGCTAAAAGGCAGCTCTATGCAGCACGTCATAACCAACAGGTAACAATAAAGTTTGGGCAATTTACAGTTCATTTCACTTTAAAAAAAACATTACATTGGTATTTTTTATAACCCCATGTTTTCAACAAAAACCACCACTAGTTTTTAAGCTAAATTTTCTGGAAGAACTATCACAAAGTGATCAAGGGATGTACAGTTTGAGCAGGGCCACGTGTGCTGGGGCAGAAGATCTAAGACACAAGCATTAACAGCTGCTCATGAAAAGTAGGCTAAGTTCTCATAGTCAATCTAACAGGTTAAATCTAGAAGTAGGGCAACAAGACCAGAGTCATGCAAGCAGCCTATATAAAGTTTATGAAAATTGGAAGCAGAATTAACATTTAGTCTTCCTTTCGTTCTTGGACTAAAAACTACAACTATAACTACAAAAACAAAAAAAAATCTTCACCTAACTCAGACACACAGTTGGATGAAAATAAAGTTGAGAGAATGAATAAAGAATTAATAAACACAAGACAAACACAAAACAGAAATGAATAGACCTAATACCTTTAAGATGGTAACAGGACAGCGCCGTTATGTCCACTCAAACGTACTCCTCAGAGGACTTTGGGAATTCCAACTGACACACTTGGACGTTGCCCTCCCTCCCCGTCTAGCACCCCACCCACACCGAGAGCCTCCATCCAATTCAGAGCCCGATGCAGGTTTAAAATACCACTGTGGAAAGGCCGTTTGATAGTGGGCAGCTGTCCCCTTCCCCCCATCTTGCCACCTCTCACTCACACACTCACACACACACACACACACACACACACACACTCTTTTTATCAATCGTGACAGTGCCGGCCCTCTGGCCATGCTTCCTTTCAATGCCACCTTCTTACGCACTCCTTAGATCCTTCCAGTTGTCTTTTTCCCACAGTCTGGTCCACTCTTTTTTCTCTTCTTTTGTGGTGTCTTGTTCTTTACTTCACTCTGTAAGAGCTTGGTCCTTTTCCCAAACTTCTTCATTTTTGATCCGTACTTGATATTCATGTTTTTTCCACTTTAGGTTGCTCTTGTTAATTGAAGTAGGACACAATCACATCACACTGTCAGTGATGTGATATGTCATATGGGTTTGGCCTTGAAACCACCATCCATATAATGTTGACTTGAGGGTTATGCACATGGCAGGAGGTTAAGATTCCTGCTCCTTGAAGGAGGCAACTGGTGGGCTCTGGGTCAATCAGTTTCCCAGGATTCTACAAGGAGGTCCATTCTGAGCCATGAATTCCATTTTCACCATTAACCACAAAGAAATACAAGCAATTTACAACTTCAGAGTATTGCTCAAGTACCTTTTCATTTATTTAGTGTGTATCTTCAACTGCTGGCTAATGAAATGATTCTTACCCTGTTGACTTTCTGCAGACTGGTGGTGGGCAGCGCTGCCAGGGTTTTGTAGTCAAGTTTTAGAGGTCCAGTGCCCATGTTCTAAAGAGATAAATAGACACAGATGAGACAGGGACTAGACTGAGGTTCATCACATAACAAGCAATAATCTATCCAAAGTAAATTTGTATTACGAGAGGATAATATGTATTGAAGTGTTAAAGAGCAAGTTTGACTGTGGTTTTAGACTGATGTATTCACGTAAAACCAAGAGAAGATTTCCCCTAAAAGGCCAGGGATGAGCAAAACATGGTCAAATCCTGTGGTGTTTCGGGTCGGAAGGTTGTCTCCAGACCTGCCGATGACGAGTGTCTCACCTCAGTCTCCTCTTCTAGCAGGCGAGTTGCCTCCTCACGCTCCAAACGCATACGCTCCTTCACCAAGAAAGGAAGAGGAAGAGGAGGAGGAGGAGGAGGAGAGGACAGAAGGGAAGACACCCAACCACACACACAGCCACACAGTGATGCAATGAAGTGGAATATGGAGGTTTTACAGTAGGAGGAAAGGGGTGTTACAGTAGTAGAAGTGGAGAAAAAAAACGGTGGATACGTGGTATGGAGATGGGATGATTGGATGATTTGTATCACACCAAACACACCGACGGTAAAGGAGAGAGGAGAGAAAAAACAGAAGGGAAGGAAAGGATAGAATCCGCACACGTTAGAAAGTGCTCTATTCATTAGTTATGGGTGCAGAAAAAAGCATGCAAGGTGGAACATTGTAGGAATGGTTCTGTCAAACACAATACCCACACAGGGAGAAGCTTCATTCACCCGATAACAGGCCGACTTGAGCTTCTGACTCTAAACCTCCACCCTGCTCTATTGTGTTTGGCATTTTTCTGAGCAATGACGGAGCAAAAATTTAATCATCTTCTCTTAATGTATTGCCGTCTATTTCTGATCTGACAAATACAATTTTACCTCTAGCCTCCCCATAAACAGAAAATGATTTTTTAGTTTCACTCACCACTTTCTCCATTTCTTCTCGCTCCCACTGTGATGTCTCTCTCACCATCTCAGACTCCTGGGGAAGAGATTTAACATCCTTACAATCTCACAATTCATCCTTTAAATCAGAGCAGTTCACTATACAAATTATCATCCGACTGTGTGTGTGCACGGCGCTGACTAAAGTTGTACGACAACAAAGCCAAAGTGTGCCGAAGAACAACAGAAACCAGCATTCAATAAAGCAACGAGCCCCTACATTCCTTCAGTACGGGCAGTCTCCCAAAAGCTAATCTGGACAAAATAAACAACTGTGTTGGCGCTTTCTGGGTGCTGTAGTGAAAAGATGGCTATGTGTGGTGTGCGCGGTTGGAGTCAAAGTCGCGCTGTCGTTGAAAACTCCACCTGCTGACACCAAACTGCTGCGGAAGCACAGTGTTGCTTTGAACAAAACATCTGATTCACGTGTTGACGTGACCACCGCTGCTGTTAAAAAATTTGCCAAAGTGATTCCTGGTATGTGGATGAATGGGGTGTGCTGTTTGCTTCCCAGTGTACAAACCAACACTCATCACTTATTTCAGGAATTTTGAGCTTTGTCCAGCCTACACAATACACACACAGCCTTAAATGCACTCATGTTAACTCTGATATTTATGTTTAAAAACCAGTGTATGATCTGTATTGTACCTTCTGCATGATCTCCATCTCCTCTGGGCTCAGGTCTCGGTCTATAGAAGAGATGCTTTCCATGCTGTTCTTACGGACGATGCCTGTTGCAAATGGGTTGGCGATGATTCCGGGAGAAGCCTGGAAACGGACCAAACACAGAGTTAAGTTTAAGAATTGAATCAATAATGTTCTATTTATTGAATCTATCTCAGTCGACATAAACTTTATTCAAGGTCATTTTAGTTCATTCTATACAATGACGCTCATTTCATGTGGATGTTTAACCCACAGTTTATAGTTTTCTTTTGATGGTGTGTGAAAACATTTTGTGCAACTCAAACTACTCATGTTGCCTCACCTCCACAGTAGACACTTTCTGTGGGTCGAAGCCGTCACACACCAGCATGCCCAGAGAGTCTCCTACAGCTCGGAGCACACGCACAGCCTCCGTGTGCGTCATCCCCAACAGACTGTGGTTGTTCACCTCAAGGATACGCATTCCAACTTGCAGTCGGGCGTCTCTCGCTGCGGCACCGCTCGAACTCACCTGTTTGAATATAAACCAATGTTCAGGTAAATTGATGATAACAACTGCCTGGGATTCGATAACAATATCATCGTATTTAGGTCTATTCATAAGAATATCTACTGTATCAATCACTTTCAAAACTTTGCCCTTGCTACGTCAACAAACTAACCACTTTTTTTCTGAGTAGCGATTTGCATTGACTGTTTTCAGAACTCTTACGCTATCCGAACAGATGGCTGGTGTAGCTAAAGATAAAAAGGTAAATTCATTTGGCACCAAAAGTTGTGGCATATGAGAGAGTTTCGGGACCTTAGAGATGAAGATGCCTTCATCGGTGGCATCAAAGGGGTTCCCTGCATGACCCTTTGCCCCTCCGCGAATACTGATGCCAAGCTTCTCCCCTTGCTGCTTCTGGATCAGAATTTCCTGCAGTGATAAATGCACAGCTTGTGAGATGTCCAATGGTAGACCTTCGTCAGTGAATGTATATTGGTCTTGAGTTGACAGGCTCACCTGCATCCCAGGCGGTGAAGGGTCCCTCCGCACTAACATACGGATCTCCTGCTTGTTGGCCAGCAGCGCCCGTACAGCTTCCTGGTGTGTGGCGTGACGCAGGTCGATGGCGTTCACTTCTAATATTCGGTCCCCCACACGCAGTCCGCTTTGACAGGCTAGACCGTGAGGGATCACCTGATGATGACATGGGCAAAGGAAAGTAAGACACAACACGTATAAAAGGAGACGCAAAATGACACATTTGGAAAACAAGGGAATTGAGCAACTCTTTAATTGAGTTTTACCTTTGAGATGAACACCCCAGGTTCATTGATGCCGAATGGGTGACTGGCATGATCGCTGCCTCCCACGATGCTCAGGCCTAGAGGGCCGCCTGACTTCAACAGGATCACTTCCTGTTTAGATTAGAGAGAGAAAATGTGAGATTTGAAGATTCAAGCCTTAAATGGTGAAATGGAGTCAGCAATTCTGGGGAATGTGCGTTGTCACTTTTCATCAAAATCAGTGAATGTCTCCTCACGGTCTGCTACATGTACGTACTGTGTCTGCTAAAGAAAAAAATCCAGGGAGGAGATATTCACAGATTTTTTGACAAAGCTATTCAAGTGTTCTTCAGAATTGCTGACACCACCTTTAATCTAACTAAGTTGAATCAAACAAAAATCAGGTTAGAGTCATGTCTACATCTCTACTTTGTCTATTAAACACAAACCAATCTTCTGCATGTACAGCTCTTGCCTTACATAAGCTACTTTAAAAAGGTATTACCGTTGCATTATTGACAAAAGGGATAATACAGCTGACAGCGGGTAATAACAGCCTACACTCTACAGGGCACTATAGTTCAAGTTGGACCAAGCCTTCATACCATACGCCATCTTCTTTGGAACTGGACAGCATTAAGGAGAAGGCAGGGGCCAAATGAGCACACAGTAATGCAGCTGAATGCATTAATGGGGCTTAGAAAACTAAAAAGCAATTCAATATACTAAAGCCGCTGCTAAAAGGTCTCACCTCGATGGGATACTCATCCTCCATTTGGCTGAGGTGAGTGCCCTGGTTGGACAGGCCTTCCTCGTCCTGGTCTGGTGAGTCAGAGGGCTCTGGGGGCGGAGGGGAGTGGGCTCGGGCCCTGGACTGACCTGGAGAGCCCCCCGGAGCGTTGGGGTCTCGCTCCACCAGGAGGGTGATGGTGGGGGAGGTGCCGGTAAGAAGCGCTACTGCCTGGTCATGCCTGGCCTCTGTCATGTCTACACCATTGATCTGGATCGACAGTAAAACCAACCACGGAGGGTGTCAGCCCACCAGCACGCTCCCAATGAAAAGCGGCCACATTTTTGCCATTGGCACAATGAAAATCAGTCTTTTCTACTCAGATTCTACACCTTGACTATTGATTTAACATCTAAGACAATCAGATAGTTAATGCACCTTTTTTGTGATTTTGTGATGAGTGTTTGTGAGTGAACTAAAGTGAGTACTGTTATTTGAAGAAGATCCCCAACACCTAAAGAGAGCAATAGGAACAGGCAGAGAGGGAGCGGGGGGGTAACAGTGGGCTGCTGCAGCTAATTTAGGCTGGTAGAACAATCCTACAGGCTACAAGCAAGCAAAACTATTTTTCTTTTCCTTAAAAAGTACTGAAGATCCCTGAAGTGAGCTCAAAGTGGTTTGTGTTGTTATCTATTAATGTTAGCAGTTCAAAAGTTATTTTTTTAACCATATTGCCATTGTTTACTTAAAAAACAAGTAGAAGTGTGTAGCTTCCTCAAAATATTTGTTCTTAAGTCAACAAAGGCAAGCAAAGAAGTCATGTGAAAAGTGTGCCATTGCCATAAAGAGTGATTCTATCTTCAGTTTTTGCGAACTTTTTTTTTTTTAGATTAGGGGCAAGCGTTCAGACAAACACATTCCTAAACCCTGTCCGAAGTGACAAGCAGAGGTCAGCTCTGACTCGACAGTACCAGCTCTTACCACCGGGCTGATATGCTACCGTGCCCGCTGCCATGGTAACACAGATATGTCTACCATTTCAGCGGGACGACAAGCTCAGCCCACTCAAACCCACCACCACACCCACCACCACCGAGCAGGTTAGGAGATGCACTTCATGTATTAGTGAGCAAGCAAATAAGGAGGGGGTGAAAAACAGAGAGAAAAGAGCCTACAAATAGACAGAGGAAGAAGAGAGGAGAGCAAACCCAGAGAGAAAGCAAAGAGCATAGTCTAGAAAGTTCGTTTTAAATTTGCACTAAAGAACAGGTTAACAGTAGGAGCAGTTTTACATTGGCATATTGGGAGAGGAACCTTAGGACGCATTGAAAATCCACTATTATCAATTGAAAAACTGGGCATGGGTGAACACTAGATTTAAAAAATAAAATGCAACGCAAGTCGTGTTGACAGAAAAAGGGAGAGCAAAGCCGAGCTTGGGGTGTGAGCAGTAGAGGAAAGCATGGAGAGGCAAGGCAGGTTTGAATTAGTAGGAGAGGACGGTATTAGCATTCTGTCTGATGTGCAAGAGTTTTCAGGCATGTAGATTAGTCAAGTTAGTTTGAGCTGTCTTAGAAAGGGCAAGACACTTTGGTGATGAGAGCAGTCAGTGTAATGGACATACATTGTTAATAGACAAACAAACAGCAATAATGACATTTATGAAATGTTTCTTTTACATTGCTTAAAATAGGA
The DNA here is from genome assembly GCA_949357725.1 of Hyperoplus immaculatus. Lineage (NCBI taxonomy): Eukaryota > Metazoa > Chordata > Actinopteri > Uranoscopiformes > Ammodytidae > Hyperoplus > Hyperoplus immaculatus. Next base: position 5,830,117 of record OX442369.1, read on the forward strand.
CTAAGATCTAGACAACTAAAGAGTATCATTAACAGCCATCATTTATATTTAGCCTCCCACCCCCGAAAAAATACTACTTCAACCCATTCATAAATCCCTACCACTAAAGAGAAAAAGGAGAAAAACTAGATTGTTCACATTCTCAACGCCATACAAATATTGCAAAGGAAACCCTGTTTTGAACACGCTGAATACAAAGATGTCCAGATGGAGATGTGGAGGAGGCGGGCAGTACTCACAGAGAGCACCCTGTCGCCTACATGCAGTGTGCTGTCTCTGTGCGCCGCGCCACCTTCTGCGATGCGAGAGATGTAGATTCCCTAAAAACAGACAAGAATCATTGTCCAACTGTTTTGTGCATTTGTGCTTAGATTACTCAGTATTACTATGGGCTATCCAAGAGTTTTTTTTAACTAATAAAAACTAAGTTTAAAATATGTTGCTAATTAGATACTTAGATACTGTAATTAAATAAGGTTTAATAAGAGGGAAAGTTGACTGATTATTAAATATATCTTTGCTGGTTCTCCCTAGCCGTGTTTTAGTGGTAAACTGGTGCAAACGGCTGCAATGCTGTGACAAGTCAGTGTGCTAACTGTGAGCTGTCTAGAAGGGGAGTTACCAGTCAGTCAGACAGTATGTGATATCCAACAATGCTGATCTGAGCCAAAAATAAAATTCCTTCTTTCACTACTGCTGGCACGCTTCATGTTGAAAATGTGACATAAGCCTTTACACACAAACACACTGTTCCACACATATAATACAGATTTTTAGCAAATGATTTGATCATAAACAGAAATTACCATACAGCACAAGCAGCTCTTTCAAAATAATGAGCACAGAAACGGATTGTTTCTTTGCACAGACAAATTGCAATATTTGTTATACACAATAAAACTCAGCCCAACTCAATGAAAACCAAATGTGTCAACACATGCAGGAACAAAGTTTACTGCACCTCCTCTTCAGATCAACAACCATGTCACTGCATCCATTTCAAAATGCTTTTGAAAGAGAGGCAAGACTTACAGTCAGACCTGCCTAAATCCTACGTTTATTAGTCCTTTCCTCTGTGTGGGCTCGGTGAGCTGCACGAGTTGCAATCCAGTATTGCGCTGTCCCAAATATACACCTTGCCCCGTCCAGCTAGAGTGGAACTATCGGGTGTCAATACTGGCTATTCATATCTCCGTCTCCCTGGTGATGACTGTAAACGCTGCGGCTAGAATAGACGCTGTTAAATGACGAACTCTGGGACTGACACAGTTACTGCAAACACTCTATGACTGAACTTCCCAGCTTCAAGACCACACCTGCCATTTTTCTCTTGGAAGAAGTTGTCAGGTTTACACTTTCGAACGCTTTAATTTATTTGCGATTAAAAACTAATAACAGCAGTTAATGAAGCAAATGAAGATATTGAAAGGTTCTTCTTAATAATGTGTGTTATTGATTTTAACCATATTTTCCAAAACATTTTATTTTATTTATCCGTCACAGATTACAATCAGCCTCAGGGGTCCTATCTGAAATTAAAATGTATAAAAGACATCTTACCTGGAGGAAGCCATCAAATATGTCTTAGTATATGTATAGTGATTTCTTTCTGCTCATGACTTTACAGTGTCTTGTTGCAAGAGAGTGATGCATTTGCTCTTCATTCTTAATAGATTGGAAGAGGCTCTTGAATAAACTTTTGGTGAAAGTGGTGTTGTGGGCCTGCATGTCTCACCGTGTCTCCTGTGCGGTACACGGTGGAGCCTTTGCCTCCTGCGATGCTGAACCCCAGCCCCTTGTCGTTTCTCAGCAGGCAGGTGGAGAGGCGCTCGTGGGGCCCGCTGGTTGTGGGCTCCAGGTTGAAGGCCAGGCCGCTGCTCCGTCTCTCCCGTGGGAAGTAATCGTCCTCTGGCCTCAGCGGCGTGGTGGTGATGGCGTTCTCTGGCTCAACCATCCGCTCCCGCAGCACCGTCATGGAAACGGTGGCACCGGAGCTACGGAGAGCTTCCACTGCTGTGTGGTGTTCTGCCTCGTGCAGGTCCACTCCATTCACCTGAGGCAAACAGACACAGAGAATGACTGACTTGCTCTTTGATTGAACATCTTACAATGAAACAGCCACAATCTAAATGTGATGGATCTTTAAAAGTTTGCAAAATGTGGAAACCTGAACATCGTCGCCAGCAGAAAGAGCTGATCAGTCATGTGGATTTAATGCTTGCTACGTCAGAACTTATTTGACAGATGTCTTCCATCTCACATGTTGCACTTCAACTCTTTTTTTAGCGTCCTTCAAATCGCTATTCTGATGCGAAACTTCAAAATGTGCATAAAAGCAGCGTGATGGAATCCTAGTTACTGAACAAAAACATGGAAAGAGAAAATGCTTTACCTCTAGGAGTTTGTCTCCCACTTTGACACCGGCTCTGGCTGCTGGACCCTCTTCAGATACTCTGGAGATGAAGATTCCCTGGACACACACACACACACACACACACACACACACACACACACACACACACAAAGTGTTTGCATAATCTTTTGCTTTTTATTTCATGAACGCATCACCATTGAAGGTAGGGGTCTTACCTCGTCATCTCCCTTATAAGGTGTGGATCCTTTCCCTCCAGCAATGCTGATACCTAGCCCGCCTGTCTGTCGCTGGATGTTCAGGGAGTGCTGCAAGTTGAGGAGGGAGGAGTCAGCACAACTACAAGTGAAACCCCTCTGAACACCACTCAGCCCAGGACAGATGAGAGGGAGGCAAGCTCAATAAATGTTATTTCTATTTTTTAAGTGAATTTCATTTATTTTCTACTTAAAATAAAGTCATAGGTGACCTCCCTCAATCTGCCAGAGTGGTGGCGTCAGTCTTATTACAACAGCATCCTGTAGTCATGCCAACAGATGGATGGGTTGACTTGTATGGAGCCTAATGTCAGTTTAAGTGGAAATAGGGAGGATTACTTGTTTTGAATTTGGCTTAAAATACATTTTGCAAGTACGTTTTTTTTCTTCCTTTTATGGTAAAATGTAGCTGCAATGTAGTTGTAACCACTTAACTGACAGTAGACTTCACACATTAAGTGAACAAACACAAACTGTCTGAAGCCATCACAGAGGCTTGACCCTTACTAAAAACGTACAATGTGTCTTGTGTATGTACGGGACAAGGGACTTTAAACACTACATATATTTATAAACACTGTGTATCCAGTATACTTGCAAGCCATGCAAAAAGTGGGAGGAATGGAGATGAATGAGGGACAGGTGGAAGTAAAAAGGGGGAAATGTCAGGAGTAACAGATGGAGTGTGCTGTGTCCTGAATGTGGAGACGGTTTTGGGATGTTGTAGTGTAGATACACAAGCATTTCTTGTAATAAAACTTCGTCAATCATTTCTTAACTACACAAATTAAAATATCTTTCATATCACAAATACTTCACAGGCAGAGAACATTTTCATGTGAAACTAAAAAGACAAGTTTGTCTTCTTCAAAAGAAAACAGCACTGGAGAGTATTCATAATCATATAAAACAAACCTATATAATACAATGTACACTGTAAATAAAAAGGCATGCTTTAAAAAAAATGTGTAATGAAAAAAATCTTACAGAAGATGAACAAAGTGAATATCAAGTTTGTAAACTCCACACATTTTGAAACTTAAGTCATGACATGCATAAGTATCATCTACACAGGTTTATATTGAAAAGATTTGACTACTGCGATGCAAAACTTCATCCAACTTCTTCAGTCTGGAGCTCATCATCTGGTTGGCAGCCCATTTACCCGAGATGCACCAAAATGTAAAAAACACCTAGGAGGAGGAAGCTGGTGAAGCAGACTTGATCACAGTGCAACCCGCCCACTCATTCCATGGCAACACAGCACGGACCGGTGATGAAGAGGAGCAAAGCAGCAGAAGCAGAGGAAAGGTACAGTAGCAGAGATGTAGTGTGGCAGATCCTGGTGCTGGACTGGGAGGTTACTAATGCAGTCAAAGTTTTAGCGATTTTGGAGCATTGTGAGCAAAAAATGGCGGGATGACAAATACGCACACAATCTTATGCTTCCTACCATGTATTAACATTTTAGATATGTGGTTTAACTAGAATAGAACTTGGGTTTGGGTAAAACTTTCCATACTTGTATGTGGTATTGCTGGTTCTTATAACTAACTATCTTTAATCTATCATTAATCTGAGCACACATGGTTGGTCAATTTCTGCATTTTATGCTACGATTATTACCAAAAAGTTATACGCTTATTTTGGTGGATGGCAAAAAAAAAACTCAAAGATTAAACAATTATTCCAGGCTTTTCTGAGGACATACAAATACATATGTCCACCGAAAGACAAATGAGTCTTAATACTTGTTATTTTAAACTGATGTAAGCAGGGGTAAGTCATTTATCACAGTAACTGTGAATGAGAAATATGGTGGATGGTTTCTGAAATGGATAAAGTTGCAAGAGAGGTACGATAAAAGAAGCAGCAGCCATGGTGAACAAGTAAGATATGAACTGTATTACTGGCTCTAAACAATGTCACTGGCGGAACACAGCATTATCTATGGAGGTCTAAGAACACCAACATGGATAAAAAGAGACTTCCCACAGATGCACAAATAATGCCGTAATAGATAAAAAATATAAAATAACGGTTCTCATTGCTTTTTAATAGACAATAAATCAACACACTATTAAAGTTTACTGGTAAGGAATCTAAGTGCATGATCAAATATTATATTAAATTGACTAGCTAACTACAACTGATTATTTACATGGATAAAACTGGAAAAAATAGAATGATGTGTCAGTGTGTGGCACGCAAAATCTAATTCCCGAGAATTCAACACATCGCAGCACACTTGTGAAACCTAATGCAAGTTTTCTCCCACCATTTTGAATGCCTGCTGCACAGTGAAAAAAAAAATAATCAAGAAAAAAAGAGCATCTTCATTCCTGCATCCAGGTTCTGCCACACTGTACATCTCCTAAATGAGTTGTGGTTAGGGGGTCCCTAGTGATTGGCTCAGATTAACATTGGATTTCTGTGGGCTCTTTTCTCTACCTCTGAATACAGGTGGGTGAATGAGTGGGTGAGTGAGTGAGGGACACAGAGAGAAGGATTGGACGGGAAAGAGTATGTACAGACCTCTTCCTCCTCAATTCGAGCAGGTTCAATCAGCAGATTATTGACTTGATCAAATGACACCCCCTGTTAGGACAGGAACCAGCGAGAGGCATGCGGATTAGTCAGGCCCAAATAAAAATATGCTCACACGCACACAGACAAAAAAACACTAAATAAAACACTTTCTCACACTTTCCATAAACTTCACCAAACACGCCCAACACTCAACTGTCTGCTTGCAGGTTTTGGGACTTCCCCTGGAAAGGACCACCTTGAAGCAGTAGCTATCCCAACGCTCACTCCCCCAGCCACCAGAAGTAAATACAGGCAGAGATGGAAAGACAAACCCAAGGAGCTGAGCTACAGTGCAAAACACACAGTGTAGAGAGAGTGTGTGAGAGAGAGTGGACAGAAGGCAAAAGCTCCCATACCAGAATAAGCCTAGCCTCCACACCACAGACAGCAAACTCCTCCAGTAGCAAACTTTGATTTAGAAAAACTATAAAAGATTGTAGTTCACTCTCAGTTTTAAAGCCCCTGTAAACCCAAATCCACAACATCCTTCCAACTATGTAATATGGGGAGTTAGTTGCATAATAGTTGGTATCTGAAAAGAGTTTCAGATTTATCAATGGCACATTTATCAATCCAAATTATAGATTTCTTGGGCTATGCTCTAGTTCTTATGACCTGATGTATTTTGAACCAATCACAGCAGTTCTCTGCCCGAACGTTCAATAAAACAATGACTGTTGCAATGCCATGGAGACCGTTTGACACAGCCACACAGTCCTGTCAAACCGTCCAAAAAGCTGTTATTTTAAAACTAAGTTTATAATATTTCTGAACATTTATTTTCAATCTGATTTTTGTAAAAGCTTAAGACACTTAACTTTGATATCATATATAGATTTATTACTATTTTGTACCAGGTTTCCAGAGGCTTTAAGAAAATCAGAGCAGTAACTAAAAAGAATCGCCTTCTTTAATTTGATTTACAAGAGCAATGAAGAATCTTACTCTCTACAAAAGATTATTACCATATCACACAAACAAGGCTCGTTGGATCTCCCATTCCAGCTCTGCCAATATACGTTCTGGTCGGACTTAGGTAAGCCACACATTCATGAACACACACAAAAACACATTTGGTGAGGTGTTGTTTGATCAGAGTGTTAAAAAGCATTCTATAATCAAAACGATAAATCTAAATATTTCATCAGGTCTCCCCAAATACTACTGATCAAGAAGAAGTTACATTTTCTTAAGTGCCACCACAGCAGACTTCACTCATTCCATTCATACTTCCAAGCACACAAGGCACAGTGTTATGAGAGCAGAGTGTGAAAATGCCATTATTCAATTAAAAATCAGGAAATGGCTGATAAATATGGTGAGAAGTTTAGTGCTGAACTGGGCCGGTGTTGTGAAAGAAAGGCCTGACGCTGCTTGTGTGGAAGGGACATCATTATCATTTGGCATCAAATAATTCATATCAGGTATGCTTTTTGCTGGACCAAGAGGTCATCTCACGTGGAAAACACAAATACTTCAAATGAATTGTATCTAATTTGTCTTCAGGTATGAGACAATGTGTGTATAGTCTGTTATTTGCATGTCAAAGAAATCTATATGATTGTGAAGCTTTGGAAAGTGTGTTTCTAAGCATTCGGTGAAGGACATCTCATCTTTGCACGAGACAAAACAAAGACAGAGCAAAGGTTCTGAGGCGAGTTTGTGATAAATCCACAAAATCCTGGGTAAGACGCTAGACGTCTTTATTTCCCACAATGCCATGCCCAGCCTGAATAAGTGCTAGCAGCCCACTCCAAACTGAATGCAACTTGCAAGATAAGGGCACTTTATGCATACAGGATTATGGGTTTGCATAAAGGCAATGAGCAAGCAAAAAATATATTAAATTAAAATATATTCTAACGACAAGAAAGTAATATTTTAAAGCATAAAATATGCTAATTAACTGATTTGGTGTGTAACTATGATGTAACTATGATACAACTTATCTGCATAATGTGTGTCATCTCGTTCAACTTATAGAGTAAATATAAGGTTTTCTTACTTTAAATATTCATCAATTCCTTCTCTTCATATGGCTACACTGAACCCTACCACTGGCTGGATCTCTCCTTTACCTTCACTTGACTGGAGTTGACCTGTTGTCGGCTGTCATCCAGCTCTTCCAGTCTGCGGTGCTGCAGAGGGGTGCATATGCTCAGCTCCTCCCCCTCCTCCTCCTCCTCCTCCTCCTCCTCCTCCTCCTTCTCTGGGGCCTGGGTGGGGGAGTTCATGGCCTCAGGGTTGTAGCCTTGCAGCAGTGCAGCCACAGCCTCAGGTTTGGGCAGCTTGCTGATCTTGAAATGCTTCTTGTAGTGTGGCGTGTCCTTCCTGATCAGACGCTGGCGCTCTGCTGGTAACACCGGCCTCTCCTCTTCCTCCTCGCTCCTCTCGCCGTCTTCCCTGTCCTCTTCCTCGTCCAAACCGCGGAAGGTGGGCTCCTCTGCAAAGTGCACAGTGGGCTGGACAAAGGAGGGGTGAGATTCAAACCACACATTAGATTTTTTTTTCTCCGTTAAACTGGAGAATGGTCTATTCCTGTTTTAGCCAAGTATATAGAGATGCATCTCAAAAAATTGGAATGTCTATGAAAAGTTCACTTTTTTGCCTCCCCCCGTACTTTAATTCAAAAGATGAAACTTTACATTATTCTGGATTTATTCTGGAAATTAATCTAGAATAAAAATACTTTCCAGATGGTCGACATTTCTGTATTATAAATCCTTTTTTGATTTGGTTTTAAGCTTTTATGTAATATTCATATATTTTGAGGCACTGGATATTTTATTCCATGAGCTGAAATTCGTGTCACCAAAATGAAAACAAAAGAAAAAACTGACATATTTCACTTTGCGGAAAGATTCTAGCATATACGAAAGTTTCCTTTTTTTAAAAAATGCATTCACCTCAATGTACTCCACCTCCATCTCATCCAGCTCTTCCTCCTCATGACGTGTGTGGCCGTCAACAAGGTCCTCCCTCTGTGAGATCACGGTCACATTCTGTCTGTCGTCGTGGGACGTGGCAGACAGCGTGCTATTGGACACGTGGGAGTCATGGCTCTGATTGGACAGGTCACTGAGCCGCTTCTCCTAAAACCAAAAGCATTAGTTTGTATGAGGTGGGGTGAAGAAATAACGATGCGATGCAAGAGTGATGTTCTTGATAAATGGATAACTGACACAATCATCATTATACAGTATTAAGTATGCACCTGTGGATCAAGCTCTTCTTCTCCATCATCTCTGGATGTGTAAGCTTCGTTCCTCCTCTCTTCGATGACTTTCTTCATCACCTTCAGCTCACTAGGGTGAGGCGTGGCTCTGCGCTGAAGCCCCTGAAATGCAGAAAAACTGATTTAAAACTTTGCTAAATTTGGCAACAAATATGAACTAGTATGACTAGCTGGTAGCCTGGCATTCCCAGACCTCCCACTAGGCGCTGGCAAATTAAATTTGCTGCGCGTGTTGGTCTGGACACGCTCCGTTGAAGCTTTATCAAGAAAACCAGAAATCTGGCTATGGTTTCAATTGGTTCTATCTAATATGGGCGCGCCAGAGCCCCTTATATGGTACTCTGGGGAGGACGTAACCGGATGACGACAGTGACGTGCATGCGACGTCGAAGCCGTGATAGTAAACATCAAAGATGGCTGCGGATATGTTGTGTGAGTTTGAGACTGCTTTGGCCTCGACCCTTAACGATTTGGAAGACGGCACTCAAATATTTCATTAGCAAGTAAGTGGAATGTTCTATTTTGCCGACCGACAACGGCAAACGTTTAATTTAACAGTTTAACAGCTGTTCGCTAAACGAAAGGGGCTTACGTCACCTTGTGCATCGCTCTGATTGGTTGTAGTGCTATCCAACTGCGTGCAGTGGCATTTGAAATGCACGAGTAGGAGCCGTCCCTTGAGTTGGAAATTACTATTGATCGTGGCCAGACCCTCTATCGTTCAAGATATCAGGGTCTGGATTTCCAGGCTAACTAGCTGGTACAATATAAGATAAAACACAGAGTAAAAAGATGAACAACATCCATTACGACTTGACCAAATATCATTTTCATTCAGATAAACCAAAGAGATGTACTGTATCAATTCTGATTATTGGCATCATAAGAACATGAAGGGACACTAGTGTAAGGAGCCGTCCGTACTCTGCGCTCTGCAGCAGCCTCTTCATCCTCGTCCTCCTCCTCAGCCTTGGTCTCTTCCTGGAACTGAATGACTGACACTCGGTTCAGGTTGCTGTCTGTCCAACTGTCATCCACACTGTTCTGAAGCAGGTTCTCTGTGGAACATGAAAGTAAAAAGAGTTGTCAAACTGAGTCTATAGCTTTATAAATCACTTTAAAATAGACAGGCTAACAGACTTCAAACTATACAAATTCCTAACATCCAAATATGAGCCAAATCTTCTACCTGTTATTACAGTGGATAAATACATGTCTGATGAAAAACAACAACACACCATTTAAAGCTTTACATTTCATCTGCTAAGTGCTACTCACCGAGGCTGGGGGAAGGCTGCTGGGGCAGTAAATAGCAGGTCAACACCTTCTCTCCCGTCTGCTCGTCGTCCTCTGTCTGGAACTTGAGCATCGGCTGAGACTGGTTCTCTGCCAGCCACATGGCCTTCAGATTGAGGTTTGTCAGGGCAAAAGGCAGGTTTTGTAATCTGGGCAAAAAGTGAGAAAATATGGAGATTGGTGATCAGAAAACATCTTAAATTTAGAAAGTTAAGAGTTAAAATAAAACTATAATTGTATGCATTCATACTTCAGGTGTACTGATTAATGAACTCTGATAAAGGACACATCACAGGAATAACCTTCATGATCCTGTAGAAACCTAGCTCCCTCTATAACTTTTCATAAATTACCATATACCTTTTGACAGTGATGCATTTGCCAATTTGTTTTCCCAATACATAATTTTCCATAACTTAACACTACAGGTTTCAAAATGCATCGACATGAGTTTAAATTGAAAGCACCCCGTCACATTAAAAGGGCATCATTTGCCTCCTTCTGTCTTAGCCAAAAGTCCATTTTGGCGAAGTCATTACTGCTGTGGAATATTTACGGTTCAAGGTGTCAAGTGAGATTACCTGTTTCCAGCCACATCCAGCACATGGAGCTCAGTGGCATCTGCGAGCTCAGCAGGCAGTTTTTCCAGGCGGTTGTCTCTCAGTGAGAGCACGTTGAGGCTAGCACAGCCGCCCAGCTCCTTGGGCACGCTGCCCAAGCGGTTGCGGTCTACATTCAGGTTGGTCAGCTTCTTCAGCTTGCCCAGCGAGCGAGGAAGTGACTTTGAGGGGGGGGGGGGAGAGAGAGAGCGAGAGAGAGAGCGAGAGAGACAGAGAGACAGAGAGAGAGAGACAGAGAGAGAGAAGCCATTAATAAACCAGTTAAAATACAAATAAAGCTTTAATGGACTTGGATATTAATGGGCATATATAAAATCCCAAAGTGCAAAGCTGGTTTAAGTGGTTTGTTTTTCCCTCTACCTGTAAAAGGTTCTCTGTCAAGATGAGCTCTGTGAGGTTTTCACACTCTCCTATTGAATCAGTCATGTTGGTCAGCCTGTTCTGGTCCACCTTCAAGATGGACAGCTGTTTCAGGCAGCCTGGATGCAAAACACAATATCAGTTAACAAACAGTAGCAATGAGACAGCAACAGTAGATGTGACAAGTTGATCTTTTTTTAAGATTGCCTGTGCTACTCTTCATTGCCGTTATCCTGCCAGTAGAGGGCAGTGTTGTTCTTACTTAGCATACCACTGTTACTATAAACAGTAGACTTCCCCAGGGTTTACTTTATCTAGTGCTGCCTAAGTCACAACTTTCCATAAGTATCCAAAAAAATAACATTTCATTGAACCTTCATGTATTTATTGTGTCAGATGCTCTTTCTAAAATCATTGAAGTAATTTCCTTACACTGCTTTTCTACGGCACAGTAAACCAACTTGAGCCGCCTCATTCATTTGAAACGCAGCAGGGGTGACAGTCCAGCAAAAAACAACTTGGCCTTGAACTTTTTCTACAACGCAACATAATCTGGCAAGGCGCTGCATTGGCCAGTCTAATACATACACGTGCACATTCCTGGTGGATTACTTTGTAACATGAACGCCATATTTCTACCGTTTACCTCACGATCATCATGACAAAGATAAAATATGTGCTGTCATGAAACCTCTCCAGAGTCGTAAATTCCTGTCTGTTTCTCATACTGTACTTCACGGATTGTATTTTATGTCTCAATGGAAGCTTAAAACAACACGCCCCAACCCAAGGCAGCCCCCGGTCTTCTGTTTAAATCTCTTCTGAGACAATGTTTATCTCTTTCACCCTGTGTCTCCCTCTCACCTATACTGTCTGGGACCACATCCAGCAGGTTCTGTGTGAGCAGCAGGTCAGTGAGAGCCAGCAGGCCGTTCAGCTCTAAGGGAAGCTCCTCCAGACGGTTCTCAGACACATCCAGACACACCAGCCTTCGCAGGTTCCCCAGTTCCTATAAACAAATAGAAATAAATACCACTTGCAAGGAGAGCCACAGAGGCACAATATAACCATTACACTCTCAGCAAAAATAAGGGAAATAAATCCGCTATTGGGATTTAGGGTGTTTTTCATGTATAGTTATTTTAAAAGAGAATCAAAGTCTGTCATTCAAGTGGACCGAAAAGAGGACCGAAAGAAAAGAACTCTGGCCCTCTTTCTGTTCACGTTACACAGTTCCTCTGGAGCTCGGGCCTTTACTGCTTTGGATTATTGGTCAATTTCACTGGGAACAAGATGGCTTTTGTTATTCGCATTTCTGTTGTATTTTCTGATACTAGCACAAAAAAGGGAAAACCAAAGTTTTTTTTATGCAGCACTGCAGAAGGAGTCTGAGTCCCTTTGGAGTGTTCACATATGCGCAAAAACTGCTGACTAATAGGTCTGGGTTCTTTTGGAGGGCTGAAAGAGGCCAAGTGTGAAAACACCCTTATAAGTGATTTTATAGATAAAAAGCACAATGTTCTTGCAACAGCCCAGCTTTAAAAAAACACAACATGTGTATTAACAGTTCTTACTGGTGGTAATGAGGACAACTGGTTGCGGTCCAGCCATAGTTCCCTCAGGTTGGGGAGAGCACCAAGCGTATCCGGCTAATGTAGCAGAGAGAAAAGGAGCGAGTTGGTTATTAGTAAAAGGAGAATTGACTATTTTTGTTCAAATTTAAATTCCAAAGACTGCATACAACACGCCCATCTTGTGCCCTAATTACACATGCATTGTGTAGATGAATTAGATAATTAAAAAGGTATCTGTCAATGTTACTGGTCAACTGTTTTTACTCAAACTTTGGCTGAAACTCCTAAATCCGTTAAGGGGACATGTGTGTGTCAACCTTGAGCTCACTGGGCTTAAGTCTCCCAAAATGACCTTGAATTGAAGTCTTAAGTGATGAATGAAATTAAAGATAACATTGGTGAAGCCGGGTCTGACGACATGCAGGCAGGCATGGTTTCATCATGATGTCAACTGTTTGCTCAGCCTCCGCCCATGTAAAGTCATGAGGTATTGTTTATCCTGTCCTGTTGAGACTAGTGGGCGTTCCCACCTCAAGGTACAATGCATACATGGCCTCAGGTCGGACAGACCGGCTCTGCTTTGTCTTTTGATGTATACATGTGGTTTGGATGGTAATTATTGCGTGTGATGCATGTCACTCTGTGCGTGTGCAAATAGGTTATTTTAAGGCACCACTGAGAGCGTGTTGTTTGAGCACAACAGTTGAAATGATCTGGAATCTATTTTACATCTATTTCAATAATGAGTTGTCAACATACCAAAACTTCCAGTTCGTTGCTGCCCAGGTCCAGCTGTTCCAGTTTCACCAGGAAAGAGAGCGACCTGAATACGCACACAAAATAACACATGCAGTACGTCAGACAAATATGTGCCCTTAAGGACCAAAGCGCAGACATACCATTCATTTACATGGAGTGACATATGTAAAGAATGTTTCTAAACTTACGTCACTACAGATAACATTGTGTGTCTATCATGTTAATGCATGCTGCAATAAATATCTTACTTGAAACTACTGCATTTCTAGATGAGAAAGATCCTAATAAGGCTCCTGATGAGTATAATGTAAAAGTTATTGCATGACTTGTAAAACTTAACTTGTTAAGTATAAATTAGTGTATTTTTTATACAATTGTGAGCAATCATAAAAAAAAAAAAAAAGACAAAAGTAACAAAGGAGAAACAGCTGGGAAAATTATCCTTAAGGATTGTCAACAGGCACCTGTTGTGCTTGATGGAGATGGTAGGGAATCAGATACGGGGCATATGTTAGCTGCAGGTTGACGACACTTACGTGGGCAGAGACTTCAGCAGGTTCTCACGGAGCTCCAACGTCACCAGGTTGCCCAGGCTATAAAGAGGAGGAGCGGCAGTGAAAAGGAGGCAAGTGAAAGTGACAAGAGGGGCAGGCGTTGGCAGGAGAGGGAGGGAGAGAGAGGGGGAGAGAAGAGAGGCAGGTTGGTAAGTCAGATGGCAGGTCTGTTTGTCTGAGGTGTCTGGCATGGTGAGGGGCTTCTTCCATCTGTCGCAGCGTAGCGGTGGCCCACAGCCCAGAGAGCAGCTGCACTCAGAGCCCACTGGGCCACAGAATTACGCTCCTTGAAAACCTGCTCAGTCTACTAATGCATCAAGGACCTAACTGAGTCGAAGATCGTCAGCCTGCAACATGACTAGTGTGATGGCTATTTATTCAATTCATCGACTTCTCGCTTAACCATTGCTACATTATTAAAAAAAATAAATATCTAATGGTCCTTATTTGGACTGAAATCTCAATCGCAATATGATTTTTCGATAAAATGTTACATTCTTCTTATTTTTTAATCGAAATTTTTTTATCAAAATTATTATATTGTTATTTTTGCAGTGAATTTTACTAAACGCAGAATATGCTGAGTATGCCAGGACAACTGATTTTTCAACTCAAATTATGAACAGTTTGATCCAAGAGAAAAACTGATTTAATGTCTAAAATACTATGATCCAGTGAGCACCATGTGTACATACTTTCCAATGTCGTTGGGCAGCATCTGCAATGACACGTCGTTCAGTGCCAAGTGGGCCAACGCTCGCAGTTGAGTGAAACCATCCGGCAATCTGAATCAAAGAGACAGGAGGGGGAACAAATGGTGAGGGACTCTTTTTGTACAAAGCATGGGATCATTTATATATACACACACACACGAGACCCCATCTGTTTAAGTATTCAGCATCATAGCTATTGCCAGTCGTTCCATTGCTTTTCTATAGGAGGAAGTTAAAAGGTGAAATCCCAACTCAAACATCACTGATTGGGGAGCCGTGCAACAGTGACTTTATGCAGAGATTAGCTGGTATTCACGTTGTCTCATTTTTCAAAACTGTTCTTACCATCTGGGCAAACATCATGTTTACTCACAGGGATGATGAATAGACTAGAGTGATGGGCGGTTCCCCTTCACTTACCTGGACAGGGGGTTTCCACTGAAGTCTGCGATCTCCAAGGCCTTGCAGAACTTAATGCTCTCGGGGATCTCAGGAATGTCTGCGGGGGGAAAAGATGGGGGCATAAGTCAGCGCCATGGACATTCACAGATGTAGAACGTGAGAGTGTGTGCGTGTGTGTATATTCTATGGACCGAATTATTTTAAGTTCCTTGTAATCACATCCAGATGGCAGTGAGAGAAAGGAAGGAAAAAATGAGACAGAAAGAGATGGCAGTTATATAAGGGAGTATATGGTCAGAGTTTACTGTTATATCTTCATTCCCCCCATCAAGTACAGTTTAGAGAGCAATCATTTCTAGCTCTCTTTTTTTACTAAATCATTATATAGCTAATTGGGTCCCCTGGCTCTGTGTAAAGAAAGCAATTAAGATGGTGTTCACGTGTATAGCAAAATGGTAAACCTTTTTGTGTGACAAATAAAATACATGAATACATTGAACAAAGGTTCCAGCTGAATAGTGTTAGGGCTTCTAAATTTAAAAGCCATCTATTTTGCCTCCTGCTATTCTGTCTTAATAGCCCCATCACATTAAGTATATTGTACTGTAAAGAAAGTGCTTCCTACCAGTCGCTCATTGCAAGGTGGGTGGGTAGATGACTGCACGTCTGGACCACACCCCCATTTTGTAGACAAATGACTTAAAAATACAAAAACATTAAACACTTTTTTTCTTCTTTGTCTGGTGCATACATTAGAAGGTACAAGAAGAAAAATTACCCACTGGCCTGAACAGGTAAAGCACTTTTACCACTGTATCCTAAGAAATCCCTGCTGAGCCAAGCAGCCTAGGATGCTGAACTGGCTCAACGTCAACCTGAAAAGGGAGCAGAATGGCAGACAGATGGGGAAGGCCCTCACAGGCCACTGCACATCGCTCCCAATGCACTGGATGCAGCCTGTAGCAGAGCAGATGTCTCATCTCTACTATATACTGAAGCCCTTCCTGCCATAGAGCAGCGGTGTATTTGTGCGCAGCATGCAAGGACACAGAGAGGGCAAGGTGTGTGTGTGTGTGTGTGTGTACACTGGCATCTTTGTTAGGACCCATTTTAGCTTTTAACTATGGGAGTGAGGACATTTTTGAGACATTTTGACTGGTCCTCACTTCTTCAAATGTCTGTTTGAAGGTTAAGAGTAGGTGTTAAGGTTCATGTTAGACTTAGGTTTAGATTAGGGCTAGTGTGAGGGTTCGGGTTAGGCATTGTTTGGGTTAGAATAAGGGGCTAGGGAATGCATTATGTCAATGAGTGTCCCCAAAAACATAGAAGTAAAACAATATGTGTGTGTGTGTGTGTGTGTGTGTGTGTGTGTGTGTGTGTTACTGCTGATGAGCTGCAGAAATTCAATAGCAGCTCCAAATGGGTTTCACCTTCAGTCTCTGTAACATGTGCATACTATTACTTTTAGCTGCATTGTGGTGCTGAATGTCTGCCTTTGCTAGCTTGTCATATATTTAAAGAGCATAAAGATACATGAAAGGCTGTTGTACACGAGGGTAGATTATCTGGCAAAGAGGGACAGCTAATATTTATCTAAAGACTGCTGCTGCTGGTGTGTTGATTCTACAACTGTCTTAGCTGTGCTCCTGTTGCTTTACACCACATGGCAGAATTCGTCAGACATTGATCCCCTTGTTGTGTTGTGTTTCTGGGGTGGTCTCGACAAAGAGCGGAAGGCATTTTTCAAACGTGTCATTAAAGGGTAATTGTGTGTTAATGGGTGGTCTGGTCTTACAAGCAGAGATCGTAGAGTGACTACACAGTGAACTTGAACTGGTGTATTCATTTACCATTTCTGGAAATGTCCAGTTCCACCAGCTGCATGAAGTTAGCCACCTCAGGAGGGAGCCTCTGGATCTCATTGTCACTGAGGCCAAGCTTCCGAAGGTTCAGTAGTCTGAAGAAAGGCTGTGGAAACAAATGATGCCATGTTAATGAAAAGGAAGAATGAAATATGCTCTCATATGATCCTGCTAGAATGCATCTAGGGACAGAGTAAAATTAACACAAGTTCCCAGAGCCTAAATCACCAATTAAAAAAGACAGTATTTTATATTAAATGTACACAACTTTAAGACCGTACAAAAGCATTTTATCAATTAATCAACTGATCATTCCAGCATCGACGACCAAAAGTGGACATAAAGAAGTGCCATCATAAAACGTTAAGCACAACACGATGTGTTTACAGAGTGGTGTTATCAGTGTTTATAATGTTTCAGAAGTGTGTCTCTGCTTTAACCACAAGTGTAACACAAGCACACAAAGCATATTGTATATTCAGATGAGGGCCCTGTCTCCAGAACTGGTTTTAAAAACATTCCATGGTCATATTCCTAAAAAACTCCTCTTTGCTATGGCAACACCACCCAAACAAAGTGGCTCTCGATAGGAGCGCTAAGGGAGAGCGCTGCGGCCGTGCCAAGTGCTTTCACAAGAGCCTGGTTGTTGGACGGGACAGCGTTCAGAAACATTCCTCGGCCAGCCGCGCTGTGTGTGTCTGTGTGTGTGTCATCTGCTGTTAAGATGGACAGACAAGACATGCTGGCCGGGGGAACAGCAAACTATGCCGTTATTAACCCCTCAATCAATTCCCTGGTTCTGCAGAACACAGAGGAACCACTGTCTGCCCTGTCAAAAGCCAGTCCACTTCTCAGTGAGATTCGTGAGGAACTTGTCGACCTGGACATTTTCTACAGTAGGAATTTGGGTAAACTTGACGTCTGCAAGCTTGGAGAGAGAGAGACCAAACCACAGGCTGTCCAGCAAGGCCAGCTGATGAAAACAACCCTTGTGTGATCAATATACTTGAGTTGAAAAATCCAGAGACTGTTTCCCTAAGCTTCTCCTGAGTCGCTGGGATTCTTTTTTTTTTTTTTTTTTTTTTTTTTTTAAATGCAGCGCTGCCTGTTAACATTCCTGTTTCCAAACTGTTGCATAAACATGTAGCAAATCAGATAACACCAAGCCTACTTTGATGTGTATTGTCAGGGTTCTGCTTGACAAAGGAGTGAACACACACACAATGCAACATGCTGGGGAAGAGACAGCTCTACAATTACGCTGCCAAAAGAACAGAACAGTGCAGTTCAACTTCACTGTATTCCTTGATGATGACAGACATTTCCTGCTCTTAACTAGACACTGTATGTGTATTGTGTTTGGATTGGGAGTGAGGTGGCAACAGCACCAAGGCTTGTTCCCAAGAATCTGTGTCTGTTTTTTGTTTGCTGAAAATGCAAGACAGAGCTTGTCCGTACTTTCCCAAGATTTCTCAGTGCTCGACTGGGGGTTAAAGCAAGCGTCCACACCTGACGGAGATTGTAATGGGGGGGTGGAAAAGGATATAAAAACAGTTAAGGACAGAGCCAGAGAGAGACAAAAAGGGTGTTGGCTCATTCGGTAGCAGGTGACAGGTATTAGGTGACAGGAACAGGAAACAGGAGTCTCCGTGGGCAACCATGTGACTCACTAGGACCAAGCCCAGATGGGAACCGGCCCCCAGGAGGGAAAGCAGCCGTGCTGGCAGAACAGGTGGCACCCGGAGATTAAAAGCTTCTCAGGTAAAGGGTGCATTGAAAAAAAAACACACACTTGAAAACTAATGCTGCAGATACAAGTTCATGATAGAGCTGCTCTATTATGGCAATCATTATGATCACGATTGTTTTGATCGATAATGAGATCAGGATTATTTAATACAATATAACATTCTCTTTTGAAACGTCATGCATTTAGTAACTTTTTTGGAAATGTATTGGAAAGGCTTGTCTTTTACAGTGGATTACTTTGAATTTAAATATAGTTCTGTAAAATAATAACACGACCTTGCTATAATAGTTTGACCTGAATTAAAAACATTATCTTGTAAAGTCGTTAATTGTATTTTCATAATTGCTGGAAGTCGAATTTAAAATTCAATTTATTTCAAAGCCCTAACGTTACACTGACAATTATGTGAATCCCCAAGAATGCTGATGAGTCTTCAAGTTTTCTTACTTCTTACAGCCAGAAAGTACCCCCATTCCAAAGTATGCAAAGTCATATAACTGCTAATGGATAATCAGCCATTCTTCCATTCCGGCTAAACCTAATTAAAGCTTTTGCATCAGTGCACTACTCTCCCCTTCTGGTATCGTCCAGTAATTCAATCACACACTGTGAACAACTAGTTATGAACTCTCACAAAGATAGCCATTCACTCCTTAATGGCCACTCACAGACCGGCTCGCCAGCATTTTTCTAGGGAACAAGTGTGATGCTGTAGTTCTCCAACCAGCTTTACTCCAGCATATAATATGATTTACTATAAGTTTCCAAAGATGCCAAATAACTTCTCCAATAAAAAAACTGACATTATGAATAAATAACATGTAGGAGAGAATGGGGTAAGTAGGCACACTTTTTACTCTAGTGAGAATTGTTCATCACCTAAACATCTTTCAATAGTCATTCCTACATTAAATTGAAGCTTAAGGTGTTGGCTTGAAATATGTACCCCTCACTTTTTCTATCTTATTGTAATAAAGAAGAAATTAATCATCAAAGACACCCTTACACATTGTGACAACCAACCCCATCAAGGGGTCGGTTGTCAAACACTATGGGGTTGTTTGTCACAATGTTATCTTAATGGGAATAATCTTAAAAAGAAGGCAAGAAAGTAGAACTAAATTTGAAAGTTTAATTGCATTGTCAAGTTGACAAATAGGCCTACATAACTTACTGTAGCCTTGGCAGCTGGTCTAGTTTGGGATGCACTGGGTTGTTTTGATTTTGTTGCCCTTTTTTCTTTTGCATGCTAGCTGCCTTTTCCTGCTCTATTCTTTCCCTCTCTGGGGTGTCAGTGAGGATACAGCTTGACAATTTCTTTCGTTATTGGGTTCCTTTTCTGGCTGCAGCCTTGAGATAACATGTGACAACCAACCCCCCAAAAAATGTGACGACCAACCCCAACTTGAATTTCTTGCTAGCATCAAGGCCAACTACCATCTGACAACTAATTAGCTTGCTAACCACAATCTAAAATATAGTTTACCGTTCACACTTTGTATGGGTAACAAGTGTTTTGTTATAAACCCATTGTGTAAAAGCCTAGAAGAAAAATACTGAGGAGCTAAATATCTTCAATTTGACATGAAAAACACAAACAGTCGTCTCACCTCAAATTCAGCAGTCTTACTCAAAGGAAGACTATGTAGGTGACCTCTGATCCCAATTCTGGATATTTCCATACCAAAATTTCATAGACAGCGCCTTCTGGTTCCGAGATATAACGATTGTGACAACCAACCCGTGTGACAAATTACCCCGTTCTCCCCTACAAAATCTATTCTTTAATGTTACTTTTAAAAACAATTGATAACGCTTCATTCCAACAATAGAGACTGGGCCTGATGTCCTGGTCGCTTCCCACCGACTGATGTACTTTCAAATTAAACAATGGAGAACCAACAGCTTTCTACGGGTCAATGGGCCAATTGGAATAACAAGTGGGGGCAGTGGGATTTAGTGTACCGCCACGGTCTCTTCATTGTGTTACTAGTGAGCCACTGCAGTCCACTCAGTCAATACAGCCCACAGAGGGCTGCGATCATGAGACAGCACGTTGGTGAGAACCAGTTTGCTGATACATTTCCTTTTTAACTTCGCTACCTGGACGTTTTGATGAGAGTTGTTTGCTCAAGGAAGGGAGTGAAGGAGGATATGGTGCAGTAGAACAGAAAGGAGTGGGAGCGGAGGCGAGTAAATGATAGCCACGTCAGCAGAGGGCAGTGTGGGGCCTTAGGAGCACTTTGCAAAGCAGAACAGCCAATTTGCAAATCACCATCAGAATTTTACATACTGGTTTGGCTCAGTCCCAATGAAGTTGGATAATAACTCTTTGTGCCACAATGAAGTCATGTTTCAGTTTACAACTGCAAATCAAATCAAATCAGAGGAAATAAATCAACGGTCTAGTAACCTGATAGCTGTTATATAGTCAGATGTAGTAGCCAGTCTTTGCTTGACCAGTTGGTCCTCTTTTAAGAACAGCTTTGGCAATTAAAAACATCAAATCGTAAGTGATCACTCGAGTAAAAAGATAAAAGTCATGTTCCCTCTTTAACTGCCAGAGAATAATAGTAGAAGGTAAATTACATTGCTGGTGGTAGAGACGGCTATGAGAGCTGACGCAGCTGCAACGATTCTGTTGGACTGCGATAAGGTTTCACACACAGGGGAGGATCGGATCTGTGTAACATCCGCAATGTGACTAACTCAAGCTGGTGTGAAATGGGGTTCTGCGGTGGTGGTACTTATTTGAGACATTATCCCATTATTATACAGTGAATGAAGCCTCGTCAACCATGAGCAACCTGGGACAGAGTGTAATGTGTGCGTGCGTGTGTGCATCGTAAAATGCTCTGCTTTGTCTTATCTGCATCGCACTGCTTAGTTTGTGTGTATGTGTACGCAGAGTTTTGCATTTTGCAGATGTCCTCAAGTCACTTTAGAGAGGGTCTTGAAGCCAGCACACACACACACCACCATTTACAGGATCTTAGTTTTACTTTGGTTAATGTTGCCAAGAACTCTGGTTGCAGCAGTAGGTCTCAGAGGGTATAGAGCGGTGTGTTACATGAATATTTGTGTTCACGTGTATTAGCAGCGGTGGGTGTTTGTTAAAAGGGTGTTTATGGGTGTGTTTATATGCACTGCAAGAGACTGTAAATTCACAGGGCGGAATGTTAATGTTTGTGGACCTCACATCACTCCAGAGAAAACTAATTAAATTGTGACTGCAGATATCCAAGAGGAGTGTGTGTGTATGTGTTAATTTGTCTGTGTAATTGTGAGTGTGACACATGTGAGTTAGTAAACTGTATGTTGTCTGTAAGTGCAACGCTCCACTGTAGGTCCAGTGAGCCGAAGCCTGATGTTCACAGAGGCCCGAGTGTTCCAGTCAAGTGACTCCATTTAGCTTAGGGTTTCCCTCCAATCATGCCATCAGACTACAGACAGAGCAGGCTCCTCCCGCCATACACACACACACACACTGGGTACAGCCTCTTACAGTCAGAGCACATTTAATGTGCAGGAGACCTTAAAGAAACCTCCAGACACAACCTCATGCTTCCCCTGACTTATTAACCTAAGTCCAGGTTCAATGTTTAAAGGTCACATATAATACTCAATTTCATTTTAAAAATTATAATTCAAATGTCTACTAGTACTTCTCAGGGTGTACTGTCCAAAGAACCCTTTATATTTCCCACAGTGCCATTGCTGAATTTCCTCTTTTAAGCTTTTTTCTGAAACGCTCCGTTTTAGAGCCTATATCTTCAAGCCCGACCTTCCAAAAAGCCTAGTTTACTCTGATTGACCCTAAATCTAACTGCCGCTTTGAATTGTATCTGGGGGTGGGCTTATCACTGGTTGAGGTAGTGCTAAGTTAGGTTGGTAATGACGTCAAAGGTTTTAAGAAAGGTTGATGTGGGAAAATGAGGGTTGTTTCCTCTCATTCTTTGGGTCTCTACACACACTGGGGACCCATATTAATGTTGAAAAGACATGAAAAGGTGCATTTGGCATAATGGGTAACCTTTAAAAAAAACTACTGGTATAACTTCAGCAGAGAAAAATGCAAGAATTCTTGGCAAAACAAAAAGGGATGAGCCCACTTGATCAGGTCTCAGCTTGCCTACGGAGGCATGTTATCAATGGACCTACACATCTCCAACTTTGCCAGAAAGAGGAAGTGAAACTACACACCATCACCACCAAACCTCTCGTCTATAATCTTCCCGTAACCCCGAAAAACACATTTCCTCTTTTTTTTGTAAGTGGAATTCCTATTCAAACATTCCAGAGCCTCTTAATCTTGTGCCAAATCTGCCCAGTCGGCCTAGTCCGCATGTCCCCACTCTTCCCAATATCTATTGCCTCACAATGCACACAAACTACACACACTGCCTTCACACTACTGGGGTGAGGGGCTCAAAGAGAGGGGAGGGAGAGAGAGCACATGCTTTTGTGCTGGCCTGGATTCTTTCAGTGTCCCAGGAAATAAAAAAGCGGAGAGCGGATTTGGTTGACTGAGTAACTTGGTCTTTCACTCGAATGGCGAGCCTCATTACTGCACAGTCGTTCCTATAGATAGCTGCAGTCATTGTTGTGGTATAAACTCAGTACATGAGTGGCCACAGACACAAGAGTCAGCCCTCATCCTCTTACTAAACTTAATATCTTTAGTGCAACGTTATGGGAGGCTAAAAGCACAAGCACCAGTAGGTCTACATGCCCAGCCCATTCAAAGCCAAAGCACATTAAAACAAATCAGATGTGGTTCAAAGTACTTTACATTGATTGCAAAATAGGAAGAAAGTAAAAAGAGAAGAAAAAAAGAATGCGGAGATCAATGCACGCTAAGCAACAAAATATAAGTAGTTATAATGATAGAAGAATAATCAAACGGCAATAAAATCATGCTAACAATAATTACAATAAAATAAGTAGTGACATGGGCTGATGTTGCTCTGCTGCTTGGCAGAAGCATCCCCCTCCCCCTGCACACACAGCACAGTTTGAGACCTAAAGTTCCCCAAAACTTCTTCAGAAGAATGAATGACACTGACTGGTCCTCTTCCCCTCCTCCCTCCCACTACTGCGCCACCTCTCTGGGTTCCCTCCATTTTCCTTGGCAGAAGGACAAAGGGCCAAGCAGCCAAGCTCCACACTGGGCCGTCAGTCTCACTGCCCCCCTTCCTATAGACCCATCCAGGGGATTCCTCCATTGTCCGAGAGGGCACCGCGGGAGGGAGGGATGAAGGGAGAGGAAGAGAGAGAGAGAATATAGCATATGTATTTATGGGATCAGCAGGTGTTGTTCTGATTTGTTATTACTTGTAATATACTTGTAGAGAGAGAGAGAGAGAGAGAGAGAGAGAGAGAGAGAGAGAGAGAGAGAGAGAGAGAGAGAGAGAGAGAGAGAGAGAGAGAGAGAGAGAGAGAGAGAGAGAGAGAGAGAGAGAGAGAGAGAGAGAGAGAGGAGCTCGATAGGGAAGGATGAAGACTTAAAGGAGGAATGTGGCGAAGTATAACAAAAGTCAGGAATGACTAAGAAGGATAGAGAGGGAGAATGAGGAGAACGGTGCAGAGAAGTAAAGGAAAATATTATGCGAAGAGGAGAGAGATGAGAGAATGGTAGTGAGTGACGGTGGATTAGTAATTTAGAATAGAGGTTAAACAATGGATTCCCACAATGCTAAGTACACTCTGCTCATCTAATGGGAACAGACTTCAGCAAACGAGCAACACATGATCTCAACAAACTAAGCTGACCTTCTCTGTTGCAGATCATAATAATAAACTTTATTTGTATTGCACTTTTCAAAACAAAGTTACAAATGTATTACATGTTCACAAAATCAAAGTAAAAACAGCGAGAAATTAATTTAGACAAAGTTCTAATACCAAGGACCAAGTGTGTCAATCAAATCAATGACATTCATTAAAACAAATTCTAAAGTAAAATGATAAGATGTAATAAGTAAGTAATATTATAAGATGCATAATATAATTATTAATAAAAACATGCAACAAATAAACAGACTGTCACTATTGTGGTTTAATCTGGCCTACTGTAGCCCATATGAAGGGTGACACACCATACCGACAATACAACCATCCACCTACTCACAACTATAAACCTACACTCCACCTCCTCTGCCCTCACCCACTCTCTCTCTTTCTCCCACTCTCTCTCCCTCTGCTGCTAGCAGTTAGGCTGTATTATTCCTGAGAAACAAACAAGCGCGGACAACCAAATCCACAACCGCACCAGCACACACAGCTGAATTAAATTTGTGGTGTGTTATGTGTGGTGTGTTTCATTTATGACACCACAGATAGTTCTATTAACTTGATTCAAACATGCTCAAGCTCAAAGAGAGGTATGCGTACATATGTGTGTGGGTGTATGTCACGGTATGGCAATTTAATTGTGTTTGTGTGCCATTATAAAACACTGCACAAATGTGCGCAAGCTCTTGTTTTTCACTTAAGTGGCACTTTGAACCGTAACTCCCCCTTATCCGGCTCCTGTCCCTCAACGGGGCCACACACAGAGAGCAGGGCGTGGTAGAGCTGGTATGACTGACAGCCAGGCTAAGCCCAATCTACTTACACCTGTCTATGAGGCTTTGATCTGTGCAGAGAGCATAAACAGACAAAAGTCAGGCCAAGCGGCGCCTCCTCCTGAGTCTACCTCTACACATTAGCAACTCTGTACTACAGCAGCCAAACCAAGCTCTGACAGTGAGACAGGGAGATAAAATCTATGGCTAACCATAAAAAATTAATACAAATTAATGCTAAAAATTCTGGCCTGTAGTCAGTACAGCAAAAAGTAGCACTATGAATGAGTATAAAAAAATTTATTAAAAAAGTCTGTGTGGTGGTGATATTCACTGGATGAGGACATTCCTTCATAACATGCTGAGCATTTTGTCCACTTTCAAACTGTATAGTTAATATATCTCTGTGTCTGATTGAAGCCAATTAAAGGTCAAATAGTATGCTCGTTTTCAAGTTCAAAATTGTTTGTGTGTGCGTGCGCCGATACGCACACTCAGACACACACACCGAGGGACAGACAGATTCGGCAGACCAGCTTTTATCCTACCCAAATAGTTTATTAGTGATGTAAAATCAATAAATGCGTATCTCCAGAACATATTTAAATTTTTTGAAAAAAAGAATTTAAAATTTGAAAACTGTTTTTGTTTATTGATTTTTCCTAAACGGTTATGATTTACTAAATGGTTACACATGTACACCCCTAGTACTTATCACAGGAGGATGACGAGGTAAGTCAGGTATGAGGGGGCGTGGTTTTCCCTTTATGACGTCATAAGGGGAGAGAAATCTGACTGGGGCTTTTGAACACAGGTCAAGAGAAAAAAGGGGGTTGATTTTTCTCATATTTGGGAGTCTGCTGTCACACCGTGGGACCCATATTAGTGTTGAGAAAACCATGAAAAATGGCATTTTGCATAAAAGGTGACTTTTAAAGGGAAACAGCAGTGTTTCCCCCAGGTTCACACAGCGGCAGCTATATTTTTCCCGCCGCTGCTATAAAAATCATTTGCATATCAATTTAGGTTATTAAAAAAAATAAAAAAAAAAACGTTTTTATTTATTTTTTTCTGCATGTGAGCCTGTCTCTTATCCACATGCTCCCAACGGGTGGACACTCGCGCAGCTTTCCGCTAGGAATGTCTGCTGAAAGTTCTACAGCTCAGGATTTTAAGCCATGAATTGATGATGAATTTGCATGATTGAAAAATATGTCAGTTTTCCAAAGGGCTTTAAATAGGCCAATCTATCTGGCTAAATAGCATGCTAATATGGATGTTTGGTTGTGTCAAGTGTCTAAGGATGAATGCTAACATTATCTGGTTATGTGTTATGTAGCTAAGGTTAGCTAGCTGCTGATAGCCCATCCCTTTTGTTTCCAGTGGTGGCTTTGCATTTCATTACCAATGTAAACTGTCATAAATAATTTACACCGGTGCTGGGTCATGATTCCTAAAAAAAATTATATTCCATAATAGCTTTCTCAATGAACCTGAATGTTGTCTTCTCCTCCACAGAAAAAAAATACATTTCCACTAAATTGATTCTAGAAAAGGCACAGATCTGTGGATTTTTATCCACCAGAATGCAGGAAATTAAGTGTTAAATTCAAAATTTTCTGCGGGGTGCCCCCATACTCCCACCTATAATTTGTACCCCCAAATGTTGAAACAAAACCTAGCCTATATGCCCTGTACACAGGTTGTTTTACAATATATTCGTATGTTGTTCTTACTTTTTGGATTAAAAAGAAGGCATGTCGGTAAATTACATGTCTGGCCCTTAGTGTGATTATCATATTGTAGAGTGGCCCTTTGTGAAAATGAGTTTGACACCCTTGGTCTAATTGATATTTCCTACATTCTAACGACATCACTGCAGCACACATATTCTTATAGTCCAGGTTGTGGCCCGAATAAATGATGTTCATAGCTTGACTGCTGTGCGTTAAAGGGGTGATGAATGCAATCTTAATAAGAGAATAAATCCAGGCGAACCAAAACATCTCAAAAATAGCTCAGGGGCTAGGGTTAATAGGGTTAAACTTGTTTAAGAAGCAGCATCAATTATCCTATCTATAGTAATACACAAGACTCCTTGAATGGGATTTAAGTGCATATTCTCCTCTCAAAGTGCACCAGATTCATGCATTCAAATTTTAAGGGTACAAAAAACTTTCGGCCGGGGGGGCATGCCCCCGGGACCCCCCTACAGGGTTCGGGGGACCACACCACCGCTGCTGAAAAAAATCCTGCGGGAAACACTGAACAGGTATTCCATATTTTACAGGTTCTTAACCTTAATTAATTATTTATTAAACTCAAATGTTGACAGTGTAATGTGTTGACACAATGTAAGTATTTCCAACTAATATGCTAGTAGTCACGCAATTGGTGTCTACAAACATGCTGGCATAAATAGTAGTCTCTCTTGTTTTGTCTGCCCTACGGACATTCTGTGCTTCGCTGTCATGTTTTCTTTATTGAGCCTGAGTCCTGACAGAGTCGGTGAGGAAATGGATGGATGGTTCTATTTGAAGGGGTTTGGGCCCGGGGGCTGAACATGTACACAGTTTATGTATGTGCGTGTGTTTACGATTCTGTGTATCTGAGGAACTTGGATAAACACAGGGACGTTTGAAAGACTGTTGCTGAGGGAAAATACTGAGGAAAAAAGGGAACACTGTATTGGGGGCAACCCAACTGGAATTACGACAATGCGGTCAAACTACCAGTTAAAAATACGGTACCGCCCGATAGTGTTTTCACTACGCTAATGAGAGTGCCAACTTCCTCCAAGGTAAACATGGTTAATAAACAACCACAGTGACGACAAGGACTCCTGGGAATGCTGTTGAGTTTTGATGGGATGTTGGTACAATACTATTATGTTTCGTTGGATGCCGCCGCCAAAATGTGCGGCCTGGAATGCCCAGCTCAAAGATTCCTATTTGACAGCTGTATATAATGCACATTTTAAAATAAACAGAAAGCCTATATGACACGTTGCATTTGTTGATTTAGAAACCAGAGCGCTGGAGGAGGAAGATTGAGAGGGAACAGGTGGACATGGCAAGTTGTTACTAAGAGGCTCTTCCACGTAAATATAAATGTGCTATACACTAGGATTTTGAAAGTACTTTTTAAAGTTTTTATGTACAATTAATGTGAAAGTGGAGGCAGAATTCCATCAGTGCATTACAATATATTTACTTCCCAATGACAGATTCATATAATAAATGGTAAATTGTGACATGTGGCACTCACTCACTTATGCTTTCTGAAACAAAGAATGGGTATTGCTTTGTGCAGTAACGCGACCGATTTCCAGTCAGCATTTTATAAATAAACTCTTAATCCTTCCACTGTTAGAGGACTAATCACTGCTCTGGTCACTTAAACTATCACAGTAATAGAAACGCTTGCACCACCAATCCGGGAACACGATCCTGTACGACTTGATTAACAACAAATGATCAGAAGACAGAGGGGGAGTGAGTCCCAGTTGGGCAGATTTGCAATCCAAACCAAATTCAAATCAGGAGCCTGCAGGCTAAAAGCCTTTACTTGATATTCAGCAATTCCGCTGAATGCATGTCGTCAAAATCACTCCTCATGATCCACACCTGGTGGGTCATTACGAGAAAGTCACTCATTTTGACAACACGCGTTTTCTCCAGAATCCACCTTTAAGCAAGGCAATCAAAAGACTGTCTGCTAGAGGAAATGACTTATCAGCCATGTTGGGGGGATTTCTGTAGCGATAAAAACCAATTGAAAGGCCTCTTTTCAAAAGAGGGTGCAACATGGGCATCAATCAACACCAACACTGCCTGGAAATGTAAATGATGACTAGTCCTGCAGGTGTCTAGTCAGTGAACACATCATGACCCAGAAAAGAGAACGCAAAGGGATGGGCCTCAAGTTTTGTTTTTGCTGATATATTAACGGTCAAGCAAGTGCACACTACTCCCATTCAGACTTTGCCATTTAGTTGTATTAACGGCGTGAGATTCTTCAGCTATGTTCTCACACAGCAGGAATGAATGAGTAACGCAGGGAGATCACAAACTATAGAGGAGGTCCTTCACTTGCACCTCCGCCCCATCTCGCTGACTTCATCACGTGCTCTCGCCCATTCTCTCTCTGTGTTCCCACAAACATGACACAAAACCAGAGGCTCTATTGTTTGTAGTCCACAGAGGACGTTTGGCTCTTTCCTGGATGGGCTGGATCCGGTATGTGCTGCCTGCCTGCCAGCTCTCCGTTTGTCCCTCAGAGAGGCTGAGCTGCAGGGGACCAACATGGCAACCAGGGCCTGGCACCGCATGGCTCAGACATTCATTTACTGGCAAATTAGTATATTGTCAACACATACCAGGGTCAAAACACATTAGCAGCAGAACAGTATTAGGAACTACAGGCTATATTGCTGCCTGCTTCAGCATTAATGGCAAGAAGTAGCTCTAACTTGTTTTATGGTGGATTTGAATGCATACACAGAAAGAGAAAAACAAAGATGTTGCTGAGGTACTTGTCGTGGTTAGAAATGAAAGGTGTACACATACAGTTATGATACTTTAACTCTATTTGTGCTGTGTGTGTTTTTTTGTTGTTGAAAGATTCAGGTGAATTATGTTGTCCAAGTACTTTTTGACTGAATGAAGCTATGTTACTTATGGGCCTAATTCAAGAATTACACCTTTAAAAATGAACTAAAAGTATGTGTGTGTGTTGTGAGTGCACTAGCAGCCTCTGTACAATTGATGCTTTGTATGTGTCCAGGTTATGGCCTCCCTCACAGGATCATGTGGCTCAGTGTCTATCGTTTTCCAGTAACGGTCTAGACATTCTCCCTCTTGCAGCGACCTTCAAACAGGTATCTGTCTGCATGTTTCTCTCACAGGAAACGTTGAAGCTGACAATGAAAAGGACAGCCAGTACGTACCATAGCCTCAAAAGGGTTTCCTATACTGTAAACGTTGGTGGACATGGGCAGGTGAATTGACAGGCCACATTTTGAAACGTGAAAATTTCAAATTCACCTTATTCAATCTTTCATGTCTTTGCTGACAGACTGAATGGCAAGTCTGATGACTAGGACTGATAGCTACCGGTACTTATAGATATAAGCTGATGGTGAAATACCATTAGGTTTTGGTGCTAGAAAGATAGATGATGACTAGAAAAAAAAAGATATCCATGTGCAATTTACCTCACACAATACAATCCAAAAAACAGTCGATCTTGAAAGTTTTTAATTCAACCTCCACCAGACACATTCTTTTTAACTGATAACAGCCCCTCCTATAATTTCATCACTCAATCATGAGGCTGAAACTGACAATATCAGGTGGCATCAACAGCCAGCCACTGACATGAGCTGTCAAACATCTGTCAGTTTTGTCTAGACCAAAAAAACTGGATTGCACAAGGGGCCCAAGCTGTTTTTGATTAAATTAAAATGAAAAAAGGTCAAAGTCGGGTGAAATGTTACACTACACCAAACAGCAGCGGATTAATAATTCCTACTTTATCCACGGTAAGCAGCTTGCTTTTAAGGCATCGGCTGTTTGCACGGTATTATATTATATAAACATTGTAATCTTTTATGTGTAGTGTTGTTAGTAAAGATCATCATAAAAGCATAGTAGTACACACCTTACTACTGTAGTACACTAAGTTCAATAAGTGGCTCACAAGAGCAGCACAAAGTCTCCTCTATGTAGTTCACTGATCTAGCTGCCCGGCTCCTGTGGAAAAAATAACTGCTCCACTTTAAGTGTTGCTATACGTCTCTGCCTTGCTGCTGTAGGTTTTTTCAGATTCAAGGACAGAGTGGCTTTGAGACGAGCACATCTACTCTTCCTCATGACATGTT
Organism: Hyperoplus immaculatus; assembly: GCA_949357725.1. Lineage (NCBI taxonomy): Eukaryota > Metazoa > Chordata > Actinopteri > Uranoscopiformes > Ammodytidae > Hyperoplus > Hyperoplus immaculatus. The sequence goes on from OX442369.1 coordinate 5,860,906, forward strand.
TGGCTCGGCCAAAGGCCAAGGTGGCCGGTGTTGAAAGCAGATTTTAGAAGAGCAATCACCGGGGGCCTCTGTGCCCACACACACACACACACACACACACACACACACACACAGTGTAGGACAGTACCGTCAGTCTGCAAGTGACAGGGGAAGAAGCAGCCCATCTGGTGTCCCTCCCTGACAACTCACGGTAAACACGCCCCTGCATCAGGCAAACCACTGGCCCTGGGAGATCCATTACCTTGGAGACCAGCGTTTGTTCAATGAATTTGCAATGGGAACAAGGAAGCAGAAATCTCCCTGGCGACGCTCGACTGATGGTGAAATGAAAACAGAGCCTCACTTGATTCAGACACGTTATCGACTCAAAAGATAAAACGCAGTATCTGAACATCTGCGCTGCATCATAAAAAAATAGAACGATTACAGTGATGTAATGGGGCTTTATGTCTGTGATCATTCAATTGCATTGTGCTGTGTATTGGTTCCTTCATAAACACTGGGCCAGGAGAACTCTTAGAGCTTTAATAATTATAAAGTTTAATTGTATGGCATCTTTCGAACAAGAAATGCAGCTCAAAGCACTTAACAATGATACAATTAAATAGACAGACATGACAATAATTGTAAAAAAGAAAAGAAAAGATAAAATAGAGTAGAAACAGAATTGCTTAGCGCTGCAAAGAAAGCAAAGTATTTTTTTAAGATCAACTAGAAAGTTATTTAAAAGCATTAAAAGGCATCACTGTGAAAATATATTTTTTTGAAACATTTAAAACACAGCATGTGTGACATTTGATAGACATCTCTTTAGCCCACTCTTATCTTCAATACAAGACAGAAGATGAGGATGCGGTTCCCGAGAATAGAATAGCAGAATTACAGAGTCGTCCCCACACCCCTCCTACGTGCCTCCAGAGAGGATCAACGCCAGGAACAACCAAAACATTATTAGGCCTAAGCCACCGGGCAAGCATATGCTGATCCCCAATGTCTGTCTGAAACACGGCTCTACTACATGCCCAAAGTAGCAGGTTTGTGATAGCAGATCTAAAAATACACAGTAGGGGAACCTAAAAAGAATCACTGTTCTCTGCGCTCCTAAAGCACAGATAACTTATTTTGTAGATTTGCCATGTTTCTTGTCTTACAACAGGTGACAGAGTCCAAAAGAAATGTAGTACATGCAGGCTCAATCTGAACTTGTCCTTCACTGTCAGACTGCTGAGCATCAGAAAATGTTGCACACAATGTTCAGTGACGATACAAAATGTGCAGCCTGTCCCAGCATTCCCGATGCAGACTGCAACCTTGTGAAAAAAATGAAATGGAATTATATCAATTTGAAATATAAAGATTTCTTCTAAAAATAATGAGATTTAAAATGGTGAGAACTTGCAGCTGATGTGACTAAAGTGTGAAGAAGTGAGGTGCAATGGTAAAGAAGAAGTTCAACAGTGAATGCAAAGTAATTCAAACACAAACAAACAGTGATCCTGGATTTAGCATGCTGAAGCAGAAAGCTTACGGATTATGTGCACCAGAATCCCAACATTTACACTTGCATATTATTTGTTTTCTAAAAGGTTTTACATGCAACTGCATTAGTGCCAGCTTCATTAAACTGCAAAGTGAAAAATAATTCAAAGAACAGGTGAAGTGAGGCAGAAACGTGCCCACTCAAGTATCTTTAACAATTTTTGACTCGAGGGTGAAAACTTGCATAACACAGTTTAGCAAAAGCAGTCCAGAAAATGTGTAAAAACACTGAGCTAGAAATGTTCCAGTGAGTTGAATACTAAACCTTAAGGAAAGTCATAGTAAATATACATAATCACAACACAGTTTCTAAAACACCTCAAACATATCCTCTGAAAATGAATCTTCTTGTTACTTTTCGGCCAACAAATACACTGATAACCAATATATCTGCATTAAGAGACAATATTGGCCCAGCCGATTTATCAAACGGGTCAGTTTACACCGAAAAATCAATAAGGTACTGCCTGCGTCTGCAAAATGAGAACGCTGAAATCCCCTCACTGAGAAAATATGAATTTAAAATGCATTGACTGAGATGTGCTACTTCTACAATCTTTCAGCTGAGCTCCTTCTCAATATTCCCATTTGTGTTTCAAGTCCCAGATGTTCACGGGCTAGCTTAATTACTACTCTGTCAGAATGGGTAGAGACTCATAATTAACGAATGAGACTAAAATTAATTGCGATTAGCTTCAGAATTCCACACAAGCAAGATGTGTGCATGCGTGTATCATGCATGCTTCAGTGTTTGTCCAAGTATAGCGCCTGTGTGTGGGCTTCACCAACAGGAATGTCCATGAGTGAGTTCAAGTGTGTGTGAGAGTGTGGGGAGGCGAACTCCTGTAGATTCCTGGCATGCCTGTGTTTCCTCGGATGTCACATGCTGCAGTGCAAACACAGCCGAGTTAATTACACAGCGTACACCAACGGTTCCATTCTTAAGCAAAACCATTATCAAGAGGAAGTTAAGAAAGACAAAGTTGCTGAAAATGCTACTTACCACCTCAGTTTATCAAAACAGAAGATAAAGGTAGAGTCAGCCATTCTGTAGTATGTCTGTTGTCAAAACCAGTGAATATCTTGCCACGATCCACTACCTGTCCGTACAGTGTAAGGCTAAGCTCTGTAAACGGGCATTCTGCTAGCTACAGTGGACCCCCTTTGTTTACATACCCATCTACAGAGCCTAGGCCGTGTATTAACACTCGATTTTTTTTAAGGGTGCACTAAACACGGTAAGGACAGGTAGCGGATCGTGAGGAGGTCACTGATTTTGACAAAACGTGATCTTGACAAACAGCGTTCTCCAGAATGGCTGACTCCACCTTTAAGACAAAGTTGCTCAAAATGCTACTTATCACCTCGGTTTATCAAAACACCAACAGGAGTTAAATTACTAAAAAAAAACATAAAATATGTTTAGTTTCTGTATTTAGCTCAGTACATGGAGCTGACAAAACTGTCAAACAACAATGATGGATGAAATATTGGAAAACTTACTGCTGGGAGAATAAACAAAGAATGGACACAAGTAGTTGCATTGTGAATTTGGTGCATTTCTCGGGGTTAAAATAACTGACCTTTTACTATAACAATGCCTAACTGTCAACACTTGCTGAATCAGTCGTCAGATTCGGCTGTTCTGTTGTGACCATGTCGACTGACTTAAAAGCAAAGACATCAACACAAGAATAAGCAAAGGAAGGGGTTAAGTGCTGAGGCCAGAACATATTCACAAGGAAGAAAAAAAAACGGCCAGCAGAAAATCGTGACATTCTGTCTTCAATGCTGGCGATGAATAGATGTGCCCTGGGGGGGGCTGACACGCACACAAAGTGGGCACGAACTGCTGCCATCTCCTTTTCCACAGACTTCTTACTGCTTTGTTTGTTAATCATAGCTGTTTTGAGCATGACACATACATGCGTGCGTAATGCTTTGTTGTCTCCAAAGAACCCTGTTGTGCTGCTCTGTCGTACACACAAACATTCACCCATCAGCACCTCCGATAGAAGCCTGAAACTGGCCTTGTGTTACAGCCCACACACTCAACCTGCATGATAATTGTGTTTGCTCAATGACCAGTTAGTCAACTGTGGATCATTGTTAAAGTTCCAAGTTTGTCACATATAAAAATAAGTTCCCAAAACAGAATTATACATTTTTCCACACAGGTGGCCTTGATCCAATAACAGCAAAAAGACAACCTAATTAAAAAACAACATGGCAGTTTCCTGAAATATGAGAAGAAATAAAACCAGCATCTATCTATTCGTCAATACTGGCTATGCTAGACAAAATCAATAGTGTGATCAATAAGGATGGGAGGTAGACAACACAGCAATTAAGATCAATTATAAATGATTATTTCAGTCAATGATAACTTCAGCAATCCGGAAATGCATTACCCTAAACTCTGCTGATGCTTTTGTATTGTATTAGTCAGCAGGTTACTGACTAGCAATTTTGTTTAAAAAATGTTAAGGAATAGTTAGTAAGAGTAAAAGCAGAGCTGTTCTACAAAGCATTTCTTCAATTCACAAATGCACACCATGGAAGTTGAGAGACAATCGTTCAACAAAAAAAATGAAACCAAATGTTTTCATTCTGGAGCCCAGTGGATGACAAGCAGTGAGATAGTGAAGTGACGAGTCATCCAAGTGGTGCAGAGTGCAGACACTGCCTTTGTAGTATTTAACACTGCTGCAGCCTCGTGTGTGTATTACTTCACTGCTTTATCATAACTCTTGAGCCCTTGGGCTTAACATTCCTTCACGAGTTGGTGCCACATCTTGTGAGATTACAGAGAAACAAGGTGCTTTACATCATTTATCAGTTGGAGACAGTTGGAGCATCTGAGTGTGTGTATACCGGAAAGAGGGAGGTGCCGGGAACAAAATAGAAACACTGCTGTGGGGAGGGAGGCACTGCAGTAAACAACAATAAAAGATAAGTTGATTTTTCTCAAAGCTCCTGCTTTTATGCTTGGACTTGCTCTACGAAACAATGACCAGAATGGAGATGGTCGCACAAAAACAGGGCATTCCACGACTCACTTGATTATTCCCACTTCCTGCTCGCAGAGACGCTCCCAACCAAAAGGAATCAACAAAAAAAACACAGGCGACAACACATCCAGACTGACTCAAACCTAGACGCTGAGTGGACCCACAAAAAAATATACTGTAAATTTAAAAAAAAAAAACGCTTTGAAAGCATCCTCAAGCAGCTCTGCCACCATCTGAACAGAAACTCATTATGAACTGGTCACCTCTTTTGTAAACAGAAATAAAAGCAGCTGTGTAGATAAAGTGGTTGCTAACAGGCTCAATTCACATCCCCACAACTACTGTTAAATGTGAATTGAAAACTGTGTCTCAAGCGGTAAAATACTAAGTAACTTCTACTATAAAAACTAATCTGGATGGAGATAAGAGAGCTGAAGGTGAGAAACGGTGACACATCCAAAGCCACTGATAAAGAAGGTAGACTGGGCCGAGGATGCGAGGGGTTATCAGGTTTGAGGATGATAGATAGAGACCTTCAATGACAGTGTGTGTGGTCAGCAGATAAAGGCCGGCATTTGTTTGTGGTTGGTTTTAATGTCATACCAGGCGACCTTTTCCACCACAGGGACCTCAGCAGCAGCACCCTCACAGATTAGCCTCAAAGCAAAGGACCATGTGTGGGACTGAGAGTGTAGTAGTAGTTCCTGAGCTCCTGAAAGATCAAACGGTTCCAATCCCAAAGAAAATGTCATTGCTGTATTAAGGCCAGAGCATCCCCCTCCCCCCCAGGGATCTACAAGTTAAATTTAAGACTTTAATACCTTTATAATGGCACTTAAAATGTAATTTAACGCCATACTGGTGGAGGATATTATGAAATAATGATATAATGAAAACATATTGACACATTTTGACTGACACATGTTAAGGTTCTTTTAATAAAGAAAAAATGTAATATAAACCAACATTAATATGCTCACATAGCCTGGTACTACCAGACCATCGTACTTCATTTCAATTGTGCAGAAGGTCTGGAACTGCTCTATTTGGCAAACATTCACTCACTTGGAGGCGGGTGTCAACCAATCGCATAACGTTTGGTCGTGACGTATGTCATGAGCCGGCTGCTGACGGTGCGTTCCAGTTGTACTGGGAACTCGGAAATGTCCGACTTCACTACATATTGTAGTCTATGAATCTACCGGTACCTGGCAACAGTAACTTGCTAGAGCCTAACGTTTAGTTATTTGGATGAGAAAGGTTTTAGGCGTCCATACTTTCCCGAGCAGATGCACTGGAACAGAAACAGGTCGAAACTCGGAACTACCAAGTCGGACATTTCCGAGTTCCGAGTATAAAGGAACGCAGCATTCAACTGAAACGCGACTTCGACGTCATCGTTCTCAGCCACTCTCTCTGTTCGCTGACTGGACGTCCAGAAATTTTCCTGAGCTCAAACACATGAATTCACCGCTGCCCCAGACTGACTACTAAAGGGAAAATTAAATTTGGGCGGAAGTAGGTAGGCGGGCTGAGGCAGGCTAATGCTCACACTGATATACTATAACAATAGCTTTGGGAGATGTGTTAAGCCTAATAAATAAAATCCAAAAAATGCTTATTTGTTATATAACAACCCCTCTCCAAGTATTTAAAAAGGGCAAACAAAAAATGTCTGACCTTTGTAAAGGAAGTCCAATACTATGCAGCGAAATTCAGAACTTTTAAGGCCTTATTTTGAGAATATTAAATTAAATGCTTTTTAAAAACGTTTAAGGCCCCACCGGTACCCTGATTTAGCCACTCCAAACTTAATTTGTTACTTAATGGAAGCTGCATCTTTTGAGACTGTGGGCTAAACCTTACCTGTTGAAAATGTGTGAATACCACAGACAGTTTACTCAGGCAGAATAAACACCAGATGACCTCAAACTGTACAGCTAACAGGATAGGAAAGTAAGCAACCCCGCACTAAGCAATTACAACTTGCTGACAAGCTTGTCTATGCTTAAGTATCCTTACTGACAGCTCACAAATATTGTTATAATCTATTTTAGGGACAAACCTTATCAGTACTGCACTGTGTAGTAAGTACAAAGACATATAGAATAGACACATGTTTTAGTTCTAATTTTTAAAAGTAAAATGTCTGTCTACATCTATTTAATAAAAACATCCCCAAAACTGTCAGAAAATGTTTTTCTAAAGTTCTATAATGTGATGTAGTAATCGGATCACAATAAATTAGCAATAACTTATCAGGCAAAAATGGCAAGCTCTCTCTTGTTCCAACCACATTTTGAAGATTTCTATTTTACTTTGACTTACTGCATACTCAATTGAATATTTGGGAGTTTGGGACTATTGTTGGTCTTGTAAATATTACTAAGGACATTACTTTGGAATATATACTCTATTCCGTCTTTATTGACCGGAAAATGAATTATCATAATCTTAATGTTCATTGTATCCCTAAAATAATGCTACCAAAGAAAAAGCTGATTTGGCTCAACTGAGGAAGAAAAAGATTATTCTGCTTTATAAAACTGTCACCATGCACAGCTTGTCCGTGTGTACTCAGTGCCTGTAGCCAACAGACTCTCCCCTATCGCAAACAGCTGCCACCACCACCACAGCCATCAATTATTCACCAGAGCTTTGCCTCCTTGTTTACCTTTGAGACTGGCGACCAAGGCCAGGGTGCATGGAACAGTGGTGAGAAACACAAGTGTACAAACAGAACAGTGCCAGGTCCAAATTGCAACGCTGATACTATAAAAGAGTAGGGAATCATTGGATGCATTTTAGGGGCATTTACATTGATGAGTAGGATAGTGGCATAAACAAATGTAGCCAGTAGAGCATGTTCACATGCACCTTGCTACCACTGATGTGTTGGATTAAATCAAAAATACAGAAGACGATCTAATTCCTGTTGTTTCTTTCTGTAGTTTACCCGAATAGAACTTCTGACCAATGTAGTTCAAGAACTGTGTAATTTCTCCCACCTTAGAAACATCAGACCAATGAGTGACAAGAACGTTCTCACATGCCTTATTGGTTATTTGGTTCACTTCACCAACTCATTCAGACCAGGGGTAACGATGGGTGTGAAAGAGAGCCGAACCAATGTTTCATTCACGCATCTGTTGCAAACTCTGTTCACTCTGTTGAGTGAACTTTCAGGTTTGAAACCTCCCTTAGAGCAGCAATGCGTTGAGCCCTGTAGGCTTGACATTGTCCCGTTAACATTGTTAGCATTTCCCAGGAAGAATGTATGACTTCTCACAGTGAAAGGGAGGGAAGGACAGAGGGTGTCATGTCCCTGTCAGATAGAGCAAAGCAGAAGATCCATCTACAGCGAGCAGACGTCTCTAGGGAACCGACTGTTGGTTATGAGACCATTTCTCTGGCTGTTGCTTCTGTCCACCTGACACTGGATATCATCTCAGACTCTGCTGTATATGGACGGATGGATGACTGGGGATCAGTGGAGATCAGCCCATACCCCCCACTCCTTCTCCTGTTAATCCATCTCCGGAATAAAATGCACCCCCCACTACCACTACACACTCTCTCACACACACAGAGACACACACATTTGTAAAGCTATACTTGTGAAGACATGCATTGACATAATGCATTCCATAGCCCCTTACTCTAACCCTAGCCATCTAAATCCAAGGCCTAACACCAATCCTAATTCATATCTGAACTTTAAAAACGATAGTCTCAACCCTCAAAGAGGCCTTTGAAGAAGTGAGGACAAGGCAAAATGTCCTCACTTACCAAAACTGTCCTCACGCCAATGATGAAAAGCTTAAATTTGTCATCAAAAAGATGCCAGTATATAAGTACACACACACACCTCCCATTACCCCTATGTCCCACCAGATTGGGGGAGGTGGGCCGGCAGGATGTGAGACCAGCTGGTCATCGGCTCAGACAAAAGAAACCTGCTGCATGTGCTCTTGCATCAAAGAGAAACTCAGATATTTTTACATTGCTGTTTCTTCATAGCCTCACCAGCTCTCAAGCTATTTCACTTTTCAGTCACAGCGATTCAGCCCAATCCTGTATGTATGCGGGTGCTGCTGTATTTATTTCTAAAAACCTCTACAGCCATCAGCCACAAACTAAGGAGATTTTATAGCCTGGCCTGAGTTATTATAAAAACCGAAAAATTCACACAACAAATCAATTTAGATCCATTTCCGCTTTGTGAACTATAGTAACTCTGGATTCAACATTCTTTACCAAAGCAGGACAGTGGAGAGCAGAGGAAAGAGAAAGAGCTGAGCCAGAGGGACCTTGTGGTTTCACCGCAGAGAGGCCAGTGGCAGGTGTAATTTATCTTGGGTCCCTACCCTAGTTCAGCCAGTTGCTGGGGAGAGACAACCATTGTGCACTCCTCCTGTAGAGTTCACTGGAAACGTAGGGAGCAGAGACAGGCTGCAGAACTCGATAATACAATGTAAAGGACACAATGGGAAGTGTACATCATGCCCTAGATTTTTGCACCAAAATCTTTGGCTTTAAAGCCCAACTAGACTGCAGTTCTCTCACTCCCTTATTGGAAATTATACAGTGTATGGGTGGAGGCAGAGCACCATTCCTTTTCAATTAGACTGAGCCCTTTTTTTCAATCTCCCTTAAGATAACAGCAGAGGCTTTTTTCAGACACACATAAATAAAATACAACACTTGACTATTCACAATAGGGTAAACAATGTAGACCAAATACATTCAGAAAGAGCTGAGTGGAGGGGCCTAATTTGGAAGACTGAACATACACAAGGGACTCAGTCAGGATAGAAGCAGTAAGATTTCTATCAGTGCGTTTGTGCTGGAAATGAGACCCAAACGGCAGAAAAACAGATCCCAAAGGAAGCGTACACTGAGACGCAATGGCCTGCATATAACGGGGGTCAACACAGAGGTGCTGAGGGGCATTTTCACGGCCGGGTGAAGCCCTAATCTGCCCTTTAGCTGCTACATGTGTGTTAGGACACACACAGAGAGGGCACTGGGGACAGCTAGGGACAAGATTGCATTGCCATCCTTCCCATTTATGATGTGAATATACTTCCTCTTTATTAAAAAAATAAATATATAATTTCCCCCTTTTGTAACTGTATGGATAGATAAAGTACAAATGGTCAAAGACTTTGCAGTTGGGGGCTCTCATGGTGTAGTGAGGCTCAGTCCTCGTCGCAACAGACCCGGATTGAATCAGGTCCGGGTCATTCTCTGCTTTGCCCCATTTCATCTCCATCTCTCCGCATTATCAAACAAAAAAAAGTTGCCGCCGATTATGCCCTGTTATGGAATGCAACAGTTCTCATATTTCCGGCTGAGGCAAATGTTGCGGCAGTAAATCCATATTGTAGCATGCCGATTGTACCTCTGAGGTTCTTATTAGGTAATAATACAGGGAGTGACATGTATGAAACCTGTTCTGCAACATCTAACGGTGACACACCCATCAGGGATTTGTTCCTTATTGTAACAATGGAAAAGCTGAAACAAGAACTTGTAGTCAATAGTCATACTCTGCCGTGTACGTGTTACAGACGCATTTATGACAGGTGCCTACTGCACCTGCAGCCCACCTGGTTCCTCCTGAAGGCCACCTCCTTGTGCTTTAGCAGGCGTAACTGACATACAAAAAACCCTAAATGTGATACTTTTAGCCATAATGTGTTTGACTTGAAGACTTAATGTACGCCTGGTCAGAGGCAGTGCAATGCACACAGCAGACACAAAGAGCCATGCCATTTGATATGAGGGGGGGGGGGTGCAATCAGACTTGTGAATGGACTTCTTTGTAACCTGTCATGGGACTTGAGAATGGCCAAAAAGATAATTCTCTCTTCCTCAACATGATCTTTGAGGCAGGGCTAGATGTCAAAGCAGCAAAATGGAATTTGGATTACTTTACAAACTTCCCTTGAGAAATCTCTTACCGAGTATGAGAAAATATGGATTGTGTTGCATGTACTTATAACCAGACTATTACAAGAATTAGCAGAAAAGTTAGTGATGAATGTTTTTCTCAGATTCTGCTCTGGAGTTTTAATGATCAATGTGGCTAATTGAATTAATAAAACGAGAGCCATTACTACAGACTATCTGAGGTAAGTTTTGGTGCAATGAGAAAACAGAGCAATGCAGCATTAAGAGCTAAAGACGTATGAGCATGAGGGGAATTCCTGACCAGCTGCCTATTTAACAGGTTCTCTAAACTTATTCTATACAGATAAGACAAACTTTATGCTTCTAGTTCATGAAGTATAATTACTGACTGGATAGGATATTGCCCTCAATCAGAAAGAAAAACAAATTAGAATATTGTTCTAATGTTTCTGATGTGGCAAAGGGCGACATAATTCCCGTAGAGAGCGTAATCTAAGATTGGTATAGGGCAGGCAGTGTGGTGGGGGTGAGTCACCGCAAATTTAAGAAACTGTCAGGACCTCTAAATCTCCATCTGTTCACTTAGTTAAACCCCTACAAATACCATGCAGACCTATCCACTCCCAGCAGCCCCAAACTAAATGCATTATATAAATATGTTTTGTTTATTATTAGTGTAAAACCAGTTACCAAATCCCTGTGTTAAATGTAGTGGCTTTATTAGCCGTGCTTGACTGTTCTATATGTTTGTGTCTGTGTCCTAGCACAGTTTGGAGCCAAAGTAAGTGACAGTTTGTGCAGGTGTTACATTTAGTTGTTCAATTTCAATCCATGGCATATATTACATGGCTGGCAGGCAATAAGCAGCCACTATTCATCCATACTTGTGTGGGATAAACAAAGCAGAAAAAAATGGATGACAAGTCCAGAGCCTCATCTTTGACTTGACTATACAGTCAACTTCAAAGGAAGGAGCACACATCTGCATTAAAGGCATGCAGACTCTTACTCACTTATGAGCTCGTTATGGTAATGCCTTCATCACCATACAGTCCATGCCCTTGTTCAGGGCCCCGTACGGGTCTGACCTCTCCCACTGCTCCCTCTCTGAAGTCCCATATGCTTTGTGTCTGCACGCTATGCATCCACACAAGACATTTCTGTCACCGCGCATTTATGTCTCCTTGTTGAAGCCAGTACCACACTGGGAGACTATGTCTGTTAGATGTCGGGGCTGGAGTATTAAGGTGTATCCACGAGGCGGGTGATGCTGTATTTCTGGGGACATTCACCAGGTACACTGGATAACTGACAGATGAGGTGTGACTCAAGTGAAGGGAACGCACTGTGTGCCTGCAAGTATAGGCCCATGGTCTTGTTTCCACGAAGTGGTGTGGTATGGTGAGGCTCTGCACACATTTATTTTTGCGTTTCCACTGTCAAAAGTAACAGTTTGCTTACCGAAATATCAAGCCTTCTCAAAGGGTCCCAAAACGTTGGAGCTACAAACTGCAGTCAGTTGATTGGTCAACACAATAGTATCTGTGCTCAGTGGAAATGAGGCATAATTATGAAAATAAGGTCTGTCTTTATGTCAAGAAAAGGTGTGTACTACAAGACACGTTAAAAATCTCCTACTAACTACTGTACGTGTGTCTGAATGAGAAACTGTCTGTCCATCTGGTCCAAAACACAAAGCCATCTATTATCATACTAACCCAGAGAGGGCTGATCTAAAAAAAGTAACACGTATGGTTAAAAACAGACACATTCAAAAACACAAACGCATCTAATGCTGGGCGATGAAGAAAAAAAGTTCCTTTGTTTATGATTCCCAGAAGGAAACAGGCAGCCCAGTCTCTACACTTCGGCCTCTGTTGACCTCGTCTTTTAACAATCTTTATAAGTGAGTGCACCACTTGCTACAGCCATTAAATACGATAGACTGACGATGGTTACCACTGACCACCAGTCTATCAGGACAAACTCCTCGATCTGTCACAATCACAGTCAGTGTCCTAATAACAAACAATGCATTGAACTGAATGAAGAAAGGAGAAAGTCGAGCAAGCAACTACTTTGTTCCACAGCTCCGGAGGGCTATATGGAAAAAACACAGACCAACAAGAATTCTGCTCTTCTTAAAATAAACTCTTTGGGCGTGCAGAAAGAACTTTTGTCATGTTTTAAATAGTGGGCGTGTGGGTGGGGACAGCAAGCGTTGCAACTCATTCCACGCATGCCTACCCACACTGCATCTAATCCAACCTGCCACTCATGCCCTTACTTCAGGCGACGTGTAGTGTGTGTGCCAGCTGTTTTGGTGGAGGGACAGTCTTTCATAATATGTACATATCCACACTGTAGCCAGAGACAACCATCGGAACTACTGTTGACTGGATTCCATATAACCACGGCTCATTTACCTTCACACTCTATTTCCTTTTACTCAAGTTTATTTGTAAATACACTCTGCAATGCAAAGATGAAAGGTTGAGTCAGCATGTCTGGAAAACGATTGTTGTCAAAATCACTTTTTCAATTTCAGTGAACATCTTACGATCTGCTACCTATGTGAGCTGAACAGAATCTGGTGTTACACATCCTAGGCTCTGTAAACTTGGTGTGTAAACAAAGGGGGGCCCACCGTAGCTAGCAACATGCCAGTAAACAGAGCCAAGTCTGTGTTTTAATACCATTCTCCAGTGCACACAGAGTATGGACAGATCAAATCAAATCAAATCAGTTTCATTTGTATAGCCCAAAATCACAAACACATTTGTCTCAGTGGGCTTTACATTTCATACAATATGATATATGATACAATGTGATAAAATATGACACCCTGCCCTTACACCCTTAGCTCGGCTGAGAAAAAACTCCCAGTAAAAACCCTTTACCGGGAATAAAAAAAATTGAAGAAATCTCAGGGAGTCGACAGAGAGAGTCGACAGAGTAGGAGATTATGCGGTATTCACTGATTTTGACAAAGTGATTTTGACAGGCATTTGACAGAATCACTGACTCTTACTACTTTGCAACATTGTGACTTAAACTTGGAGCTGACCCTCCCTGACATTGTTATCCTTATTCACCTACATAAGCACAGTGACATAACAAAACAAATGTACTCAGCAATGCGTGGTTTAAACAGTAGACACTGTTTTGCTACCATTACCTAATGTTACAACACTACAGGGAAGAATGACCAAACCCATTTCCAAGTAGGTAAGGAAGGAGGTGCCCTTGCTAGGAAAGGCAGGACCCAAGCAGGTGATATCTTGCCAGTTCCTCCTATCACCTGTGGGTAACCTTTGCTTTTCAAACTGGGTAATTAAATATCAACTACAAGTGTGAGGTGGTGGTGCAGGGTGAATCTGTCACATTTAAACGCAGAACCCCATCCACAAACAGACAGCTCTAAGGGGAATGATACACATTGCTGATTGTGAACCCTGCATACCTTTGGTAGCTCTTTGAGTTGGTTGGCATCGAGGAGAAGCTCTTCCAGGCTGCGACTGTAACGGAATACCTCATCGGGGACCGTCTGCAGGCTGCAATTCCGCTTGTCCACCGACTCGACGTGGCGGTTGCAGCGCCACAGGGGGATACACTTCAGCATGTCCGGCCGCCTTGGGGGATTTGGTCGCCGGTGCTACTGAAATCTCCGCATCAGGAGTGGGGAAGGTCGGTGGGAGAGAGTCCTACTTTGTGGGAGTGAGACCACTCAATGTCAAATCACATACAGTGTCCCCAAGACGATCCTGTACCCTTAACAAGGAGGCCGAAATCCACTTAAGAGACACAAAAATAATCCCCTTCGATCTGTTAGCGATATTCCCAGTTTTAGTTCAGCTGCATTCAAAGAAAAGGTTAGCAGGTCCGCCTGCGCGTCATCCACCCCGGAATTACAATTCACATACACAAGACTTGAGATCTCCCGCTTGGCTGGGGTGTTCACCCCCACTTTCTTGCACGCACTTACTCACGTAGACGGAGTAACGTTAGCTTGTTTTGCTACCGCCACCACCATCCCTGTATGAGACCGAAGATCCGCCGTGGCTAACTATAAACCATACAGCCAACGACCCAGCTATGCAGAAACGTTGCTGGGAGTGTCGTCGTCTTGAGTGGCGACTGTTAACACAACCACTTGGCATAGAATTCAGATGAACTACGAGCACAAAAACGGCTACCACAACCCGTGGAGCGAGTCGGAAGAGATTAACCCGCGTATGGCTACGCGAGGATGTGCTCGTGCTCACCGGCTGTGTTGTTAGCAGGCTAGTAACCGTTGAACGCCTTTGTGGCTAGCGGCCGTTAGCCTACACTAAAGTATAACGAAAGCTATGGAAGCCCCTTGTTAACCGGATAATTTCGTGTAGTCGCAACATCCCAAAAGACGTAAAATGAACTATATTGCCGCTGTTTTTAAATGGCGTAGGTAAAAACGCCAGCAGCGACAGCGAGAGCTTCAGCAACAGCCGCGCATCTCTCCACTCGCTGAGTCTAGGCAGGCCGGTTTGGCGTGTGGGGGGCTGGGCTCGGTTTGAGGTTGGAGCTCGAGCCGACTGAGGCCACACACGTTACTATGTAGCGACACTTAGCGGCGGATACATACCAGTCCAAGTTGTTTGATGTTATTCATTTATTATTTATGTAGGCTATTATTTATACTTGTAATTTTGTAATATGTTATTTGTTATTATTTAACTATTTATTTTACCAACATTTTTACTATAAATATTAATACACTTTATTTACTGTATAGGAGCTTTCATACAATAAGTGTAACTCAAAGTGCTTATAGAAATGTAATGCACAAATAGCTTTACATTACCTTATACGTGGAATTAACGTTAAAAGATGTATAAAATAGCTTCAGAGAATGATATTGAAAATAGTAAATAAAGTAGGCATCAAATGTCTGTACATAGATGGGCCTGCCGGTTGCAGAACATAAATTAATGACTTGGTGTGCATCTGAGATTAGAAGGGATGCAAAAAAATATGTAATTCTGCAATTTGAGAAATATTTCAATGTATAATTTCTAAACTTCACTAAACCTACTATGTTTGTTTAACATAGTAATCTCCTGTCTGACATACAAATAGAGCTGCTCTCCACAACCAACTCTTGGGGCTCCGGAGCAGGGCCACCTTTCTAAAATCAGTTCACGTGCTCTGATGCTGCCCTGCCCCCAACAGATGGCTGCATAGAAAACTGCACTTTCTACAACAGACTGGTATAATATTTGAACCACACTTTGAAGGACTTCAGCTTCCTAGTAGAATCTGCTTTGTTCTGCCCGTTCCCAGCCTCCATGTTACAGTAGTCTGTTGTTGCTGTCAACGATCAGGTATTGTAGCCTTCCACCACTTCAACCTCTTCTCCCATGATGTAAATTGTTCAGTAAAAAAGACAAATTACTTTACAAAAGGTTGCATTTCCTTGAGCAAATTGCCAATAATTTGCAGTCTATTCATTCATTTTAACGGTTACTGCATCATCCAAAATAAGGACTTTACCAGGTTCTGTGTCCTCAAGTATAAAAGCCAAAGAAGTAAAATCCTGCATATATAGGCCATGATTTTAAATATTTAATTGATTGCTTTACTCTTTGAACCATTACATCCCTGCTTGGTGTAAACTTCATGCAGGGAAATACCAATTGCTAAAAAGATTAAGAATTTGCAGCATCTTATACATTCATCAAACACCCAATTACAAGGTATTCTCCATTAACTCACTCTTAGTTATGAGGCATGAGGCAAACTTAAGATAAAAAATGTACATGAATAAAACCTCTGTCGAAAGGTAATTACTGTTAGGCGTTTGATAAGTTATTCACTAGCATTTGAGAATAACAAATGCAAATGGTTTTTCCTTATAAACCCAATTATATGTTCTACAAGCAGAACACAATATCTTCACTAACAACCATTCATAAAAAAAATGTAACCACACTTTTTTACGGACAAAAAAAATAACCTTTAATTGTAGAAAAAAAAATTAAAAACATGTTAACATGTCCAAACAATTTCACAAAAGAAACAAACAAAACCAATAAACAAAACATAACAAACAAAAAGGAGCTAAAGCAGGAAAACCTAATTGTTATACAAGTTCGGAATACAGAAATTTAAAACTTGCAGCAAAAAGGAGTTTTCACAGATCACAAAGCTGACACGTGACTATTTGTAATGAATGCCCAAATGGGGCGTTCAATATCAACAGCAATTTAAAAAAAGAAAAGAAAAACCATAATTACAAATTTCAGAGGCCCACATCTTTAGCTGCAGTGACCACGGCTAAAATGAGTTTGGGCGACAGGTATTTGGGATGGGGGGGCTTGTTAACCATGTCATAATTTACGCAGAAAGGTCACTGCTGTTAAAACGGTCTTGGTCATACACCTCTGCGACAACTTTGCGACCCCCAAACCAGCGGTCATTGAGGGCCTGAATGGCTTTGTTCATCTCTGAAGCCATGGAAAACTCTACAAAGATTTTGACAATAACATCTGCATCCTCCTCTTCTCCTTGCTTTTCCTGGTATATGATCACTCTGTTGACATTGCCAAACTTCCCACACTCTTCTGTCACCTCGCCCTCCAGGTCGTCATCAATGTCCTCTGGTCCAACCATATTTCGAAGTACCATCACCGTTGACTGAAAATAAAAAGCAGTAAATAAAATCTTCCATCAAGGCAGTTTGGTTTTCTATTCACCCCTCCTTTAGCGTATTCTCACCTCTGATTTTCTAAGCAGTTTCTGCATCACCATATGTCTGGCGCTACTGCCGGAGATGCTCATATGTTCTTGGTCACTCAACATCTCCTGGCCTGTACCGTCCTGCTGCAGCTCATCCTTCTCTTCTTTCTTCTCTTGTTGGTTGTTGTTAACTTGATTCGACAGGACCGGCGGTGACGCAAGGACAGGGTTTACGAGACCAACCTGGGGTAGCACTGGTATGGGGGGACGTGCTGGAGTCACACCTGGCAAGAAGGCAAGGCAGGCAGTCAGGGACTTAAAATGTGCAAGTAGGAACACACTCTTAAAAACAAAAATGGTAAATTAAATATTGAGCCTTTCAAATCAAATTAACGACTTTTCTGGTTTCTCATTTAGCAGTTTTTACCACTGCAAACAATGAGCGTGTTAAAAATTGCAATAGTTTGACAATTTAAAATGCCTTCTTTGAATATCACCCATTAACTCCAGTTTTTAGGACCTAGAAACAAAGAAGTCCACATTAGGCTAAACTTATATTATTCCTTAAACTTCAGATGTTAAAAAGTGGCACACCTTTTAAAACAATAGGTTAAACCTTTAAACTGCTAAATTCAGATTAAATAAACGCCTGCCGTTATAAAAAAAAAAAAAAGGACTCACTCATGTGTTGATACAGACCTGTGATGACCCCTGGTGCCTGGGCAGCCATAACAGCCTGAGGTATTCCCATTTGTTGACCGAGAAGTTGGGGCGCAGCTAACGCCCCCAGGACTGATGCACCGGCCACAGCCTCCTTGAGAGAGGGGGGCCGAAGACATTAGGTAAGGGAAACACAAGGAAAACAGCACAAGGCAGCACAGTCAACGATCACACAGCATTGCACATGAGTGAGCTCAACTATGACTCTCCTTAGTAAGAATCAAGGTCAACAAAATCACATAGGTAAAAATGTACTAACAAAACCATTGACTATTCTCAGCAGGTCATGAATATACAGCAATGATGTCTAACAACTTTTAGAACCGGACATTTTCTGCTATACAGTTAAACTGACTGTTCACACTGAAAATTAGCTGTCAATGTGTTTGTGTTAAATAAGAAAGACTCTTAGCTTAGAGAGGGAATGGGAGAAGTTTCTATGCAGTGTATAATTTACAAAAGGAAATTCAATCTACAGATTATATTGGTGTTTTGAACACATTAAACTGGATTTAAAATTTGATTAAGCTCAGAATGTCTCATATTGTCAGGCTGTTTCAGTGACACTGTCAGGGCAACAACTGTTTTTGTGTGATACTTCAAAAAAAACTATCCTTTTCTTAATCACCTTATTTAAACAATTCTATGCCCATATTATTGGTGCTTTAGTGTCAATTCTAGCTAGATCTGGGTTATATTTACCTGGAAGGCCATTAAATCCCTTTGGAAGGGATTCATACTTGCCTGGGCCGTTATCTTAGCGGTGGCTGCCGCTGCAGCCACAGCTGCAGCAGGCGGCAGACCACCAGGGGTCGTGGGGGTCAGTAGGGGCATGGGCGGAGTCACTGCTTTGCCCACCCGTAGGTACTGACCCCCCAGGTCAAAGAGGTTCATAGAAGACACAGCGTCCAAGGCTGACTGAGGCTTTTCATACTCTGCAAGTGAATAAAATAGTAGTTAACAGCAGCGCTTCGGTAATGCAAAGAGCACGAGCGAATGAGGAGCTCTCCAGCTCACCAATGAAGCCAAAGCCTCTGTGTCGCCCTGTGGTGGGGTCTCTGGCTAACGTGCAAGACTTGATCCTTCCGAAGGCCTCAAACACACTCTTGATGTCATCGTCCGACAGGTCAGGATGGACCGACGCAACGTAGATCCGGTTAAAGGCGCGCGCCTCCTCTGCCAGCTGGTCAATGATGGGTTGCGCCTGACCGATGTTACTTGGCCGCCCAACCTATAGCACAGATCATACCAGCAGGGCTACTGAGTAAGGGGTGTATAGAACCAACCGAGAACGCACTCCCGCAAATTCTAAATCACTGCAGCGCCACCGAGGTAAGTCAAAGCCACTTTCGTCCTACAATAACACAATGCTATCAAGTAAAGTATTCTCTGGTTATGTTTAGGTAAGTTCCATTACCACACTTTTGTAACCTGGGTCATTCTTTTACTTCTATACTGGACACCAGGTACAAATACAACACTAAAATTACATAAGATTAAAGAACACTAAACTGAACAATTATTAAATTCAAATGTAGTTCCCCTATAGCCTGGTGAGACCAGCCTGATAGCAGGCTCGTCTCATCAGGCTACAAGTTCACTTTTTCTTCATTTGAAACGACAAATTTGGAACCAGTCTGACGGTCAAGCAAAGAGGGTCTCTCAGGCATGTCCGTCAGCTGAACAACAACACAGATTCATCCGATCACTGCACTCACAATTAGATCTTTCAGTTATGTAAAAAAGACAATTAGCCAGGTTTCATTACTTTAGTACAAAACAATACAACTTATTTATCATCACCAAATACCAAAAAAAAATTAAAAATAAAAATGTTTTGCAAATAAGTGCTACACTATCAAACAAGGAACTGCAGATTTATTTTTTAAACAGCATCTTCATGCAGTGTCACTGGCTGAGCTAGTGGCAAACAACGAAATGGGAACGCATTGTCTCACGTAATGGATGTTCCCTCAGACAACATCCTTCCTTTTGCAAAAATACATTTAAAAAACTAAAACTGAGCTTCCTATGTAAGACGAGCGTCTAAGTGGGACTGGGATCTGTACTACAGATGGGGCGGCCAAGCAACACCAACCAGGCGCAGCCCATCATCAGCACATCATGGACAAAGAGCGACGGCACGCGCCGCCTGGCATCCTACTGGAACTGGAGCTAAAATAGCTTTGATGACATCATGGAAGCATAACACACATCACAACAGACAGAACACTTCGCATACACTCAGACACACACACGCACCTGGGAATCGGACACAGAAGCAGAGAGACATTAGTAACATGAGTAATTTACGTATTACAAAAGCAATCCATTAATTTTTTTTTTTTACTGAGTATACCAAATGGCAGGAAGAAAAACAAATGCCTGGTTAAACAAACTACAACACAAAAGTATTGATGAGATGTATTAGACTTGGGCCAAGACCACAAGAGATACTCATCCAGGCTACTTACCTTAATGTTTCTCCCGCCCAACATGACGGAGTTCATCTGCTCCAGAGCCAGCTGGGCAGCCTCTGGCACGTCATACTCCACGAAGGCAAACCCCTGCACAGTCAGACAAAATGAGAGAAAAAAAGCAGACCATAACAAACATTCAAGTCTTAGACGGCTTTAGGTGAAACAGCAGAATTTAATTCACACTTGATTAATAACACCGACCTTATGTTTCATTGTAACAGAGTCCCAAGACATGTCAATGCTCTTGATTGGACCGAAGGGGGCAAAGGCCTGTCTGATGGTGTCCTCGCCCAGCTCATAGTATATAGAACCCACATATACCCGACACATGATGGCTAGAGCACGCTGCCGCTGAGCTGCCACCTGCCAACCAGGGAAAAACGCCTGATAAGCATTAGAGAGTAAAAGAAACTAGGTCAATCACACACACACACAAATAACAAATGTGTATTTTCTACTGTGCTTGATTTCCCCATAAACAGTTAAGAGGTCAATTGCAAGTAAGGGGGTCTGGACAGGTAAATACGGTAATAATGGGTAACTAATTAATGGACTATATGCTGTGCTAACATATTATATTACAGTTATAATTATTGATGTCACCACTTGTTATTACAATGTGGTGTCTTTTTCATTAACATTGAACAAACATACTTAAATGATTGACATGCACAACCCTCACAAATATGTGGCTTCAGTAACTGACCTGTAGTCCGGGGATGCAAGTAAGGTAACAAATGTAATCGTGGAGTTCAAACAAAATCCATACAAAGTCGTGATGAAAGTATTTCAAACTTTCTCCTGAAGTCTAAGGGGAGTGGTGGGTTTAACTACTGAAAGTTTATTTGCTTTACTGATGCCTTTAAGTCATTCTGCTTCTTCTAATTTCATTATATTAACAACAAACGTAACATGTGCCTAATTCATGACATAGGTAAGAGTTGTCTTGTTCATGGACAGAGAAAAACTTGACTTTGAGGTGGCCAAAAAGATCCCCGTTCCAGCAGTTCTCTCATTTTGGTCCATTAAAGGGATTGCTATCCCTCTTTCGTCCCATGCCAAAAAGCTTCTGTTTTTAAATCAAGCATATTTTGTTTCAAGACAAGTGACTTTTCCAACATTTATTAACTAATTTAAAAAGCCTGTTAACAGCCAAATATCTTTGGCCATTTTCTTTTTAAAGAAATACAAGCAAATAATCCTTTTGTGACAAATATACGTGCTCCAACAATTAACAGTCATTCTCACAAAGGATTATTGATGTAGGTAAACTAGCAGTAAAAAGCCATGTTTCTTACAAAATATGATTTTTTTTAGTTAAATAAAAAAGGCATGGGTTGTTGCCAAAGCAATCAGTAAAAGAAGGGTAACAGTCCTTTGCCATTGGGAATGCACATAGAAAAATATTTAATAATCTATTGACCGATTGTAAAGGTGAGAGAGGATCTCCAAAGCCCATTGTCACTGCTGCCATCTGAAAGACAGTAAAGATGAAAAAAGTGCTGAAAAGTAAGTTAGATATCCCTTAGCTATGCTTTTTCAAAATAGTCATTGCTTTGCTAAATAGACAGCGGTTAGGCTAACACTAGACACTCCCTCTAAACAACATACAGTTTGGGGAGTTGACCCCCCCTATCAAAATGACATATTACTACACAGCAATAAACATTAACAAGTTCCCTTTAAAAGGGCAAATATTTTAACATGATAAGCAATGCCTTCATGATGATCATCTCCATCTGAAAAAGAACATAAGAAAAAGCAACAGCACACTGTCTTTTTCAGGCCATGGTGGGTGGAAGAAGGGAGTTAAATATTCCTAGAGTTTTACAAAAAAACAACAACATCCGAGGCAAGAGATGTCTGAGATACTAATGTCCAATAATACTAAGATATTTTGTCTAGAATCAAGTCTCACAGGCAACATGTGTATTACAAACTTCTTTGGCTGTCTGTTTGTTAGAGTACCAAAATGTTTACACATCTCACCTGCAGGTTGGTGAGTTGCTGTTGTTGATGGGCGATGGTCTGCTTCACCAACACACTCTTAATGCTTTGTTCCATGGCATACTTCTTTGCCTGGGAAAGAAAGAAAAAAAGTCACTACCTGTAAAGTTATGTAAATGCACACAAAAAACAGTCGATTCATTCAAAGGGCACATTTAGCGAGATACTGCATGTCAGGCGTTTCCTACCCTCTGAAGTGCCTCCTGCTGCTCTGGTGTGAGAGGCGGAAGGCCAAGCTTGGCGCCTGTGCCCTGTCCATTCTCCATTGTCAGAGCTTCACCACCCTGTGAATAAAAACAACATTTTATGATAAAATAATTAAATGTACACCCATAGTAGTATGTATACCCACCATTTAATTCCCCAAGTAAGACAATTCCTGTATTTTAATTACTGTATCATAAGAATCTAACATTTGGAAATATTTGTTGTTTTGTCAACCTTAACCTTACTAAAATAAAAAGGCCAAGGAAGATTGTTTTAATGTGCCAGAGGAATAGTGGCATTATCCTGAATGATCATGGCCACATTTAGAAAGCAAGAGCCATTTTGAAGGCAAAGGCAATCCGGTCTTACCCTCAACATGCAGAGTTTTGAGATGCACATTTTTCCAAGAGATCCAAATCAAACATATTTAAAAATGTGTGCCCTGAGCTGTTGGGTTGTTGAAAAAACTGTGGTAGTAGTAGTTGCACTTAAACGAATTATCATATATTCCTTCTGCTTTTCTTGTCCATCAAATGTTATTTTACTACGATTGTTTGTAGGATGTTTACTTATGTCTACATTTATGGTTAAATGTGTTGCCTTTACTACTACTGCTGCTGTATGCCAACCAAATTGCCCATTGGGGACAATAAAGATTATCAAATGAAAATGAAAAATCCACACCACGTTAACATTACAGCATGTAGCATTTAAATGGACATACACCCAGATTTAGACCAGGTGGGACCAGACGAACTCCTTACCTACTACGCAACCAGACTGAGGCCACCAGACTGAGGCAGGAAAGCCCCCGAGGGGAAGAAGACTGATGGGGAAGCTTTAACAATTCAACAAATTCTAGGGAAAATAAAACATGCCTTCAGACTAACAATAAGAGAAACGGGCAGCTGGCAGTATATTTAACATTGCAATCTACACAAAATCATCCCATCTTTCTTTATATTTGTCGGCTCTGAGGTTAGCGTGATGCACATGGATGCTTATCATACAAGAACATACGTGGGCTCGGTAAATAGGCAATAATAACGTGCTCTTAATCTTTAACCAAAACGTATTTAGCTTAAGTCACTGGGATATTAACTATGATCTATATGCATAAACGTTTGTGACGTAAACTGCATAGTTATTACAAAAATACGCCATAAACGATTAGCGAGGCCTGGTTTCCATTCTGCTAATGTTAGCTTTGTTGCTAGCGGATATTAGCTAGCATGCATTGTTATGCCGCGCGAAGTAAGTCACATTTTTCCCACTTAAAATTTATCTTGCAGGATATTAAGCATCGTTAAAAATAAATGTTACCAGATTTCGCGTTACACGTACGCATCGTCCATTATAGCTGAATAACGCTAATGCGTCTCTTTATCCATAAATGTACTTACCGCAGTCTCCGTAACCGCCATACGCACAACGTCTTCGAGAGGCCTGCACGTCACAACACTCGCGAGATCTACACGTTTTCAGTTGAAGATATCGCGATACATGAGGCCACGCGTTGAGGTTGAAATGGAGGGATATAATAGGTCCATGGCTCCATGGAGGGATAGGGTTTCTTTATAGGTCCATGGGATAGGGAGGGAGTATTATTATGCAGAGAATAGGTCACCCGATAAGGAATTTTAACTGTAAAACTGTATAAAGATGAGTTAACATATTTTGGTGGGTGTTCACTAAAATTATTACCCTCTTACAGATCAGTGCATTAATTAGTACTAAAAAGTATTTATTTTCTTAGTTTCAATCAGCTCAATGTTTATTTTTCCAATGTTTCCTGTTCATGTTAGCACCTTCTAACAGAGATACGAACAAAATCAATATTTCACTATGAACCTTTTGTGTTTCTTGTCAATTCTGATATAACATTGGCTTCAGACTCTCTTGATAACGTTTGACTCAAATGATATAAACCAAATTTTATTTTTCTCCCAATAACAAGTTATTATAAATTGTAGATGGATACTGTTTTCTAATACCTTTTACATTTATTAATCCTAAAATGTAAGATCTACTGTTCCGTTTGCTAAATGTGTTAATATAGCGCTGTTGTTGTGATTTAACCCATGTATATACAGTCTATGGATATAACCTAAAAGGAGTGAAGAGAGACAATGCTTTTTTGATGGTGATAAAAAAAAATTATTTAAATCAATTTAATACATATACCAAGAAATTTGAGATGCCTATTGAATGTTGTGTGAATCATAATATCTTGCCACAATTATTTTTATTTTTAAAAATGTGTTAATGTAAAAAAAAATATCAATATTTAATCAGTAGTAGTTAACTAAGAATAACCAACATTACATCCTTAATACATCTCAATTAATTTCCGACACAACCAACATGTCACATAATGTTTATTTTCATGTATTTAATTGCAGTAGCTACAATATTTAACAAAGGTTTTAAGTAGAACACATCCAAAAGGCAAGTTTCATTCAACAGATTCACAGGAAACAAAAAATGTCATTCGTCATAAGATAAGACTGATATGGATGTAGTTGTTTTTTCCATGTTTGCACAGTCGAAACATTCATTTTCTTGGTCAGGTCTCCTCTGGAACGGAGCTGACAAAGGCAAAATGCAAAGTATTGAATGGTTGCAGGCTATTAAGACATGCAGCTTACCAGATAAAATGAGAGCAATAGTGGCATTGCTTTGCATTGTAAGTTCATCTTAAAGTAAACCCCTTTAATAGCCACAAACAAATATGTACACCAAACCCTTTATAGGTGAATGCCTGGGAGTATTCAGGGCTTCTGTCTTCAGAGATACACTGATGAGAAGGCTTGACACAGAGTAGAGTAAGTAAGTACTGTAAGCAATGACTGTACAGCAGAGTAACTGTTATGAAACAAATGAAGCAGAGCTAAGTGAGAGGAGCAAACAAGATTAGAACGCCTGAAGACCGGTCAGACATTTCTCTTGTTTTTTCCTTTTCAGTTTTTTTGTTTCGGAAAAATCCACCCAAATGGTGTTGTGTTAACAGTGCCAAGATTGGGCATCTTGGCAAGGAAATCTGTCAGAGTTGTTTTCTATTTTTGTGTTGCGTGGGCTGCAGTGCAATCAATTCCAAAGCTAATATTGTCTGAAATAAAAACTACATTGGAAACAAACGCGATCAAAGCAATATATTCCATCCAAGATGAGTTTTTATCACCTGCAGCCAATGGAAACCACTACAAGTTAGCACTAACATTGATTGCAAAAACACTAACGCTATACATTTCGGGGTAGATTTTACTTCACCCTCAACACATTTACAAAACAAACATGGTGTTAGAGAAAACATTTGATGGTTTGGGGCGTACCACAATTATATTATATCAACAATATGGCATTTTTTTTCTTAACAAGTCTTAAGTAAGCAACACCCTTCTTCCCATTTATATAAGACTATGATTTTACTTCATGTGATGTGATCCAATTTTTATTTTAAACAAGCTGCTGCAGAAAGCATGATCGTCAATATATCCAATACACAGCAGCTCTCTTAATGGAGCTGCCATTACTGGGGTGTCAATCTCATCTCCAGATTCACACATGCTGACTCTCTGCTCTCATGATAGGGGATCAAGTCAATCAATAAATATGTTTTGTTTTTTTTAACTTTGAGAGTCAGCCTAACAGAGTTTAAATTTATAATTCAATGATGTTTCATTGGGAACCTTTCACCTCAGTACATTGCCATATCAGGCACTTTGCTTTGCAAGTCTTTGGCTTTCAGAACATGTTCATGGGGGAAACCCCTTAAGAGCACTACAGGCTAAAAGAGACGCATTGTCCCATTGCTTGTCACTACATTTAGGCATGGCGCGTTTAGCTCTGGGAGAAATACGCTTTAACCCAGGAGTGCAGTGAGATGTGATGACTTTTCAGCTCATGAAAAGTAATAAAAAACCGGATTGTGCAAAGCATCTATTGCTCACAGTTAAACAGAAATAAATAAGTCAAATTAATGAGTATTAACAGTGCATGTTGGACGGAATATGAAATTCCTGCAACGGCAAAAAACTGTAGGTTCTGGCTTCCAAGGGAGAGAGGCTTTTAGTAAAGGACTTTGTTTACAATTCAGAGGAGATGGTCACCTATCAACGTGGACATTGGAGTGCAAACAAGACTTATTATGAGCAATATAACATCTTTCTGAAAAAGTAGCTGCTGCATTTGTCAGTAAAACATATCCGTTCTGTATAGTGGCATTATGGGAAAAACCCTAAGCTGTCAAGATTTCTTAAGGCATGATAGCCCTTTCAAGGCAATCTTCCACTGCTTTGTGGGATCACTGGACACAGACGTGATGTCTCTGGATCCTTTGGGTCCTGGCTCAGAGCTGGCATTTCCTCCTTTTTTCTCTCTCGGATGAGTTACTGACAGTCAAGGCCCAGCCAGCCTCCTTCTAAAATTGTCCCATTTTTTCTTTTAAATCCCAAGCTGGTTCAGTTCCCATAACTCTCTTAAGTTTCCAGCTGTGGGATCCTGCACGCTGCCCTCTCCCTTCCACAATCTGTGTGGTCAACGCCGGTGGCCCCTCTGTCTGTCTGGGCGAGCCGCTGTCCTGACCCCGGTTCCTCACTGTGTGCTCCCGGCCGCCAGCGCACGTACCCGGTGTCGGCTGATGGCATCCTCCAGGTATCCCGCTACCTTCTCAATGTCCTCCTATACGCAAAGCACACAGGGGTTTTATTAAGACCAAATATGACATGGCAATGCTATTTAATTAGTTCCATTGTTTGAATAAAAATGCAAAGATCACATTGTTGTATCTACCTCATTTATGAAGGCATAGTGAACAAGCTCACTGGCGAGGTCTTTGGAGCTGTCCGCTGAAAGTTTAACATTAAATATGTCAGTAACAAAACAATCTGCAATTAAAATGTGTGTAAATTGGAGATTTATTTTTAAAAAAATTTAGTATATTTATGACTTGTTTAGAAGTCTTTGGGAGGAAGCGGTGGGCTTGGGTCTGAGAGCCAGAGGCCAGAGAAGTTGGATTGTAATGAGAAACTGACTGAGGCTGTGGTAATTTTCATGGAATGTAAGAGAACTGTGGAACAATGCTTTCTTTGTCCTTACTCACTTGGAAGGATGTCGCAGCTTAGCTGCCTGTGAAGTTTGTCATCCATCTTCAGAAACAAAGAGAGCTAGGGAGAAATCAAAAATCAAATCAGACTTAAGTCAATAAATCAAGCTGGATTACTGTTTTAACCACAATAACCAAACAAACCATCTAAAACAAATGTTGAAGGAAAATGACTGGCAATGTGTGTGACTCACATGAGTTTTGGTCCCTTCTTCATTTGACTCCAAATTACAGTGTATCTGAACGACCTACAGCACAGTCAGAGGGTAAAAACAGCAACATGAGGACACAGTGAAAACATTTAGATATGGGTGATTAACAGATGTGTACACAAACACATGCAGGTCCCATTACATATTTTTACATAAACAACACACACAACGACTTTCCTAACATTACAGTAACAACACATTTTTAATGTAGGGGCATTAAATGAAAATACACACAATACAAATACTGCTAAACCAGAAATTTGACCGACTCAAGCATCACATACAGGTTGTTTCTGTGTGTGGGTGACATCTTGAAAGTCTTACCTTCCTGCTTTCTGTCTCCTGGGGTTCAGGAGTGGGCGTCTTCACCGTCTCAACCTGCTCATGGGACAAGGAGAGGGCGCGGGGGACCGGGTGAGGCCTGGACGAGGCAAAGTTCATCAATGGGTAAATCCCATTCCTAAAGACGGGAAAAAGGATGAAAATATTGTACTTCGGGAATCATTTACACTGATTCATAAAGGAGTTGTATACCGTTCTTGCACTTACTTGACGTCCTCCAGAAACTTGTCAAGTTCCAAAGGAGACACGTGGGAATATCTACGAGACAAGATGAGACACACACGGAAGAGGACAGTGAGAGTTGTGCTTGGCATGTCACTGAAATATTTCCAGAAGAAATAAGGTGAGCGAGTGGGATTTTACTTGAGCTGAACTCCCTCTCTGTCTTCGTGTCTGATCTCCGCCATGAGGCCGTTGGGGTCAAAAGACTTGGTTTTCTCCTCAACGCAGTTTTCCGGAAGCAAGTCTGTGGATCCAAAGACAAGTTTTGGACATAAGTAAACAGACTTAAAATGCAAATACACTTTTGGTGTAAAACCTGCTTGAAGGTGATAGCATTGATCTGCTGCACATAGGAACCAGTAAAATGTGGGGACTGAGAGAGGATTTGAGGGTCTTTCGTGTGGTAAACGTGGCGTAATGCGGAGGTGAGAAACTCACACTGGTTGTTGATGAAGCAGTGGGCAGCCAGCAGTTTGAGGGAGTGCACCTCGAACAGGACGCGGTGGAACAGAAGGTCGTGAGCCGTGGGACGGATCTTGGCTTCTTGACGCAGACAGGACTGGGTGAACTCCTGCAGGAACATAAATTATACCAACACATTACCGCATGACTGTACAGTGTGACCCAGTTTACCAAGCAGTACTATTTATTCTCCATTTGATAAGAGGCATTTTTCACCAAAACATTCACTCTTAAACTGTGCAAAGTTTCTGTATGTAGTATGAAATAAACCCAGGCAATTGTCAATAGAGTAGCGTGGGTCTGTTTGTCTTGATCTCCATGTTTTCTTTGGGTATGTGTGTATACTATTTAGGACACGAAGTATTTCTGACACTCACTCTCATGAGATGGTCTTCCAGAGATTGACCCGCATTGGCGATGGCCTCCTTGGACACGGCAGTATCACCATTGGCCTGGATCTCCAACACTGCCATCTAGGGGGACAAGTTATCTGTTAACAAGCTCACACATTGACACACACAGACGGGAATGGTTATGGATCTGCTTCTCTCACCTCCAGAGCACAGATGCCAAAGGAGAAAATGTCTATGGCATAGTCATCTTCGCCAGCTAGGAACAGATATAAGGGAGAAGCAAAGATGAAGGAGGTTAGGCTGATAGATAACTTGAAGGAGAAGCTTCCCCTTGACATTTAAATGTAGTCATTATTTAGTTTTAACACACAGTGAGTCAGCCTCTGTAAGATTGAACCATATTGCCAAAACATATTTGACCAATCTCAACTTTTTACAGCTGTACAGCACAACATATTACATTCATTGTCTGCAAGTAATTTGTGTGGAACAATAACAATGTTTTGTTTCACAATCACTTCATCATGTTCTTATTAGGTCACACACTTCCCACAATTCTCTGGTGAATATGGCTGCAAAAGGCCTATTTTACATTGATGTAAGGATCCGGCCTGCATTTATTGTTAGGGAAAAGGATAATATGGAAAGACATGGGTCACATTTGTTGTGTGTTATCAACTATTACAAAGTTTAAGATCACATTAGGCTCAACGGATAGTTACTGAATTTTCACTTTGGGGCAAATCTGTCTGTTCAAAATGTATGAAAAAAAAAAATAATAATAAAGTCCTCTGAAAAGTTGCACCCAAACTACGCTCCATCACACTAACCTCCATATTCTGGAGCAAAAAAATGCAGATTCCTCTGCTCGTCGCGATTCTGCCTCGCTTTATTTTGGACACTGGCATCCGGAAACACTGGCAAGAGGAGATAAAGATTACACAGATATGTAAGCTGGGATAAACCGACCGATAGATATTACAACCATGACAAGGGATATCTACTTAAAAAACTGAAATTTCTTACCATTAACAAAAAGCCGATGCCACACTATGGAAAAGAAAATTAAGCATAATTGAGATATTTTTTTACTGTTTGGTTAAGCAGCAGATATTTATAAAAGTGAATCTAGAAATTCTCAACATTTGTGGCCAATGCTGGTTGTAGTAACAGAAAAAGCCCTGCGGGGAGCAGACCTGAGCCAATCTTGATGAGGCCGTTGTGCTGAATGAAGATTGTGTCGCATGTCAGGTTGCCATGGATTATCGGCGGGTCACAAGAGTGCAGATAACTGTCGGTAAACAATAAGACGTGTGGTGGTTAATGACATGGCCTGGACGATAGAAAGCTCTCATGATTAAATCCCGGGGAAGAAATCAGTCAGTACCTGAGGGCAGAGAGAATCTGGGTGCACCATCTCTTCCAGGCCTAAAAGGCAGTACGACAGAGCAACATGAATCCTCTAAAGACACAAATTGTACTCCACTAAGGAGCATATGGAAAATTTACACTGCACTGTTATACACTACAATACAATATTTCTCAATTATTCTCACGTGAGTAATATCAAACATAGCAGCACTTTTTTATTTCGCTGTTCATGGCTTTGCATTATTGAGTGGACAGCAGGAGATGTAGAAAAACAGAAAAAAGAGAAAGAAAGAAAGAAAGAGAGAGAGAGAGAGAGAGAGAGAGAGAGAGAGAGAGAGAGAGAGAGAGAGAGAGAGAGAGAGATGCGGGATAAATTGCAGGCAGGTTTCAACCCTATAAACCAGCGAGGATTGGATATATGTCCTTTTACATAATCTGTAATCCTATAGGAAATATGCATCTGAAAAGTGAGTGGTCTGCATTACCCCGTGCCACCACCGTAGGACAGACTGGGTAAAGAACAAGCAAACACAGTACGTGACCTGAGTGAAAAACACAGACCTTCACATTCATAGTCTTGTGGTTCTTCTTGGTTTTCTTCAGAAATTGCTTGAGGCTGCCCGACGACATGTATTCTGTAATGAATATGACCTGTGTGTGTGGTGGGGGGGGGGGGGGGGTGGGAAGACAGGTGGAGGAGGGAAAACTGTTATGTCACAAGTGTGTGGAGAGAGAAATAAAAAGACTAGACAGGATAAGAAGTCATTACCCGCGCCTGGCTCTCCTGCATGTCCAGCCAGTACTTGTGGAACTTGACGATGTTGGGATGTTCCACCTGCATCAGGTTCTCAAACATCTCCTTGATCTTCTCCTATAGAAAAAAAACATACATGTTTATATCACACCCTTGTCCAGATGAGGCATTTGAAATAATCGATTGGTTGTTTCAAGCTTCACCAAAGCAGAAATTAAGGTTCTGTTGGGGGAAACATATTTTATGTTTCAAGATATTTTGAAGCTTTTATTCTGAAATGTATACATATGTTTTATACATATGTGTTTAGGGATGAAGCAGATCCTGGGAAAAGAACACTGACATATTTTATTTTCAGCCTTTAAACTGCCAAGAGATTGCTTCAAAGATCATAAATAAAATTAGAACAGTAATTGATTTCTCTTTTCTTCTATTATACCTATTGCCCATAATGTCCTTGGTAAAAGCCTCAATAAGCTTAGCAAAGAAGGAAAAACTCATTGAAATATTTTTGACTGAGAAGAGGCTGCAGGCTAACCCTCCAAAGAAAGACGACTGGAGTCCCACTGTCCATTAAACCAAACGTATGAAGAACACCTGCGAGTTTGAAATGTAAAGCATATCATGTCAGTTTACCTCTAGTGCTTTGAAGACCTTCTTGTCGGAGAAGAGCACCTCGTTCCACACCACCTCCACGCCCTCCTCTGTGTCCATGGCCAGGGATGCACTCTCCACACCTGGGACATTACCTTGGCTCACCTGCAGGGGGCAGACAGAAACACATACAGGGCTTGATAATGGAAGCACTGGCACTGCAAAATCACAAAACATTAAAGCCACTACGAGTATAACATGGCACATTGGCGTCCCCTTTGAACAAAAGCAGTAGTATTTTTACGACGCCCGCTGTCGCAAAGCTGTTTTCTAGCTTGTGCCAGGCGTGCAAGTGTGAACTGAGAAGGGTGCAATATAGTGCATGTCCGTGTGTTGAAAGTGTGAGGACTCTTTTCGGCTCCATGAGAGTGGTTTTGACACGGCATCAACTAATGCCAGTCAGTGCTACACACACCTGATTGCAATGAGTTGATGCAGCAGCATCACCTAACTACTCTCTCTCACGGAGCTGAAAGATTACGTGCCCTCACAGAAAGCGCATGAACGAGAGACGGCAGTTAGTATGGATCACGATGAGGTAATGTGTTTGTGTTGTTGATGTAAATAATGACTATTTCAGATAATGGTCATCTGATGATGGTGAAGCAAAGCAAACTTTGTGTTAGTACCAACCGCTCATTCATTTAGGAGTAAACACTGCAGTCTAGTTTCGCTCTCGTGAAATTGTATTACAATTGTATTGTATTAATTGTATACACCTTTTCTTCATTGCATTCTCTTTTTTTTCTTTGATGGTTCAGCCCCGTTATCAGTCATTATGATGACAAATAACTGTCTCAAACAAGGCTCCCGTTCCTCTTCCCTCACCTGGAGGGATAGGGTTCTCAAATCGCGTTGCTGCTCCACACTGAAATCTGCGACCAATACGGATATGTGACCATAGAGCCTGCACGAGCGAACCGAAAATTGGACTGGGTGTGCGACCAGACCAAAAGCAGTAATAAAAACTATATAAAAACGTCTTTCTTTGCACTGATGGTCTCGTTTGCTGTTAGGTAAAGGTAATTTATGATTATCAGAGGAAACATGAGGCTGTTTAAAAGATATTTAAATGTTACTCGTAGCCGCTTTAAACCTGCATTAAAGGATTTTATTTTTTGCCACTTCGGGGCAGAAGTAAAGACCCCAGCCCGTGAACACAACACTGCCATTGTCTTATAAAGTTAGATATAGCAAACAGATGCTTCTTTACAAATCCAGATACATAGCGACGATAGCATTTATTTGGAGTCATTTTTGTTTCCATATGATGAATTTTACTCCAATATTCTCTCACATTTCTACCTCTGACTTGGTCTCCAGCAACTTAACAAAAGACATATCCGATTCTTTACATGCTAAATGCTCCACTATGTTTACCAGCGAGTCACTTCATTTTTCTTTCTGTCATAAAGTTAAAGCTATGAAATACAGTTGCAGAGTGTGGAACCAAAACAATGTGCTGAAAGATGATTGGATGCTCTGTTATTTGTAAAAAACTGACCCCGTTTATAGGGCAGTAGTTAATACATTTTCCTTTACGAATACTCAACTAAAAAGCACGTCTAAATTAGAAAGCATCTGCTAAAAAGCTCCTTATAATCATTTCACACATCTCTGACTATGGCAGCTCCATTAATAAACAGTTGAATCTACTGTCTATAAGGCATAGGTTCTATTAAAAAAAACAATCAAATTCAGCTCTCTATCTGTTAATGCACTAGCATGGATAGATGGGAGGGGAAGTGAGGTTATGTAAGCCAGCTATACCATGATGTGCAGTGAAGAGGGGTGACAGGATGAGCAGCAGCTTGTGTATAGAGTGAAGAGATGGATTACAAGCAGACAGCGAGAGAGAGAGAGAAAGAGAGAGAGAGAGAGCGTGGGGATTGAGGGATTAATAGAGGTGAGACACGGGCCACAAGATGGAGGAGGCTGCACCAAAGCTATAAAAACTGCTCATGGCAGGACAATGCAGCCTCAGCGTATAACCTTCTGATACCTCTCTGCAGTAGAAGTGGTGCTGTGAGTAGGTACACTGGTTTAACCTTGATGCAATGCTCTGAATTCCTACTAATCCAGCATCTCGTGTTTGACAATTGGCGTCGTTTCCAGAGATCGGCAGGTTCAAACTCTCAATTCATTAGCTGCCCGCCCCAAGGATTTCCAAGATTTTGCTACGCAAGTGTTTTTTTTTTTTTCACATTCTGAGGCCTGTACCACGAAGCGAGATTAACAGGTTGGCTAGGTATGCTGACTCTAAAGCTCAAGCTTCCATTGTCAAAAAGGCGACTCTGTTTTCAACCTGCCTACTTTACAATGGTAGCTAGTCATGCATGCTTAACCTGCTACGAGGAGGTCATGTTCAGATTTTGGAATTGAAATCAGCCATAAAAAGCCCCCATCCTTTTGGGAAATCCTTTGAGCCTGACGATATAATATATAAGCGAAATACTGTAGATTCACACTGAGGGAACAAGTAAACTTTAGCATTACACAGCATTTTTTTTGCCATAGAGACCAAAGGTAATTATGCAGAAAACATGAAATACTGTATGCAGGGCAAATTACAATTTGTTCTTGTTATCACTGAACTACTGAGTATATCCATAGTGTTCCCTGCCAGTCGCACAAAATTGCAACAACAACAAAAAAGCCTTCTAAAAAAAATGGCAGGTATGGCTATCATATATGAATAGTTCACCATATAGGCTATTATCAATCAGTATGACGTTTACTTGCATATGAAATGCGATGGTAGGCAAATAGCTGCTGCACAGTAGACTTGACATTTGACATAAATATTCACAAACAGCACTGACTTTGAATAAATTAGTATACAGCTATTTAACACTAATAATTCCTAACTTATTTGACTGGCCCAAAAATTTAAGGGATTCGTGCATATCGCTAACTATGAGACAGCGTCAGACCTACATGCAGTTTTTGAATAAAGTGGTTGAATCTCCTGTGTCGTGTATACAATGCAAAAGCTCTGCAATGCAATGTGCCAGACACCCTTTTATGGGAATGAACACAGAGCCCAAAGATTAAAACCTTGGTTAATAAAAGAAAGTTGATAACCACTGTCCTGATACCAATTATTTTAGATTTGGGTCTTAGGTTTTGTCCAGTTGGCTGAAAAAAAAAAGAAAACTGGGCTATGTCCAACTCGCTTCATGACACACCGCTCAGGTCTGACAAGAAATCTTTACCAGCTCTAGGACCCTGACCTCCTTGAAAATCCGTCACAAGGATCGATAAACTATCGGCTCTACAATAAACGAGATCACATAAATCCTGGTTGGTGACCTGATCTGAAAACTATAAATCAGTGGTTAAACCCCCTTCGACACCCCGGACTGGTACAGTGCCATGGAACATTTGCTTCCAGGCCACGAGGAAATGGTTTGACTAATAAACACATTTTAAACTGATGTGGGTCATCTGTACATGTAGCAACCCAACTGTCAACACCACCTTTCAGGAATCAGTTGCGCATATACTGCCAAAAGGCTTTGTTTCCATGCAAAACTCTCCAGTCTGCCACTGATGTTGGGCAGACGCCGAGGAAGGCAGCTCATAGACCATAGCTGTGCTTTGCTGGCTGTGAGGTGACACTTTTCTTTGGAGTTGAAGGGTTCCAGAACTAAAGAATTATTTTTGGTTACTTTTACATCCATAAATGAAAATGGTCTGTAAGAAAACCCAATATTCACCAACCAAAAAAGACAAAGTGAAATTATACTTTGAAACTCCAAATGGACTAACAAATAAGAAAGCCACTAGAACTCTGAACATGTTCAATTACTAACAGAAATTGGAAAGGAATGAGCAACTTAAGAATCCATTATTGATTTTAAACGTATCAGTATTAAACTCCTGCCAGATCTTACGATTACTAAGGCAACATGAGTCAGTCAGTTCAGTTATTTTTATCAGAGACTCTATTGACATTTACTTTTATTATGTAGCTCAACAGCAAATAAAAGTGAAGGACAAAAACTAGTCTGAACGCTGTTGGTGACATCATGTTGAATGCATTTCCCTAAATATGGCAGCGCACCCATTGGTGTAGCGGCTTGGTGCTCTCAGCATAGCAACAGTGTTTTTGTTTTCAAAACTTTTTACCTAATCTACTCCTGCTGCACTAGTTGCCACTATTGTCATTCATTCGTAGGCATACAATGAAAATAGAGTGTTTTGTATCTTGTAGAAAACCATTTGAAAGCTCATTTAAAAAATATTTGAAGTAACCTTGCAGTCCTCTTTTTTGGGAATGCACTATACAAGCAACCTGGGGACCCATTCATAAAACTTTTGCTCCGAAGTGCTACTGGTGATAAAAGAAAATATTTTAAAAACTCCACAGGGTGCTTTTAAATGACTGGAAGTTGTGTTCTGTCAAAGGAAACTAGGAGCACTTAGCCAAACCGTTTAAAATAAAAACTCCTTCCTAAAAGTACACATTGCTCAAAGGGTTATGTCATTATTTTTTTTTTAAACATGCAAACAATTTGTATCAACCAGTTTTGAAGTCAAAACGGAACATATTGTTAGCTCAAACCTGCTTTACAACCTTATTCTTTCTCTCTGCTCTAACCTGAGCCTGAATCCTAAACTTTAAGATACTTGTAAACTGAGCTGAATTCAGAAGTTGAAGACATTTTGAAATACACAAGCACGCGTGTGACACTATTTCTATACCCATCATCAGTATGTCTGTGTTCTTAAAACTTCAGCTGGGCGTCTGTGACAAACAGCTGAGGACTAAACCACTATTATTTGCACGTCACTCTCCACCCCAATTACTACTTACAGTATTACTGCTGCTAAATGCTAACCCCATTGTCGTGTGCCACAGAGCTCCGCTTGGGCCACCCTTCACAACATCATCAGCTGAGACTCTGGCGAAGAATGGAGTCAAGAACGTCTTTCTGCATCAGACTTGACAGGAGGAGGTTTGTTAAAAACCCGACAACCAAACAAGCAGAAGACAAACAGCAGCAATCAGAGTGACCACAAAAGGCTGCTATTAATATTCAGATTTTAATAGTGCAGTATTTTCCTGAAATAAGCCAGCCTCAAGAGAATGAAATGCTACACCAAATGTTTTTTTTTTGGGCCACTGTTGTTTGTTTATTGCTCAACCTATACCGCAGAGTGTTGCTGTGAAGAGTTAGGTTTCTCCACAAGCGAGGAGGGCAGCAGAAGAGACATGACTTGCCCTGCGTTCCAAAATACCTATACTTCCATTTAGAGTGTAACAAAAAAAAGATGTAGGATCATGTCCCAATACATGCCAGTCAAATGCAGCATGCTAAAAATACCTGGTTGTTCTTATGCATCCAATTTAATTATTTAGTATGCAAACAAGTATCCTTTAGTATAGTAGTAAAAAGACAAAGTAGCCTATGTGATTTGTAACGCAGGGTCAGTATTTTACTACTACCCGCCCTACAAGAGCTAATAATCTGATTACTGCTCTTACATGGGGAATTCCTTCCCTACAGTAGATGTCAGGAAAGGGAACCATGTCCGTTTCCCGTCTGGCGTCAGGCCCTGACTATTGTTTATTTACTCTGGACGGTTGAGAAACACTGTGTCGCCAGTGCCAGCTTCCATGTCCCAGGGGTTTAGCGGGCTCCGTGTCTTGGTCATGGTACCGTGAGGCTTGTAAACAGCACACACCGGATTTGAAAGGCTGCTATTGGCTACTGGAAGGGGAGGTGGGCTTTAGGGTTTGGAAATGGATGGAGGGATCGTGTGTTCATGTCAACAAAACATTCTGTTCTGACGTTTGTTATAGCTCAACTACATCCGAGGCCGGGTAAAACCAGATCTAGAAGGCTGTTACACTAACCTCGTATTACCTCATCACCACATGATTTATTCTCGGTGGTCCCATGACGTTCTCTTTATTTTGATTTGTTGATACAAGTTGCTCCACGCATTGTGTAGCTCCCATTTAGAAAAGAACCACAAGCAATCAACCAAATATCAACAAAAATAAATCTCCTCTTTCAATGGCGTCTCCACTTTCTGTCGGATACACAGCACCACGACAGATTACCCACAATCCACCGCAATACCATGTCATGTATTAGTAGAAGAAAGGAAGATGCCTATTTAATGTCTAAATATAACAACTTCCTAATGAGTTCGCACACCAATATCGTTTATTAACTTTCACTTTATGCCTTTAGAGAGACAGAGGGATTCACATGCCACAAACGTTCTAGGCCAGACTCCAACCGGGGACCCTGTAGTTCATGGCCTGTGTGTTAAACATCTACACCACCAGGGCAGTGTACAGGTGAGCAAGATGCACATTCGCTTCTGCCGTGGCACTTTAATTTGGTTGCTTATCGTTTATGAGGTTATGCATTTGTTTCGGCTATGTTTGCCAGTTTTTACAACAAGACTGAATCATTATGTATCGCAGAAAGAGATGAGATCAAAATAATTATTTAGTTAACTAAAAATTATGAATATTTCACAGGAAAGGAAAGGTGTATTGTGCAGCAGCAAGTATTCTGAAAGATTTGGGGTATATCAACTCATTTGCCAGTAGTTATCTCAAAAAATATAAAAGAAGCGTTATGTTGAGTCAGCCATAGGAGGATTACCAGAGACGTAGAAGAGTACTAGTGTACAGTAGTCCAATGTAAAGTCATGCAGCTCTTTCATAGTGTTTCTCCCAGCAGAGGCATCCTATATTATGAAAGAGCGTCTTTGTCTGAGCCTGTGTGTGTGTGTGTGTGTGTGTGTGTGTGTGGGCCCAGGCCTCGCAGAAACAAAGAGCTTTGTCTCCTACACGTCCTACCTCGGCGATGAGCTGATACTCCGCACCACATTAATATTCAATAACTAGATTCTGTACGGTAAGGACTACACCCAAGCTATCTGCAATACACCGTACTAGCTAGTTGCTAGGTGTGTGTGCTGTATGTAAATGAGCGCAGGCCCTCTTTCTCTGCTGCCTTGTGCTTCGTCTAGCAGATTTTGCCGGCATCAAAGTGGAGCGGGATCAAAGAAGGTGGACTGAAATGTTGTGCGATGTGCAGGAAGGTAGAAAATCTGCACTGTGGATGTGTGAATAAAGGGAAAGAGACACAAGCACTGTGTTAGATTTTGTACATCTAAAAATACAACCGTACTCTGCCAATACCTGAAAAATTATTCTGATCATAGATAATATAATTCAATGATGACATCTCTGAATGAACTTGTTAAGTGTTTGATGAAGGTGTTCATCTTGTAATTGATTAAAATGAATTTGTCATAAAATGTTGTTCATTCCTTGACCTTTTAGGTACATTTTGTTCCTGGAAAGCCTGGGAAGTAATACAACTAGTCAAATAGCCACAGTTTTGTTGTTCCAGGATTATTTTACAGATTTGAATTCAACAAGGTAGTAAACGCTGTCATTTCAACAGTCAACTGTCCAAAAATGTATAAATGGCAATTTGACGTTTACGGTTCAGTTACACCATCGAAATGTGTCAAAATAACGGCTTTGCTTACTGAATACTTTCAGTTGGAGTACATTTAGGAGGTATTGGCCAATCATGTTATCAGCCAATCATGTCAGAAGCAGGCAGTAACTGAAAAACAGTGCAGATCGGTGCATCTTTAAAAACCTGACCCTTAACTATTCATCTATTCTTCCGTTTCGTCCTTCCGTCTCACCCCTCATTGACCTGTCTCTCACATAAGCCTTGTGGGCCTCAAGCCGAGTTGATTTACTCTGTCTCCACATCTCGTTCCCTCGCCTAATGGTGTCACATGTGCAACACACAATCAGGTCAGCATCTCGGAGTGTGTGTGTGTGTGTGTGTGTGTGACTGTGACCGCTCGCCGTGAAGACTAACATGATGGCACCCGTCTGTGACAAGTCAAGCAGTGGACAGGAAATGTGCAACATTCCAAAGTCAGATGACAGTTTATATCATCCAGGAGAAAAAATGATGTCGTCCGGAGCATTTCTCAGATTAATGTCCTTCACCGCTCCCACATTATCTTAATTAAAAAACTGCGGCCCGTGGAGCTCTACTCTTGGACTGGACCTCTTTCAAAAAAAGGACACGCAAGGTCACACAGGCTCACGCATGAGCAGACATATCAGACAGATGAGCCCCGCATCATGTCTCACTATTTCATTTTCTCAAGGAGAAGTTGAGGCTCCCTGCTAAGAGAGGAATGTAGGACAGCAAGGGCGGGTTAAGCAAAGCAGACAGACACAGAGCTGCTGCAAAATAAACAGAAACAGGACACAAAAAAGTGATTCACCCATTATTTCCCACCCCCCCTAAACTCTGCTAACAATTTCTAATCAAAAAGAGAAAAATATTACGTCCTGCTGTGCTTTAGAAAACACCACCCATTTTAATAAAAAGAAGACCTGGTTGAAATCACATCCGTCCTGCCAATAGAAAACTCTTTATAACAAACAGAAGTGGCATTGACCAAGTGACACGAGAAAGATTGGTTAGAGGCCTTCACAAAAGATTAGAAAATGCGTGGTTTTTCCAGATGCTTTGTAGCGAAACTTTTTTAGCTTTTTTTTTAGGTTTTATGAAATCTTCTGTGTCTGTGTTTCAGTCTGTACCAGGGCTACAAGATTACACTGGCAGGGCTGTCCCCGCTCCTATTGTCACAGTGACAAAGCCACAGATTTATAAGGGGGGGGGGGGAGGAAGAGAGAGAGAGAGAGAGAGAGAGAGAGAGAGAGAGAGAGAGAGAGAGAGAGAGAGAGAGACAGAGAGAGAGACAGAGAGAGAGATGGCAAAGCCTCAGCAGCATTCAAGAAAGGAAGATGCTGGCTGCCCTGACTGGGATGTGATGAGAATGAGAAGTGTTAAGCCGTCTCATTGCGTAAGACTTTGAACCCATTGACAATGATTTATGATTTTATAAATGAGGCTTTGATGTCACGTCAACCTGCAGGAGAGAGGCGTGTGAATGTGGCTGAAAGTTACATTATATATTTGTTCCTGCCTGCCTACGTGTGCGTGTGTGTGTGTGTGTGTGTGTGCGTGTGCATGTGTGTGTGTGTGTGTGTGTAGGAGTTTTGTCTTCACACCACTTAACACTGCAAGTAAGAGACAGTAAGCAGCATCACTAGGCCTTGGATATTTAACAGCACTTTACCAGTTTCAAAACCGAATGCTGAAATAATTTAGATTTAAATGAATTTTAAACAACAAAAGTCAAGAGTTCCTTATGATTTAAGAGCACATTCTAGTCTTACTTATTTGGTTCCAGGTGCCTCAAAATAATTTGTTTTTTTATTTCTGATGTAAGAATGATTCAATACTAAGAATTACATGTAGAGAAAATATGATTTGTGAATGAACTGCAGGCTCAGCAAATGTAAACATGTCCCCCTCCTCTGTAACTGCATAGTGATGATGATTAATCACTTATCAGAATCCACCTCTACTTGAGTCCGAGCATCACTCTCATTCATCTGCACACACATCAGTGTGCTGTGAACCCTGAGCATAAATCTGTCCGTGTCAAAGCCCCGAAGCTTCTTAAAACTGTCGAGTCAGTGAGCTGAAAAAGCCCTCCACCCTTTAAACACAAGCAATCAGACATTCCTATGTTCAAGTGGGAAGAAACAGCACAAGGTCAGGGCACTCAAGGGCCATTTCATCAGCATAAATACAGTGTTTGCTTTCTCCTTTTCCAGCAGACAGAGAAGATAAGAAGTGCTATTAGTAACATTTTTCTGTTAATTACCACTTTGCTTGGACTTAAGTACATTTACAAAATAGAAATTATGTAGCTGGTGAAAGAAATTTTACTTTGTTTTTGTGTTTCAATCATGAGTGAGATATGTTTCTAACTGACTTTTCCTCTCGCATGTGAAGGCCTTTGTGAAAGAAATAACACTCGCCCCTTATCGTACTTTAGCAACCACATGGCTCTGGCTTGCCTCTCCTTCACTGCAAAAGGTTAAAACTGCATAAAGCAGTTAGATAAATCCTAATCTGGCTCTGTTATCACCGCGGCATCGTCAGTTGTAGCTTTTCCCCTCAAACAATCACTGGAAGTTATCGCAGTCATTTGTCATTTACTTGACGGGAGCTGTTTACGGGAGAAAATGAGAGAGGGACGGCGTGCAACAAAGGTCAAGATTCAAACTCACAATGTCACAACCAAAAACTGTCGCACCACACATTAATAAATATAGATGTTTCTGTTGGCGCTGTACGAATCAAAAGTGATTTTAATAAAACATATTCTCGTCACATTACGGCCTGTTTTACCCCTTTAATTGAATTAATCCTTAAAATAATTCAGGATTCATTTGATAAAATGCTCTTTTCTTGTTGCCGTTTTGTTGTTTTAAGTCTATTTCATGTCTGAAAACAGATTAAATTGCATGTTGGGATAAATACATTTAATCCTGCAGTGAGGCCTCCTTTCCTCCCTCCAGGGTTAGCGAGGTCGACATGTGTCATTTATAATAAA
Source organism: Hyperoplus immaculatus (assembly GCA_949357725.1). Taxonomy (NCBI): domain Eukaryota; kingdom Metazoa; phylum Chordata; class Actinopteri; order Uranoscopiformes; family Ammodytidae; genus Hyperoplus; species Hyperoplus immaculatus. Next base: position 5,903,456 of record OX442369.1, read on the forward strand.
GCAAACAGACCTTGGATCTATAGGTCCAGTCTGGAATCCTATGAATGAATGAGGCTCTTCAGTCGCCATAAAATAATCATTATTTTGTGCTTTTTCTCTGCACAAAAAAAGTTTCAATGATTTTATTGGTGACGATATTCTATTGTCTAAAACCCAAAGGTAGGCTGCCTGTTAATAGACAAAAACGCGCTGTGAAAAAACATCCTAATAACAGCCATTTGTGTTCAAAGGAACTAAATCTACCTGCTGGGTTAATGCAGCAGGTAATCGATCGGAAGCTGGAACCACTTTATCCCACTGTCTCTCCTGCGGCAACGACTACTTCCAGGAAAATTCCCTCACACCAACATCCGAACATAACCTTTGCAGCGATTACCCTGATTCCCTAGTTTGCTATTGATGCATGCCGAGTCATAATAAAACAGTATGAATCATCTCTCTTTGCTCAGGCAATCATTGATAAACAGATGCTTGCCATTACTCCCACAAATTCATGTCACATTTCCACAATAAAGAAAGGGATGGAGATGTACAAACTTCTACATTATGTATTTTTTTCCAGTGTCAGATTTTAAAAAGGAAGATGCTTTTCTCTGATTGCTGGCTCCGTCTATTTGTCCGGACCTGCAGAATCACAGACTCCAGCCAGGGTTTTCCCACGGTGCAAACAGCAATGCCTCTCTCTGTTCTCATTGAGCCCTTTACGCATATTTTCCATCAGTCTGCTGCGGTCAGTGGTGGAATGTAACTAAAAAATTCTACTACTTAAAGAGGACCTATGATGCTTTTTGACTTTTATGACCTATAAACGTTGTTATGATGATTCATAGTCATGCTTAACCATACTAAATTATCAAATAATGACTTACATGCATTTCGACATATTCCCTGCTGACCGTCTGGGGTGTCTGTGCAGAGCACTAAACACTATTCTAGCCAGTCGAGAAGTCACGTGTTCAAAGCGGTCTACCCTTTCATAATTTGTTACGTCGCATAAAACTTTGTGACGTCTCCACGCGGATGTTTCCATGTATGGTAATGCTGTCACTTCCCTGTTCGCGTCTGCCTCGCGTCTGCCTCGCGCCCTTATAGGTCCATGCTCGCGCTTCCCGCCACTGAAAGTGTTCCGGAAGGAAGGTAACCAATCACAACGGAGTGGGGTTTGCAGGAGGGGGGGGAGGGGAGCGGAGATGGCCGAAGCACAGGCGGAGGGAGCCGAAGCACACACACTCAAGTGTTGACAGGATGTGCTGGATCGCCAAAATAAGAGAAAGAGCTTCCCGAAAATCTACATAGTTTTTTGTGATGTGATTCGTGTCAGGTTGCTCTATAGCAGTGTAAAACAAGAAATTAAGACCAGAAAAGTAGCATAATAGGTCCTCTTTAAGTACTGTACTTAAAAGTATTTTTGCTTGTACAACACTTCAGTAAGGTTTCCATGTTATGCTACTCTATTCTTGTACTCCACACATTTCAGGGGCTGTTTCAAGTATATTTTTCAACTAATGCTTCGGTACTCTTTTGCTTTTATTGAATTGTTGGCCACTTGGGGGGGAAGAGCAACAATCTGTATACACAAGATTGACATACTGTATCATCACCTTAAAAAGTTGCTTTGTGCAATGCATTTGCAAACAGCTGTCCAATTATAAAGTCAGTGAATATGGAGCAAAATTAATAGCTTAGCTTCTACATGCTACACTTTCCTCAAAAGGAAGTTTCTGAATGTGTCTGTATGCTGTTTGGTGCTGAGCTTCCACCCCAGTCCGCACAAATCACAGCTTTGTGATGTTAAAAACGAAAGTCGACACACAGTCCAAAATGATCCAAAAGCTCTACTACTCTATTCTATGAAGGCATGCGTTTCCCTCAACAACACATCACAAAAGCTTTTTATGTTATCAAAGTGAGAGAGAAAAAAACTTTTTGGACCCTGTACACATTAGATTGGCGCCCTGCACTTTACTGGCCACAGAAACCTTATTGTGAAAGTTCTGTTTCATTTGGAGCCCTGGCATGACTTTGGTGCTGGGGTCTGGTTAGGACATTGGGAGTGGGCTGCTGATTCAATGGGGAATAGTCCAAGATTGGCTTCCAGTTTGATTCAATTCACTTGGGTTTTACCCAAAAACTCACCCACTTACTCACCCTTCTACAGTTTTGGCTCCAAAAGAAAACCTTCAAAGAGAGGAAGGATTGTTTTGCAATAGGTACATTTTCTTCATGAACAGTCCAGTTCTTGGAATTGAAGCAACGATTCTAACTTGGCTGCTACAAAGATGTGTGTGTGTGTGTGTGTGTGTGTGTGTGTGTGTGTGTGTGTGTGTGTGTGTGTGTGTGTGTGTGTGTGTTTGCCTTAACTTGAAACTGGCTCCCTTCCCATATTTTTTTCTCTTTAACCATGTGCTACGGACTGTGTTCTTGGAGAAGCTTAACAGGGTCTAGCTGAGTCCTCCAGAATATTAAAGTTCTCCATAAAGTGGGGTTCATTTCTGGCTACTGGATTTAGGATCGGGTTGACCCAAATCACAAATGTAAACTTAACGCAGCCCCCCCCCCCCTTCTTTTGCATCTCCAGCAGAGGTTACTGCAGTACAGCTTTCCAGAAAAGCAAAAGTGTTGACTCAGGGTAAAACCTCAAAACACTTGGTAAACAGTGTATGGGCTTTCTGAGTATTTGCCCAAGCCAGTAACAGTTAAGAGCTGGGTTTGAGCGCGGAATGTTGGGACTTACATTAGCACACTGCATTACCCAGAGGCAGAAGTAGGAGAACAACATTGTCTCACAGACGAAACCACTTAAGAGTGTGAGAGAGTTGAGTTGAAGAATCTACCCCGCAGCAATGGTTGCCTTTGTAGGCAGCGATTGCACAAGTGTCTGATACTGAGCCTATTACGAAGGCCACGTGGAGAAACAAAGAAGGCTGAAAGAGAGTAGATATGAATGTGATGACAGGGCAGAAAGGAGTTGTGTTTATCATGTGGGGTTTATCTTCCAGGGGGGGGATTAGGCTGAGTAGCGGGAGTAAACCTGAGCCGGCTATTCAGCACGTGTTCAATACAAAAAAACTTGTTGACAGACATGCATGGAGACGGCAAGCTGGTTGTTTCGTGTGCCTGTCTGATACCGTTATGTAACTTGTACAGACAAAGTACAAGTATATACATAGTTACTATGTACAGACAAGGCTTACAGGTGCAGTCAGCGATTTTGGAGAACGCTTGTTGTCAAAATGAGTGAATATCTCCTCACAATCTGCTACCTATAGGTATGGTATGTAAGCAAAGGGGGCCCACGGTAGCTAGCAACATGCCCGTTTACAGAAGCCTGTTTTTCAGCACGCACACACAGTACTGATTGTGAAGAGGTTTGATTGTGACAAAAAGTGTTTTGATAAAAAACATTCTCTAGAATCGCTGACTCCACCTTTGATTAGGAGTGTCTGTATGAAAGCACAGGAGGATGTAAGTGTGTGTTTGTCTAACCCTCAGATATCGGTTAACAGTTTTATCAAGAGTTACAATGCGTGTTGTCATCATCGATGCGGTGGACAAGATTTCTTTAGAGACAGTTTGAGTAACAAATCCATGAGTCCGAAGGTTGAGATGCCAAAACGCTGCACCCTGCGATGCTTGATTGCCATGAGACACAGACAGTAACTCATGACAGGAATCATTAGCTTTTCGTCATGAGGTAAACAGTAGAAATAGGGCGTTCTACAGGAAATTGGTGCATTTAACACGTGTGATTGGCCACCACAGCGCCTCGCCCTGATGACACCGCAGTGTGTTTTTTATTGTGCCCTCTGTCTTGGCACCACTCCCGAGCCAAGCTGCAACCCCATAAAAGTGAATGACGGTGCAGCGTTTCTCACACAGCGCTGTTGTCTTTGTGAATACAGACCCATAAGTCTGAGCAACAACAACAACCCTGCCCAAGAGCAGACAGTTAATTTCTAAAACGACCCAAAGAATCTGGAAAATGTCCCTAAACTTGTTTCTTATTTGAATGTCACGTTTCCTTTACGATAGAAGCTGAATTGTAAAAGCTACCTGCACAACAAGATTTCCATCCTGCTAACAGAACAGCCTGGTTTCCAACCTCTAAATATTTGCCTACACCTCAGATGTTTGCAGCAATTCAAATGGGTCCCGTGTTGTGCTTGTTGGTGAGTTTTGAAGGTGGAAATAGGAATGGGAACTTCATCTTCCTGTGCAAAAGCACAGACATAAAAATGGCACCAAAATGGACGTCAAGCATGGATAAAAGCGACGTAGCTGCCCAAGTTGTTTTAAGTTGAGTTACAGAAATGACAACATTTGAAATCAGCATATTTCCTCAAGCATCATGATCAAATAAACTGCTCCAACGCAAATGCAGTGCTGCTGTGTTGACTGAAAATAGAGCTGAAAGGATGGTTACATCACACACACAACACACAGCATCGGACTGAATGATAAAGTTTAACATACAGTATCTCACAAAAGTGAGTACACCCCTCACATTTCTTCACATTTTTCTTTATATCTTTCCATGGGACAACACTGAATAAATGACACTTTAATACAATGTAAAGTAGTCAGTGTACAGCTTGTATAACAGTGAAAATTTACTGTCCCCTCAAAATAACTCGACACACAACCATTAATGTCTAAACTGCTGGCAACAAAAGTGAGTACACCCCTTAGAAAAAATTTACAAATTGGGCCCAAAGTGTAAATATTTTGTGTGGCCACCATTATTTTCCAGCACTGCCTTAACCTTCTTGGGCATGTAGTTCACTAGAGCTTCACAGGTTGCAACTGGAACCCTCTTCCACCCATTTATGACAGCATCACAGAGCTGGTGGATATTAAAGACCTTGCGTTCCTCCACCTTCCATTTGAGGATGCCCCAAAGATGCTCAATAGGGTTTAGGTCTGGAGACATGCTTGGCCAGGCCATAACCTTTACCCTCAGCTTTTTTAGCAAGCCACTGGTCGTCTTGGAGGTGTGTTTGGGGTCGTTATCATGTTGCAATACCACCCTGCGGCCCAGTTTACGAAGGTTGAGTGCACATGGTCAGCGTCGTACACAGAGGTTGGCTTTGGAAAATAGACGTATGAGTGCTGCCAGCATTGCTGAAGGGCTTGAAGGGGTGGGGGGTCAACCTGTCAGTGCTCAGACCATACGCCGCACTCTGCATCATACTGGTCTGCATGGTTGTCATCCCAGAAGGAAGCCTATTCTAAAGATGATGCACAAGAAACCCCACAAAAAGTTTGCTGAAGACAAACAGACTACGGACATGGATTACTGCAACCATGTCCTGTGGTCTGATGAGACCAAAATACATTTATTTGGTTCAGATGGTGTTAAGAGTGTGGAGCGGCAACCAGGTGAGGAGTACAAAGACAAGTGTGTCTTGCCTAGAGTCAAGCATGGTGGTTGGAGTGTCATGGTCTGGGGCTGCATGAGTGCTGCCAGCACTGGGGATCTACAGTTCATTGAATTCTAACATGTACTGTGACATACTGAAGCAGAGCATGATCCCCTCCCTTCATAAACTGGGCCGCAGGGCAGTACTGCAACATGATAACGACCCCAAACACCCCTCCGAACGACCACTGGCTTGTTAAAGAAGCTGAGGGTAAAGGTTATGGACTGGCCAAGCATGTCTCCAGTCTTAAACCCTATTGAGCATCTTTGGGGCATCCTAAAACGGGAGATGGAGGAGCGCAAGGACTCTAATATCCACCAGCTCCTTGATGTCGTCATGAATGGGTAGAAGAGGGTTCCAGTTGCAACCTGTGAAGCTCTAGTGAACTACATGCCCAAGAGGGTTAAGGCAGTGCTAGAAAATAATGATGGCAAAACAAAATATTGACACTTTGGGCCCAATTTGGACATTTTTTCTTAGGGGTGTACTCACTTTTGTTGCCAGCAGTTTAGACATTAATGGCTGTGTGTCGAGTTATTTTGAGGGGACAGTAAATTTACACTGTTATACAAGCTGTACACTGACTACTTGACATTGTATCAAAGTGTCATTTATTCAGTGTTGTCGCATGGAAAGATATAATGAAATATTTGAAGAAATGTTAGGGGTGTACTCACTTTTGTGAGATACTGTATATACATTTTCCTAAGCCTCGAAAATGTCACATGTAATTTATTACTAACTTCACAAAAGCGATTAAAAATAACACTTTCTCTGATGAGAACAATAAAATATTAACTACGTTTCAGTCCCCTTTATTCCTAGAATGAAATACAGAGGACGTGACCTCTGTGTCTTCAATGACAGCTACAGCTCTGATCATCGCGATTCAGTGCAGGGTGGGGGGGCTTTTATTCAACAGGCTCTATATTTAATTCATGGCACATCTTCCTGATTGATGGCTGCTGGGATTGGATTCCAATCCAACTGTGGCTCCCGCGAGAGACTAACCTGCATTGCTCTCGGTCGACTCAGCTGAGTAAACAACGCGGACACATGCAAATTTCTGAATGCAAAAACTGGATCCCATCTGCCACACGGGGACAACAGCAAGTTTATGAGGAAGTGGAAGTCTGATTTCAGCTAAGCAGGAGAGGGGAAAAGGATATGAGGCCTCAATCAACAACACTGGTTGTGAGCATAGACTGTATACATGTTGTAAGGAATTAAATGTTTTGTTCTTATTTGATTTGTATATTTCATGCAATGTGTTCTTGCTGCATTTTTACAAGAACAAGTGCAGCTGCAAAACATTGCGCCAAGTGCGGCCCATGTCGGAGATCAAATTTTAAATAAAAAATGCCAGACCGCAAGAGTTATTATTTCCCAAAAACTTTCAAACCATACAATTTGAATGTGTGCAATGTCCCTTCGCAAGATCAATTGTCGCTTGGCCTTTTGTTAATGTGCACATTTACTGTAAACACACAAAGACTTCCATATTTGGTTTCAAAGGTCAAAATACGAGCTGTTGCTGCGGGACTTCAGAGAGAATGATCCAACGCTTTGCAACCTGCACACACACACACACACACAATTTTCATATCAGCTGGTCAACAAAGCGAAGTAAGCTCCCTTTGAAGTTGTAAAAAAACGAACATGTGTGCATGAAATTTAAAATAATATCCCTCTTTTATTGATAGTTAAAACACAATAAGCCTTGAGAACTCTTGAAGATTTGCGTCATGCTTTTTTAAAGCTGATATTCGCTTAGATGTTCTCCGATCAAAGTCATATAATGCCGGCACAGATAGGTGGAACACACATTCAAGAGCAACAGCAACAGGACCCTAATATGCACCTTTAAAGTCTTTACAGCGTCAGACGTTATGGGAATCAGTCAGCACTTAGAGTAGACTGTGGAAGAGTTCTCAATCATAATACCACATGACAGGAACTAGACTTTAAACTATTATTATGACCTTTTATGTGTGTTTGTGCATCAGAATCACTAGAGTCTTTACACAGCATGTGTGTGGGGAAACTCCCACAGTTCCAGTGTTACACATCAGAGGTTTGTCTATATTTTCATATTAAAAAAGGGAACATACGGCAGAGCAGAACAGACTGCTGGATCACTTCTTTCTGCTATTTCCCGCTCTGATGTAAATAGATTTCTCTCCGAAGTCAAAAGATCACGGTGTGCATGTGACTGTATTGCATGGGTTGAAACCATTAACTATACATAAACATATAAATATCATTATGTACAGTTAATGGGCAAAACCTTTGAGCTTGCTGCACATTTGGCCACGTCCAATTGGGATTAATGAAGCTTAAAAGATGCTCCCCCCCTCGTTCTCCCGCTCTCAACTCAATCAACCGACTCAATTACTCTTTCAGCTTAACCAGCTCATATTCACCACAAGCTATGTGAGCCAATCATTTAGTTGCTGTCAAATATTTTTTTTTTAAACGGTCCTCTCTCTGTGCAATAAAATGTCATTTCAGACCCTTCTCCAACTCCATTCACCTCCTCATCACATTCTGCAGTACTCATCAAAAGTTGTATATTGTATAGATGGATTATAAGGAAAGGAATACAAGAAGCTAATATAATAAATATTATTTTTTGAGTTGTGGAAAAGGGGTAGGATTAAATGAGTTCATACTTCTTCCTACTCCTTTTCAGGCCTATCATAACAATATATGTAAATTGTTTTGTTTTTTATTTTTCATAAAATAATAAAAACATCATTTTGGTTTATTGTATTTTCATGCTTTTCATTTTGTTTTGTATTGTTGATATGTCTGAAATAAATTGAATCAATCAATCAATCATTCAAAGTTCTGCTCCTTTGCATCCACCCAGCTCTCCGGCACCACTCTCCACCAAGTCACCACCTCCACCAGTATCTACACTCCACCGAGGGCTTTATTCAGCAAAACTCATGGCTGTAAGATGACGTCACAATGGTGAACTAATCGCCACAGACTCTTATTGAATTTATCTTTATCAAGAGCACATGTCAGAAATGATAGCTTTCATTCTTTAAATCTCTTATTTGTTTAAGCTCCTCCTGATTAAATTAAAGTCAGCTGCTTTCTGTCAGCTTGAAATGTAATATTATGTTTTTATTTTTTGTTACCACGACACCCTGCAGCGGCCAGCGTGTGTGTGTGTGTGGTTTGGTTTGGTTGGTCACACATGTGCTTGCAAAGGAACAAAATCTAAAGGCTTTTCGCCAACATAGCCTTCAGTCAGGGCGAGAGCACAGACACCACAAAGCCCGTCTGTAAAATGTGTTTTTTAAGTCTATCCACCAACGAGTGGCTAGACTTGCCGACCTGGTTAAATGGCCTTATTAAAAGACGACAGGTGAGAGGATGTGGTAGAGAACATAAATGAACTCAAATATTAATTGAACAAACCAGAGCTTATTTTGTGATGACTTAACTTTTTTCACTAACCCTATTTTTTTATATTTTGACACACTGCATAAGCATGTACATTTATCTCACTACTACACAGTAGTCTTATATTAACATTCATTTTCACTTGGCTACTTGCGGTCCGTATACTAGGTATTCACGTCTTGTTTATTGATCTTGCAGAGAAAGATTACTGCTGAAGAAACCCAATACTGGGGGTTCATCTAAGTACCGGTATGTATCTAATACTTTTCTCTCACCCAACATAACTTTTTTAAAGAAAAATATCCATAATTTCCCAAAACGCTGTTTCATTGACCTGCAGATCGAGGCTGTGACAGTAGTCCCAGCAACATAAAGACATGACTAAGGGAGGCATTATCCAGTCTGAAGTATGCAAACCAAAGGGAACTGTAAGGACTACCATTGCCTCTGTGTTATAAATGCCAGAATCCCCTCTTCTTGTGAAGTCAGGGATGCATGAAACTAGAAAGAAAAATGAGTTCTTGAACTATGCCTACATTTAAACAGAAATTTCCAAAAGATAACTCTAGGACAATGCCATCTCTCTTAAGGTCTTGCAGAGTGTGAGTAGAGTATGCTCGAGAAGGCACGGGTCTCATGTGACGTGAACTACTGGGACAGCTCCTTGAAAGCCTGCTGCAGGCATGACAGTCATTCCTAGAGGGTTCCTTTTCATGCCAGATTTTCTGTCCGACTGGCATAAAAACTAGGGTAGCTCCGTTTCACACAGCTGGAGTGGAAAACGCTGACAGACACCTCTCTGTGTATATCCCCGCTGATCTGATGACCCAGGAGTCCTCCATGGAAAAGCATGCTCATATTCCACAACCCCGTTAATGGGATCCCTCAGGAGGATCGATACAATTATAACTTCTCCAGGCTGAGATCGGAACATGAAAACGCTCTGAGGTAGAATTACATTTGGGGAACTGAATGCGTGTGAAGCCTGTTCGTGACAGGGTCTAATAGGTTGAACACCATCTGGTCTGCTGTTGCGTAAGTTGCCCACCCTGGTTTTAATTAGCATTATTCACCGTATTAGTGACAGTTTGGAGGTTATAGGTCACACTGAACGCCTGGGTAATGTGCCGCCACTTGTTGACACTATCGCTTTTTCTTTTGCCAAGTGGGAGAGAAATTTCTTCATCTTAACTCTCCGGACTTAAACCTTCTTATCCTACTTGGCTGTTTGTACACGGTCTGCACAAGTATGTGGTGGATGTGGTGGAAGGGAACAAATTAAGTATTTCAAGGACATAAATGGCTTGGGGGAGCGCAATAAATTCACATGAATTACTGATTTGAGGGCAGGCCATAGACCAATAATCTGTGGGAACTATCGATCTACTTAGCTATGCACAGTGTGGTCACAGGACAGTAAGTGAATAACACAGGTTTTCTCAATTTACTAATCTTGCTAATATAAGAATTTAGCTAAAAGTGATTATCCTTAAGAGTCTTCAAATGCTTTCTCTTCCCTTCTCCTTCTCTGCTGCAATAAATGTGAAATGATTTCGGCTGCAGCTGCAGCTCTTACTTTCCCGTGGAATGCACTCAATATCACAGGCCGATGATAACAGAGTTTATCGTTCACCCTCAAGCTATTAGCTAGCTGGGGATTAGCAATAGCTTTCTTGTCCAGATGCTAAGCGATGAATCATCACCACCTTAAACCCTCATGCAGGTGCTATGTAAGTGCTGCCTGACGCTGGTTTTTTGTGTAAACAGGCTGCCGCCATGCACGGTTGCTTGTGAAAATAGCAGCAGCGGGTAAATATTAGAAAGTATTTATTATAAGCTCTTCCCGAGTGAAAGAGTTTTATGTGTTCGAAAAATCACATCATAACAATTTTGCAACCATTCATTTCGTTCCAAACACCGCCGCCAACTCAGAGCCGTGAAGTGAAACTCAACACAAACGACAGCCGTAAAAACGCAAGGATGAAAATAGCCGGTTTCTACCTGCAATGTCAACTGGCAGACGAGGTCAGTAACGCCCAGGGCCGTAAACTGCAGAATGTCATCACACATGAGAAGGTCAACACCTTCTTTAAATCATTCATGCGTGGAGAAGCTTCAGGTCTCACTACTATTCCCCACACAGATGAACAAGTTCACCTGGAGTAACCTTTAATTAACAGTCACACAGTTACAATAATATCTCCCTCAGAGAGAGACACACATGTTCTGCAACAAAACATATCCAGTTCTCAGGTGATAATCTCATTTTATATTCTTATGCTTATAATTTTGTCAGGTCTTACCGTTATAATGCTGTTGATTAAATTTTTTTTTCTAATTTCATAACTCATTAAGGTTAATTGAAAATCTGTATCATAACTACTTTTTGTAGTGAAAGATATTCAAATGGACAAGTAAAATGTTAGACCTGTTGGTGGTGCTAAGGAAAAGCTCCATCAAAAGTCATTCAGATTTATCCATGGTTATAAGTCACACTGAACGCCCGGGCAATGTGCCGCCACTTGTTGACACTATCGCTTTTTCTTTTGCCAAGTGGGAGAGAAATTTCTTCATCTCAACTCTCCGGACTTAATCCTTCTTATCCTACTTGGCTGTTTGTACACGGTCTGCACAAGTATGTGGTGGATGTGGTGGAAGGGAACAGGGGGACAAATTAAGTATTTCAAGGACATAGATGGCTTGGGGGAGCGCAATAAATTCACATGAATTACTGATTTGAGGGCAGGCCATAGACTAATAATCTGTGGGAACTATCGATCTACTTAGCTATGCACAGTGTGGTCACAGGACAGTTAGTGAATAACACAGGTTTTCTCAATTTACTAATCTTGCTAATATAAACCTGGTTAAATAAAGGATAAATAAAACAAATAAAAATAAAAATAAGAATTTAGCTAAAAGTGATTATCCTCAAGAATCTTCTAATGCTTTCTCTTCCCTTCTCCTTCTCTGCTGCAATAAAGGTGAGATGATTCCGGGGGCGCCTTTAGCTCAGTTGGTAAGGCGTCCCCCTCCCGGGCCGGGCCCAGCAGCAGACCCGGGTTCGATTCCCACCCACGGTCGTTCTCTGCATGTCACTCCCCTCTCTGCCCCATTTCACCTCTGTCTCTCTGCACTATCAAATAAAGCATAAAAATGCCCAAAAAATATCTTTGAAAAAAAAAAAAAAAAAAAGGTGAGATGATTCCGGCTGCAGCTCTTACTCTCAAAATGAACCCGTGGAATGCACTCAATATCACAGGCCGATGACAAGAGAGTTTATCATGTGAGGGTTTGACGTTCACCCTCAAGCTATTAGCTAGCTGGGGGTTAGCAATAGCTTTCTTGTCCAGATGCTAAGCGATGAATCATCACCACCTTAAACCCCCATGCAGGTGCTATGTAAGCGCTGGCTGACGCTGGTTTTCTGTGTAAACAGGCTGCCTCCATGCACGGTTGCTTGTGAAATTAGCGGTACCGGTAACAATTTCAACCAATAGTTTGACCAAAAACAGAATGTTCAACCTCTTGAAGGCACTGAATAAAAAACTCAAAGGGTCTGGCAACCATGAATGTATGTACAAAGTTTAAATTCAATCCACCAAATAGTAGCTGAGATATTTCAGTCTTGGCCAAAGTGGTGGACTGATCAAGTGACCAACTACTAGGCAGAGTAAGATTTCAACTCATGGAGCCATGTTGCTACCGTAGCTAAAAATAATCATCTGCACAAAAAATATTTTTTTGCATTCTAGGAAATGAATGGGTATGAATGTGCTCCCTAGTAAAGCCTTAAGCCTTGAGCCACGGACAGGGGACCGTCGTTGGCACAACGACCGTATTAACAGGTGGATCATAGATGACTGGCACTGCTCTGATTCCCCTCCAGGGAAATCTGAGTGGATGTCATTCCTGGTTGGGCAGCTGTCAAACCAGCAAACATGCCCGCCCGCACTGCTGGATTTTAATACAAGTCCAAGCCATTAAGAGGAATCCCCATAGGACAGGCAGCGCTTACTGCAAGCCACAGCTCGACAAGGGCTTGTAAGGGGCAATGCTCGATCCTTTGCTCAGTTTAACATCTTAACATTCCTGTGAAATTAGCCTGGGGTTAGGGTTTGGGTTAAACGGAGACAGAGGCATTTATTGTACTTGCTGTTGTAAACATATCTTGAAATGGTTTGCATCAATAGAATCACAAAAATGTCAGCTTCCCAACCATGTTGCAGGAGTACCCACCTGAAGATAGCAGTTGTGAACTTTGAGGGTTAGAGGTAAGGGGCCATTAATGAAATTGAACAATATTTCCCACAGTAAATGCCATCATTGTCTGAAGCCAAAGAAGCTAAATAGGTTTCAGATATTATTTGTTTTAGATCAATGCATGCAGCATTATTAACTCTTCTATTTTGCTCACCCTTTGTATCCAGTTTCTCAATCCTGACACGTGCATGTGGATTTAGTTTAACATCCAATTGCAGAAAACAGCATCTGGCCATCACATCACATTCAACCGCATAGTCATCTGCGCTTGTGAATTAACACCATGACGAAATTAATGCAGTCTTGCCCGACCAAGGCTGCTGCCTCATTTTCATCTCTCTGTGAACAGATGGACACAGGTCCTGGAAATAGAAAATGGTACCGAATCCGATAATGGACTGATTACTGTGCTGCTGGTGCACCACAGTGTGGGGACGGGTGTGGATTCACTGCAGGAGGTCTAACATCATGCTGCAAAATCAAGAACAAGATCACAGCGTGGCAAATGATAATCTTTTTGCTTTTGACAAAAAGAGCCTTGTGTGACAGGTCAGGGTGGTCTGGGTTGTTGGTGCATGTCACTCCCACTGCCCTCTTTTGATTATATATGATTATTATCACTTTTAAGAGCAGGAGTTTTTTAACACTTTTTAGCTTGGAGTATGATTGTTTTTCTTTAGGCAAATTGGCACCATTAAAAGTCATTCAGCCAAATTAGCGATTAAGAATTCCTGCTAACGTGCACGGTGCACCCATGGACGAACAGATAACCTTCATTGGATTGATCAGATACTGAAATAAAACTGAAAAATGTGACTATTCTTAGGCAAGGAGGGTATTTTTTTTCTATGATTTCCAAGCAGATTTTCAGGAAGTTTATTTACGATGGACAGAATAATAACATTCTCAGAAAGTGTTATGTTGAAAACAGAAATATGTGTATCATGTTTGTGACTGAGAAAGAGGGAATTTTGGATAAAACTGTGTCAATTTGGCGCAAAGGGTTTTGTAGTTACTGTAGTCCTTGAGTTGTGAATGTAGCAAGTTGGCCGAAAACTACAATAAAAAACTCCCCAGAATGCACCTATCCCTTTCCCCTTGCACAGTATCTTCGCCTCATAGTTCGAAAACGTCCGCTTTGTATAATCCAATATCTGATCTCGGGTGAATTATTTTTCTTCACAGAAGGATTAACAACAAGTCACTCAACTTGTTCTGCAAAGATGAAAGATTAACTGGAAAGAATTGGGCAGTTTTGTTTGATCAGATTCATGTCTAAACATTGATACATACATAATACAGTATGTCGCCATCCTGGGAAGCCACCAATGGCTCAATCAGATGTTACAGTACGTGCGGCAAGTCATAAATCATGAACTTGTAAATCACACCCGCTGCTGATGTGCAGACAGATTTCAAAGATAGTAATGTTATTAAAAGGGGAGCAGCATTACAACAACATGCTCACACGATTTGGTTCGACTTCAATTCAGTTCATTTCCTGTCCAGTCTCGTGGCGGAATGTGGGGGGGGGGGTATTTTCTGTCACTTATCACACACAAACATCAGAGCTAGGAGAGATTTTAACAAAAAAATAAAAAGATAAAGAGCTGTTTTGCTGCAGCACCGCTCAGTCCCTTGGAAAAATCAATGCTCTGTGTGAGAGGGATAAACTGACTTTGAAGGCAACACATCCATCTAGTTGGAAAAATATATTATTAAGCCATTATCCGCCTTCTGCTGAGAAAACAGCCAAGATGAGAGGCAACAATACCATCATGCGCTGACCATGGGACTGAGGCATTTTTTTTTAAATGTCTGAGATGAATTGTAGATGCATTCTGAACTTTCACCCACTGACTTAGCAAGAAGAAACAAGGGAACCATCATTCAAAAACAGACATTTTTGCATTAGCAGGTTTTTGGACTGATGATATAACAACTCTCTTAAAGGTGGAGTCAGTGATTCTGCAGAATGCTTGTTGTCAAAATCACTTTTAGTCAGAATCAGTGAATAGCACCTCACTTTCTGCTGCCTGGGTCCTTACTGCGTTGAAAATAAATCCAGTGTTAACATACAGCCTAGGCTCTGTAAACGGGCATGTTGCTGGCTACGGTGGGCTCCCTTTGTTTACATACCCTTTGTTTACATACCAGTTTACAGAGCCTAGGCTATGCATTAACACTGGGTTGGACAGGTACCGGATCATGAATAAATATTCACTGATTTAGAGAAAAAGTTATTTTGACAACAACAAGAATTCTGCAGAAGTCTCAGTATGATCTCACGGATGAGGCAACACAAGGGCAATGTGTTTGTGACAGCCTGGATTTAAACATGTACGAGCACTGAAGCCCGGAGGCTGCAGCAAAATGTTTTGCTTCGAGTTTCCCGTCGTAAAAAAAAAAAAAAGAAAAAATACATTTGCACAATCACAAGGTGAGCCACGCCAAGGTGAGAAAAATGCCAACAAATTGTGGGTTTACTGTTTGTAAATAGTGCAGTTAACAGAGATGGTAATAATATGAGGCACAATAATATAGTCTATCCGCTTTGGCTTGACTATGTAATTATGATCTCATACTGCTAGTTCCAGCGTCTCTACTGTGAAAACTTTTCCTTGTTTAATTCGACTATTCTTCTACTTGACTGAGTTGATGTTGGGCTTAGAGAAATTATCACAGAAATATTTCACTGTTTTCGGACATTTTCTGGACTTTCTTTAATTAGTGGAGAAAATAATCAACATATGATGCAACAATTAAAGTATATGTTAGTTCCAGACATATCAGCTCATCAGAAAATGTGCTGATTCATTAATGGAAATACTAAACAGTCATTAGTTGGAGCCCTATATCTCTGTATTCTTAAGAAAAAAAAAAAAAAAAAAAAAAAACATGCTTCCCACATTATTTTAATCGCAATTTGCTTTGATGTAATGTAAAACTGAAAAAAAGAGTTCATCACATTGAACACACATTTAACTATTTGATGTTTACTTAGCATGTATTTTTGCTTTTATTTCCATGAAATGCTGTTATTAGTGGCTTATATAGATAGAGATGTTTAATATAGCAACCAGCCCTAAATGACTGATGCCCTCAGTAGGGGGCTAATGTAAAAGAGGAAGTAGAAGCAGCCCAGAAAACATACAGATGGGTAATCAATGGGTGGAAAAACACCAGGGTAAATTTGTGCGCGGGTGTTGTTTCAAACGTGAGTGATGCTCAGTGGCACAGAAAGTACAGTGAGGTCAGGTGGTCACGAGTGTGTGTGTGAGAGAGATAACCTTCAAGTTAAATTCTCAGCCTTATCTAGAGCCATGTGTGAAGGCGACGCCCTCTAAAACACTCATATGTCAGTTTTTTGTAGTTTAATATTCCCCATCTTAGACATAGACACTGCTGCCTTTTTACACAGTTGATTTTGACATAAAACCAAACTGGGATTATTGGTAGGGGAGGAAGCCTCAAGCAAGGCTGGGTAATTATCGGCTGTAATGTTTTGTCTGAACAGAGCAACTTCTAAAGGTGGCAGAGACATGAATAAAAGCAATTGAAAAAGCAATAAAAAATAATAAGCAGACTGGATTTGAATTTGAATCAGCTCTGCCTCAACACAGCAGTGTTTTATCCTGCCAAAGAGCCCCTCCCAACGTGGTCTGAACCTGCTCTGGATGCCTTCAGGAGGAGCCAAAAGCAGACATGTTTGTGGTACAGACAGTTAAATTCTTAGAATCGAGGGTCTAATTATGTAAATGACCCATCAATCACAAAAGTACATTGTCAATCAAACATGCCGCCAAGGTTTAAGCTTCCTAAGGATTTGCTGCATTTCTTAATCTAAGGTGATTGAAAACAGAAAATAAAAATGATCAGCAGGCCTATCATCAAATTAGATCAAAAACATTGTTTTTAGTTGGTAGTATAGTTAAAAAGCTGCGTCCAATGCTCACTGTCACTTACATCAACTAAACTTTCCATAATCATTCTAAGCACTATTCTGAAGGTTTATACAGAAAAGATGTGTTATCTAATGTTAATGGACTGATACATCGTGTTGACATGCATTGAAAGGGAATTGTTTTGAAGCCATGTACAAAGTGTTTTTAGATCTTTAATTTGAAAAAAAGGCTGTATCCAAAACCTGTCCTGTAAACATGGTGGACACACTAATATGTTTTTAAAACGATATTAAGAATTTAACTCTGGCTTCATTCCACATCTACATTTGTGTTTGTTCAAGAGATGCATATCATTAGTTGCCACATTTGCAAATTTATTCAGACATTTCTGGAATTCAAAAAAGAACAGTTTAAATGTCAGTAATCAACTTGCTAAGTTTCATGATGATATTATCAGTTCAAATTGGTTTAGGCTACCCTATTCACCTGCAGTGGCTTGCCTTAAGCTCCAGTGTTGTAGCCTAGCCTAAAGTAAAGGCTTACACGCCCACAATGTGTTAGTGTGATTTGCAACCCAGAATTAGGACTGAAGAGTGCACCGTAAACTCCAGGTCCAATGAGTGAAACCAGGAGCCAGACACAAACAAACTGAAATAGACTTGAAGTGGGCTAAGCCGATCAACGGGACGTGTCAGTGCGTTGGTAGCCTATGTTTATGGTGGGGATGGTGCAAAAACACCCTGGGGCAATTACAATACTGAGTCACGAATAAGGATGTCCAGCAGCACAGCACGACCAGGTAGAGGGCAATGTGATTCATTTATTTGCTAATCAAAGACGTCTCCTAGATTGCGTGAATTGTCAGGAAAACGTGCCCATGTTCACGCCTACACACGCGCACACACACACACACACACACACAGACACACAGACACACACACACCTACAGGAAGGGAGAAGGATAGAGAGAGACCAACCTGCTCTTTTCGCTTCTGCCAGCGGCCGCACGGGCTTTCCTCCACGATCTCGCTCTCGTCCTCGCTCTCCTCCTCCTTCCCCTCCGATCCTGATTTCCTCTCCGGGACAGACATCGTCATTTTAACGCCCGTATATTTCCAGATTTCACCTTAACACCCGGAATACCGTCTTGTTCTTCTCCTGCGCCTCCCTCCCTCTGGAACTGTGTCTAGTCTGCTCTGTTGTTGTTGGATCAGACCAGACGAGTCAGTCCGCCGCTTGTCTGCGCAAACCAACGACACCAGCCGCTCTCGAACACCCCTTGGCGCTCAAAACATCATGCAGGGAGAAATGGCTATTGCTCAAGAGATAGGCACTCGCTCATAAGTCGTGGAGAACAATCCACACCCAGCTCTTTGAGAGAAAAACTAGAAGTTTATGATACACATTGCAAGGTCGCTGGATGAACTGCACAGGGAGGAGAGAGAAAAAATATATATATTCCAGACTACACGCGCCCCGTGTGATCGCTGCATGCAAAATAGCTTGCGAAATGTTCACGCTGAAGCGACGCGGGGTTGAAAAATCGGTCGGTGACGCGAAAACGATTCAGAGTGAATCCGCACTGCAGCGTTCAACGCTCTCCTCACGTATCGGGTTTTGTGGGCAGACTGGCAGCATAAAGTATAGGCTACGTTTTCAGACCACCCTCTACAAGCGTCATTGTCAGTGTTGCTGCTGGCTGGGGCTCAAAAGCCGTGGCGTGGGCTGCCTCCTGCCAGGCACGGTGAGCAGACAGATGGAGCGCAACACCGTACAGTCTCGAGTATGCGCGCATGACATATTGAGGCAGACCGAAAAACTCTGGATCCACACCGGGAACACTGCAACAGTCACTCAAAACAATCATTACTTGCTGATATTATATTTCAGATACTGTCAAAATCCAAGCCAATCAAGCTGCCATACTTAATACAGTTATTCAAAGCACAAGTTAATACATAGGAGCTGAAGGAGTTAAGGCATATTCAGTGCCGTTTTAATTAAAAAGGGCTCAATACCAAGCAAAGCGACACTGCATGAGTAAATAATTAAAAACTAATTTTGAAACAATGTAACCTACAAAAACATGACACTATTAAAATAAATAAAAAGCCTTTTCACAGATCGATATTTCTTAGGAAATGTTAAAAATGTTAGAATTTGTATCTGATTCAGTGTAGCATATGCTTTTTGCTGTTGATGCCATGTGGTTTGTTGAAGCTCTGTTTTGTAAGAGGGGTACAACATATAGTTTTAATCATTTTAGTTTACTCTAAGTTGAGTTCAGTTTTTGTTATCTGTATGTTTGCTGTATTTTAATGACATCATGCCAACCCTCCCAGACAGTCTATGACAGACGGACAGACCTTGTACCTAGTGAGAAGATCCTCACTGACAATGCTGATTTGTGATGCAGTTAAAACACCAGCCTTCATGCAACATATTGAGCCCAATCTAGAGAGAATACGGTACTCGGTCTGTATTTCAGTGTCATGCTTGTATTACCTCAAGGGAACTGTTCTTCAGTATAAACCTTTTTTCGCCATTTAGTGGTTCTGTTTTTAAAAAACACCTCTGTACACAAGTCATGAATGCAATTTATACAATGGCTTGTTTGGTATGGAAAATACATTCTCTTTTTACATTTTTTACATATTTCATAAACTCCTCCCCATCAACAGCATGCTTTAACAAATGTAGGCCTATGTCAGAGGTGGAATGTAACTAAGTACCTGTATTTAGTTACTGTACTTAAGTACAAGTTGGATGCACTTGTAATTTACTTTAATATTTTCTTTTCATGCTACTTCATTCTTTTGCACACAAAACACATGAAGAGTTTATAAAATATTGTAAACGACAGTGTATGGGCCTACAAGCGCCTCTCAAACAATAGTCAATTAATCTTTGATTAACACATTTTATTGGCTGCTGCTTTTCTTTTTAAACATTTTATATTTCTACCATGCAACAAATAAACCTATGAATAAACTAAATATATTCCATGATGAAAATAAGTTATTTGCAGTCCCATACAAAATGAGCTCCACCTCATCAAGCTACAAGCCCTTTTACACATATTATAGTAAGCTACATCACATATGCATTGAGTACCTTTACTTTTAGTACTTCAAGAACATTTTCCTGATTATACATTCATATTTTTACTTAACGTAACCTTTTAAATTCAGGACTTTTACTTGTACCAGAATATTTTTACAGTTTTGTATTTATACTTTTATTTATGTTAAGGATCTAATTAAGTTCTCCACCACTCATTATTTATATATTTTTTTATTGTATGCCTCATGATGATTCACAAAATATCCCAGTTCCACTGTCATGACAGTTCTTTATTGTTACCATTTCTTTTCCTCTAGTTTTACTCACAGACAGAGAGCCTATGAGTGAAGTGAGCCGCTGTTCTACCAATTATTTGCATTGTTAACGAGTTTAGACAAACGGCAGCGATAACAAGCAGAGAGACAGCTCCAACATGATAATGGTTACTTAACATCAAAAGCGCTACTGTCCCTTTTCCGGGCACAGCTTTGGCACCCAGTGTAAACATGTGCTCTAAATATATCATCACCATGAAAAGAGTCCCTGTCTAGTCTTTACTATTGAAATAATCAGCCTGGGTGGCTGTATTTTAGGAGTAGTGCTGATACAAGTGATTGACTGTTCATGCTTGATTTTGGCAGCTTTGTCTCTCCGCAAAAAATTGTTTTGTCTTCATTCAAAAAACCTTGAGCAGCCATGTTTATTATTTTATTTACAGCAATATTAACTGAAGCTAAGCACAGGTAAAGCTATGGAGATGTTCTTCACGCCTGCAAGTTACATTCTTAGGGCAATTAAATGTGTCTTCTGAAGCTTTTTATTGACCATGATCCAATTATTTCAGAGATTCAAACACTTAAACCAGAGTGAGTTCAAGTTCTAATGGTAGTCTTCACAGAATTTACAGTTGTTGTTTTTGGAGATCATTAACACTGTCAATTTAAATCAGGCATTTTAAAACCATTTAGAGAATCTACAAAACGTTTTAGTTTGAATTGAAGAAGAATTGTATTCTAAAGAAAGGAACTTTTTTTCAAGTGTGCATTTGTTCCACGTGAACAGAGACAGGTGAGAAATATGTGGATACCGAGACAACAGTAGGATTAGTGCGACATCCTGTGGTCCCTTGTTGCAGATGCAATGATTTACTTCATTTCAACTAACTAGAGTTAGTTTATTAAACTTTTTAAAGACTAATAGTTTTATAATAAACACATTTTAAATAATAAATAAATAAATAAATAAATACAAACTTTAATCCATCAACATTCATCTTTACACTCACTGGATGCATGCAGAGAAAATTTACTTTTTGCAGCTTTCTCATAAAGCATCAACAATTGCTTATTTGATTTGAGTTCTGATTTAGGCAACCATCCTTTATCGATAAAAAAACCTGTTAAATGCTTGGGCAAGGTGTTTTACATCACCCTGAGGAATGCAGCGTCCACCCAGTCAACCTGCACTGAGTTAGATGGCTGGCTGAAATCACTGGACCTTTTCCGGCCTGCCAGGTATGTCCAAAGCATGTCTGCAACACCACAGAAGCAGTAGATGTGACAAAAGAGAAATACTGACACTGAGAGCCTGAACATAGGGAGTAGAGTCTAGCTGCAGCCCCGGAGAACAATACTGAGGCGGCTGGATACTATAGGACATAGGACATTAGCTCACCAAGCCCTCCGTCAACATAAGAGCTGTCTAAGTAAAACACCAGAGGGGGCTGCTGCTCAACAATGACGCTGTTTGGATAGTGGATTTGATTTGTAATTTTGAGGTTGGCACTTTTTAATCTAAAATACTTAACAATGTCACAGATTAAACTACCCAAGAGGATATAAAGTGGTTAGAATGAGCTACAAATTGACCAGCTACCACATTAAAATGCTTCTTAAGTGTTTATCCATACAAAATAATAAACATTTGGCATAATATAGCTCTGACAGCAGCCACTATGCTGCACAATGATTACATTTACCTCATTATACTTTTAAAATCTCAAATAAACTTTAAATGCAGGATTGCTACTTTCAGTTAAATTAAATGAATAGAGCCAGAACCAGTCTCCTCCACTGAATAATAAGGCTGTTTTCATTAGTTGTAATTTAGTTAGAATTCATGCTGTTTTACTTCAGTGTTGAAGTGGTGGGATTAAAAAGGTCCATAAAGAGCTGAGCATTTTGATAGTTGAACATTTAAAGGAGACTTGGATGCAAACACTTATTTTAACCATTGTTCACAACAAAGAAGAAATGGAGAAAGGATAAAAGAGAGAAATAACTAATTTATGCATTGTGAAAACCTTTCTTTTATTGGATCCCAGATTACATAGACAAGTTAACTGCTACCTCAATCTGACATCCAAACTTGACTTTCATACAAAGTGAATTTCCACAGCATTACTTTTTTGAGCCTCTGTTGTGGTCAGAGGTCCACAACTCTTTGGAATCCTTGGTTATCACCAGCTTGCCGTCATCAGTCAGGGTGCAATGGGTCCAGTTATTGCCGGGTACATAGGAATCTGTGGCCCACTTGGCCACATTAGCCTCGTTGTACAGGACCAGGTTGCAGTCCTCCTGCATGCACAGCCGGTGAGCATCTGTTCCTGAAGTGTCTGAAGCCCACACCACCTTCCCCCAACCGTAGATGACAAAGTTGCCATCATCCTGCAGTCAGAAATGAGACAGTCAACTGTTATCAGAGGGTTTACTTCCAAACAAATGTTCTTACTTTTGGATTCACCTTTATATAGAATATGTCCAATAACTCACCTGGAAAATAGCTTTATATTCCCTGTTGTTGGACATCAGGGAGTCTCCCTTGCGAAGCTGATCATTTTTGGACAAATAGTTCCTGCTCATGATTCTGAAACAAAAAGAAAATCTGTATTGTAGCAATAATAATAATAATAATAATAATAATAATAATAATAATAATAATAATAATAATAATAATAATAATACATTTTATTTGGAGGCGCCTTTCAAGGCTCTCAAGGTCGCTGTACATTCACAGAATTCAAAAACATACAGTATAAAAGCAAGGCAGGTAGACAAATAGAATGAAAAACTATTGAGGAAGGGTAGATCAGGGGGGGGTATGCAGATTTAAAAACATCGTAATGCTTTGGAAATATCACATCAGTATAAAAGTATTTACAGGCTAGAGTGTCCCGCTCTAGTCAGACTGCAAGCAGAGGAGAAGGAGTGAAGTGTCAGAAGCAAAATTCAATAATTGTTATACACCTCAGTTTAAGGTGGAGTGAGAAGGGGGGCAGAGAGGGGAGTGTCATGCCCCAATTTTTCTCATGAGATCAGATCTTTCCTGCCAACATCCTGGCCGTTAATTACATAAGAATTAGCTTTGAAGAGACATGTATTAAACACGAGAAAGGAAGTTCACCCATTGGTGATAACCTGTATTTAATTATCAGTTGTTGTCATTGCTCAAGACGAATATGGACAA
Source organism: Hyperoplus immaculatus (assembly GCA_949357725.1). Classification (NCBI taxonomy): domain Eukaryota; kingdom Metazoa; phylum Chordata; class Actinopteri; order Uranoscopiformes; family Ammodytidae; genus Hyperoplus; species Hyperoplus immaculatus. The sequence continues at coordinate 5,926,989 of OX442369.1, forward strand.
TTACTAAGCTGTTTGTGCCCAACCATGTACTGATGAGTGATGGTTTGACAAGATTGATCTTGACAATTTCATGCCAACAGCCCTAGTGATGATAATAAAAGCCTGTCAAATGATCAAAGCCTGTTTATTAAATTAAATAAAAACTGGGAAGGCTAGACAAAATTTATGTCTTTTATACCTTTTCATTTTGACCGCCCTTCGTGACAGTTTTATCTTTTCCCAGGCTCTTCACATGGTGGAATATGCATGGCGGCTTGGCTGAATATCAAGAAATCAAGAAACCAACTACCTTCCACATGGTTTAGCAATAATGCACAAGCAGCACAACAAGCTTTCTTTTGATATTTTAGCTGTGCAGCTCCCCAATACATTTGCAGTGACACAAAGAGTGCCCTGATCCTTCAGCTTCAATTAAGTCAAAGTATCAATACTACAATGTATGAAATGAACCCAAAAGGTCTTTAAAGAGCTGAACATTTTGATAGTTGAATGGTTACAATTTCTCAAGATAATAAGGAGATACATGTATCGAAAAACATACAGAAACTGAATAAGAATAAAAGATTTGGATAACAATAGTTGTTGTTTTGGAGGCAGCTTAGAGAGTCCAAACAGGTCATATTGGTCTGATTTTATGTTTCATAAAAACTCTTAACAAACACAAATATCATGTTTTTAAATCTTCCAGGAACAAAATAAAATATTCTTGTGCGTTTTCAAGACGTTGGAGGTCTTGTACTGAACTTACATACTTGGAATAAAATGGTTACTGAAATTTTAACTTTTGCACTTTTTCTGCATTGCATTTTAACTTTTGCACTCTTTATTATTTTATTATTTCATTTGTATTGTATGACATGTTTTGAGTCTGCCTTGTGTTTGAAATGTATCAATAAAGTTGTCTTGTCAAAGTTAGAGTGAAGATTCACTTGGACGTCATCCCATATAAGGAACAAAGCTCTTTTCTGTTTGAGTTTCTGCTTGTTAACCAAGTTTTACATTTTAACTGAAAAGATTCATGTTTTGTTTTGCACGGCCCATATTAAAGGGTTTTGTTTTCTATCTACAAAACATCACTTTTCGTGCAAACCCAGAATACAAATACACATACTGTATATTTGTATGGCGGACACTCTATAACTTAAAAGCTTGAAAAGACCATTAAGAAATATGGAAACACTTTACAATAAGGTACACAAAAAGTGAGTGGTTACTGAGGAACGAATGAGGAACGAATGGTATGTTAATGAGTAGGCACTGAGAGAATGTGATTCAAGCACCATTGATTAGTTACTGTATACAGACCAGGAGTTACTGTATTAATGAAGCATTAGGTAATGATATAACCTATCATCATGAGTAGGTACTGAGAAACAGGTTCAAGCACTTTAATACCACACAAATAGCAGGTTACTATTGTGTATTGCACAAAGGCAGCAAAATGTGATAACTCTACAGAGCCACATTGCTTGAACCAGAACACAAAGTCCAGACCAACAGAAATGCTTCTTCACTTTCATACTGGCACAAAAATAGAACTTTGCATCTCTAGCCACTCTCTTCCTTTCGGTGTGAAGGGATATAATTATCAAAGGATGACAAAAGTCAAGTTTTTCATGCACTCACCTCTCACAGCCATTTGGGGCCACTGTTGTCAATCAAACTTTGTGTTGAGATGCAAAACAAAACTGGGTTCAAAAATCAGAAACTGAAAATAATTGTATGTGGTGGTAAAAATAATAAAAAGGGATATGTTGCCACAGCAGGCCTTATAGTAGAAATTAAAGGTATTGTGTTTTCCCAGCTAAATGTATCAACATTATATTATATACTTGTTATGCTACTGGGGACAAGTCTCTCCTTCCTCTGACTCCACCTTTTCTGAGCTGTTAGATTAGTGCTCAAAACAGCATGACTATTGACACTGTGTTTTCAAAAACATTTTACTTGTGACAAAAAAGACAAATACTGACAGAGAGCCTGAACATGGGACATAAGCTCACCAAGCCCTCCATCAACATAAGAGCTGTCTAAGTAAAACACCAGAGGGGGCTGCTGCTCAACAATGACGCTGTTTGGAGAATGGATTTGATTTGTAATTTTGAGGTTAAAGTTTCCTAATCTAAAATACAAAACAATGTCACAGATTAAACTACCCAAGAGGATATAAAGTGGTTAGAATGAGCTACAAATTGACCAGCTATCACATTAAAATGCTTCTTAAGTGTTTATCCATACAGAATAATAAACAATTGGCATAATTTAATGGTGTGAAGGGGTGGGATTAATTAAGTGTACACTTCTTCCCACTCCTTTTTGAACATGTTATACAATTATCAAGTGTTTGTCATTCATCTATCTATTTATGCTTTCTATTTTGTGAACATAATTATTTTCTGTATGATAATTTCTATTTTCTCTTACATGTTCAAAATAAAATTTCAATCAAATCAGTTAGCTGATCATACTTTTAAAATCTCAAATAGAGTTTAAATGCAGGACTTCTAAAATATTGCTACTTTCAGTTATAGAGCCACCAGTCTCTTCCACTGAATAATTAGGCTGTTTTCATTTGTTGTAATTTAGTTAGAATTCACATTGTTTATCTGCAGTGTTGAAATGGTGGGATTAAAAACATTTGACACATGCTTGACTTCATCACAACTCATATTTCAAGTCAGTGTCCATGTTTTAATGGTTTAGAGTTTGTCACAGATGTGGCTACATTCACATTGTGTATATTTTAAATATTAAACATTCAGCCTGGAGCTGAGATGCACACACATAGTTGAGCCTGACCATCGCTCATTACAAAGTAGAAAACAGGATAGGATGAAAGACAGAAATTACTCATTTGTGCATTGTGAAAACCTTTCTTTTATTTGATCCCAGATTATATAGCAGACAGGTTAACTGCCACTTCAAGCTGACCTCCAAACTTGACTTTTACATGAAATTGATTTAGTATTATCATATTTTTTGGCCATGGTTCATTTCAGAGGACCACAACTCTTTAGAGTCCTTGGTTACCACCAGCTTGCCGTCATCAGTCAGGGTGCAATGGGTCCAGTGATTGCCGGGTTCATAGACGCCAGTTCTCCACTTGGCCACATTACACTGGTTGTACATGACCAGGTGACAGTCCGCCTGCATGCACAGGCGGTCACCGTCTGTCCCATAAGTGTCTGAAGCCCACACCGGCTTCCAGCCATAGATGACAAAGTTGCCATCATCCTGCGGTCAGAAATGAGACAGTCAACTGTTATCAGAGGGTTTACTTCCAATCAAATGTTCTTACTTTTGGATTCACCTTTATATAGAATATGTCCAATAACTCACCTGGAAAACAGCTTTCCACTCCTTGTTGTTGGACAAGAGGAAGTCTCCCTTGCGAAGCTGATCATTTTTGGACAAGTAGTTCCTGCTCATGATTCTGGAACAGAAATAAAATCTGTGTTTTAGCAAAAAAACATCGTAATGCTTAGGAAATATTACATCAGTATAAAAGTACTTACAGGCTTGAGTGTCCCGCTCTAGTCAGACTGCAAGCAGAGGAGAAGGAGTGAAGTGTTAGAAGCAAAATTCAACCATTTTTATACACCTGAGTTTAAGGTGGAGTGAGACGGGGGGCAGAGAGGGCAGTGCCATGCCCCAATTTTTCTCAAGAAATCAGATTATCTATGCCCACATCCTGGCAGTTTATTACATAACAATGATCTTTGTGTGACATGTTTGAATCACGAGAAAGAAAGTTCACCCATCAGTGATAACCTGTATTTACTTATCAGTTGTTGTCATTACTCCAAACGAGTATGGACAATTCCTAAGATGTTTGTGCCCAACCATGTACTGATAGGTGATGGTTTGACAAGATTGATCTTGACTATTTCATTCCAACATCCCCCAAACACAAATATTGTTTTTTTAAATCTTCCAGGAATAAAATAAAATATTATTGTAAGTTTTAAAGAGGAGGTTTTGTGCTGAATTAACATACTTGGAATAAAATGGATACAGAGATTTTAACTTTTGCACTTTTTTTTCATTGCATTTTAACTTTTGCACTCTTTATTATCTTATTATTTCATTTGTATTGTATGACATGTTTTGAGTCTGCCTTGTGTTTCAAATGTATAAATAAAGTTGTCTTGTCAAAGTTGGAGTGAAGATTTACTTGGAAGTCATCCCATATAAGGAACAAAGCTCTTTTCTGTTTTCTGTTTGAGTTTCTGCTTGTTAAACAAGTTTTACATTTGATATGCAACTAAAAAAATCCACTCCCGAAAGTACAGGCTACAACTTTTCTCCCTCCCAAGCAGGATAAACGGCGGAAGATACAATGTGATTTGCACTGTTTAAATAATCTTGATGTTGCATTACATTAAAATGTTTTGCTAAAGTTTTGCCTGGACATCATCCCACATAAGGAACAAAGATCTTGTAAAAAAAACTCATCCACTTCTGTGATTGAGTTTTTGATTAATCAGGCAATCAAATGTTGAGGAACCATAAAGATGAAACAACAAGCTTTTCTGTGGAAAATGACTCAGGCTCGTCATTTACATTGCAGCCACCCACTACCAATTATGTAGTAGTTGGTGGCTATTGACACAAAGTGGAGTCAGCAACAAGATATAACTTTACTGATCTTTGTGGGAAATTGTCAAGCCGCCAAACAATATGTAGGGGAGAACGGGGGAATGTGAGCCATCGGGTAATGTGAGACACCCCCTGTATCTAGGACACGGAACACATTTTTGGTCATGTGAGATATATGTTTTCAAGCCCCTCTCATTTCCCCTTGGCCATGAAAGAGAGGACCTCATGGTTATGTTTTCAGCATGTTTTTTTCACAAAAATGTATTTTTTGCATGTAAAAGTAAATGTTCTTGCTGTAAACTTAATCGATTGTTTTGCTTAATCAAATTGATTGAGGTAGAAAAACTTCTATCACACATGTTGATGAACTACATACATATGAAACCATGTGATAATAATAGCCTGAATTGCTGAGAGAGCTGTTTTTTTCTCAAATTGTGGCAGTGGGGTAAAGTGAGACAAATGCTGTGGGGTAAAGTGAGACAGTGTCTGTGGCCTCTTTTAATGAATCCATTATATTTTAGGTAGCAAGGAGACTAGTTTGAAAAGACAAAAGACAATGTGGGCTGGAGGTGGGGGTTGATGGTTGAAGGGGTGTCAGCAAGGGCATGGTTTGGCACGTATATATGTGGGGGACAGGAGAGTGATATTTAACATCAATAGATTATGTAGAAATATGTCTTTATTCAATGAATGATCCCAATAAAACAAATGCAGAAAAAAAGACTCAAAAGATAAAGAAAAAGACAGCTGGGTCTAGTCCTGTGTTCTGAGTCCCAGGCATTCTAGCTGGTTCTGATTGTCCTTTGCTCTGACCCCCAGACACTAGCTGGCTCTAAGGGTCCTGTGTTCTGATCCCCAGACTGTGTTTTAATCTAACTGGTTCTATCTGTCATTTGAATGGTAATTATTAAATATGAATTATGTGTTGTATTTTATAAGAGTTACTTTCAAGTGTTTAGAAAATGTTTTTGCTTAATTGACCAAACCCCATGATTCTGTTACTAGTAAGACATTAGTTTTGTAATATTTGGTTTTCAAGCTAGCTATTAGGATTCTTACAATTTGTGTTGTTATGCTAGTTTCAGAGTGGAAAAAGTAAGTGGATCAGTTTACCCCCTTGATTTTTCTGATCTGTCTCAGTTTAACCCACAGATGGGGTAAAGTGAGACACATGACAACTTTTTTTTAAACAATCATATTTTCACTGCCCTTTGTCTTGAATACATTCTGATAATGCCCATAGGAAACATCCTGAATTAATGGGAAATGTGTAAATTTGAGTGATAAATCATTTTAGCTCACTTAGAGGGGAGCAAATGTAAAAAGTTAAGTTAAGTTATCTTTATTGTCAGTTGTACACGAGGCACATTGAAATTCATCTTTTCGCATCTCCCCTCTCAAGTTACCACACTTCGGAGGGGGTCAGAGCGCAGGGTCAGCCATAGTACAGCGCCCCTGGAGCAGTTTTGGGGTTAAGTGTCTTGCTCAAGGACACAATGGTAGAGATGGTGGGCACCGTAGACGCAATACCAGCCTCTGCTAGTTTTACAACTAACACCCCCCTGTCCGGTGCCGGGGATCGAACCAGCGACCTCATGGTTACTGGTCGGCCACCTTACCTCTAGGCCATCCTATCACCCCCAAAAAGTGTCTCAGATTACCCCGTTCTCCCCTAAATCATTAATAGAACCACCATTGCATTACTCTGGACCATTAAAATCTTGAATGCAGGACGTGTCCCAAGTGCTATTTTACTCTTATATTATGTACAGAATGTACTCTTCTTGTAACTGTTGCACAGTGACATGGGAATGGTAAGTTGTGGGGACGGTCATGACATGTTGTGGTGTCAAATGACTGGTTTGTTAGTTGGAGTGAAGTTTCACTTGGACCTCATCCAACATGAAGAACAAAGATCTTGTAAAAAAAACTCCTCCGCTTCCGTGTTTGAGTTTCTGTTTAATCAGATAATAAAATGTTGAAAAGGAGCCAGAAAGATAAAACAACAACCTTTACTGTGGAAATTAACTTCGGCTCACACTTCACTGCCAAATGCTCAGAGACATTTGAAAGCAAGTGGATATCGTTCCTTAAATCATCACAGTTTACGAGCAAAGGATGAACTTAATTTGCCACAGCAGAGACAAGTCTAAAGTGACAATGATAGAAAAAATAAGTAAAAATTAATTTAAATTTTTGTTTTTCTAAGAGATAAGGAGAGCCAAATGGATTGCCAATTTTGCATTATTTTCATGTACTTTGTCAGGCTCATGATGAAAAATAATAAATAAGCATAAAAATTGATGCCGCAGAACTAGAAATATTGTCACTTATAGTTTTTCTCATCACCTGGGCCCTGTTGGTCAAAAGTAATCTGATCGGATTTCGGCTATTAGATCTCTAACCCAAAGCAGAAATGAGCAGTTGGGTAAGGGGGTAAGCTCACTTCCTTCTGACAGCACACCCCCAGATTTTTATCTCCTAACGTGTAGTGTTCTGTACCATCCGACGTTTGTACAACTCAATGAGAGATGCAAAAGATTACAATTTACAGAAAGTTTGAGCTACTTCATTTGAAAGTCAAGCTGGACACAAACATTTGTTGTGAGAATAAAGTGTGGTGCACTTGAAAAGAGTCCATTTACAAAAGTACTCAAAAACTAAAACTATCAAAGCTGCCAAATTTACATCTGTAATTATCAGGAGAATCCGGTAGAAGGGTTATGGTATCCTAGCAATGCTTTTGTGTCATCTGTAAATTCCAGTAACCAAACTCCTGCTGAAAGAGAGATTGGAGCCCAGCTGCGGCTTGTCTGGAAACTACATGAGAGTAGCCGAGTGCTGTAGGGGGAGTGGCGAAAAAGGCTGACTGCAGCCGGACAGCTCCGAGTTGGCTCAACTTGCATGTGCCTTCGGAAGTAGCGTCTTTATTGCGGATGAAGTTATTTTTCCAGTATTATTTTCAAGGGCTATTAGAAATAGACATATATTCGTAGAGGGGTTACACATAGGCCCACTACTGTCGATTAGAAACAGAAACAGAACACAACAAAACCAAGAGGAGTAATCACTTTTTTTTTTAAGATATTTTTGAAATGGGGCAGAGAGGGGAGTGACATGCAGAGAACGACCGCGGGCGGGAATCAAACCCGGGTCTGCTGCTGGGCCCGGCCCGGGGGGGACGCCCCAACAAACGGAGCTAAGGGCGCCCCGAGGAGTAATCACTTTAAAAAAGCGAGGGGCATCAATACAAACAACAAGAAACAAGATATATCCCTAACCTTTTTTGGTGACACTTTACAATAAGGTACACAAAAAGTAGTAGTTACTGAGGAACGAATGACGAACGAATGGTTAGTTAATGAGAAGGTACTGAGCAACTGTGATTGAAGGACCATTGATTAGTTACTGTATTGATGAAGCATTAGGTAATGGTAGGTTAATGAGTACTGGTAGAACAGACTTGGAGATACTGTATTAATGAAGCATTAGGTAATAGTAAGTGAATGAGTAGGTGCTGATTCACTAACGGTACATTAATGGTCAAGTAAGCATTCTTTAATGAGTATAATGTATTACTTTACTTATAATTTCATCACAAGAAAGGATTTGAGTGTTGAGTTCGATACGACACTTGTTGCAACTGTATTTATTACATTGCATTAGGTAAAAAAAGCATTATAGTCGGTTGTATTTATAGACCACCCGATTCAGATTTAAATACGTTTAATGATGCATTGTATTCTACTTTAGGAATCATTAACTAGGAAAATAAATTGTGTGCATTATTGGGGGATTTCAATATTAACAGTCTTTCTGAACACACTTTACTCTGTACATTTTTATCCTTTAATTACAAAGCCATCTCGTATTACTAGATCATCATAATCTTTAATCGACAACATTATTTTCATTTCTCTGGATTATGAAATCACTTTGGGTTATTCATGTGTGATATTTCAGATCATCTTGCGGTATTTCAGACTGTTTATGCTATTGATCCTCCTAACTCTGAGGTACCAATTCCACTTGTGGCCAACTTAAATTTCGTAAGTTCACCAGAAATAACCTGGAATCTTTCAAAACAGCCATCAGGTACGTCTCTTGGGATGAGGTTCTTGGGCTAAAGGATGTTGATGCAGCTTATCACCTAGTACTTATTAATTCTGCTCTAGAACCATCTTTTCCTTTGATCAGCCCTAAGTCTAGTTGTTGGACATCAGGAAGTCTCCCCTGTGGAGCTCATTATGTTTGGACAAGTGGTTTTTGCACATGATTCTGAAACAAAAAGAAAGTGTGGAAGCAATAAACATTGAATGCATAAAACTAATATTTTGTGAGTTGGTTAGCATTGGTAACTTATAGTTTTGACCTTATACTGACAATAAGCCTCATGCAAATCTTATCTTATTAACTTATTTTCAACAGCACAGATTTTCCAGTAAACCTCAATGACTCCATGCATCAAATCAAACAGTGTACAAGTACTTACAGGCTTGAGTGTCCTGCTCTAGTCAGGCTGCAAGCAAAGGACAAGGAGGTGGTGGTGGGTGGGGCAGGATAGGTGATTGCTGTGAAACTGAGGAAAGTGTCAACAGGAGTGCAGGTAAATGAGCAGAGTGGGGGGAAAAGTCTGAGGACCTCTGGTGGAGAGTTTGAAGATGGCAGCTCTGAACAGAGAGAAACCAGGGAGAATTGAGCAGTGTGTGAGTGACTGGAGACAGTGTCAAATCATTCCTGCTTCCAAATAGCTTACTTTTTAATTTATTTAGTACACAAAGCAGCTGTCCATGAAAAGTATGCACTTTACATGCAGTATGTTTGGGATACACTATTTTGTCATAAAGAGATTAAATATCTGCCCTGACACAACAGAATGTATAGTGTCTTGTATAATAATATGAAGAACTATAACACTTCAAAATCTGACATTTAACCATATACAGTGGAGGAAATGAGTATTTGATCCTTCACCGGTTTTGTAAGTTTGCCCACTTACAATGAAATGAGCGGTCTATAATTTTAATGCTAGGTTTATTTTAACAGTGATAGACAGAATATCAAAAAGAAAATCCAGAAAATCACATGAAAAAAAAGATAGTAATTATTTTGCATTTCATTGAGTGAAAAAAAAAATGGGTCGTGGATGGGTCTTCCAGCATGTCAATGACCCTAAAAATACAGCAAAGGCAACAAAGGAGTGGCTCAAGAAGAAGCATATTAAGGTCATGGAGTGGCATAGCAAGTCTTTGGACCTTAATCCAATAGATCTGTGAAGGGAACTGAAGCTCAAGCGACAGCCTCAAAACCTTAAAGATTAGGAGAGGATCTGCAAAGAGGAGTGGTCCAAATATCCTCCTGAGATGTGTGCAAACCTGGTCATCAACTACAAGACACGTCTGACCTCTGTACTTGCCAGCAAGGGTTTCTCCACCAAGTACTAAGTAATGTTTTGATAGGAGATCAAATACTTATTTCACTCAATGAAATGCAAAATAATTTCTATCTTTTTTTTCATGTGATTTTCTGGATTTTCTTTTTGATAATCTGTCTAGCACTGTTAAAATAAACCTAGCATTAAAATGATAGACCGCCCATTTCATTGTAAGTGGGCAAACTTACAAAATCAGTGAGGGATCAAATACTTATTTCCTCCACTGTAAACATAGACAGGTATCCCTTGTTCGATCCCCCGTATATCAGCCACATGTCGAAGTGTCCTTGCATGGCAGATACTGTCATTGGTGTATGAGTGTGTGTGTGAATGGGTGAATGTGTTAAGAAATGTAATGTGCTTTGGGGCTGAGAAAATTGGCTACAAGGCGCCTTATAAGTCAAGTCCATTTACCTTGTTGCAGGTCTAATGATTTATTTCATTTCATCTAACGCAAGTTCCTCTGACAACTTTTTATTTACCATTATTAAGATGCATAGACATGGGCTCACATCCTTGTGGTTTTATAATGTACACAGACGAAGTGTTAATGACAAACATGTAAACCTTTGATCAACATTCATAGACTTTTACACTCACTATATGTGCATGCAGAGAGATTGATTTAATATTATGAATTAGTTATTTATTTGCAGCTTTATTTATCTTTTACAGCGTCAGCAAATCCTTTTTTCATTTGATCATTCATAAACAGTTAGTTTAATGTTTTCAAGCTGATTAATTAAACCAAATACAGCTGCAAAAGAAGTCTCTTTGATCCCACGATGGTGCTATCCTCCTAGCACTCTTGTTTATGTGAAGAAGTCGGATAGGTGTTGGTTTTGGAAAGATGTACAGTATTTGTTGGATTATCTTTTCCCCCTTTAAACACACATTGGATTACTGTCAATGCCTTTGTGGCATGTAATGAAAGAAGCAATAGAAGATTTTATTATAACAGTTTTATGTCATATTAACAGTTGCATGTCTTATCCAAATAATTTTCCATTACAGTCCGGCTTTGCAGAAATTTTAAAATATAGTACAGCATATGAAGAATTTAATACCAACACATTTTTGTACATTGACAAACAGCATGTAACAGGCAGCAACATGTGGTAAATCTACAGAGCCACGTTGCTTGAACCAGAACAAATAGTCCAGACCAACAGAAATGCTTCTTCACTTTCATACTGGCACAAAAATAGAACTGTGCATCTCTGGCCACTCTCTTCCTTTTGGTGTAAAGGATCTCAGGCCTGCACACTTGGTAAAAGGTTAGTGTAGTGTAGTGTTTGTGTACTCATATTAATCAAGGGATGACAAAAGTCAAGTTTTTTCATGCACTCACCTCTCACAGGCATTTGGGGCCACTGTTGTCAATCAAACTTTGTGTTGAGAAAAATAATAAAAAGGGATATGTTGCCACAGCAGGCCTTATAGTATAAATTAAAGGTATTGTGATTTCCCAGCTAAAAAATCAATATTATATTATATACTTGTTATGCTACTGGGGACAAGTCTCTCCTTCCTCTGACTCAGAGCCTTTTCCGAGCTGTTAGATTAGTGCTCAAAACAGCATGACTATTGACACTGTGTTTTCAAAAACATTTTACTTGTGACAAAAAAGACAAATACTGACAGAGAGCCTGAACATGGGACATAAGCTCACCAAGCCCTCCGTCAACATAAGAGCTGTCTAAGTAAAACACCAGAGGGGGCTGCTGCTCAACAATGACGCTGTTTGGAGGATGGATTTGATTTGTAATTTTGAGGTTAAAGTTTCCTAATCTAAAATACAAAACAATGTCACAGATCAAACTACCCAAGAGGATATAAAGTGGTTAGAATGAGCTAGAAATCGACCAGCTACCACATTAAAAGTGTTTATCCATACAGAATAATAAACATTTGGCATAATATAATTCTGACAGCGGCCACTATGCTGCACAAGTCAATGAGTACATTTAATGGTGTGAAGGGGTGGGATTAAAGTTAAACTTCTTCCCACTCCTTTTCGAACATGTTGTGCTATTATCAAGTGTTTGTCATTCATGTATCTATTTATGCTTTCTATTTTGTGTAACATTATTTTCTGTATGATAATTTCTGTTTTCTTTTACATGTTCGAAATACAATTTCAATCAAATCATTTAGCTGATCATACTTTTAAAATCTGAAATAGAGTTTAAATGCAGGACTTCTAAAATATTGCTACTTTCAGTTCAATTAAATGAATAGAGCCAGTAGCAGTCTCTTCCACTGAATAATTAGGCTGTTTTCATTTGTTGTAATTTAGTTAGAATTCACATTGTTTATCTGCAGTGTTGAAGTGGTGGGATTGAAAACATTTGACACATGCTTGACTTCATCACAACTCATATTTCAAGTCAGTGTCCATGTTTTAATTGTTTAGAGTTTGTCACAGATGTGGCTACATTCACATTGTGTATATTTGAAATATTAAATGTTCACTCTGTTTGATGTGAATCAGTTGGAGCTGAGATGCCCACACATATTTAAGCCTGACCATCGCTCATCATGTCAAAGTAGAAATAAGGGAAGAAAGAAAGAAAGAAAGAAAGAAAGAAAGAAAGAAAGAAAGAAAGAAAGGACAAAATAAATAAATAACTCATTTGTGAATTGTGAAACCCTTTTGTTTATTTGATCCCAGATTACATAGCAGACAGGTTAACTGCTACCTCATGCTGACATCCAAATTTGACTTTCACATGAAATCTATTTCCAAAGGATAATTGTTTTCACCACGATGTTTGGCCTTTGTTCTTGTCAGAGGACCACATCACTTCTCCTTGGCCCTTGGTTACCTCCAGCTTGCCGTCATCAGTCAGGGTGAGCTTGGTCTGGTGCTTGCCAGCTATCCAGACACCAGTTCTCCACTTGGCCTGATCAGCCTTGTTGTACATGACCAGGTGACAGTCAGTCTGCATGGACAGGCGGTCACCGTCTGTTCCGACAGTGTCTGACGCCCATATCGCCTCCATCTTATAGATGACAAAGTTGCCATCATGCTGCAGTCAGAAATGAGACAGTCAACTGTTATCAGAGTGTTTACTTCCAAACACATGTTCTCTTACTTGTGCATTTGATGTCCAATTAAATTACTTACCTGGAAAATAGCTTGATATTTCCCGTTTTTGGCCAGTATGTAGTCTCCCCTGCGGAGATCCTCTTCTTGGATGATGAAGTTCTTGATACTCATGATTCTACAACAAAAATAAAATCTGTGTTGTAGCAATGAAACAGTTAAAAGTATTGAAAATAAATTTTGTGAGTTGGTTAGCAATTGCACATGTTACTAAATAACACTTCTTTTCAAAGTACAGTTTAAACCTAGCCTACTAAGCCTCAAGCAGATCTTATAAACTTCATTTCAACAGCAGATTTGAAATACAATGACTCGCATCAAACTACACTTATCAATTTAAAAGTACTTACAGGCTTGAGTGTCCCGCTCTAGACTGCAAGAAGAGGAGAAGGAGTGAAGTGTCGGATGCAAAATTCAACCATTTTTATACACCTCAGTTTAAGGTGGAGTGAGAAGGGGGGCAGAGAGGGGAGTGTCATGCCCCAATTTTTCTCATGAAATAAGATCTTTCCTGCCAACACCCTGGCTGTTTATTGCACAAGAATGATCCTTGAAGAGACTTGTATGAATCACAAGAAAGGGACTTGATTGACCCATCTGTGATAACCTGTATTTATCAGTCACTCTAACATTGTAGAGGAGTGATGAACATGCAGAACCGGTTTAGAAGTAATATGAATGACTGATAATTGGCAACATTGATCTTGGCAATTTCCTGTAAACAAAGCCCTTGTGCTGATTATACAAAATACACAATTACAGTGTACATCCGAATGAAAGCCTTTCACTCAGTTTACCAAAACTGATAAAAATATCCGAGTAGGCTAGGCAAGTTTTTGTTCCCCCTAACACCTCAGGGAGAATAGCCTGCCACTTGGGCCCATTGACTTCTAATCTTGATGCCATGTCATGAATCTAGGTTAAAAAGCTTAGTTTTCAGCTAAGGATGTCATGAATGGTTCTTAATCAACAGTGTTACAGATAAAGACAAAAAAAGCACTGTATAGCACTTTTTCTTTATCTTTCAAAAGCCTTTGATACTGTTGACCACTATTTTCTCCTACAAAGGCTGCATGAAATTGGTTTTGATTATTCTACATGTAGCTGGTTTAGGGACTATCTCTCTGATAGACAGCAGTCAGTAAAACTGGGAAGCCACCAAACTGAGTTTTTAAACAGTTACAAATGGTTTTCTGCACAGTTACAAATGGTGTTCTGCACGGCTCAATTTTAGGTCCAGTCCTATTCACAATTTACATCAATAACATTGTTTCATCGCTACAACTGTCACGCCCATTTGTATGCTGACGACTCAGTACTGTATTGCATTTCTGATTCTGTGCACCAATCTAGTCAGAACCTACAGAGCTCTTTTAACACCCTGCAGGACTGTCTAGTGGACCTCAGGCTTGTTCTTAATACAGACAAAACAAAATATATATTTCTCCAGAGCAAGACTACAAATTTTAATAATCTTAACATTTATACAAATAATGAAATTCCAATTGAAAGAGTCATATATAAATATCTTGGCATCTAGATATTGCACCATTGCATTACTCTGGACCATTAAAATCTTGAATGCAGGACGTGTCCCAACTAATGTTCTTTCACTCTTGTGTTATGTACAGAATGTACTCTTCTTGTATATAATTATCAACCGTTGCACAGTGAGATGGGAATGGTAAGTTGTAGGGACGGTCATGACATGTTGTGGTATCAAATGACTGGTTTGTCAGTTAGAGTGAAGTTTCACTTGGACCTCATCCCACATGAAGAACAAAGATCTTATAAAAAAAAACTCCTCCGCTTCCATGTTTGAGTTTCTGCTTGCTCATAGTGTAATGTTGAAAAGGAGCCAGAAAGATGAAACAACAAGCTTTATTGTGGAAAAAAACTCAGGCTCATACCTCACTGCTCAGAGGCATTTGAAAGCAAGTGGATGTCATTCCTGAAGTCATCACAGTTCATTTACGAGAAAAGGATGAACTTAATTTCCCTCTGAGGAGACAAGTCTAAAGAGAGGCTGATAAATTAATCAAAAAATGAATTAAAATTTGTGTTTTTCTAAGAGATGAAGAGATCCGAAAGGATTTCGAATTTTGTATTATATTCATGTAACATTGTCTAGCTCATGATGGAAAATAATAAATAAGCTTAAAAACTGATGCAGCAGAACTAGAGACATTGTTATTTTTAGTTCAAATCATTTTCTCATCGCCTGGGCCCTGTTGTTCAAAAGTAATCTGATCAGATATTAGATCTCTAACCTCAAGCAGAAATGAGCAGCGGGCTAAGGGGGGTAAACTGACTTCCTTCGGACAGCACACCCCCAGATTTTTATTTCCTAACGTGTAGTGTTCTGTACCATCCGACGTTTGAACAACTCAATGAGAGATGCAAAAGATTACAATTTACAGAAAGTTTGAGCTACTTCATTTGAAAGTCAAGCTGGACACAAACATTTGTTGTGAGAATAAAGTGTGGTGCACTTGAAAAGATTCCACTTACAAAAGTACTCATTGATGAATTTAAAACTATCAAAGCTGCCAAATTTACATCTGTAATTATCAGGAGAATCCGGTAGAAAGGTGATGGTATCCTAGCAATGCTTTTTTGTCATCTGTACATTCCAGTAACCAAACTCCTGGTTAAACATGTTGATAGATAGAGACAACAGACGATCAAGCACACGAGCAAATGAGTCCAGTATGTGTGCCCGCCCGGTTGAGTGAATGCAATGCTGGTGAGGAGGTAGGTGGGGTCAGACCAGCCCTGCATTGCATACTTTTCTTGCATAAGTGGTATGGACGTACAGGTATCATAATCCACCCCACAACTATTATCTTTAGATAAGATGACAACCTTTACATGCTGCAAAATGAAAGCAATAATGCATCAATAATTACAATCTACTAACATAATATGCATTGCTCTGAAATAGGCCATTAGGCCACTTAGGCAACATCTTGACATGTCTTAAGTGCTCTTTTATTTAACTGTTCTGTTATTTACAGCATGTCCTCTTGTATACTGCTCTGAGACGTTGTCATTTCAGATGATTTATTGTTTTTCAAAGCTGGAATGAAGGTTCACATGGACTCCATCCAAAAAACAAACCTCCAATTACGTGTTGAGTTCCTGCATGTTCCGATAGTAAAATAAAGTTGAAAGGGAGCCAGGAAAGGTTGAACAGCCAGCTTTATTGTGGGAGCTAGCTCACAGGCTAACACCTGTGTCCAACTGCCAAATGTTCTGAGACATTTGAAAGCAAGTGCATGATGTTCCTGATATCACATTTAATTTACGAGCAAAAGATTGACTTAATTTCCCACAGTGGAGACGAGCCTTAAGTGAGGCTAAAAAAGCATTTGATGAGCAAGCAAAATATAGCTAGACACTTTTAGTTTGGAAATCTGCTGTTTTTGTATTTTTTTTAATAGTATAAGGGAAGCCTGGATGAGGAATCTTCAGAAAATAACTGAGAATTGGCAATCAAAGTTACCTCACTCCGGGGAAATAGGCATGCAACAGATACAGATTCTTCAGCTAACATGTTATGAAGTTATTGTTGCTATTATTGTCATTATTATTATAATACATTTTTTAGCCAGTAGACACTGCCAACAGCGTAGGAGCTCCACTGTTGTAGTTCATTTTTTTGCAATGCTCCACCCTGGTTGTCCTCATTTCCTGAAACAAGAGAGTGAACACATTACCAACTGCACCAAATCCCCTTCATAATAAAAAATATCGACATGTTACACAACTCATATCCAGAAGACCATGCTTTGTGTTTTCAAGTGACTGTATTCATGTAACTTAAAGGAGGTCAATTATTTGATAACGTGTCTGTGTGGAAAACATTAAAGCTATAGTGCGTAACTTCTCTCGCCCCCATGAGGAATTCTGAGTAATAACAACAACACCGTGTGTGTGTGTGTCTACATGAGGTAAGCCTTTGGTGATGGCGCATGGATTATATTCCTTCTGCTGTAACTCCAGGTTTTTTCTTAGCAGTAGAATTAACAACTGAAACACTTTATGGGCACTTCCTCTGATTTTTCTGAGCTTGTGGGCCAGTGTCAGGGGGCGACACTGATTTGTAAACACAGCCATACTGAGAAAAACAGAGGGAGTTTTGTGGGCTTAATCAACTTTGTGTCAACTAGTTTGGTGGCTTAAATGTGACCAACATTCATTTATATGAAAAAGTTACTCACAGTGACTTTAAAGAACATAATTGTTAAGATATATCCAACTGCAGTGTATTTAGTAGAAGTAAATGAAACCAACTTCTTTCTTTGAATATGTGCAAATTGAAAATGTATCTTTGTCAAAGAGATGAGGAGAACTGGAAATTGATTGAGGGACTACTCCACCAGTTATAACATTGTCACATTCCACACAGTCTTCTCTTCATTCGCAAAACCTGGAGCCTGCAAATATCTTTATACAACTAAATCATTTTAAAAACTTAATTTAAGAAATCAGGTTGAAAGCAACAACGAACTGGAAATAATGCCAGGTATCAAGGTAAGACGGCCACAATCATTTGGCGAGAGAATAAAAGCATGGTGCCTAAGGTGTATATTCTTACAGGCTCAAAGCTGAAAAGCACCAGTGCTGTGCACAGAAAACCATATAACAGGACAAAAAATACCTTAGTGAGTCTTGGTTTCTGGATACAGTGAACGTAGGGCATTGGTCTCGCTTCTATCTCGCCTGCTGCCGTTTTGTAGCAAACTGCACAATCCATCAGTGGCTGTAAAGTCATTTCAAAACAGAATAAAGAAACATGATTATGCTGTTGCTGTTTTGAATACTGTACATCAATGATTTTTCCTCTTGAAGTTCGCTCACTCTGTCATCCCTGAAGGGACATCTCTGAGGGTTTGACACAGCCGTGCCTTTGGAACACTTGGTGGGTTTCAGATAAAAGTGGTGGTAGATGTACGTCACACCAAATCCAGACTGCAAGAGAGGAAATAATAATTTTAATATGATCTACAAAGCAGCAAAGTTTAGTCTGGGAACCTCCTTTGTAGTCAATGCAGATTCATTTCCCCATGTTGAACCAACACCAAGTTAGAATATAAATTGATTAATGCTGCGCAGAGAAAGATTTATATTCAGGCTTAAATAGACAAATAAAGCACCCATTTATGTAATATAGACAAATCTGCTGGTGGATGTATTTATCAAACAGATATGAACAGGTTTTTCTGTCTTAAATAAGTAGTTTTAAATAGCAGCTCTGGGGGTAAAACAGGAATTATGATTAATAGTTGAGGTTTGTTCAGATTTAGGCACACAAATGACATAAGATGGTTTGGGTTAAAATGACGACTTTGTAAAAGGCACTGGTGGAATAAATACTCAGATATTTTACTTTTATCATAATAAAGACACTGAGAGAACAATCATGGATAAGTTTTTTTTAAAGCAACATGGATTTTCAATGACATGTCATTTAGCAGAGGTTTTTATCCTGTGACTTTGAATTGGAGGTAGGCAGTTAAGATTAAGGGCCTTGCCTATGGATCCTCACTGGGCTTGCCTTGCCCTGTCCTGGATTGAACCCATGTGTTCCATATTGATGTCAGTGGTGTAACCTACTCAGCTATCCAGTTATGCAGGTAAGACATCCTTTACAACCACCTAATAATAAGTTTATACTGATTATGGGTTATATATTTGTTTTTGCTCTCATGGAGAGATAGTGTTGTTAGGGTTAGGCTCTAAATCAATCAAAGTGCCCTTTTTTTCTTTGCCTCTTAATGTTGAGTACCTTATAATTAAAAGATAAAGCAGCAGCTTCTAGCTAAAACATTTATGGGCTGTTTATTGGCAACATATCACAAGTTTGCTGGATAATTGCAGTAAATGTTTGCAGCTTAAAGCTGACTATTGAGTGTTTGATGGTTAAATTATTGATCCCATTTCAATAAGGTTAGTAAACCAAATGAAAAGCGCAAGCAAAATATCAAGCAGAAAGTTTCTCCCCATGGCAAGAGGGCCATCATTCTTGGCGGTTACAGTGAGGGTTGCAGTGCAGATATCGGCTCATATATTTGCTTTAATTTCTTTATAATTGATCTTGTATCTTGTGGTGGCTGAGGAGAAAATAACTTTTATGATTTACAGGTGTCTCATACTTTAGAGGTGGATGATGTCCCAGATAACAGCTGAAACTATTCAACATGAAAACCTTCAAACTGCCAAATTCAAACATATTAATTATCAGGAGTATTTTGTGCCAGAATTTCCTCGGGCCAAAGTGAGAGTGCAGAGGACAAAGGAAACTAAATGCCATGGTAGACGACTTCCCACACACAAACATGATGTGACCTGGAAGTTGCAGACAGTGATTGCTGAGGAATGGTAATGACTAAGAGTCATGCACACACATCGTTTGCCTCCTACCTCCCTGCAAGTGTTAATATCAATGACTAGGGACATACTGTATAAACCAGAGCCGAACATAGTGTTACTTACTTTGGGTCGGTGGCATAACCATGTGTACAAGCTGTACCGAGACATTAGATTCATGTTGTAATAAAGTTATATAATCAGGTCAGGGGAATGGAGGTTCGTCAAGTTAATTCTTCTCATTACCAAAGCACAGATGGACCATGGGTTTCCCCCCCCCCCATCAGAAACAGAAGCAAATCTTCTTCTTACTCATTAGGATTACAATAAACATGTTGGCTGTTAAGTTTCAATAAGATATTTGCATGGCCTCCTGAGGACTTTCCAGCATAACATCTGAAATCACTCCATGTTCATGTTCACTGATGCTGCTGTAAATGTTTCCTCATGAACAATGCCATTATGAAACAAATATGCCTGACACTCAAGTTCTTACAATTCAACCGAGATATCCAAATCAAGAGCTGATCAAAACAGACATAGACGATCATTCAATCATGAACTCCATTTTTCCAGGTTTACCTCAATGTCTGACTTGTCCACACTTCTCAGGAAGCGAAAATGGTGGTGCACCCCGGCGTGGGAGCGCAGTTGCTCCATGACCAGATCCACTCCCATCTTGTAGCTTTCAGGCAGCTCATTGAAAGTATCCTGGGCCTCTGCAGAGTACAGCAGGGCCCCGGCACAGACCAGCAACAACAACCCAGCAGCCATCTTCCTGTGAGTGATATGAGGAGAAAACAGCTCAGCTCAGAAGGGGGAACACCCACCCTCTCACTGTGGGATCAGTACTCACATTCAAAACAAGCCCTATTATGGCTGTTTGAGCAAGAAGCGAAACTACACACGCTGACCATCAACAGGCCTCCAGGCACTGACTGTTTACTTTAAAATCCAAGTTCCAGTAAAACCCCCAGGGGGCCCAGATTGAAGCATGTCTTAACAAAACACATTCTTTAACGGAGAGTTTTGCACAAAATAAAATCCTTTCCAGAAGAGGAATGATGCTTAATCATCATGACAATGGAGACTTGGATTATTGAACCAAGTCCTGGAAATAAGCCCTGCATGCCAGGAAAAACCTTTGACCCCCAAAACAAATATAAAGTCAGCGGTGATGAGTGGGTGAATGAACTCTTCTGTCTGAATCATCAGCTCCCTTGTTGTTGCATGAACAGGAAAGTGGGTCACAGGAAATGGGGCTTTTTCTTTGTTTGTAGTGAATGAAACTCGCTCTGCATTGAGCGACCACCACTGAATCCAAGTCCACTGAACAAATCCCCTTCAAGACTTTTTGAGCAATGCAAGCCAAAATAATTGGTGGAAGAAGCACTCAGAAATGAAAAAGTAAAAGTAAAAATGTCCTACGTGATGTAACTTGATAATTAATTTTGTGTGTATTATTAGATTCAAAAGGGTCACAGGGCCTGAGCTGTTGTGAAATGTTGAACGGGTGGGGCAGGTATTCATTCTGCTGCTTTTGTGAGTAACAAATGAATCCATTAGACAATTCTCAATGGGAAATCTCTCTGCATTATCTGAAATGTGACCAGGGGCCCCATCGATATTTTGTAGTTTTTGAGGGGTGATGAGACAAACAGGACGTGAAGCACTCATTTAGTCATATTACTTGTGTTTTACAAGGTCACAAGGGACATATGTAACGTTGCAGTAACCTTTGACCTCCAAAAAACTGATCCTTTTAACTTTTGAGTCAGTCGACATTTGTGCAAAGTTTATAGAAAAATCCATCAAAGCATTCAGATGTACGGACGGACAGACAACCCCAAAAAACATAATGCCCTTGGCCTTTGGATAGCGTGTGCCACCCCAAAGTGAGCATTTAATAAAATATATACCATTTCCTCATTCCTTCTTATTGTAGACAGCTGATCACGTTACAGACATCCTGAAGCTCGTAGCAATGATTTTTTAATATACACCTAATCTGATCCATGTGTGTGTGTTATAATCATTTTATGTCCTTAGCTTCTTCCTAAACCCCTTAAGAAATCAGTAGATTGTCATTCTTTAACCTTACTTTGTTTCTTGTACTCAAACACAGCAGTTTAGACTTTTAGGTCAAATTCTGAACCTGCAGTGAATTCAGCTCGCCAGCAGAGGGAGATAAAAAAGCTGCACACACTAATGCCATGACATCATGTTTGTCAACACAAGACATTTTCAAGTTGAATACTTAACACAGTGGCATAATAAATATACTCTTAATGTCGCCACGCATAACAAATCTAACTCTCCACCAGATGTGGTAGATATATTGGAATCACTGTAAATTATTGGTGTCTTCGTCCGAGTGCCAAACGTCTAATTTTTAAATAGCTTTGTGATCGGAACAATAAACTCCATATCAGCTATCTCACATCTCCTAACACTGTTTTGTGCCTACATTTTGTTGTCCAAAACTAGCAAAAACATTCAAAAAACAACAGCATAATACCTGGTGGCATACACACACCATCCTGCTCCCATAAATAGCTTACTCATGCAAACTCAAAATAGGCCTTTAATTCCACAGGTGAAAATAGTCCCTAACAAATGTAATATTTACTACTGTTTGAGTAACGTTTGGTGGAAACTACAGTTCAGGAAATTAATCTTGAACATGTCTCACCAGTTTTCAAAGTTTAACATCTTCCTTGGGAATGAATTGGCTTTAGGTTGACCACCAAAGTTGAGAGTAATTGTTATAAGAAAAATAAAGAAATCCTAAAATACCAAGAGTGAAACTTTTGATTGTTCACAAATGATACTTTATTGATAATTCAACAATCTAACATATTTGTATTATTTTCTTTCGATGTGACGTAAAAATCTGCCATTAAAGTGGAATTCATATGTACCATATATACGACAAAAACAAATACGTATGTGGTTGTGTGAACATTAGCAATAATGTAGCAAGCTGCTTTTATTTAGATTTTTTTTGTAAAAGTAGCTCCCAAAGGACACAGAATACCCAAGGAAAGGTGTCAGAGTAGAGGCCAAATGAATCATCCAAGTATTCAGTCTGTTCCTATTGATGCCAGAAGAGTTGGGGCTCCGCTACTGTAAGCCATACTGTTGCAGCGCTCCACTCTGGCCTCCTTCATCTCCTGCCATTCATTTAAAAAAAAAAAAAGACAAAGGGGAAAAGTGTCAGACACAATACGGTGAAGTCATACTCAATTTTTTTGCAGTGTGGTAAAACGGACTGACCTTTGTAAGAGTGGTTTTGTGGATGCAGTGAACATACGGCGTGGGCTCCTGTTCAATGTCCTCTCTGAAGGTTTTGTAGCAGGTTGCACAGTCGATCAGCGGCTGCATGAACGCACACAGACCAGTTAGAACAGGCACTCGCCCTCAAGCGCCACATTCCTCAATCCAGCAATGCTCATCAAAAATCACACCAAAACTTACTCTGTCGTTTCTGAACTCGCACGTCGCGGAGTCCAGCGTTCCCTTTGGACACTTGGTGGCTTTAAGGTAGAAGTGGTGGTAGATGTATTTCACATCAAAACCAGGCTGAAAGACAGAGGAGGAAGAGGAGGATTAACTTTAGAACACCATAAGGAGTTTTCTATGATAACACCACTAGATTATTTGATGATTTAAGATTTTTCCTAAGAATCTTACTTTAAAAAAATGACTGCATATTGAGCCCCAGCACATTCAGAAAGCTGCTGAAATGCAGACACACTGTATAATACCTGAATGTCTGACTTATGGAGACTTCTGAGGAAGACAAAATGGTGCTGGATTCCAGAGTGAGAGTTGAGCCTCTCCAGGGCCAGATCCACTCCTTTCCTTACATCCACAGGAAGTTCATTATATTTATCCTGCGCGTTGGAGGCAAAGAACAAGGCTCCAATGCTGAAAATAAGCAGCAAGAACGCAGCCATCTTTCTCCCTGTGTCTGTTACAATGAAGTCAAGGGGATAGAGCAAAGGACCACCCACTGTATGTTGTTTTCCCGAATAGGAAAGAACATCCAGCCCCCTTTTTTTGTTCCTGGAGTAAACAGGCCATGAATTCTATTCCATGCTCTCAATGCCTGTATATGATGAGGCTGATTCACAGCAGATTGAGGAATAGAATGTTGGTACGGTGGCCTCGAAAGATGCAGCTTATACATATATTTTTTTTTTCTTCATTTACTTTTAGTAGTACATTTGCACGTGACTTTTATTACACACACACAGACAAAAACGACAGAAAAGCAGTCCATATAAATAGAAAATAACTTTTATTTGTCATCAATATTTCAACCGTTAATGTACAAGGGAACATCAGCAATAGCCTCTGGGACTTTGTATTGCTTTTTGAAATGGAACATCATATCGTATCAGCATCTCACGACTTTGACAGAGACTTTGGCATAAAAACAGACTAACTTCACTCAATCCACAGGCATCACAAGCAAAACATAACAACTGACACTGCACTCCACTGCCTATTATTCGTTAACAATCCCCTTCATTGTTCATGGACATGATGAAGCCAAGTGAGTGTGTGCATACAATCAAAAGAGTTCTGTGATTTACTTCAAAAATAACAACAATGCCTCATATTGCAACAGATAAATAATGGAGAGATGTTTGATTTGTGTACTGTACTGTAACACGTTTGTCGTCCTTACAAACACAACAAGCACTTCATGGTCCCAAAAGGCACTTGAGATTTTGTGCAGCTTCGTGACACCAAACAGGCACAAGATCACAATGACAGTCGGGCTGAGACAGGTGGGGAAAGCGGTGTCTGAAATACACACTTGAGGGGTAACAGAGGACCGACATTTTTAAGTTATTTGACACAGTCAAAGCTTCAACCAATCCATGTCACACTGATACAACATGACACAAAAGAAAAAAAAAAAGAGAAAAAGAAAATACATATATATATATATTCTTAAAAAGCCTTTCCTCTCAGTAATGCGTGAATAATGAGATTGTCTACACGGCTTGTGTGGAAATTTGGTCGACCAAGTTTACATGAGTACGAAATGAAATGTTCAAAACAGCAAACTGATGATAACATAAGGAATGTTATGATTTCAAGATTTTTGTTAATCTGGGCAAGAACACAGTGTTAGGAGATGTGAGACAGTTGAACTGGAGCTTATTGTTCTGTTGACAAAACTATTTACATGAGACGTTTGGCACTCGGACAAAGACCCCAATAAATTACAGTGATTCCCATAAATCAACCACACCTCAAGTGAAACTAATTTAACTCTACATTAGTACATTAGTGCCCTAAACATGTGCGCGGAGACATTTAGAGTATATTTATTACGCCACTGTGTTAATTATTCAACTAGAAAATGTCTCATGTTGACAAACATGATGTCATGGCATTAGTGTGTGCAGCTTTTTTTTGGTACGTCATCATCACAGTCCTGCAATATCTCCCTCTGCTGGCGAGCTGAATTCACTGCAGGTTCAGAATTTGACATAAAAGCCCAAGTATCAACTAAACTGTCGAGTTTTAGTACAAAAAAAACAAAGCAAGGTTAAAGAAAAATCAATCTCACATAGTCATTTATGAGGCAAACTGACTATTAAGGCCAACACTGATTTTGTAAGAGGTTAAGGAGGACGCAAAGGAGATAAAATGATTACATAAAATATACTCATCGCAGTGATTTTGTGTCTATTTAAAAGAAAGTGCTACAAGCTTCAGGAGGCAGGTAAAGTGATCAGCTGTCTCCAATAAGACAGAATGAGGAACAAAATCCTCTCCTCAGTATAACTTTTCATTTCCTTCATAAGGCGCTTGGTGAGCTTCAAACATGAAGAAAAAAAAATGCGACAAACTTAGCGTAGCATTAAACTAAGCATGTTGATATAAAAGTATGTATCCCATATATCCTCCACATATTCAATGTGAATCAGAGCAACCTTTCAGGGCTAAAAATAAAATCAGTCTAATCTATCTACTGGAATTGCATTTCATTTTGAGCTGGAGATCACATCACATGATTTTGGAATCTCGTCCCCTGAAATATATATATATATACACACACATCGTTAAAAAGTATATCATGAATGAACACATTGACGGTTTGATCTCTGGCATAAAAGCTTCCAATGATCTCATACAAAGCTACTTAAATAGTTAATGTTGGACTTAAGTGACCGACATTCTCTACGCTTGTGTCTCAGTGATATCGGTGAAGGCCAGCGGTGCACAGTGATGTGGCTTCAAACTGTGTTCCTAGGCCTGCTGTTCTCATGGGTCGGTACGTAGTGTGGTTGACATATGTTTCTGTGTCCACTAATAGCAGTTAATGTGTAGTATGAGGACTCATCTGCGGGTTACACTGGCATGTGCATCTCAGAGTACTCATCATGACAATCGCGCTCGTCAAACTTGGGCTCTGCGTCATCCGCATCCAGCTGGAGGAGGGAGAAGAAACATCAGGGTTGGGATTTTTAAATTTCACATTATATACTGTATATATACAGAAAATTGTCCTTTTTTTGTCAAAAAGGAAAAGTTTTCCTTGTCTGTTTATGTGAGGGAGGGGGGAGGAGAGAGGGGTTTGGGTATTGTGTATGTATTATTGTATGTGTTTACTTATTCATTTTTTTTTGTCCATATGTATAAAACCACTAAAATAAAAGTTAAAAAAAAAAAAAAAAAAAAAAAAAAAAAGAAAAGGAAAAGTTTCTACCACTGAGAGAAATCATAATGAATGATAATTTGTGATGAAGTGCGGTTACTAGCCGATTTTCTGCATCTTTCTAATGTTAAGTCTGCTAAAGAAAAGGACTACATGTACCAGAATGCCCACAATCTTTCGAAAATGTAATTTTAATTTTTTCTTTTTTGCGAATGATCAATGTCAGTTAATCTGCCAACCGTACAGAAAGATTGATACCTTTTCCTGGTAACTTATCCTACAAAAATAATCTCCTGTTGTCTAAGTTCATTTCAAACCACAGGTCTGTGTCATTGTTGCAGCTGATGCAGAGGTCAGGTGCCGGTGTATAAAGTAGAATAGTGCGCCCCCTTGTGGCTAACTTACACAAGCAATTTCTCTGGAGGTGAAGATGCGGCGCAGCAACAGCATCTTGACGGGGATGGTGAGGATGAGGACGAAGGGGAAAGCCAGCGAGGCCTGGGTGGACATGACAGCCCACAGAGATGCCAAACACACCACCTGGATGCAGGTGAACAGATGCATACGCAGCGTACGCACCTGCAGGAGACAGAGGTCATTGAGAAAAAAATCTTAGTCAGCACTGGTCAGATTTTAGAATTAACTTTTGTTTTTGGACGTCTGGTTACTTTGGGCTTTAGGGTGTTTTTAAAGTATTGAAAAGCATTTTTTTTAATCTTGTATGTTGACTGAACGATTAGATAATCAATACCAAACAATTAATCAATACTAAAAATTATTAGTTGCAGCACATCAACATATATTTAATTCCCATGGACATCATTTAATATATTTGATGTCAGAGACAGATTTCTAAGACACCTGAAAATGTTTGTTGTCGTTTCTGCTAGAAATAGCCCCAGGCAAATATTTATAATATATAATTTACCCTATGATGAAAATAATTATTTAAAATGCTCATGTGATATATATTCTTATGTTCTTAATTGATTTAGTTACTTTTTCTTACACCTGAAACCTGTATAACTTCATATCAAAATATGTCATTTTAACTTGCACTGCGTGAATTACAAAACAAGACTCCTCTTACCTTGCGTACGTAGGTGTGGTCTGGGTGATACTTTGGTGGCATGAGCAGCAGCATCATGCGCTCTGTGAGCTGGATGCCGTTCAGTGACATCACACCCATGTAGAGGAAGATCCCAAACAGCACCGCCAGGGGGATTTGACGCAGCAGGTCACCGATCACAATGGACAGGCCTGGGGAGAGGAGGACCATGGCAAATTGAATCCTAATCATCCAATGTTTCCAATTATCTTAAAAGGTGGAGTCAGAGATTCTGGTGAATGCTTGTTGCAAAAATCACTTTTTTTCATAATCAGTGAATATCTCCTCTGGATCTTCTACCTGTACGTACTATGTGTGCGCTGAAAAAGAAATCCAGTGTTAATACCCATCCTAGGCTCTGTAAATGGGCATGTTGCTAGCGTATGTTGGCCCCCTTTGTTTACAAACCCTTTCGTTACATACCAGTTCACAGAGCCTAGGCTGTGTATTAACACTGTTTCCCCCCCCCCAGCACAGACACAGTACAGACAAATAGCAGATCGTGAGGAGATATTCACAGATTTTGACAAAAAGTGACTTTGACAACAAGTTTTCTCCAGAATCGCTGATTGCACCTTTAATAGTAAGAAAGAGAGAGTTAGGAGACTTCCACGTCTTGACACTCACCGACCATGACGGCCACCAGGAGCCCGGTGACACGCTGCTCCATCACTTCCTGGATGCGAGGCTTGTCTCCGGGGGCGACGGCTTTACTCATGACGGTCAGCGCGTTGACGTGAGTCACCGAGCGCACGGTGGCGGCCGCCATCCACGGCAGACCGAACAGAGCAGAGCTGCCACCCAGCACCACTATCAGCAGCAGGTCCAGGTGGAAACCAGAGCCCTTCACCAGCTTACGCTCCTTCTTACTCACTATCAGACTGCAGGGGGAAACATGGACAGAAACAAAAAGGTTTGAATAAGTTAATGAGAAGCACCGCTCAGATTCCTTGATTATATACACAATTAATCAGAGGAATAAAGTGATCATTCTACTCCCTTTCATGGTGGTATTTTCACAGTGTGTCTGTATAACTCACGTGGTGATCTGCGTCTCCATGAAGATGAGGATGAACACCAGCAGAGCAGGGAAACAGCAGGCAAACATCATCCAGATGGGGAAGTCATTGTTGGTGCCCAGAGGACTGATGATCCAGCCGCGCTTCTCCGGACTCGTCACAGAGAATCCGTGAGGGACGCTCAGTTTCTGGACAGAGGACGACCATGATAGAAGTGAGTGTTTGTGAATATTTTCGCCACATATGAAAGTTAAAGCTTAAACCTGCAGTGTGTAGAATTTTGGGTTTTATTTCCTAGCAGATTTTGTAGAAAATAATTATAATATCCATAAGTATGTTTAATTTAGTGCATAATAGCTGATTTTTTTTTTTTATAAATATTATTTTTTTTCCTTAGAAAGGGTCTCATATATGTCCATATTTCTCCATACTTTGGACCAAGGCCTTGTCACCGCCATTTTGGAAGTGTCATAGTTGGAATGTCATCAGGTGCATTGTTTAAAATTTAGAATTGTTCTTGCCCTTGAAGACCACTGTAGCTTCTGTTATTATTCGATAGGGGCGGGGTTACCCAGGGAGCGTTGCATTCTAGAACTTTCTAGAACTTACTTGATGATGTCATATTACACACTGCACCTTTAAATATGTTAATGAGACTGGGTGGCAGTAACTGAGTCTTACCTGTGTGTACGTGTCGTTTATACTGTAATCCACCAGCACCATGATTAGGATGGCGATTGGGACGCCAAAGTCTCCGATCATCCTGCGAATCTGAACCCAGCGAGATGCGATAGTTAGAGCAGAATTGATGGCTTCATTTATATACATCAAAAGATTAACCAGCTGTTTTACAGATTGATGTTCTGTCTGAACTTTTAAACACATCAAAGGAAAGGAAAAAAAAAATCATGTAGTACAACTGAAAAGTTCCAAAACAGCTAATAAATGGACCTTGTGTTGAGATTGTTTCACCAACTAAAGGTTGGCAACAGCCAGCAGATAGCTAGCTTAGCTTAGCACAAAGACTGGAAACAGTTAGCCTGGCTTTATATTAAGGAAACTGAATCTTCCTTAAAACATCTCTGAAGCTCACATATTATATTACTTAATAGCACATTATATCTATACACTGTAAATATTCCTTTAAATTGGTCATACAATATGAAAATTTGACCATCTATAAATCTAAAACAACTGATCAAGTCATCAGCTACTAAATGGACCTTGTGGAGAGATTCTTTTGTCAGCTACACTGCATAGTTGTAGAGGCTCAAATGAGTTTTGGTATTATATATATTTTTCCTTTCTATCTTTTGTGATGTCTATGTCAAATAAAATCTAACTTGAATCATTTTAAAGCGGCGTCAACATTGCAGCTCCTCACCCTTCCGGGGAAGAACGCACTGTTCTTGAACTTTCGCAGGTAGAAGGCGATGAAAAAGGTTCCGGCCATGAGAACCAGAGAGAGCAGCGCGGTGTTGGGTTCTCCTCGGACCGCCATGGTCACAGACTGAGTGCTGTTGTTGAGCATGAAGGTGATATTCTCTGCTGACGCGTCCTCTCCTGTGCCGTTCCCAAGGGAGCAACGTTTCAACGGGTGCTCCTTGAAAATCTGCCGGAAAACAGAAGAGGGTTCAATTCAATGCACGATATTTCAGTCCAGAATATATATACACACAAAGATGTATGAATGCGCAAATGTACACCCGCTGTGATTGATAAATGATAGGCTTCCCTTCAAGTAAAGTTAGTTTTTTAGGTAACTCCACCATAGTTACTGGAAAATGAGACTATCCCGTAGCCAAATGCCTTTCAAGTCTGTGCCATAAAACTCTAAAAATAGCAAACCTTACAAAATCATAAGCTTGGATAATAGTTAAACACTTGATCCATTTAACTTTCAGGGCCAATCAATCACATAAGATTCCAGGTGCACTTGTTAGAAAAACATACTCATTTCGACCCCGACATTTGAGTTCTGCCCAGAGATTAGTCGGATCGGTTTAGTGACGGGGTGGTGAGCCCGCAGTGTGCCAAAAATTTTATTTTTTTGTAAGCATTAAGTTATTGAAGGCGTACCCTGCCCAGCTTGATGAAGGTCTCACAGATGAAGATGAGGGAGATGAGGAAGGAGAAGATCTCCTGGGTGAAGCGGGAGACGAAGCGGACCAGGAAGCTTCCCTCGAAGGCCACGGTGACCACCACTATGATGATGAGCCAGAACCCGATCCACACGCGGCCCGTCAGGTACTCCATCTCATTGGCTTTGCAGAACTGTGAGGACACAGAGCAAAGACACTCCCTTCAACTGGTGGAACATTTTTATACAGCAGCCGTAGAAACCTGCATTAAAGGCCATGAAACACTACTTTCTGTGATGTGGTCATACATGAATGCATAGTACTCTACCAAAGTCTTTACTTAAGTCATTGAAATTAACCTTTGACAGTGGTTTTCATGGGCAATAAAAGGAAACCTTTTTCCTATTTATTCCCACGTTGTACCCTTTGTGATTCAGCATATGTTACTTTTAAACTCGTCGGCACTGCAAATGAGGGAAACCTCAGTTTAATTCGAGTATAAATAAAAGGTTGATTAAATCCACTTACAGTGAAAAAGGCTTCTTCAAAGACCAGCAATGGTCCGGAGAAGCCAACAATGAGTAGAGGCTGCGCTCCAAGCAAGCAGAAGATCACACCCTGGACCGACGTCGACACAATAAGCTCAGAAACACCAATCAGACCGTCTGTCTTCTCACCTAGCGACAGAAGAAAAAACAACACACATTTACACGATGAACACCATTTTGATTTGACATGTGAGACGGTGAACTGTAAATCTACCGTCTGTCGACTCCCTTGTTCCCAATGTGCCACTCACCCAGCAGGCCTCCGAATGTTATGGCTGGAGAGAGGGCGGCAAAGTAGATAAAGATAACGGCCGCCATGCACTGGCTGTTCAGGGCGTCCTTGAAGTCACTGAGGTACTTTGGGTAGCGGCGCTGCACGTCTCGTACCAGCCCACCGAAGGGCCGTCTGGTGCGCTCTAAGGGGTCGTCTGACTTCTTCAGTGGTGTTAGGAGCGCCTCTAGTGATGGGAAACAGCAAGTTACAGCAATTACATTATTAGAAATCTCTTTGAGGAGGCCACATAATGTACGTGGAGTATGTCTGCTTACCTTTTTCTTCAAAGCTTTTAGGCTCCTTGGCCAACAGTTTGACCCCCTGCTCCTCCCTCTTGCGCAGCATCTCCCTCTGGAAGCGAGCGACAGAGCGCAGCAGCTCGTCCCCTCCCATCTCTGAAGGCGGCAGCACGATGCTGCAGTCCAGGAAGCTGTTGATGGCATTCAGCAGGTCCTGCCTGTCGTCTGCCAGGTAGCCTGCCTCGTGGAATTGCTGGATTGGGATTTAGATACAGAGGAATGTAACCAATAAAATGAGCAAAAAGGGGGACTTACTCCGCATTATCTTCTGTTTGGGTCTTGTGACAGTGATTAGACTGGTCATTACAGTAGTTGTAGAAGAGCCCATGTCATTTTGTGATATCTTGGTTTCATATAATTGGGGATGTCACGATTCTCCACATCCTCAACTTAATTTTACCTTCAATTTTAAGGTCACGATTTGGATTCCATTCTCGATTTTTTGTGTATTTTTTTTTTCTTTTAGCACAGGTGGCTGTGCCATTAAAGACAAGTATGGACTAGTCTAGGATAATTGGTTTTGTGTAATGATAAATAATTACATTTTTAAATTCTCATTTCAAAGATGGTCTACATGGTGCCATGAGTGATATTGTATAACCGTCCATTCCAATTTACATTTTGAAGGTTGAGATTGTGACGTAAATTTTTATCGATTTCCATCCAGATGGTGACATCCCTACAAACAATATTATACAAACCCAACGCTCACCTTGTCAGACATGAGCGTGGAGATGGAGCGTCCTATCTGGTGATAGTCCATGCTGCTGGATGGGGGTCCCAGCAGAACAAAGAGGAACCTGACTGGCACGGGGACCTCCAGGACAGACTCCAGCTCCACCGCCTCCTGCAGACGCACAAAGGCCATGGTGGGCTGCTCCAGGAAGTCCACGCTCCCTGGAGGGCAAGGGACCAGACAGTCAACGTCATGGAACAACAAGCGGTTTCAAGTTGAATATTTTTGTCTGTGTTAGTGGGAGAAACACTCACCCACGAGGACAACAGTAGCCTCTGCATTTTCAGGAATCTTCTCCAGCAGCTTGAGTTCGTGTTTGGATTTGGACCGATGCATACCGGACACAAACATCGGCTCCTTCTGCTGTACGAGCAACACAAGGAGCAAAATAAATTTAAAAAATACCTTGAACTTGGGACTTTTGGGGAAAAAAAAATCACTTCAGCACGAGACTGACCTGCACATCGTTCTTCTCCATGTCGATGCGTGTTTCCGTGTCCCCCGTGGCGTGGATGGTGCCCATGAGCGGGTCGGTCACAGAGGGGTCGGGCTGGTGGCTGTGGTTGGCATTGTGGTGGTGTGGGATCAGACTGCCCAGGCTGGCCGCAGAGATGTTCCTGGGGAAAGGGCTGCTGTGCTCCTTCTCATCACTCGGGTGACTGGGGAAAAGGCAGAGAGAGGGTGAGTAAGAGAGGCAGTGAACAGGCATGAAGCCACCTAGTAGCATGAAGTGTGCAACAGTGCGAGTAAGGATATTTTAACCAATGTTCATCCTTATGCTATGAATTAGCTTTGAAAAACAAAGATGTGGTCTATAATATAACCCGTCTACACTATTTCTGAGCATATCTGGTCCTTTGGGCTAATTTCTTTGACTCCATCTGCAAGTCTTGCATCTCTTGGCTACAAGCAAAAATAGCTCGATCAATCAATATACATTTAGAAAGGCCCAGCACCTTTCATCCATTTGGCCTGATTACAGTCGGCAGTCTCAGATTTGATGAATATTTTACCATGTGGCTAAACTTTACAGCCGAAACACACAGCAGAAACAAACATGGATGCCCAGTATCAATGAGGAGTGCAGACCTTTAAGTCCCTCACCTGTGTTTCAGCAGCAGGGCCCTCAGGACATTGGCTCGGTCTTCAGCTTTGATCTGGTCAGAGATGATCATCTGCTCCACTACCTGGTGAGCGATGCCAGGCAGGGTCTTCTGGTCCAGGTCCAGCAGCACAGCACCTATCAACACACACACATACTGAGGTCAGTGCTTTACTAACTATTTCACTGACTTTTAGATAAACCTATATTTTGTTGTATTGTTGTCTGACCTTCAATATAATGACAATAAACTACTTGAAGTTAAATGATCAAAATCTACTTTTTTTGGGGGTGTAATTTCGTCCTCTTACCGTGCGAGATGGTCCTTCGGAGCTCCAGCAGACTGCGGAAAGACAGAGAGGCCACGTGAGGCTTCCCCCAGCGGTCCGTTTCCTCCTCCACGTCTTCCTCAAACTTGATCCAACGGGCCGTCTCCTTCCACTGCATCTCCTGGTTCTTGTCCATGGTCAGCTCGTTCAGCTCCACAAACACCTGGAAACAGCACAGGTGTGTGGGTGAGATACTGCAGAAAACATACACGCGGTCCACACAAAAAACACCATGCGTGTTTCGGCACATGCCAAATATTCAGCTTCACAGCTCACCAGGATACCAAGGGGAATTATTTAAATTCACAAAAGACACACACACACAAGATACATTTTTTTCAGTGTTATTACCCTAGGGGCCGGTTTCACAGACGGGGCCTAGATTAAGCCAGGAGTAGGCCTTAATGTGGACTAGTTAAACTGGGACGTTTAAGTCACTTTCATGGATATGGCTTAAGTTTGGCTAGTTAGTCTGAGACTATGAAGTCCTGGAGTAAGGTAAGTAAGCCTGATTGTAAACATCTGCCCATGAGCACATGCTGCTGGTCCAACGGTGATCATAAAAACCCGGAGTGGAGCAGAAACACCATTGCTTGTGAGAAAAAAACAATGGCAGAGGCTAAAAAAATCCTGTCAATAAACTTTAATGAATTTGAAAAAAATTGTTTAAAATCATTCATAGTGATGAGTTCCTGCAATTTGAGTGTTTTTTGAATAGTGTTCCAGGCGGAGGGAGCAGAGTACATGAAAGCCCTCTTCCCAAACTCAGTGACATGAAGTTGGAAGAGAGAGCTATGATTCAGATACAGTACTGAGACAATCACAGTGAAGATATAAGGTGTTCATGTTGTTTTGTCATTTTGTTATTCATGTGTGTCAGTATTTTAAATCACAACAACCACATTTGAAAACAGAATTGTCATTTTATTATGCTGAATACATCTTCAATTTAAATGCATCCATCTAATAAGCTCAAGCAAAGTTGTTATTTCCAGTGCATTTTCCATATTGAAAGCGGTCTCGAAATATAAGTTCATCAAATTAATGTTTTGGATGAGACCTATCCACAAGTACTCTTCTGGCTGGCCTCTGCACTGGGAGTTGGTCTTCATTTAGATATTCCAAATAGTCCATGCTCTCTCACAAACACCACTAAACTGAAGTTAAACCTGCCTCTTTGGAGGATTAATTTAAGCTCAAATTTAGACCTAGAGTAGCTCTAGTCGTCCGTCTTGCAATTGGCTTTGTTTAATCCAGAATAGCTTTAATCTAGGACTATTGTCTGTGCAAGTATATTTGAATTAATCCAGCTCAAACAGGCATTTTAGTCTTGGACTAGGCTTAAACCTTGTCTGTGAAACCGGCCCTAGATGTTCCATTAACAGAGCAAATGACAAGTCGGGAGGAGATACCCTTATCTCTCAGGATCAAATACCATTTAAAAGGCTATTAATTGAACACCATGCTGGTCAGTCACAAAACCCCTGTGAAAAGAAGACATAAAAAAAAAGAACCAGGGCTATGCTTTCCTAAATTATGGTCCCGTGCCAGACTACACCTGCTGCATGCCCGTGACACCACGCTCACACTGGGGTCAAACCTGACTGTGGCCGGTCACCACCCAGCCTCACCTTCTGGTACCGGGCCATTTGACAGGGGTCCATGGCCAGCAGGATGCCTTCTTGCCGCGAGGCCGAGCGGTACACCACCACCGGTAACGACTGGAGGAGCGAGACGGTGCAGGAGAGGACTCAAACTACGATACAAGGGCCCTCACTTTTACACACACACACACACACCCACACAGGTAACTCATCACACACACCTGACAGGGACCTGTTGTTGACACTCGGGCAGCTAGGAAAGGGCTTCGGGCCGAGGCTCAGAGCTGTGTGTGAGAGAGTGTGTGAATGTGTGTGTGAATAAAACATAACCCTCTTTCTGGAGCTCCCGGAGTCTGGTTACCTGGTCTCCTCTCCCCCCCACTCTTTTTTCCTTCCCGTGTGTGAAAGGAAAGAACTCATTCATTTTTAATTGTCTCCTTTCCTCGCTGCGCCTTCCAAAAAACCAGACAAGGCAGCGCTACATTTTCAGTGAGGGAAAGCAGGGAAAACGCTTTTCCTAGGATTTGCTACAAATAAGGTTTATTGAGGGGGCAATTAAGCTAAGTCGGAAGTGGAAAATAAAGATTAAAACATAGGACTAGAATCTTCCTTGAATTGCAACTGACTTTAAAAAAGGTCATTTTTCAGACCAAATAAATATCAAGTTTTTCATTTACATCAATGCAGCATTTGACAAATAAGTTCAGTACAAATTTAGGCACAAGAAAAGTGAAGGAAAAAAAGGTTAAGTAGCTGATCCATAGATCATTCAATTGAAAATAATTGACATGTTTTCATTACTGTAACTTGAACATATTTGAGTTGCAGCCCTTTTTTGCATAGATTATATTGAAGACAGATTTTCTTAAAATCCTGCAAATATTCGTTAGTTGTCGTCATTGTTCAAAAGGAGGACCTGTACATTTCTGAATTCCCAATTTATCCAAAGACTGAACTAAATAATGTTAAAATACCCTGGTTTTTAACAACACTTCATCGTTTGATTCTTTTATAATTTCTTTAACCTGCATATTTTCAGAACTAATTCTATCCCAGTCCTAAAATCATCATCCGCGACTCGCGTAGTGTCTCACCTCGTGTGGGGTTCGGTCCTGCTTACGGGTGCGAGTGCTCGGCTCTTTGTGGTCCTTGCCGGTGTGCACCACTTGTCCCTTGGTGCTCTTTCTGACCAGGTGTCTGCGCACGCCCGGAACATCTTCAAAACGGTGACCTGGTGGAGAAGAAGGGTGAGATGTGTTGAAGAATAAAGTCTAATGAAGATTGTTATATAACTTCTGCAGCCCTCAGCATGTAGATGTTGACCTTGCACTCCAAGTTAAAATCTCAGCCCACCAAGTCAGAGAAGGCCAAGCCACTTTGCTTTTGTTTCTGGAGTCCCTCGGCGGGGACTAGAGTTACTCAGGCTGGCAGCACTGCAGCCAGTGAAAGGGATGTGGAGAGAGAAGCCGGATGGCACAGATACGACCAGTCAATGCGAGTAGGAATTGAGTTCAAAAGTCAGTGGAGCGGCCAGCAATAGAACTCTGCTGATTCATTAAAATAGAACATAAACATTTGTAAAAAAGCTCAGCAAAATCTCTGTGTCAGGTTAAAACCAACACAACCATCTGAACTACTCTTACCAAAACAGTATCATCAAAAAATTATCCTATAAAAAGAAAACGACGGGTAGGTAAATAAGTGGGAGGACCTTTAAGAATACCGATTGTCTTACCTTTTTCAGAGCTTGTGTGTCCTATTAAACAAATAGTGAAGCTTTTAACACTCTTCATCGATGTTTCA
The DNA here is from genome assembly GCA_949357725.1 of Hyperoplus immaculatus. NCBI lineage: Eukaryota > Metazoa > Chordata > Actinopteri > Uranoscopiformes > Ammodytidae > Hyperoplus > Hyperoplus immaculatus. Next base: position 5,964,091 of record OX442369.1, read on the forward strand.
ACTCATTATATCAACAAATTTATCTAAAAAAAATTTACTACAAGTTCAAAAAAAGTATTGTTTGTCCAAAATGATGAGATTTCCAGCTGCTATTCTGTCCATTCTAGCTTTACTTGCACCATTTATAACTCTTACTAAGAGAGTCCATAACCAAGTGCAGTTTGGGGAAGACCCTGTAGTAAAATGAGGCCTGACTTGCATGTAGCACTTGAAGGAAGAGGAGGATTTTGTGGTGGGCGTATGGTTGCCGCTTGACTACGTGCCGCCTTCGCTGCCCAAGCTGACTTGTGCAAGTTTTGACATTTTGGAAAAACTTGCCACTTCTTGACCGGCGCGTGACCCCCGCGGGGGCTGAAGCTATCACAATGCATCAGTGGGCAGACGTGTTAACTCGCCTGGGTCGGACAAAAGGCGAGGAACGCTGATTTGATAATTCCTATTGTTGAGCGGCAGCCAGAGGACAGAGACACTTTCCCAGGATGATTTACGGTGGAATTACAGGTGATGAACCTGGTGGGTGTCACTTAGTCTCGTAACGACCAAATCTCTACTCCTTTACCTCCATCCATAGCCTCTGTATTCTTCCTACTAGTGCACTTCCTTCGCTTATTCCCCTAATGATTTAAGGTTGTGAACTGAGGTCCGGGTTTCACAATTAGCCACCATTTTGGCTCTGGCCCGAGTCCAGGAGCCTCAGCTGACAGCGGGAACAGCTAATTTAATAACGCAGGCCTGTCTGCCACACTCTGTGATGAGCTGCTGCTCTCTGCTGAGGGGTCGCCTCCCTGACGTAAATCTCCCCGGCCCTGAACACAAGCCCACGCTGGGCTGAGGGGCCAAGAGCGTCACGGGGCCGGCGGGGAGCCAGAGACTTCAATGTAGAAAGTACGAGAAGTGGGCCCCCTCCCTCCTCTCACACTGATGTTTCTGGAAGAATCCGAGCATCGATAAATCTAAGACTTTATGAGTTTTGCTGTCTAATCAATCAATTCAGGAGGTAATTCAATTATAAAAATGTATTTATTTTCATAATTCCGTTCGGAACAAGCTGTAAACACAAGAAATATTGCCATTGTATAAAGCTGATAAGGCAGCATGTTAGCAAACCTATTTACACATTAACACAGATCAAAATAAGCATTCATGGGGTGCCCATGGATCGCCCCCCTCAGGCCCAGGCCCTGCAGCAGACCCAGTTTCGAGTCCAGTCCTGGTTGGTTCTCTGCGTGTCTTCACCTCTCTGACCCATTTCACCTCTATCTCTACAAATCTGTCTAGTAAAGCAAAAATACCAAAAAAAAAAAAAAAAAAGAAAAAAAAAACAATCATTTTGAGTCGGGTTTGTGTCCAGCTGAGGAATACGCAAAAGTGCAAAATTCACTCTTTTAGCTGAAAGTTTGGGCCACACCAACTCCTAAAAAAGGGACATATCTGGCTCAGCTGCTCATTATAGAACTATGTTCCTCAGCTTTTTGTTAACCATGTCTGTACAGTTCAGCTTTAGAGTTTATGTTACCAGAGATATTTTTTTCTATCAAATGCACTTATGGTGAGGGAAAGCATGCACTCAAGTCAAGATGCCATAAAAACTATTTTAAAACCCTTTTAAAAAAGGCACACAATATGTCCTGGTGTACCAAAGCCTGTAACAACATAAATAAATGATCATTTCTACACTTACTCTTGATGCCGTCCAGGTCAGCGGAGGCCAGTGTCTGAGCCTCCGTCTCATCAGTAGGTATGCGCTGGTACTTGGCCTCCTCAGCCCCCGTCATGTTGCCCGTGCGTCGGCGCTCCTGCAGGTCGTAGCCGCGGCTGGCAGAGGACACGCGGGCCACTGGGATGTGTTCAGGCACAGCCGACTGTGGAGCGGAGCTGGACAAGTCGGATGAGTCCGGCTTACTAAAAGCAAGACAAACGAGACTTGTGAGTTGTAGCTCACGGAGAAAAGTGACAGAGGAATGGCATTTTTACTTTAGTCGATCAAACAAAGCTGGAAACATTCAACAATTACTAACCACCACAACCATCTCTACTGCAATAGTTAGATAGAAATGTTCTCGTATTAGTCCTTCTTATTCTGCATAATTTTAATTTCACAATTCAAAATGCTCTCGCACTAAACTTTATGCAAAAAAATAAATCAAAAAAGAATATACATGATATAGCTATGTTAAGAAAAGATGCTCAGCCATTACAAAAATCAAATAGAAACTATGCACTCACTGGTATTTAAAAGCCTGTTTTAAAGACTGAAAAACTGAACTAACTATTAAATCCTCTTTTATCAAGGTGCTTTCTAAAGCAAATGCGCTGTTATTATTCGGTAGCTCTCCGATCGACTGAAAACAAGCAAAAGGTGTGTACGCAGCTTTATCCCAGACCCTCATGAAGTGGAAAAGTAAAATGTCATGGGGGAGCCTGAGGGGCTGCTGCTGAGGTGTGTTGTGTCGTCTATAGCGACAGGTGATATATGGGTCTCTGGTTCTCGGTTTGTTCCGAGTCCATCAGATCGTGCCCAGCAGGCCAACTGGATGCCTGAGACATGGTAACGTACAGTGTGTTCCTCAGCGGCCAATCAAACATGGGCATGAGCGGCCTCCACCAATCAGAGTGTCGGTGAGAACATCTCAGCAACATGGCAGCAAAAGCATTGTATAACGCAATCATCACAGCAGGTAAAGCATGGTTATAAACCTAAGGCTCTCACGCTCCCATCTCTCTCTCTCTCTTTCTTTGACTCACTCTGAGGAAGATGCATCTTCAGTGTCTGCTCCCTCCCCAGAGTGTGGGACGATATCCAGCTCACGGGCTGTGTGAGGGCTCTCTGTGCTCTGTTTGGACACCTGGTCTTCATCCGAAACAAAGAACTGTGGGGGGAAGGCAAAGTGTGAGAGAACGGCTTACTGGAAAAAAAACAGTCAAGGAACCCAAAATTCAAACCAATAACTTCCGATATCAGATTAAAACAGAGGAGAAACAAAAGTATTACATCACTGTTAGCATATTAGTCTAAGGTAGAGAATTAAAGCGCTTCAATGAAAGAATATTAGAACAAATTTGGGATTATGATATAAAGGACATAAAATAAAATAAAAAAACTATCTGTCCAATGAGGGCTCCACGCAATAAACGATAAATGTGAGAAAATGAATGCTTTCTTTAAAAGGGGATCAAAAAGTTTGGAATTGATCAATTTAACTGGGATCAACAAGGATGCTAGTCTAGACATAAAGTCAGACTAAGACCAAGAAACGTAATCGTAAAGTCAAAATAAACAGATAAAACCAAACAACTCATCTCAAATAATATTGTCGGATTCTGCAGCATTGTACCATATTTAGTTACATTATGATAAATTCATAGTGGAAAATATGCTAACACTACTACAGTGAGTGAGCAGGTTGGGTGTCAGGTATCATTAGCAGTCAGTGTGATCCCCCTGCCCTTTTACACCTGTATTTACAGGTATCCTCATTTTCACTGGACAGTTTACATAAAACTTAGCCAGATCAATGCATCAAAGGGAGTTTATTTTATCTACTCAACTTTGTTAAGGGCATATTTATTGTGCAACCTTAAGATACTTAGTCTCCTTCACTATATATACACAGTATATGTTTGTCATAGCACATCTAAAATTGTGCCTTTGTTTTTTAGCTGAAATGATAAGACAATTCAATGATTTGCAAACCAATTGTTTGGCATTTTATCCACTTAAATATGAGGACTTGCAGCTTTGTTTTTGGTTTTATTTTACAATATTTTTCGGTGTGGGACTGTTGGTCCGACTTAAGCAAAATTAAAATATTGACGGACATATCGCAATATGAAGACGTTAACGTGTAAAATATTATATAATCCTGAAAAGAATAGTGTTTGATGCATCATTGTTTGAATATTTCTACTCCCAAGTACAGTTTCAAAAGACTCAATTAAAATGTCCCACCCACTCAAATTCCCTTAAAAGATTTTATGAAGTCCAATGCTTACCTCCACATCTTTGACTCTCTCTGACTCAGACAGAGCAGTAGCCTCTGTCCCCTCTTCATCCTCCTCGTCCTCGTCCTCTGCCTCCTCTATGGCGCCGCTGTTGGGAACATGGCTGCTCTTGTGATCCTTGTCCTTCCTCCTCTTCTTACTGCTCTTCTTCCTACGTCCCTCTGCGGGCAGTTTGGACAGCGGCCGGTGGATATGGTGGGAGCTGTGACGGTGGTCTGGATGGGGGAAGGTACAGCAGAAAGACATAAAAATGAACTTTGTTTGTATTAAAAGGTGCACTATATAACTTTGGGTGTGTCAGAGATGTGACTGTTTTCTCAGGTGTATTCTCATAACCCAATAAACTAACTTTCCACACAAGAAAATGGGATCCCTTGAACACTGTTTGAAGTTAGAAAGCTTCCTGAGAAGTTACTGTTTTACTGTTGTTTGCAACAGCAGGGCCCACAGTTTGGTTTACAAACATATTCAAGTCTTACGTTTGGTTCCAGGTTCCTCCAAAATGTTCACGTATGATTGATAATGAAATAATTATTCAATACTAAAAATTTAATGGTAGAGTAAATATGTTTTGTAAACCAATTTAAGCAAAACCCCCCTCCTCTGAAACTGCATAGTGCATCTTTATATGTAAAAGGGCCAAAGTGCCCGAGACCACCGAGCGCTTACATTCGATGTCCTCCTCATGGTAGGTGTGGTGCTGATCATCGGGTACAGCAGCAGCCGGGCTGAGGATCTGCTGGAAGCGCTGCACGCCCAGGGATTTGTTCAGGTCCCCATCATCCTCCTCCTCAGCGCGAGGGGTCCCGTGGAGTGACGATTTAGCAGACGTCTCTGGCTGCAACACAAAGGAACAAATACATTAAAGATAGAAACAATCGGGTCAAAGTCTGGGATATCCAAAGTGTTCTATAGTAATGGATCAATAAATAAAGAACAAGTAAATAATTAATGTGAATAAATGCAGTTAATTACAATACAACTTTGTAAAATGATCCAATGCATTTACAAAATGTATAATTCTTATAAAAATATAATATAATTCATAATATGTCATTTTTGTTGAACGACTTTTGTCTTATCTTACTTGCAATCAAACCAAGTGTGACCATCCTGCATAGTTATTCCTGCTTAGAATTAGTCTGTAATATGGATTTCGGACTTTCACTTAAACCAACACTAGAGGGAGTTCTGGTTCTGCTAATGCACCACAGTCAGGACATCATATGACCATACCAGGCGTTCTCATGTGCCTTTACTGATATGAATGAGCCATAAATTGGAAACAATAGCCATGTGCATCGATCAGTTACTCTTTGTCCACACACTGCTATGGTGTGACAGGGATCATGTGGGTGATAAGAGATCTGTTTTCTAGCAGCAGGATGCCGGGGCCCTGCTGCGCCCTGCTCTGCCGGTGGGATGTTGTGATAAGGATTAACTGGAGCCACAAAGCAAGTGAATCAGTGATCTTGCTGTAGCTACCTCACGGCAGAGTAAATGTTGCCATGACTACTGCGCAGATGCCTCAGAATCCTGCGGCGCAAAACCCTGCCTGTGGCAAAACTCAGGGGCCACAAAACATGTAATGCTCCCACAAATCGGTTCTCAGGACACACCAGCCATATATTAACCAAACATATACACTAGGTTTTCTCTGGTGAGGATATACCGTTACTTTTCTCACACCTACTGCTGCTGTTTAGTTTGTGTTTTTAAGTTTATGCACAGCAGACTGCTGAACGACTACAAGAACGCAGTCTACTATATTCAAAATGACAGTGGTAGAAAGTACCAGTATATTTTCTCAAGCACTGCACTTAAGTTCATGTCCCTCAAAATTGTTCAATAGTATGTGATCCTTCCATTTCATGGTATTTTACACTTGTACTTCAGAGGGAAAAAAATATTTTTACTCCACTACAGTGATCTCACAGCTCAATTTACTAGTTACTTTTTCAGATTAAGAGTTAAAGCAAAACTCAATAAGTTAATAAAATTAAAACATTAACATCAGTTAAAGATTCCCATGCTCCTTTTGAGCTTGTGACCCCTGTAATTAAAAACAACAATGTCAGGTTGGGGTCCTCGCTTGGCATCACTATAAGAAGGTCCACCAAAGAAATATTTCCTCTAAACAACAACCGTCTGTGGCCAGAAGAGATCAAATTATCCAATATTTCATGAATGAAACAAATATTACAGAACAGCCCGAGAAATTAAAATAAATTTGTCCAACAGAAGTCTTTTCTTTGCTTCTCCACTAATCCAACTCATCACCCATTTAATGAGTACTTTTACTTTTGATACTTTAAATATTGCTGTTAATACTAAAGAAATACTGTACTCAATACCTATTGTGAATGCAATTTTTTTATTACATAGTGATGTTTCTACCTTTCCATTATATGCTTTTCAACAATAAGACACACTGTATCAAGAACTTAACAAGTTCTGACATAATATAATATTAAATCAATTATTTTGTGCAACACATCCCATACAGGAAAAGTGGAAGCTAGTTATACAAGTAATATAAACAATCTTTGCCACTACTTTGTCCTGTACAAAGGTTCCATTTATTCCTCGTTAACACATCAAGATGAGTAAACGTGAAAAGCAACTCAAGAGTTCATCCCGAGTTCATTGCTCTCGAGGGATGTTCATGTATTAAGGCATGTCCAATGAAAGTGAGAAAAACCGACTCCCATGACCCACATGACCGTGCCGACTTTTACTCCGACTTGTTTTAACATGCCACACACATGTGACAGAAGCAGAAAAACCCTGCGCTGAACTGCGGGCAAACTGAGACTTGAGAGTAAAGAGGAGAGACAGGTCAGCCTGTTGGGCACACATTCAATATTGACCCAAGGTTCAATTCCTCATATAACTTGTTTTCCTGACATATCTACTAGAGTCTAAAAAAAAGTGAACAAACTATATGTGAACCTCTGTAACCCGCAGAACGAACTGCCAAAGACAATTCAGTAATTTAAAGCAACGCTAACACTGGCACGTAGTAGATTTCATTGGGACCTAAAACATGACAATGTGTAAACCCAAATCAGTCTCACTTACACATGTCAAATCTTAACGAAAATCTTTAACATTTCTTGTAATCAGACAACACCACACGTCCAAGTCATTTTCCCAAAGCTTCCATATTTAATTAGCCGACCGATCCAAGAACCTTTGCGTGCACGTTTCCCATCCAGATGTGTGCTGCTACATTATCCACGGGTTTATTTTTACAGAGCTCTCATTCATATCATGGTTTCACAGTGAATCCCTAGAGGTGGGAGAGATGTGTGAGGGATTCTCAAAGAGGTGAGAGAATTTTCCACAAACGAAACCATGTGCAAAAACAAGCCAAGGGGGAGCTGAGAAAAAACAAGATCGACCAGACAACGAAGAAAACTCGGACTAGCAGAATTATTTTCTTTAGTAAGGAGATTCAGGGACTTACCTCACTCATGGCGACCCAAGCTTAATAATCTCAATGAGCGTTTTTTTTTGATTGGCAACAAGTGTCACTGCGCTTCCAACACCACTGGAGCTCTGACCATTAACACTTCTATAAAGAACTGCAGGCCCCAGACATCCCCTCTCTCCCTCGTTTATCAACGCCTCGTGATGCTGTAATCAGAGCCCGTATCGGCCAACCTGCCACCTTCACCAGAATAAACACAACTGTGGTCCTACCTTTGAGGGCAAATGCTGCCTGAAAAGGATAAAGCCTTGTTTGAACAGCCAAGAACAAAACCTCAGGTTGACATTCATCCCCACATTTTGGCTTTACCACATGATGCCTCAATATTGACCGAGGTGCTTTTAGTCAACGCGACTTGAAGGTTAATGCATGTGAAGTTAAAGATCTTACGATTTTCAAATGGATGATTTTTTTCAGGCTTATTATTACTACATGTTACAAGACATGTTGGAATACAATTTTGGTCATTGGTTACAATGTTGTGTCTGACCAGAGGAAAACCCACTAATTACTACTATTACATGACAACAAAAACAAAATACGTTCTCTTGACAATGCTAACATGTGGTTTTATCATAATTTTAGCAGGTTTAAGTGTACACAAATTATAGATGCAAAACGTTGGTAAGGCTTTAGTTTAGCAGGGATTTTGTCATAAACCAAAGTAGAGAGGACAGATTCAAAGTTTGGCCTGATGACAATGCTTTGTGGAAAGTTGTTGCAAATCACCCTGAAGGGGGACCATAATGTCTTGTACCAAAGTTCATGCAGTCCAGCCAATAGATGTTGAGATATTTCAGTTTGGGTCCAAGTGGTGGAAAAGAGTTTTTAACAGGAATGACTCGGCTACAAGAATATCAGGCACAACAGACTGCAGAATTTTTTTTATGTTCTTATCTTAAATGTACTTAAATCTAGTGAATTATGAGAACAAAATATTAGCTAGTAAAACAGTGAATATTGTGAAGCAACAACGTTGATAACGGTTTTAAAAAGTAATGTGCATGTGCAGTTATATAATGAGCTGGACACTCGAGTGTGTGGAGGCCGCAGAGGAGATTATCTGTGTGGTGAGGTAGGCTCAAATCCCACACAGTCAGCACTTGGAGGGGAAAGAGGGAGATCGGCCGCGGATGTTGCAGTGATCATGATGTCCCGGGTGCCAGACGAGTGACTGCGCTCACTACATATCTTTGCATGAGTCTGCAAGGAGATTCAAGTACACAATACGCTCAGAGTTATTCGATAAAGCGTATGAGTTGTAACCCAGTTTTTCTCTCAGCCAACTCTGAATATTGGATTATGCAAGCACTGATTTTCACAACCTCCCTATTGCATCATAAACTAAAAGGCATGTTTGCACCGTTTAAAAATCATATACAAATGTTTTGCTGATCTACTGTGAACCCAAGAGACGAGATCATCCAATGTGTGTGAGACTGGAACATTTTTCAGGGTTTTCAGTAGCCAAACGGAGAGATAATTTTCCTTAGAGTGTCTCTTCTCAATTCTGTTTTATCTAAATTGAAGATAATACAAATCTGAGTCTGTTGAGTGGGATTCTGCGGTGGCTTCCCAGGAAGTCTGTGAGGTTAGCGAGTATAAAACATGATAAGCATGCAATGGCATTAACTGTACCCTTCTTATCCTTCTATCCGAGGTTTGACAGCTCATGTCTGGACGGCAGCTGTCTCACCGAGTCACCGATACGGTGGCAACCGTGGAACTATAATGTCAAAGCTCACTACTGCAATTTACGGATGTAGACACGATGACAAGTAATAACCAAGACACATGCAAAGTGGTCTGAAGAAATGTGGGGTCAGAAGATAACTAAACAGACTGAGGGAAATTAACAAAAAAAAACCCTATAGTGGAAAGTTAAACACTTTTAGGTCTCAAAAGTTTCAAACCTCTTTTCTTGTAAATATGAAGCTTCCTAGCTTAGCTTAGCATAAAGACTGGATATGAAGATGAGGGTGAATACGCATAGTTCCTCCATCGTCTAGGATTTGGTTCACTTTGGACAGAGCCATGCTCGTTATAACCCAATGTTTGAGGCTTCATGCTAGGCTAAGCTTACAGTCTCCTGGCAAGTCAGTTTTTCGAATCTGAGAAAGTCAGTAGACAAATTTCCAAAAGGTAAGCTTACAGGCTTCTGGTTGTGACCTAATTTGAACGGATATACATTATTTTGGTACCACTTATTTCATATAACTCACAACAAGAAAGTAAATATGCACATATCCCCCATTGTCAAGGATTTAGTTAATTTTGCATATGTTTGAAGTCTTTATGCTAGGCTAAGCTTATAGTTTCCTGGCTACAGTTTCATATTTGCTGTCAGATATGAGAACGTCAATCTTCTAATTTGACTCGCAGCAAGAAAGTCAAAGGACGGATTTCCTAAAGTGTGAAACTATTCCTTTAAGGGAAGTAGACCATAGGTTGGAAATCAATGGTCCAAACAGTTATCATCTAATGGATACAGCCGTTGTTAGCACAGCTTAATCCCACCAGAACAAGACACTGAATCTGAACATTAAGTTCAAGAGAAAAAGCAAAAAAAGAGACATTTGCAAACAGTATTTCACTGGTTGCAGCAGGTTTCCTAATATCACTTTCTCCTGTTAATAAATAAAAAACGTCTGAAATGCTCACATGCTCAAACATCTTTCAGAATTCACCTACAGACATTAGAGGTGACCATCTGTAACTAGTGACGCATTAGGCGAACATTAGGTAGAGATTATTACCTTGGATTTCTAATGCCTGAGAAAAGTTAATGAGCTGTTGACGAAGGAAAACACATTTCAAAAAGCAACAGAACTTGACTGAACATTAACCAGCTGCGGAGTTCGCGTAGAGGTTAAATTTACCGAAAGGACATATAGGCCAACAGACCTAAAAAAACTGTTATTTGCACTGTTTAGGCTAATGTGTATTTACTTGCTTTGGGGGATAAGAAGAACAAGCCCAAATATCTCACACAGAAACAGAGAGACAACCACGCTTTGGACTCACGAGTGTGTTACGTTGAGTCGTCTATGCTTCAATGAAACAAACTCACCTTAAAATCATAAAGGTAGTCCATCAAATTACACAGAAAGGTGCAGCGGCAGCGTAAAAATACAGCAGCAGGATAGCTGTGTTTGCTTTTCCAGACTCGAAAGTAAAAGCAAGGAGGTGACGACCACTTTTATGGAAGACAGACAACTTGTTTCCCAATAAAGATGGACATCGTCACATGACCTGGGCTGATCTTCAGGGTAGGGACAAGATATTACTCACTTTAACAACGTTAGCCCATTCAATATCCAATCGGCGCTGTCACACACACACACTACCGCACATTGTTAAAGGAGATAATAATTAACTTGGTGGAGTATGAGCCAAGGGAACAACCAATAACCGCAAAGGCACTGTCATACAGCAAACAGTTTTATCTCCAGTGAGCTTCTTGCTTACCAGGTTTCCTACTCGGAAGTCATACAGAAAGTTAGACTCTAGTCCACATCATCAATATGTTTCAAAAGCGTTACCTGTGTCACGGGCTATAAAAGGCAATGAAGACGTGTTGATTCAGACTAGGCTAGACAATACCTGTCAATTAATACCTTCATGTAGGAGAAATCAAGTTAAAAAGGGCTTGTGCTCCTAGTATCATATTGTGCAATTGTCTGGTTATAGCACCTATTCCAATTTTTATCTTTAAAAGACAAATGTTTTGTTTGTATACAACTAAAAAAAAAAAAAAACATAGCTTTAATAAAAACACAAGTTTCCAAACTATTGACATTATAAAGAAAAGAAAAGTACATTTGATCATAAGGAATTAATTTCACCATTTTTTGGTTACTGCATTTACAACTAATGTAAATCCATTATACACAAACACACTATAGAATTAAACTATCGATTTTTAGTTAGGTGGATTCAAAGGAAGACAACAAGATACTGTGTATAGTTAATGGTAATAAAGGTATCCGATTTAGTTGAATTTAAAACACCAAAAACTGATTGCCTGAAAATATTTTTCATGTTAAAATCAGCAGTAGAAATGTAATTTAAAACACAGTTTGAATGTACAATACGATATTTTGAGAGATAAGACAACAAAAACTAAGAAATAAATTTTCCTTGTAAAGTAAAATATGAGAAGTAAAGTTAAATCCAAGTCCCAACCCTAAATACTCTATACCCATAATAATCTATGCCTGAACTGCTGGGGTTGGATTTCAAACTTGAACATTACTTATGTTGTTTATGTCCAGCGAAGAAGCCCTTCCATAGTCAATGTAGGTATAGATGAAGATATTGCTGACATGCCACAGTGTTGTGCAACACTGGAAAGGGAAGCAGCTGACAGCAAACTGACAAAAAAATACAAAGCTAAGGGAAAGCACGTATTTCCTTAATTGTTGTTGCAGTGAACAGTACAATGCAATGAAAACTGTGAGAATGTCTAAAGGACAGCTCCAACAAGAACAACATGTGCTCTTTCAGTCAGAATTGATCTCTCAAATCTTCAGAATGGACACTTCTGACTGACCATTTAATAATATTTTATATACTTCTGCTCGAAGCTGCTCCTGTGACTTGTTCCTCTGCGACTTGTTAACTGAGTGGAAAATCTCTTTCTTCCCACTGTGCTATAAACATCACTATTTCCACTCACCTACACATTCAACCCACTGCACAGTCAGCTCTCTTCAACTGGACCTCTCTTAGAAACAAATAAATATTTTACTAAACTTAAAAACCAAGAGAAATGTGGTTAAAACAACTAAATGCAACCCTGGAATATTCCTGGATAATTCCTGGAATGCAATCGAACGTAATAATTCCTGGAATTCACAAACCATTGCAAACTGATGATCTAGCAATATGAAGCTGTGGATTTTTCCTTTAAGCTTGTGGCATTTTCTCCTTCAGCATCTTAATCATACTGAGATGAGCTTGTTGAGAACCTCTTGGGTCAAGGAATGCTGCTTTCTTTGGCTACTCACCAGATGTCCAATTCCCTGGGCACCATGTTTATCACATCAAACCCCCCCCCCCCCCCGAGCAATTATGTTTTTCATTATGGGCCAATATTATTTTAGTGTTTCCAACACTGGCAACCCCGTCGACTCAAAGAAAAGAGGAAGGAAACGGTTTCAGTCGTGGAACGGTTGACATTCTTTGCTGCTTTAATGAAAAGGGAAATTCAACAGGAGTCGCTCTTTGTGCAGATCTGAAGGGTTTTTGAACTATTCTGAGCTTTCTTTTTGTACTTTTGCAGTCAGAAGTACTGGATGGTGCCAGGGAACTGGCTCTATGTTGTGACTAGATTTGTACTAACATAGCTCTGCAGGGAACCGCACTGTCCAAAATACACACTGTGATGCCAGGGGGGCTGAGGCAGAAATCCAGCACAGAGAGAGAGAGTATAAATTGAAGTAGAGGCAAGTTTTAGAGTTGAATAGCTACAGTCTGAGGCATGAAAAGACCATCATCTAATGCTAATTGTGAGTGTCAATCCTGAATGGCATTAAAGCCCCTGGAAATCCAAATCCATAAAATCCTTTTAACTATGTAATTTGAGGAGTTAGTTGCATTATAGAGAGCATATGAAAAGAGGTAGGCATATTTCTCAATCCAAATTAATACTAATATAATACATAAATTATATCATATAATAAATATATTATCATTAAAATTTGATAAAATTATAAGAAATGCGGACTAGATGAGGTAGGCTATGCTCTGGTTCTCATGACACGGTGAGTATTTTGAACCAATCAAAACAAAAATAAAAACGATGACTGTTGGCTTGGATGCCATTTGATACGGCCACGCCCACACAGTCCTGTGAAACGGACTCTAGACAGTGAAAGTTTTCTTACTAAGTTTTATAATATTTATGAACATTTATTTTCAAACTGATTTTTGCAAAAGCTTATTAAGACAACTAACTTTGATATGATATATTGGTTTTTACTATTTTTGACCAGGTTTCCAGAAACTTCGTCTGTCACCAACTTCGACTCGTGTTTTTCATCATGTGGCCAACGACACTGGATTCTGACCTGAAAGGGCCGACTCAAGCTGTTTGTGTTCGTGTGGACTTACACTGTTAATAACCGATGCCATGGCATCTGTAATCTGGTTGGGAACGGCGTGGTTGCTCATGGCTCAGCAGTGGAGTTTGCTGCTGGGGAGGCTCTGGTAAAGCTGGTTTGGATCGGTGAGGCTTTAGCCCTTCTCTTTCTCACTGGGACTCAGGCAGCTTTTGGGCAGCATAACCTGGAGACAGATACAGACATGGAGGATTTATTAAACATGAGGCAGAACATTTACAACATGAGCTTAACTGCAATACTGTAGCTGTGGGCCAGTAATCCGTCAATATGAGTTGCCATCATAAAATATAATGACAGCAGTGTGTTATACTAAGATTAAAACCTATAAGCAACACATACAAGGTTTTAAGATGGGGTCAGCGATTCTCAAGAATGCTTGTTGTCAAAATCACTTGTCGTCAAAATCAGTGAATATCTCCTCACAGGCCTAGGCTCTGTAAACTGGTATATAAAAAAGGGGAATGCAAATAAAGGAGGCCCACCGTAGCTAGCAACAGGGTCATTTACAGAGCATAGGCTATGTATTAACACTGGATTTTTTTCAGGGTGCACACAGTACAGAGTACAGACAGGTAACGGATTGTAAGCAAATATTCACAGATTGTACACGCATTCTCCAGAATCACTGACTCCAGCTTTAAGTGCTGATTTGACTGATGTTATGTTGCCAAATGACTTTCTTTCAGGGCTGGACATCAGGCGTACCGGGCAATGCCCTGGACCCCCCTAGAAGGTCCAGGGTCCACGACACAGTCTCCCAAATTCCTGTGAGAAACACTGTGTGTGTGCATGGTTATTAAGACCAGGGGTTGTGTTCAAGCAGCCTACGCTTAATGATTTGGTCATTCATCAATAGAAACATTGTGTTGTTATCTGGCTCAGAAAGGGACCAGTCACTCATACGTTTTGGACTACAGACAAACATAGCTTTTACATGTTTGTATTGTAAGACCGCCTCTCAGAGGGCCCATCAGGACTTCTTGTATAGGGGCCCAGAATTTGGTTTGAGCTAAATGCTAACATAAGCATGCTATCCCACTCATGCTGATGCTAAGCAGGTATAATATAACCATGTTAGTTAAGCGTGTTACTTTGTTTGGTAACATTTGCTAATTGGCAAATCCAATGTGCTGAAGTGCAAAGCCAGCGAAACAGAAAGCACCACGCTTTCCTGTGCTGACACTGTGACATGTGGTCAAACTAGGGAGTAATCAACAGTTTCAGGATTTCCTGGAAGCCCCTCAAGTACCTTTGAGGTCCAGGACCCGCTTCAGAAACACAATAGTCCCTAACTGAATGGCGTTTTTAATGATGAAGTGATAACGCATAAAAAAATAACATTGTACTTGAATGAGGCATGATGGCAACAATGGCGGAAGAAGGACGTGCCAACATTTTTATTTTCTAAATCTGGATTTTAAAGCCCTGTAGGTCTTCCTCCTTGCCATTCAAGGTCATTAACCATTAGCGCCCGATAAGAGCCTGATAACAGTGCTACTGTGCAGAGGACCATTTGATAAGCGGCGGCACGTGCCTCCGTTAACCTCCACCTCCGTCACTCTTGAGTCTCCATTGTGCAGCGTATGACCCCGGGAATACAAAAACACATGCTAGAGATTTTTGCAGAAACGGTACAAAATGTTTAAGAAGATCAACCACAAGGAGGATTGTAAAGTAAATAAGTCATATGCTGACTGGGAGACACCATCATAAAGATATAGATCTTGATAAAGCTGAAACAATAAATCTATCAAGTTGTCAAGTTTTTTTTGTAAAAAGTTCCAAACACTCTTTTGTCAAGGCTTCTCAAATGTGAATATATGCTGGTCTTCTTAAATGATAATAAATCAATAATTTTTGGGTTTAGGACTGTCGGTCAGCCCTAATAAGAAATTTGAAGAAGCCAATTTGGGATTTGGGAGATGTGACATGCATTTTAATATGCAATACACCATACAAGAAATGGATCAATCAACTGCTGCCCCAGTTCTTGATAAAATAACCTCAATTTTGGCTGCAGATATCAACTGACATTTGCATGACTTGGTATAAAGTCCAACTGACACTGAGGATCTATTTCATAATATTTTATATTAAAATTTCATTGACACAAACAATAGAACCTTTGCTTTACAGTTATTGAATTAGTGGCCTTGTTAACAGAACAGTGGTCTAAAAGCGTTGGAGGGCCCTCTTTCGGTTCACTTTCCAGTGTCAGTCACACACCAGCCTAGCTCTTTGACAGCAGCTATCAACGAACCGATAAGCTTCCCTTGTGCCAGGGCACAATCATATCAATGACCTTGTTGACAACGAGGGATTTCCAAGAGGTGCAGTTGCTGTGTATTTCATTAAAACACAATCAATGACACAAGATTAAATACAAGTACGGAAATGAACGACGTGTATGTTTTTAACTGTGGATTTAACAAAGCCATTGTATGAAACCAAGACTCGAGACTATGTTTTTGCAATGCTCCTCGTTTGCGCTGCCATAATGGGAATCACTGACTGCACCAAGCTGTTCTACTCAGAATAATAACTTTACCTAGTTTAAGGGATTGCAGTCGGTTCGCTAATGCCGATAAAAAAGGAGCCTATTGGAGTTAGCTTGGGGGTGTTTGAAGATTACTTTCTCAGTAAACCTAGAGCCCACCACATTGGAAGAGGCAGGGTTGGCTACACAGGGATAAAGTTACAGAACCCTGGGATACGGAGCACAAAGCATGGGAACCAGCTAACCTACCTCAGGGCATGTCTGCAATACCACCGGTAACAATAATGATCAGAAGAATAAAACAATAACACCATTTTCAATTGTCTTGATTTTTTGAAAAGCTTAGTCTTACAATTATATTGTTTTTGTCAGCACTTAAGGACTTCATAAGAAGGAACTGGTTGTCCCTTGTGTAATAACTGAAATGACCACTATGGACATGGGCGAATGCTGTCAGTGCGAGATGAAGTGAGGACAAGATGCTCTGTATTCCTCCTGGAAGAAGTTTGTCACACCTTCCCAAATCCAACAAGAAGCCCACTGACTCACAAACTGTTCCTGAAACAAGATGAGTGTGTTGTTTGTTTTACACTTCAAAACTTTTCCATGGAATTCTTAGTCTAAGCTTCAAATGTGTCGTATTCACAGCTTCATATGTGTGCCCGGGAGGAAGGAAGTATGAAAACAGGAAGAAAAAGCTACAGCTTGATGGACGGGCGTCAGGAGGATATGCATGCTTAAATACAAAATAGCAACAGGGCACTTTGGGCTTATTTTTCTAGTGTATACTGTCGGATCTTAGAACAAGTTTACTAAAACACATCTGGGTTAATGCAAAATGTGTCAGTGTCCACCCTGTGACATTATATGTCACAGCATGACAAGCTGTCACCGTCCTCTTCACGTGTCCCTCCTAGAGAAGTCATCAGTATACCGTCAGGATCACATGACCAGATGCCTTTGCCCGAGGACTACAGGGCAGTTTGTGTCTAAACTACCATGTATGTAGCGTATTTACCTTAAATCTCTAGGCCCTAGAAGTCCCGCAGTTTACTTATTATTAGGTATGTAAACAACATTTGCTGAATACACTAACTCAACCCTTAAAGCTCTTCTGACTATTTGTCAAAGTTCCTCCCATCTATTATTTGATCATCGCAATGATTCTGGGGAACTAGCATTTACTTTTGCAGTTATTTACAGGCCAATTTCATTTGGGCAAGCTAAACCAATCTATTCGGAAATTTGTCTGAATATCACCGAAATGTTGACATTTATGCCATATTGAGGAGGGTGATGAGTCAAGAACCTGACTTTGGCCGTTTGTTTTGTCATTATTAAGATCAGTGGCATGCACTTGGTGGTGACTTATCTCCCCCCACCAACAGTGCACACAAGACCTGAAAATGTCCAGTCTCCATGAAAATGCCCTGCTCACCTCCCAAAAGATTGAATTTGTCTCCTTTTACTAGCAAAACAAAGCACGTTACGGATATCTTCTAGGGAATAGGAGAACAAAAAGTGAGGAACAAAAGTCGGATGTTAGCCTGGCACTCAACATAATGCCTCTTTTGAAATTTGAGATGGTTTATTTAGGACATTCTTAAATTTCGTGTTCTATCTGGGACAAATATCAAAAGGAGAGCTCTGCATGACGGGACTAAAGAAGAGGTGAGTCAGCACTAAATGTCCACCGAACAAATGCATGACAATCGACTGAGTTGCAAGAGCTTTTCACTGTAGGGCATGATTGGCATTTCAATTTTGTTTTTTTTACAGCTTCTTTCACTGTGATTTCATAGAACTTTTGACGATGCGGGCCAGCACGCGTCTCAACCCAGTCATTTGCCTGGACACCCAAACCCGTCCTGACTTCACTCAGCAGCTTGGCACACAAGTGTCGACCACAAGACTGCGTTCTCATCTACAAATTCTATCAAAAAAGGGCATAATTAAAGAAAAAGTTCAATAAACTGCACACGCTGCCAATATAAAAAGAAATGCTTAGTGGCCAGAAATAGAAGCTTGATCACAATGTCCAAAACCTCAACCAACGCACAGGCCTGTGATTCCACAAGCTGGACAATGACAGGGGAGGAAAGGAGCAGTTCAAAGTTTCATTAGAGAACCGGGTTTGCAAAGAACAAGATGATGTGCCATTTTTCTTCTTTTTGTTTGTTTAGCAGGCGATGCTTGTTTAAAGAAACACATTGTTTTAGCTCCAACTAGTGACTTGAAGATCATTTGTGGCCTTAATGTTTTATCTAACACAATAACGTTCTCAGCGCTTGCTGTAAGTCAACAGGGTCAACACTATTATGGCCCGTTTAAGAGGCATCAGGATGTTGGAAAAACTGAAATAGGGCAAACAGAGAGTGGTTTAAGGAGACACTTGAGAGATTGGTTTTGATCGGACCGCTGCGTTTAGAGGGGCATCACTTCCCCAAACATGTCCTTTCATGGCTCTAATTTCAAATGGATAACTGGGGAAAAGATATGTTTGTCTTACAAAAGGAAGGCAAGTGAGCTGAGGGAGGAAAAGTTGTTTTTTTCAGCTGTGAAACCTGCTGGAACTAAGCAGGATTCGTTTACAGTGGTTCCCCGTGGTACGAGCTTTAGTCAGCTCTACCCACTCACTCCTCACGTCAACTGGATATTGAGAGAGTGTGACACTAACAGGAACTTGATCTGACAAACAACTGCTGATCCCCTAATTGAGGACTCGACCATATAAACAGTGAATGAAATTGACAATTAAATTCATTAATTAAAAAACAAGAGGTACAAAGAGACACAATGAAACGACTTGAAAAACATGACAACTGTACAAGAAATACAAAAAGAGATCGATAATCGTGCCCATACCTTTGTGTGCTTACAGCAGAGAAGCCACCGCAGACATTGTAGTGCAATTCTGAACTCTGCCGTGAAGAGAGAGAGTGACCCCGGGGCCGGTCAGAGTGCAGGACAAAAGCAAATAGGAGGGAGAGGGAAGAGAGATAGGGAGAGAGACAAAAAGGAGCGAGAGTTAGAGATGTGTGCAGCCGAGTGTCCTCTCAGACCAACGTGCATGGACTGATAGCAGCAGCCTTCCTCCCCGGGATTATGTTTCCTCCTCCAGCCTGCTGACAAGTAGCCATGTGACTCCAGGACCCATTCAACACTGAGTCACTGGCTGCTGCCCAGACGTGTCCGACACACACACACACACACACACACCTTGTTTTAGACCAGCTTAGTTAGCTTGTTACATCTTCAAACAAAGCAAAGCTTATTGCTTTAAGCATTGTCATTGTAAGCATGTTTGCAGCACAATGACGTTAATGATTAAATAAGCACCACATGTAATGGACTGAAGACAAAGAACAAGGGTAAAGTGCTGATGTTTAATGTTTACCATGTTCATCATCTTGGTTTAGCATATTAGCAGGCTAACATTTGCTATTTAGAAGTTAAAACAAAGTATAGCTGAAGACTGACAGGGAGTGGAATATCATTCGTTTTGCAGGTGTAACTGAAGTATTAGACAAATTAAAAGGTTGGACAGATGGTGGCGCCATATGCTAAGATACAGGATCAACAAAGTTATTACAATATATGCTAAAATCAACCTTCAAAACTTAAAATGTTAACCTTATGGTGGCGTTGTAGGAAAAGTCAGGGGGCATCCGAAGATACATCATCATGCCTGTATAAAATGGCATGGCAACCAATTCAATAGTTATTGATATATTTTTATTCTGTATTTGACCAAAGTGCTGACTCACACTGCAAGAATAATAGCTAAAAATGCCCACAAAATAATTCATTACTTAGAAAAAAGGAGCATTGTAAATTGGTTGGCAACATTGTATGGCCCCTTCATCAGATGAGGATTACACATTGTGTTTCCCCATTGGAAACACTATATCTCTTCCTCAATCTACAGGAGTGCCGTGAACTCATTCTGCAACAGAGACAATAGGTGACCAGCTAGTTAATAAAAGGCTTTTGGACATAAATTATTTTTTTTATTTTTTTTTAAAGCTCGTCATGAAAGGGAGTGCCACCAAACCCTGGTTTACCACCACTCACAAGCAAATGAATGGGATCTCTCATGAGTCATTGTGTATCATTTTTCTCGTGAAGGGCATTGCAACTTTGCCAGGAAGCTTCCGAGCATCGCAATCGATATTCTGAAATAAGGAACGATTGTGTGTCAAATGTCAAACTTTTTTTTTACAGTTCAAATTTCAAAATTAAAACTCGTACACAATAATAATCATTTAGAACTGCATGTTTTTTTTTTATTTTTTATAATTGTGCATAGAATTTTCATTTGTGATTCCGAGTTGGGCTTAAAGACAATACAGTGTTCTTAATAAGTCTTTAATTGTTATCATCAATGTTTTGGTTCCACTTGGACTTTCTGCCTGTGCTGCTAAAATATATATTTTTGAGGGTAAACGTTCCTTCAAATATGCTACTACACCCTGGCATGCCACAGCCTCTTAGTGTATTTGGCAATGGAAAAATATAAACTTGTCATGTCATGGAAGAATCAATACTATTACACAATTAATCCCACCTAAAGTCATAAAAGCCACCAGATTAATTGTGTTTTGCAGAGAACAAAGAACAGTCCTGTGATCTTAACAGGTTGCTTACCCGTTTGCCAAATAATAAAGTGCTGCATTCCACATCAGCTTATATGAGCCTTAGGGCTAAAGAAATAACCAACATCAGGAGGTATGCGTCGATGTGTGTGTGTGTGTGATATAATTGTTTGTCCGTGGAGTCACATGCATGTCTTGCGGGGGGAAAAAGAAATACAGTCAAAGTCGCAAGCAGCTAAAATTGAAGTCCACTTCAAAGTCTGGGGCTTTCCTCAATCCCAACACTGTGCTGATAATAGCATTATCCGCTGTGGTCAGCTATATAAAGAGGTGTGACTTTATGCCTGGCCGGACAACTC
Organism: Hyperoplus immaculatus; assembly: GCA_949357725.1. NCBI lineage: Eukaryota > Metazoa > Chordata > Actinopteri > Uranoscopiformes > Ammodytidae > Hyperoplus > Hyperoplus immaculatus. Next base: position 5,985,162 of record OX442369.1, read on the forward strand.
TTCCCCAAACCCTGACCAACAGACCAGACCACATGCCATTTCACAACGACTGACCTGCAAGGAAGAGAAACACTGCTTTCATTATTGTTTGCTTGAGCCAATGTTTACTTTTTTTGGGTAGGTATGTTGAAATAAAACACAAACGGCTATAACCAAAACGATGTTGTGTGAATGTCAAAACACACTTTCAATGCTTAAAAGGAACAAAAAGATTTAAAAAAAAATAGTTCGTAAGACTTAAGGTGGAGTCTGCATTTATGAAGAATGCTTAATCCACTACGACTTGTCTGTACTGTGGGCACACTGAAAAAAATCCAGCGTTAATACACAGCCTAGGCTCTGTAAACTGGTATGTAAACAAAGGCAGAGGCAGAGCCTAAGCGGTGTATTAACACCAGAATGTTGTTCAGTGCACACACAGTAAGGACAGGTAGCGGGTCGTAATGAGATGTTCACTCATTTTGAAAAAAGTGATTTGACAGAAAAGGTTCTCCAGAATCGCTGACTCCACCTTTAATTACAAAGTTTTTCTAAGATAGTATATAAAAACAAAAACCCATCAAGCCTTCAAAACAAGTCTGCTAGTCCGTATTGCTACAGCACACAAGTGTTTCAACCAAGACAAACGGTTTACTCTAAAGAGGCCGGCGTATCGTGTCAAATTGGTCACTACTACAATTGAAACAATAGAAACTCACCAGAACACGCCTCGGTGCCGCCCCCTTCCACTCAAAGTCTTCTGTGCAGCTTGGTAAAGCAAAGACTGACCTCTATGGAGATAGAATAGGCTGCTGCCCTGTTTGTAGATCTCTATGGGGATTTGAAGGCAGCGTGTGTGTTGATGACTGATGCCTCCGTTTGCCTCCGAGTGTTTTAGCCTGAAATAGCTCAGCAGTTTTAGAAGTCACCCAGCCACGTCCTCCAGTCTTTCAACGAGCAGACTTCTGTACCTCCCTGCTACGCTCTCCACGGCCCAGTGGTCGCATTAACGTCCCTCAGGGGTTTGGCAGGGTCCAGCACTTCAGCATGACTGTGCTAAGTTATGTGCACATTGTCGCTGGAATACGTCCAGTCTCACACACAGTTAACAGCTGCACTCACGGCCATCTTTAACTGGCTCTACTTTGTCCTGTCAGAGGGGGCACCAGCCAGCAGCAGCAACTGTGCTTACAGCTAAGGCAGCACCTGTCTGTGGCGTAAAGGGGGATTGAGGAGGCAATCGAACCACGGCCGGCAGCTTATTTAATGCCGGCCCATTGTTCTCTATTCCAGAAAAAGAAAAAGCAATCACCACTCAAGCATTTTTATACCTTCAAGCAAGAGGATCGGCTTGTTTGGAATGCCGCAGGAGGCCACTGTGCAACTTTTTGAAATGGAAACAAATGTGCAACTTTGGGCAGGAAATTTGAGACATCAAAAGGTCAGAGTAACAAGTTTAATCAGTGAGTCAGAATCACATTCAAGAGGGAGGGTGAATACTTCTCAACACCTACACATGCAAGTCAATGAAGAGCTTATGCGACGTTTAACGAAGGAGGCCACATTCAAGCATCACTTAAAGGTGCAGTCAATGACTCAGGAAAACGCTTGTTTTTAAAATAACGTTATCAGAACCAGTGAATATCTCCTCACGATCTGCTACATGTCAGTACTGTGTGTGCGCTGAAACCCCGGCCTGGGCTCACTTTGTTGCATATCCTTTGTTTACATACCAATCTACGGAGCCTAGGCTGTGTATTATTCACACCAGATTTCTTTTCAGCGCACACAGTACGAACAGGTAGCGAAATGTGGGGTGATATTCACCGATTTTGACAAAAGTTATTTTGAAAACAAACGTTTTCCAAGAATCACTGACTCAACCTTAAATACAATTTAAGTCAATATAGCTTTTGCACATTAACTGATTTGTAGATTGGGCAAACAGTTACTTTTACAGTTCCAGACCCACAGGGCAACATTCATTCAGATAGAAGTGTACAGTACATTTCTGTCTGCTGCAGCTGGAACTAATGAGAGCGAAGACACTGAACCAAAACAGTAAAGTTGCAGGACATGAATCCAAAGCAATGAGCTGAAAGTTGCTAAAACAAGGGGAATTGTGGAACTGTTGGATGGTAATAGCCTGTAGATTTAAAACCACAATGAGCTACATCCACATTACACAGTCATTTGATCCATTGATAATATAAAAGATATTGATTTGTGCAGCTTTTTTTTTTTTTTCCAACATTGTATTTATTGATTTTTAACATTTTGCACATACAAAGTCTTACACATTAATCAGCAGGTTTGTACCCTATATTAGCACCAAGGTGTAGGACATTACAAAAAAGATATATGAAAAAAAAAAAAACATATATATATATATATCACAAGTAAAACAGGATTTAAATAACGAAAATAAAAATAACGTGAGACCCCTCAATTCAGGCGTCTAACAAACAAAACCAAAAGTATATAACAGACAAACAATAAGTCCAGTAGTATTTCTAATGTTGCAATCGGGGAATACAAGTAAAATCACATTACAATCTAGTATTCATCATATAATCACGTGAGCGTTGCAGAGGGCAATTTATTCATCCCCAGGTTCTTCTATCATATGTGCTATATCTCTCCTCTCCAGAAAACTTATAAACGGACCCCATATGTTATTAAAGAGTGACTCCTTGGCCTTGATAATGTATGTAATTTTTTCTAAGGGCAGAGTTGTAGATAACTCAGTAATCCATTTATTTAAACTGGGCATGCCCACTTTTTTCCATGACAGAGCAATTATTCTTTTAGCCAACAATATACCAATTTCTAAAAATATGCGGTGTCCTTTCCTAATATTGTATTTTTCTGGATATAGGCCGAGTAAGAAAAGTTTGGCATCTAAAGGTATTTGTATTGGAATAATATCCTGGATACACCTCCTCACAGCCTCCCAAAACTTATTAACTTCTTCACAGTGCCAAAGACGATTTGTGCAGCTTTTAAAGTCTCAGGTATCAATATGATGTCAGCCTCAAACAACCCAAACCCTGCATCTGCACTTAGACTGTATTCTTGTAATGATTATTTTCCTGTAAATTTGGATGAATAATAAAGTCTGTGTAAAGGAATAACAACGCTGTGCTTTATGACCCTTAGGAATTAAACATCCATCCGAGAGACAATGAGACAGTTAAACTAAGATCAAAACAAAGGGGAAATCTACATTGTGGGCCAAGGCCTGCAGCATTTTTTATTTATTTTTTAATGTCATAACAGAAGATTTATTGACCAGTTCTTAGTTTTGTTACACTCTGGTCACGTCCAGCTCCTGCAGTGTTAGGGTGTGGCACTCTCTCCTCCAGCACCGCTGCGGCTGCACCAGCCACAGCCACACTAAAGGTAAAGCTGCATGTTCTCACACAACACACGGTAATTGTGGAGCTGTGACCCACTGAACTTTGTAATGACTGTATTTACTCTCGGGAGACACAGACTGGGACGGGAATCAAACATCCCCCCCGGGCTCCCACAACTTAAACAAAAGGCTTTAAAATCTCATACTACGCTCCAACACAAATGGGCCATTTATCCCATTTCCTGGGAAACGACGTAATGCGATTCATAATTCGCCAGTGAAGACTATAGGAAAATTCAAACTTACACTCTGACAGGAAAGGATGCAAGGAAGTGGGGAGAGGATGCTTGTTCAAGTCCCATATATACTAGAACGTATAATTAAACGTTTTGAAAGGGACTACGAACTCCAGACAGCTTAATGAGGTTTTATGTAGGAGGTCAGTAGTCCAAGCGTTGCACGTTCCAAGTTGTACGGCAAAGGCGCTTAATGGTTATTAAATGCAACTTAGTAGGCTGTAGCAGAGCAACAGCCAAGCGAGCAAACTGAATTGTTGACAATGATGTGACTCCACGATTCCTAATAGAAAAACCCTAAAATAATAGTGTTTAGTTTAGATGTTTAGCGTGGATGTGTTTATGGACAAACTGCTGGGTCTGTTTATCTACAGTGGGGAAGGTAAAATAAACATGAAGAGCTGAGAGGCCATGATTAAAAAAAAAGAATAGAGCATATTATCTGGCCCTTTCCCTTCCTTGTCTTCTGCATGACCAAGTAATTCGCAGCAGGAATGTGAAGGCACTCTACTAAACTGTTTGAGCTTTGGCATTCTGTCCCCCTCTTTCTCTAGCAAAAAAATAAATCACACAATCAGTTTAGAATAAGTCTGTTTGACGTATTCCACTGAGCCGAAGGAAAACAAATAAAGGACGAGACTGTGGCCGCACAGATAAGATGGATCGAGCTGATGTGTTCAAAAGCAGGATTTAAAAAAGGACAAAAGGAAGCTGCTGAACAGCTCTGGAATTTGAGAGTGCAAATTTCTCCCCTCACCCCTCGCTCCCGAAAAGATCGAACAAGGTCAGATTAACCAAGACAAACATTTCAGATGCCGCTGTTGTGCCAGTCCTTGAAATCCTCAGGTTTGGGAAGGCGAGAGAACAACATGTCACAGTGGTTTTATTTACTTGAGATGTAATGATCTGTAGGAAGAGATAATCGACTTATCCTGTGTCTCGGCTTGACATCAAAGTAAAATCATCTCCTGGAATAACCTGCAGCAGCGTATGGATATGAATATACTGCCGAGTCAGCAGAGGAGACCATGCATCCTTCCTCCGTCCTGCCCCGAGGCCGTGCCCTTGACATCTGTCATGTGACAGATAAACTGTTCTGGGGTCAGGGTTTCCAGACCTGAGGTGCAGGGACCTGGAGGGACATTTCTAATGGGATTGCATGCATCTTATATGTTACTTACAACAGGTGCAAACGTGATCCAACGATTGATCAATTGATATGATCTAGAGACAAGTGCTTGGTTCACTGACTTTTTCTGTCACATGCCCCTTTAGAAGCTAAACAAATCCTCCCCAATGCATAACGTGATTGCATTATCAATTGGGAACTGACTAAATAAGCCATGTTTGTCATTAGTTTCTGCTATGCAAATTAAGTGCCTTTTCCCAAACAGAGTTTTCAGTCTGATTGATGGAGTGCTGCTGAGATGATATTCCTTCTGGAATATTCTTCCATCTCTGCAAAGGACTTCCAAAGTTCTCTTTGGACTTTAGGGCTTGATTGTCGTCTTGAAATTCACCCTAATGCACCCCTGCTTCATTGGAGTGTGCCTTTCTAAACTATGGCCAATCAATTTGTTTTTGCCACAAGTGAACTCCAAACAAGTTATAGACATATTTCATGGATAATTGAAGCAAACAAGATGCAACTGACCACATTCGGAATGCCACAGCAAATGGTCTTAATACTCATGGGTTGTTGGATCAGGAAAAATGGCAATTTTATCCATTAAAATTCAAATCTACAAAACAAAATGTGCACACAGTGAGGGGTCTGAATAATTTCTTAAACCACTGTATGGCTGTCTGAATAATCCTGTCCATATGCTTCTTGATAGCCCCCTCTCCCCCCATCATCACAAATGCTGTGGCCATTTTTCATTATGTGGACACACTACAGGAGAATGTTTAATTGCTCTCCCTCATTAGTGTGTCCTGCTCCACTTGTATCTGCAAAGCGAGTGAACAACAAACCAACAAAACAAAAAACCTCAGATGGATGTCAATGGGTTGTGACCTAGGGGTCTTGGGAAATAATTTGTAATGCTGAAACAATGAGTTGATCTGTGAATGTATAGCCCATGTCTATGTCTATGTATATAATAATGACTCAAAAATGCTTCTCAGATGAGAGAATTGAGCTTCTATTTAATAATATCTTAAATTTAATGTCGTTGGGTTTTTGAATGTTGGGGTCCCCCTTAAAATTTGTTTTTCAAAATTTTCTGACATAATAAAAAAAAATCATTAATTAATTGAGTTTTTTATAGAAAATATCAGGAAGATGCAGCCCTGTTATCACTGTCTCTGCACTTTGCAGGCAGGCTGTGTATTCATCTTGAAATAATTCGCCAATGACCGATCTTGATGATGTCACTTTTATGATCAGACTAATTAGCCTACATGTCAAGCTGCTGTACAGGCAAGCAAATTAATTAATGAATCAATCAATAACTGAAGATTTCCACATCCCCAAATCGCTCCACTATGCCTTTGTGAAAGCCTTGGTCAGGTCAGTTTAAAAAAAAAAAAAGACCTCATACACATGTTCAACTCGTACAAACCACCACTAAGCTACTGTCAGGAGGAGTGACCGCTAGCTTGCTATGATGAGGAACTCCTCGAACATCAGCATCATCTGCAAATACGCTTACCACAACAAAACTGAAAGTCCGAGCACGTTTCAAAGACTTTCCCCCCTTTATTACCTGGTCAACGAGTCAAGGAACAAAGCGAAGTCATCCACCATCAGCACAAGCAGACTTTGAATGCATGTGTGGCAGTTCAGTGTGTCACTGTCGCGTCTTCACGGGGAAATAAGTCAACACTCGAGACTTAGATCATAGCCTTCAAAATAACGATAGTTCAAAGCCGTCAAAAGAACAAAGGGAAATATACAAACGCCTTTTCACACGGCGAAATCCTTGCGAGGCTTACAATAACTCGCACATTCTGGCTTATTTACTCACCGGTGTCTGGTGCTCTCCTCAAACTCTCTTGAATGACTTGGCTCAACCTGTGTCAGACCGCTAAAATAAGAACACCTTTACTTCCGGTAGAAGATTCAAAATAAATCCCCTGTGTCACGACTGAAAGCGAATGCGGGCGTGTACTGTGGTGAAACCACACCATTATATGTAAGAATGTATATATGTAAATGAAATATACCATGACACGCGTTACAGCATGAAACGCATATCTACGGTTTTCATTTACTTTTATGTTGAAGGCAACCTAAATTATTTCCGGTTTTTCACTTTAAATACTTGCAGCTTGTTGCCGTGTTCTCTTCAGAAAGAAATTGCTGCGCGTGCGTGAATGATGATTCATATTTGTGATGAAGGCCTGAGGGCGTACGTCGTTCCGTTATGATGCTCATGACATCCAGCTGCATCAGGAAAATATTATACGTCGATAAACCTTCTTGAGTTGCTTTGTGACGTAAATTGAAATGCAAAATTAGTATTATTTTCCAAGCAAGTAGCTCCTTGGAGAACTGACAATGTTTCATAATTGTATTTATCTTTATAAAACAAATTAAATCCAAGCACTGAAACAATTCCCCCCCCCAAAAAAAACAATAAGTAGCCTATTGGGGATAATAAAATATCCAAAAGATACATTTAGTTTCGATTGTAGATGGAGATTTTAAGAAGAAAAACATCATACAATTTCTAAATCATTTTCTAAAAGAAAGAGCTTTATTTTCATAAGAAATTAAGTTTAAAAATCATGTACAAATAAAGCTGTGTCTACTAACAAGAGACTCAATGTAGTGTGCATGGTAGTATGTCTTGATGGAACAAAGTGTCAACATATAGATTAATGACCTTTTGACTCAAATGTTGCATAATTCTCATAATGTATACTATGCATAATTCCAAATTAATATGAGTCATCTCATTACCACAGTATCAAGGATCCACCATCATTTCTATATATTTTCACATCTGGCCCATGATGCCTTGCCATTGCTTACATCTGTCATTCTATGCTTGACCAGCAGATGTCCTCCTACTTCTTACTGCTCTGTAGTCAGCTGACCATCACCTGTTTGCACCTGTTTTTTATATGCTATCTTTTATCTTTTTTATATGTTTGCACACCTATCCCCTCAGTCCCCTAATTATTCACCCAGTATATATGCCAAACTCTTTGACGGATGCCGGATCATTTGCGCATAGTAGCTATAGTGATCCAACACTTGTTTGTCCCATATTTTAATGATCTCTGCCCGTTCTTTGTTTTTTCTAATCTGCCTTCCTGCCTCTAAGTAAACTGCCTTTTGACCATATCTGCTCTGCATCTGTGTCCTGCATTTTGTCCCCAACCACAACTGATATCAAAATTCTCTCTCTCACACACACACACACACACACACACACACACACACACACACACACACACACACACACACACACTTTTGAATCAGTAGTTTTTTTAAATTGACACACACTGTCACGCCTATCAGACTTATCTCACTTAATGACATATATTATTATCACTAACCCATCACCTACTTTCTTATTTGAAGTCATTTAAAGTTTGGCCAAGCTGGATTCCCACATAGGCCTACTACATTCAATTGTTGACCATTTTCACTAAAGTCAGAACCATGATAATGCCACTGGAGAAGAATCTCTCATGTTAATAGTAAATTGGTTGGAAATGTACTCAGTTGCATCAAGAAATCCAAAGTTGGCTGGGAAAATAAAGATGTTATAGCCTACCTCTGATTTATCTAATTAAAAGCAGCAGGCAGGATTCAATCTGAACAGAGTAAGAGGGACCTCTACTGGTAGCTTTCTGCTACTGCTTACTGCTACTTCCACCTGTTAACCCTTTATAGGGCGAGATAATTATCATACAGGTATTTGTGTACATGTAGCCTATGTTAAATACATATGCGCCTAGGTGGTTTATTGTTCAGGCAGTGGTTGGATTTTGGCTTTGTCACTCACTGAGCATAGCGTGGACGTGTGCAGCAGACCTCAGCTCTGATTGGCCGCTTTCTTGTTGTTATTCTGTCAATCTACAGTCGGAGGGGGATAGGTCAGTGTTGTTAGTTTAGCTTAGCAGCCTGCGCACTAGACCCAGACAGGAAGTCAACAAAGTTACTAAGTAATATTGGCCTCCATTTAATATCTCTATAATCACTGAAACAACGGGATGAGCTCTACTGCAACCCCGGTAAGAAACAATTCACCGAGCTGCGTTTGCCATGTCACTGTACTGTAAACGGATAAGATTAGCCTGCTAGCTGCTTTAGCTTTAGGCTCAGATAGCCGTTCGCCGTCATGCTAACGTTGTTTGTTGTCAACACAGAACCGGACAACAACAGACAAAGCGTTACATATAAGGTCAATATTTTATCTGTGGTCTAGTTTGAATTAAATGCATTTACTGTGGATTAATGCATTCACCCTGACACAGGCTAACTTACAAACTGTTAGAAACTTTGTGGTGTAACATTGAGTCAGATTGAAGACAGTTTAAAAGCTCAGATGTAATAAATGAACAAAGACGAATAAATATCTCAATCAACACTCTGAAGCTTATTCATGCTAAAAATACATACAACTATGCATGTGACATAAGGTTAAAGGCAACAACTGAATTTTTCTAACTAGCACCTAGAAACATTTTCATTGTTGTTATAAAATGTTTATTAATAATATGATATCAAGACATGAATCAACGCTCAACTATATTATAAAACAATAACGATTGATTAACATAAATAGAAAATTCATATTGTATTTAAATTGCACAACTATATGCACAAATGCTGTAAAATATCTGTAAAAGACATCATTGATATTGGTTAAATATTTAAACTGTCATGCTTAGGGAATATTAGGATGCTAAAAACAAAAGTCAAAATAAAGCAGGATATATATATATATATATATATATATATATATATATATATATATATATATATATATATTATCATATAATATAATAAAATATATAAAAAACAAATGATATTGTTGTCTGTTTGATTTTCCTTGGATATCAGAAATAGGAATACCTGGATAATTCATTGATGAGTAAGTGGGTAGTGTTATTTGCACAATCAATATGTGACGTATACAAAATGTGTATTTCTAACACACCAGGCATGAACATTTAATTTCCTTTATCAATACTACAGCTTATCTGTGGGCTGTGGTTTAACGCAACATCTGTACCTTTTCTATCCAGATAAACTAAACCCATGTTGCCATTGTTTTTTAATGCGATCATGGATAAGGGGAAAGTAATGCAAAGGTAGTTTGTTCAATCTTTGTTTCCATGCTCTTTGCGATGCCTGTGTGGTGTTTTTCTTGTTTTGCAGACTATCGGGGAGTTGTTCCTCATCCTCAGTGAGATGGGATTCACCCAGGAGCAGATCCAGGCAGCTGTACAGGCGGGGCATTTCTCTGTGTCAGATGCAGCTGAGTGGTAAGTTATCCCGGCTTCTTTTCCCTGAATCATAAATATGATAAGCATTCATTAACGTCTAATACATAATTTCTTGAGTTTCTTAAAGATCCCACATTTCTGTTAATCAATTCCATGCCCATATCTGTATTTTATTTTGATAGGCTCCTTCAGGGTCAGTATCCGAGACACAGGTTGGCCAAGCAGTCCTCACAGCCAGCTGAGACGGCGTTTGCTGCGTTCAACCCTCCCAAAGAGGCAGCTAGCACTTCAGAGACGCACACATCTCCTTCTGACAGCAGAGGTATATCAGCGAGCAGTTAAAGTCTGTGTTTGCTTTTAGGGATATAGGGCTTGTACATAAAGTCCATCATTGTAATATCCTGTAAATATTTATTTGAAAGCATGTAATTTAAGTCAATGAAGAAATAAAGAAATTAAATTGCTTAAGGGGCAAACTGCAAAATAAACAATTTTTTTTTGTTGGTTTTATTGTTTTTCAGGCACCTTGTCCCCGGAACCACTGCCAGTCGAGTCCCGCATCAAACAGGACAAGAGTGACTTTGAAGAGCAGCAGAGACTACGTGTTGCTCAGGAGGTCAAATCAGAGAGAAAACAAAAGAAACAGGTGAGCAGTGCTAACAAAAAAAAAAGTGGACTTCTGGAACCAAACAGTGCCAAATCAGCCAAATAGGCAATTTTAAATGATTTCAGAAACAGAACATGACATTGTCTTCTGTGTGTTGGTCTGCCAGGAGCGTGAGTCGGTGTTGAAGCGGATAGCTGAGGATCGGAGGATCCAGCAGGAGAAGAATCAGAGCAACGCCACGCCAGAGTCTCCTCCTTCCAGTGGTCAGGGGCAGCAGCTCGGAGGAAAGGTTCAGACTAATGTGGATAACAACTGTGTCCTCATGGTGAGGTTATGAAAAATTAAGATCTCTGTGTGTGCATGAAATGGATACCGGCATTTACTCTGTTAACCGGCAAAACATCCATGAACCGATAACAGTTGGTTGTGGTTGTCCCACATTCCAGGATCAAAAAAGAGAAATTTGTATTCAAGGTTGTCGCTCCTAAACTTTGGAATACTCTCCCACTGCATTAAAAAACAAAAACAGCTAAAGACCAACTTTTTAGACTTGCTTTTACTGAACGTGTTTTATCGTTGTTGTTATTTTCATATTTTTATTTCTGGCTTTTCCCTGTGTTCTGTAATTTACCTGATCTTTGCATTAGTCTGCTGCTCTATCCTTTTTATGTCTGTTTCTTGCATTTGTTGTGAAGCCATTTGTGAAATCTGCTTTTTTGAAATGTGCCATACAATTAAACCTGTTGTATTGTGTCTCCCGGCTGCAGATCCGGCTGCCGTCCGGTGAGTCCATGCGTGAGCGCTTCCCGGCCGACGCCCCTCTGCGCAGCGTTGTGGAGCACATCGCCGTGCGTCACCCCTCGCTGGCGTCCTTCTCCCTGCTCCAGGGGTTCCCGCGCAAACGCTTTGGAGAGGCGGAGCTGGCGTGCTCTCTGCGCTCCCTGGGCCTCACACCCAACGCCGCGTTGTGCATTCAGACCACGCCGCCTGAGACGCCTCAGGACGCACAGAGTCCCGCAGACCCACCGTTAGTAGTAGAGCAGAATGAGCCGCCGACGTGCGACGTGTCTCCTCAGCCACATGTCCCTGTCCCCGTCCCTGTGCCTGTCCCTGTCCAGGAGAGGATGGGCGGGCCGGACCTTGTTTTACCCCCTCCACTACCAAACCGGGTCTGGGAAGAGGCAGTGAATCATGCAGGCATACCCGGAGTCGGTCCACTGTCCGGGCCATCTCACTCCTGGGGTAAGTGATGCTATGTTAAAGATATATGGCAGATCTGCTGTCGATCCTGACATCTTTATCAATCAAAGCTTGTTTATTATGGACAATTGAATTAAGATACTAACCTATACATATCAATTATTTATAGAGTTGCAGAGTGGGATTAAATAAAAATAAACTAACATTGAAAATAATTTAAAGACCATTTTGAAAGTCTGTTTCGACATATAACATTCCTGGTGCTGTTTGACAGGGCGAGGCAACAGGATGGTCGTTGGCAATGTTGAGGAAGCTGTTCCCATAGAGGTCGATGAGGAGCAAGAAGGAGAGGAAGATCCAATGCACCTGCTTAACGGTACTACAATGCCCTGGTTATCGCGGACATCTCTTCCCTCCTTTGACCCACAATCCCCCCCCAATAAATGAATAATAAATAAATCTCAATTTATTTATCCTCATTGGACTTTTTCTTCTCCCACGCCAGTTAGAACTGAGTTCCCTCTCCCAATCGTATTAAGGCTTTCAGACCATGTGGTTGAGATAGAGTACTCTACATAAGCAGAGACCAAAAAGAGCTTTGTTCCAGTTGAAGCTAAAAGGAAGTCGCAGGAGAATCCAGAACGAAATATGTTGATTAGAGTTGTGGGATTTAACAATTTTTTTTTTTCACTTTAAAGTTCGAAAATTTAGAGAAACGCTTAAGAACAGAGGGTTGCATTAACAGGCATTGGACTTATTCTGTATAATAGATATATCAGTGATTCTTGAGAACCGGGACAAAAGGCCGTCTTCTATATGTAACTGCTGTTATCTCCAAAAATAAAAATATTTAAGATTGTAGATGTTATTAGGGATTAAGAATATAATGTCTGGAGCACAATTATCCCCTTAAATTTATTTTAATAATTTTTATGTCAAATATGACACTTGTTATCTTCTCACAACGTCCAAAACAGTGTGTTCACAGAGAGGGTTTCAATCTTTCATATGCAATAAAACCTGTTAAAAATTTACTTTTGATATTTAAAAATGCTTTTTTTTTCATCAAAAGCAACACGAAATAATCTCTCATATCAATAAAAACTGTTTTTCTTAAACTCATTCATGTTTTATATGGTTTCAAAGTGGAGGGACACTTTCTGTCACCACTGTCGGACAATCCATTAAAATGTAATAAAATCTGCCAAAATAAGGGGCAGCTGTCACTATGAAGGACCTCTTGTCACATTCTACCTCTGCAGAGTACATTAGAGTCAGACAGGCTCTGATAAATGTTGTAGTTTTAGAATATTTTACATTACAAATCTTGAAAGTCCTGCGTCACAACCATGATACGTCAACACCGACTTACAATTTCTGAAGAAGTTATTTGAAATGTTTCGATCATTTTATTTTCCTGAAGTAGTTCATACTAGCACCTATCATCAACAGAAAAAACAAACCGTTACTAGAAAAACTCTATTTGTTCTGTTTAAGAAATGTTAAACATGTTAACACCGTCAGATATCAAAAACATGTATATTCATATACATTTTGAAAATATTTTTTTCTGGCTCTATCAGTCTTGGTGAATATTTGTGATCATTATACCTCATGGGTCTAGCATAAAATGAGGGAAAATGTATTTGTGTTTATGGGGTCTGACGGTGTTGACACAAAATAAGGAATGGCAAGCTAAAAAGCCCATTTTTATAAAAAGGACAAAAGCTGGGAGGTTGTGTCAAACCTTAGCTCAGTAGCTTAGTATATGTTGGATACATACATGTAATTTAATTTGCCTAAACATAGGGTTTGTATTTTTTTAACATTGCACCCTGTTTTGTCCCACTTCTCAAGAATCACTGATATATGAGCTGACTTCCAATGTAAGTGACAATGTGAGATCAGAATTATCTCATGGATTACAACTGTCACTTTTGTAACTTCTACAGGAATGCCAAGGCTGCCTTTCTTGCCGGAGAATAGATTTCGTGCAGATTTTGAGCCCAGGCATCACTGGCCAGAGCAAGGCAATCGACTCAGGTGAGTGTATATGGCTGTAATATAATATTGGAAGTGTTTCACAGTCAGCAAAGGCATGATGAGGGCATTATGTAAAACAGTGTAGATTTCCTAGCGTTACATGTTGTCTTACAGCAACAATGTTTTCAGTTTAACTTCCTGTGGTTCAGTTGTAGTTCAGAGGAGGAGGGAGAGGAATATAGATCAAATCTTGCTGACATTTCAGTATGCAGTGGAGCTGTGTACACACAATTTCACCATAAAATTTACATTTTACATGAACATTGAAATGCAGTGAGGGTTAGGGTTTTTGACCAATTGTTCTTGTGTGTTTCAGGGAGGCTCCTGAAGAGGAACCAGCAGAGCCTGAGGAGGATGCGGCAGGTCGGGTGGCGCCCGCAGCCGCCGGTCTGGCTGCAGTGGAGCGACTGCAAAGAGCCGCGCAGCAAGAAGACGCCCCTGCCTCCCAGGGACAACCATCGCCCCCCAAAAAACAATTCAGAGCGCCCAGCGTGCCGTCCCTATGTGCCTTGGCCACCCGCGCAACTGTCCAACTCATGACTGGTAAAGAGGCAGTGTCTAATATTCAAGACTCACAGATTTTTTTTCAGGAATTGCGTGCTGTCTCATCGCTTTGTTTACTCACTGTTGTCATCCTGTGCCTGTGTGTTTGTTCAGCTCCCAGCATGCAGTACAGCAGCAGTCTGGCATGCCTCACCCCGGAGCTAGCAGAGCTTCTGCTCAACCACATGTCCCGTGAGAGGCTCCTACGTCCACGCACCCTGGAGCTCTTCTTCGGCTGCCCGATGCAGAAGTTTGTCCTAAACTGCTACCCTTACTCCACCAATGAGCTCCTGCGGCAGTTACGGGCCTTCACAGCACTGAAGCATCTGAGTCTGGTCAACTCACCTCTCATTACAGGTATAGAACCGTATCCCTTGATCTTTGTGAACTTCTGCAATATGTTTGGTCGATGTCTGTGCTATGGAAGTGTATTGGGGTCATGGGAGAGAATTTAATTTAAATTTTTTTCTTAATGTACTTTGTGACAAAATTTGAAATGTTAAGAATAAACTTTACGGTTCAAGACTGGGGTAAAGTTGGAAAGACATTGAGAGATTTGAACTTCCAGAATCAATATATTATAAGAAAAATGTTTATTAAGACACAAGCGATGCATCTTATCTCTCCTGTGGCCCTAAAACTGTTTCTGTACTAACCTGTTTGATCTCAAATATCCTAAACCTGTTGTGTTTAGACTCTGGGCTGTCTATCCTGTCCAGCCTGGTCAAACTCCAGCACCTCAACCTGGCCTCCTGTAGCAAACTGACTGACTCCTGTCTGCAGCATATAACAGGTTAGGCTTTCTACAAACCCTCTGGCTCAGACTGTTACTCAAGGACATAATAGCCATAATCTATTATGTAACACTTTATAGGCATTTACAATTACATGCAAGAACGCCAGCCGGATCCCAACAATAAGCTGCTCTGTGTTAAGTACTCGCATTAGGCGTGTAATGGGAATTTATCGACCTATTTTTCTTCCTTCTCTTTTGCGTGGAAAAAGGATTAAAGAGCCTGTGTTTCCTGTCCCTGGACCACACCAAAGTGACCGATGCCGGCATGGTGCTGTATCTCCGGTCGGCTCCGTCCTGCCTCTCTCAGCTCAGCCTGAACCAGACGGCCCTGACTGAAGCCACACTGGTCGTCCTGCCAACATGTGTGCCACAACTGCGGCTCCTCAGCATCAAGCAGACAAAGGCACTGTAACTCTTAACCCGCATGTCATGTTTAGCCAGTTTTTTTTGAATGATTTTAAAGGTTCAGTTAGTGACATGGTCCTTTTAGCTAACTTCCTGTCGGTGACTGCAGTTAGTAGTCCTCTCCCTCTACCTCACCACCACATGAACGTGCAACCGTCTTCGTCAGATAGGGCCGCGATGTAGAGCAGCGAGTCATCGTTCACGGGCACAGAGACCCGCCTCTTTATAGCGCTCTGTCTCCTGCATAAAAACAAGAGGGATACACGAAATTTTACCTGGCAATTACTGCAAAGCTGAATGACTGGGAGACCTTATGAACTGCGCTGTTTACACTGTTTAAGTGATTGCTGTATGAATATACTGTACAGTGATTTAACACGTATATTAACAAAAAAACATCACTTACTTCTCCTTTTTAATGAATTACTTGTGTGTGTGTAACTCCAGGTTAAGGATGTGTCCGCTTTGTCAGAGCTGTCCTGCCTACAGACGCTCAACCTTGACGGGACAGGCGTGACAGAAAGCTCTCTGGAGCACCTCGCCACCCACCCAGCCCTGTCTTCCCTCAGTTTGGCTGGAATACCTGTTGCCGACGGCAATCAAGCCCTACAGATCATCTCAGGTTGGTAAATGGAAAGCAATATTCAAAAACAGATGGAAAAAACTAAATGGTCCATGTAAGGGTGGGGCTGTAAAAGCGTATCTCTTCTCAGAAGGGATCATTAGAAAAGATGGCAAACGCAAACAAGCTGGTCGCCAAAAAAATTGCAACTGCAGCTTAATTGTGTATAGCCTTTTTGATAAAAGAATGCAGTTTAAAATACTTTACACTTAAATAACATGCAGTGATTATGTCTTTCCTTCGTTTGGAACCTAGGTTGGTTTTGAGTTACATCGTGATTAGTTCAAGCACTGTTCAGTAATAATGAGTATTTGGTGAAGATACCTTCATCGCGATTCGTTCAATGTAATCTTGTCAACTGTAGTGTAAGGCAAGAAACAAAAAAAAAATACTGAAGGCTATGAGTAAAAAATAGGTATTACCCGATGGTAATACAATGTAATGGGGTAGAATTTTGGGAAGGTTTAAAGGTATCAAAAATTAGACCCTTGTTGAGGTTTGTGGCGAATCTAACTCTTTCTGCTTTCCTTGCAGGTCTACGGTTGACTCAGCTGACCCTGCCTGGGCGCCACTGTGTAACAGACAGCGGCTTGTCCTTCCTGTCTAGACTCTCTGTGCTCTTAGAACTGGACCTGACAGACTACACACAAGTCACAGACCAGGGAGTGACCCAGCTGTCCACCATGACCAGGTCATTCTCACACCAGTGTTCTCTACTGTACAGCACAGTGCATGGCATGCAGTTAATTACTTGCTTCAGTGCAGTTACAACAGGGATATTGACAGGAGTATTGTGTGTACTTTGTGTAGGTTAAAGAAGCTGTCACTTAGCAACACCCAGGTGACAGATGCAGGGCTTCCCTTTCTGCGTGGCCTTCAGGACCTGCAGGAGCTGTGTTTGGACCGAACAGCAGTCACCAGCCGAGGAGTGGCAGAACTCATCGTCTGTCTGCCCCACCTCCAGGTGATTTTAATGGGGACATTTGTATATTTGTCCAGCAGTCTGTTGCCTAGCACAAGCTATTCATATAATAACCATAGGTGAACTTAAATCACATTTCACACTGGTTCCATTTTATTTGGTTAACAATTACCCTGGAAATTAAGGTATTCCTACTGTATTCCGCGATAACACTGGGTTAACACGCTCATTTACATAGTTGATGGGTTATAAACTTTTATATACAGTCCGTGGTTGTAAATTATTGTTCCTAGCTCTGCAAATGAAACAGTGCTCATTACTTATTTACAAAATATGTGAAAATGTAACTGAAAAATATCTATATGCATGATATTTTGCTGATGATGTCAATGTTTTTCCCTGTGTTTTCTTAAAGGTGTTGGGGCTAGCCAGCACTCAGGTGGGAGACACAGTAGTGAGGAGAGGTCTGATCCGCTGCAATCAGCTTGTGAAGCTTAACCTCAGCCGCACACGCATCACAGACCACGGTGAGGTCAAACTCCAAGCCACCTACCCAACCCTCTTACTTCATCTGACTCAAAAGCTCTCTTCATTCTCTTGTGGACAAATCTCTGTGTGCTTTTCCTCAGGTCTGAAGTTCCTAAAACGCATGCGTCTGGCCCAGGTGAACCTGGATGGCACCGGTGTGAGTCTGCTGGGCATCGCGAGCCTCCTCACTTTGACCAACATCAGCAGCATTCGGGCCAGCAACACACGCACCATTTCCCCCGATGACGTGTCGGATGAGGAGTGGGAAGCCCAGTGAGCGTCAACAACACCTCCTATGGTCGGTCCACGCATACTGTAAGGGAGTGTGCCTCTGACTGCTGCGGTCCCCTTATAGCCCCACGAAAAACATGCTACTGTCGGGGAAAAACAGCATTACAGAAACACTCCACCTATTTTGCACTGTTTCAACTGCGGCTAGTGCCACCAATCTGTCAATTACACACGCTACCAAGTTGACACCTTAAACAAGAGCCTTGAGTTAAAAACCAGGCCATGTCTAACGTTTACATATATACGGATCGATCCCCTATTTCCTTACATAACCTGCAGCCCCTTTGTCATTGGAATAAAATAAACTTTAAACCTCAACGTGCAGCCTTGTAGTTTGGAGCTATCTGTGTTTCTCCTGGTTGGCACTCTTTTGAGCCAACTGGAAGAAATAGTGACTAACAGATTGATGTAGAAATGATATCTTAAATAACAAGAATTCCACCTAATATGGTTGAAGAAAATATTTGGAGGATGTGAAGGCATATATTAGTAATATAAATGAACATTGATGCCTGAGCCCGTATTCATGTCATGTTGGATATTTTAAGAACTGGAATTTACCCCGAGTTCACATCAACCTACTGATGTTTATTCTTTAACTTGAATATGCGACACTATTAATTGTACAGTGTTGGTACATCAAACACTACTGCACATGATGTCCAAGATGGTTAAAAATACCTACATTTAGTTATTGTTGCCATGGTTACAGAAGAGGTCTTCTCCAGTTTGATCTGTTTTAGTTTAAATCCATAAATTGTATAAATGCCCACGTTGGTTCTGTATGTAAGGGTATCGTTGCCAACATGACAAAGTAATTGCTTAGTCAAGACAGTCACTTACAGTACATTATCGCTTTAAGACATCTTGCAAGATGTATAGATTGGTTAAATGATTGATTTAGGCAGGCCAGTGATTTGATTTTTTCTTTCTTTTATCATGGGCAGAATTAGTGCAAAGTAATGTTAGAACATGAACAGGATAGTTAGAATTTTGTTACAAGAAACAACTTTTGTTGTGGTGGCAGAATACCAACGATGATGTTGACACCATTTCCAGTTTGACATGATCACATCTTCACTGTTTTAGCTCACCTGTTTGAATGTTAGGTTATAGCAAACCACAAGTCCCCTCAAAAACTAATTTACCCTTTTTTGAATGCATCAGATTCAGTTTGTTTTACTTAAGGCCGTTTCCAATGACATTAGTAATGCCATAAATTATAATCCCATGGACCCAGCCATTTACAGTGACATATAGTGGCATATAGTGTGGTAGCTGTAAAACGAGATAGGATCTATGCAGCCATGAGGCTCACAAGCCAGAATCCAAAGCAATTTATTTTACCAGTTCAAGTTGTCCTCCTGTTTACAGAGATGTAAAAGTTTATTTTCCCTGATTTTTGGATACGAGCCCTGTATCCATCAAGTTTCAAAATAATAAAGTCCTCTCAATCTAAATGTGCCGTTTTTATGGTCTGTTTATTCTGACAACCCTTTATTGCATTACATTGTTAAATAAGGCAGAACTGCTCTTTTACACTGAAAAAAAGAAGAAAATCAACTTTTAAATATCAGAAAATATGACCTAAAAAGCTGCTGCATACATGGTGGGGTAAAACAATATTTGGAAAAATAAAAGTTTCCATGAAGACAGCAAGATGGAATGCATTCCAAAATGCACTGAGATGCTTCAGGTGAATCAGCCAATCAGAGTGCAGCCTGAGGTGAGGGGAGTGGGTGGTGGGATTGGGTCAGCACTGTCAAATCGAGATGGAATTACAGTACAACATGTACAAGAGACGTGTCCAATAAGATGCATAAGAGATTGTTTCAGTTCTACTAAAGGACAATTCCTGCAATGCAAACCCTGCTCGTCCCCTCAGGAGATTGCAGGTCAAATCCATGATGCAAGATAAAGAAGTGGCTCAGAGTGGGATGTTTTCTTTAGATGTCATGCGTTTGCTTTGCAATCCTTGATTTCAAGTGCTCCTTGTACGCCAGGATGTCCCTATTCCACTTTGTGATGGTTTGCTTCTCGCAGATCCAGATCTCTTTAGCCACCTGGAGGAAGAAAAAGATGAGGTTTAAAAAAGATGCTAGCTACAACTAAGCCAAGTTAAATCATCTAGTTTAAAGCACCATTTCCAAACAAATGTATCGAATAATGAATAAATACCTGTTGAATTAGCCTGAAGTCGTGGCTAACTAGCATCATGCCGCCGTCATACTCGTTGATAGCGTCCGCTAATGCGTCAATGGTCTCGATATCCAAGTGATTGGTGGGCTCGTCAAGGAACAGCATGTGAGCCTTTTGCCAGGCCAGCCAGGCAAAACACACCCGACACTTCTGACCATCAGACAGGTTCCTGATAGGACTGGTCTGGAAGATATTTCAAAAAAAGAGGAAATTTAGAGACAGTTGTGATCCAAGACAACAGGAGCGTTGCCCTTTCCCCATTGTGCCACATCTGTAAGAGAATCCCAATCCTACCTGCTGCTTCCCCGACAGCCCGTAGCGACCAATGATTTTCCTCATCTCCTCCCTCTCTTTGATCTCTGGGTAGCACTTCATCATGTAATCCAACGGAGACAGGTCAAGCTCAAGCTGCTCTGTCAGATGCTGTAACATAGGCAGATACAAAGGAGACATTTAATTTACAGTAAATATACTTTCTTCGTAATACTACAATTAAAACATGAAGACGTAGTGAGGTGCCGCCAAGAGCCTCGAGATGCTTTTTACCTGGTGATATCTGCCAATCTTGACGTGAGAATTTTTGCGGATCATGCCATCGGTGGGTAGGAGCTACAGAAAACAAATGTAAAAAATGTCAGTGAACACTCGAAACGCAAGTTGTTGCAGGATAATGGGGAAATACACTGTCCCTACCTCTCCCATGAGCAGCTTCAGCAGTGTGGACTTTCCTGCTCCATTGGGCCCCACCAGAGCAACTCGTGAATCCAAGTCAATACCAAACTCCAAGTTATTATATATGTTCGGCTATAAGAAAAATTAACAAGATGAATGAGAAATTAATCCATGTTAGTGAACAAAGCTCTGTCCTTGCTGTAATATATATACATACACACACACACACACACCTTGTTGTCACTGTACTTGAAGCTCACGTTCTGAACCATGATAACAGGAGGAGGAATCTTCCCACAGGAAGGAAAGTAAAATGACAGAGTCTGTGGGAGACAGAGGCAGGTATTAGTATCATGACAATATAGTTTTTAGGCAGGTTGAAAAAGTGTACGGCTTCTAAAGCCACATCATTAATATCCCACATCTGTACAATACCTTGTCGCTCTCAACTTTTTCAGTCAGGCCTGATGCCACCATCTTCTGCAGTGTCTTCTCTTTGCTCTGTGCCTGTCGGGCCAGCTTTGCAGAGCCGTGACCAAACCTAGCTATGTAATTCTAGAGGGACGTAAAAAAATAAATAAAAATGTAAGAGTTTTGATTTAGCTAATGAAAAATTAATTTGTGAAACTTTCCACCACATGGTGGCTCTCATTTACCTTCATGTGTGTTATCTGGTCCTGCTCCCAGTTGAAGCGTTTCATCTGGTTCTCTTCCAGCTCCTCTCTGGTCTTAATATACTGGTCATAGTTACCCTTGAGGCAAAAATACATTTGCATGGTCATCCAACAGGGCAGCACACAGACTCATAATTAGCACAGCCTATAAACAGCCAACCCCCATTTTCCTTATTTAGCATTACATGATCACACATAGGAAAGTCAATTCAGTCAATACAGTTAAGACTTTCTAAAGGGACGCTTATGCCTCGTTTCCACCGAGTAGAGCGGGTCGGATCGGAGCAGTTCGGTCCGGGTAGTTTGGCTTTTCATTTGCCAAAAGTTGGGTAGGGTACGGTTTAAGCGCACCTAACCGCTCTGAGCCGCTCCAAATCTCAGTACTCCTCCGTAGGGGTACTAGCCGCCTGAAAGGGTGCCGAAAATGCGGAGCTACACACTGCCGTCATTTGATTGGCCGAAAGAATCATTTCCGCCATGTGTAATCATCTCAGCAAGAGTGAAGAGGGTATTGTGTTTTGGCGAAAATGTGAGCACAGCACTGTTTATTGTGTGGTGTTTTTCCTCGTCAATAAATTAATCAGTTGGTTACACTGTATCCCACTGCTACGATGTCACGTAGCTGCCGCAGCCAGCACTGTTTGCTCACTGTCTCTATGAGTTGCACCGAGCCGTCTCTGTGTGTTTACGCCATAGCCTAGACCTAGATAGTAGTAAATACACGCTCACAACAATACGGGGGGAATAAATAAAAAAGCGGCTGGTTTGACCGAGCAAAAACGAGAGACCGCTGGCTTGACCACAGTTGGTCGAAAGAATCATTTCCGCCTTGTGTAGTCACCTCGGCTAGAGTGAAGAGAGTCAGTGTGTTTTGGCGAAAATGTGAGCGCGGCACTGTTTATTGTGTGGTGTTTTTCCTCGTCATTAAAAGAATCAGTTGGCTACACTTAGGCCTTTCACACCAAAATGAACCAAGAGTCAGTTCCAGGCTGGTGTTGGGGTCAGTTCAAAACTGGTTACAGCCTTATCCCAGTTATGAACCGGTTGGTTTCACATCGACCGGAGACAGCCATGGAGCCGGAAAGAGAGCAACGTCATGACGTCACTGTAAACGTGTGTGTACGTCGCCCGACGGCGCTGCTCTTGTGGCTAACGCTAAAGCTACCGCTAGGTTTAAGCACAACAACAGCGGCGAATACGTCTTATTTTTACACGTGTTAGCTTTCGCTTTGCTTTCTTAACCAAACAGGACCCATACAGCGTATTCTCGCCGGTCAATTTGATCGCTACGTTCGGTAATTATGTTATGTTTACGTCTCGTAGTAGCGGTGTTTTTAAACATGGCGGGCATGAGGTTTTAGTTGGTCTGGTTGGTCAGGATAATCCCTCCCCCCGGCCGCTGGCGCAAGCGGTTCACTTCAAACCCTGCTCAATCCTGGGGTATGAGTTGAACCGGTTTTTACGGCCCGGAGCAGGCTTTCTGGCGGTGTGAAACCAAAACACTGGCTCTAACTCCGAACTAGCCCAGAACTAGCACCGATTTTGCGGCGGTGTGAAAGGCCTAACTGTGTCCCACTGCTACGATGTCACGTAGCTGCCGCAGCTAGCGCTGTTCGCTCACTGTCTCTATCAGTTGCACCGGGCCGTCTCTGTGATCACAACAACACGGGGGGAATAAATAAAGAAGCGGCTGGTTTGACCATGCAAAAACAAGAGACCGCTGGCTTGACCACAGTTGTTCCACAGCCCGATAGTTTGACCCACATTCTGGCGGCGGCTGTCGTAGTCCAGCCTAAACCCCGCCCTACCAGTAAGGGTAGGGTCATAAACCCCGCCCTACCAGTAAGGGTAGGGTCGGCGGTGGAAACAACACCGAGATTCTTAAAAGTGAGCTGTTTCGCTCTGAGCCGCTCCGACCCAACCCGCTCTACTCGGTGGAAACGAGGCATTAGACAGGTTTCCTCTTTGAAACTGGGATTCTTCATTTCGCTTTTCAGCGTGTTCTTACCGTGTAGACTTTCAGTTTTTTCTGATGCAGGTGCATGATGTTGGTGCACACACCGTTCAGGAAGTCTTGGGAGTGTGAGACGAGCACGAGGATGCGCTTGAACCTGACAACGGGAAACAGGATGAGCAACAGAGAAACGGTTTGGGCTCATCAAAGCTAGGCTGTAGGGTGTCAACTTACGATGCGAGCTCCTCCTCCAACCACACACAAGCATCCAGATCCAAGTGGTTAGTTGGCTCATCCAGCAACAGCATGAAAGGCTTGATGAACAGCGCTCTGGAAAGATGTAAGGATAGCCATTAGAGTTGAATTGACTTTGTTTTGGTATATGTTGACTCTTGAATCTCATACTCCCCATAGCTAGACAAGCTGATTAAGAAATGTGTGTCTGTGTTGGGGCGGAGTGTGGACTCTGTGGGGGCTGTGCTGGAGAGTAGGATGAGGGCTCTCATGCAGGGCATCCTGAGTAACCCCAGACACTATGACACTATGGCTGCTCAGAGGAGCAACCGTAGCAACAGGCTGCTCTCTCTGCGCTGCAGAACGGAACGTTTTAAGAGATCTTTCGTTCCTTCTGCCATCAGACTATACAACAGGACTCTAAAATAATGCATGTGCACTTTAGTACCATTGGTGGTAGTTTTTTAGTATTTTAGTATTGTTTAGGTCTATGTAATTGTAATTATTAATGCTTGTATGATGGATGGATGGATGTGTTTTTATCTGCTGCTGGACACCTGAATTTCTCCTCCGGGGGATCAATAAAGTATCTATCTATCTATCTATCTATCTATCTACTTCCATGGTCTTGAAATTCTATAGCCAATTGTATCAGTTTTAAATTACAATTCAGGAAAGTATCCAAATAAGGATGACTACTATTCCATGGGTGTTGCCTTTTGTGTGAATGGGTAGTTATACCATATTCAAAATGCAGGATAGACCGTTTACAAAGTCATCTCTGGCTGGTTTAATATGTAAAAACTCTTAGATAGAAGGCAAGTCTATGTTAAAATAATTTATTTTTTGTCATCACTGGATTTGCATAATGACTCTGTATTTGAATGCAGCATGTTACAAAACAGGTAAAATCAGAGTTTGACTAGACATTTCAAATTCAAACCTACACTCACTGAAACCCGAGAAAGAATGCATCACATCGTGGCACTGAATGGTGTGAGCCAAGCACTGCATCTTTACCTGGCCAGAGCCACACGCATCCTCCAGCCTCCACTGAAGTCCTGCAGTTGCTGTTTCTGCATAGAAGGGGTGAAACCCAAACCGTGGAGGATCCGGGAGGCTCGCACCTCTGCCTTGTCTGCATCCAGCTCCTCCAGACGCTCATACAGCTCCATCAGCTTCTCACACTCGGCTATAGGAGGGAACAAAGAAAGTATTTAACCATCAAATGTCTAATCAATACCGCTGCAGAAGCATGCAAGACCCCCCCCCCCCAGTCATTTTCTGCAAATCAGCTACACTAAAAAAAAAACAGGGTGGTATGTGCTGTGCTTATGTACATTATTTTGGCATTCTGTTAGATGTCCTAACTGTTGAGCATCTGGGATATTGAATTTTGCATCTGCAGTTTCTGGATGGTAAATAACATGTAACTCACAGTCCGTAGAGGCAAGTCTCTCTGCCTCCTTCTCCAGCATTATCCTCTGCTCGTCCACCTCCATGACACACTGCAGAGCCGTCTTCTCGCTGGGGGGCATCTCCCGGGACAAGTGGTAAATATCAATGTGCTCCGGAATGGGAATCTCACGATGCCCGATGGCTGACAGCAGCATGGATTTACCTGGCAGATGAGGAAAGTTGATCGATACGTTAATTCTGCTCGTCATAGTATGTGACATCAAATATCCATTATGTGCAACATGCATCCAACTTGTGCTTGAGGATACTGCTTTAAATGCATTATGTGGCATCAGGTATTTGGAAATGTACAGGTAGCAGAAGAGAGCCAATACCTGTGCCGTTCAGGCCAATGAGCCCATAGCGTCTGCCTGAGTTGAGCTCCAGGTCGGTGTCTGAGAGCAGCTCTTGGCCGTGGAAGGTGAGCGACAGGCTGGCAACGTGGACATCGGTGCTGTTGGGGTGTGAAGCCAGAACGCCAGTCACTGCCCGTGCCTCCATCTTAGCCAGCTCAAATTCATCTAGCTGCTTTGTTATAGTGGCAATACCTGTCAAAAGGAATTCATGTCAATTACTTTCAAAGCTACACATTGGCCTTTTTCTTAAACAAATTGACAGAATAGCAAGTTTAAGTGAAGCAAAGTTTAAGCAACAAAAGCAAAACATACAAGGCAAGCCAAGGCCAGAAGTTATCTCAGAAAGGATACAGGCCTAGTAAATCACAACCAAGCCTTTAGCACTTAGCCAAAGATGAGGCCTCCTCTTACCATTGCTCACTGCTCCGTTGCTCTCTGCTCCGTTAACCTGGGTCTCTTCTCCACCCTCCTCATCAGCTTTCTTACCGCGCCCGCGAGATTTAGCAGCCTCCTTCTTCTTTGCTGCCTTCTTTTTAGCTAAGTCGGATGGCATGGTTGTGCAAGGCTATTCAATAGCGGAAAACGAAAAAGGGGGAAACGAACAGATGAGTCATCGTATTATCTAATACAAAACATTCTATATCAGTTTAAAAAAAATACTAAAAAACATTAACATACACTAAGTCTCCGTAGTTCGGGGATTTATTTTCATTTTAGGAAATAGTTTCATATTACCATACCAGTCTTAATATAATCGACGTAATAAAAGTGGCGTGACGAGTAGCACACCCGGTTAACACACGTCATTAAATGTGCCGGTAAACTGAACTGACGTTGAGAAACTACAAAGTACAGCTGACTTTAAGGGATAACGTCATTTAAAAAAGGCCCAATGTGGCTCACGGTTGAGCCTGAATAATGGCGATGGTGGTTATGCTAACGGACCGCATTTTGGACCCTTTCAATCCCACCGGCTTCCACGTTGGGCTCCTGACATCACGATGCCCGATAGCCCAGCTGTTAGCTGATGCCGCTAACATTAACAGGGGGATTCGACACATCACAGTGAATTAACTGAAAGCAGTACCTAAGCAGTCAAGATAACTGACTAAGACAAAAGTGGCATACATAAAGAGAGGGGTCATATACATTTTGATACACTAGGTACTCTCTAGCTAAGCTAACTGTAAGTGACAGGCCCGAACCGCTAAAGCTAACTTGCCGCAAGGCCCAACTACCTAAGAAACGGCTAATTCGGCGGTTACTGAGTTTCTCAATCCGATATTAATTTTGAAAAACACCTGTAAACGTTATCTATTTCTATTGTGGTTGTCAGATGCCGTAAATATCGATCTTACCTTGATTACGATTTACTGGTCTCGAGCACACACCGCCGTCTCGTGTCCACTTTTTGCCGGGTGGATGTAGAAGCTTGCCAAACCGCTAGACAGAACATATATGGACATAGAGGGCGGGGAGGATAAATGTACCCTCCCCTTCTTCCGGGACTGCAGCAAAATCAAAATGCCTGTACTCCTATTTCATAAATCGGTAAAATTGCGTAATTATTCGCCGGGATTAAAGGGTAACTGCACCCCCAAGACAGAAGGAACACTGAAAAAATTTAAAAGCCGTTGAGCTGAGCGATAGTGCTGGAATGATAGATAGGTCATAGCCAGCACCTGTTACCATAGTGATAATGTTTTTCAAATTGCCCAACATCTCTTTCAAACTACACACAGAGGGGCAAGAAAGCCCTGTCTTTCTATTTATAATCATAAATGACAAAATAATTAAATAGGCTATGCACATTTTTAATGAACTTTTGATTACTATTAGGCTATAAACGAACAAAACATGCAGTTATTATCTATCTATCTATCTATCTATCTAACTATCTATCTATCTATCTATCTATCTATCTATCTATCTATCTATCTATCTATCTATCTATCTGTCTATCTGTCTATCTATCTATCTGTCTATCTGTCTATCTATCTATAGGCCCTACTTGCTGTTGCCTAGGTCAATAAAGTCATTTGTGGTGTTGTGTTTTGTATTATGTGAGAAGATAACACACACACACACACACACACACACACACACACACACACACACACACACACACACACACACACACAACACATAAGAGGTCATTACGGAGACACACAATACTAGTTTAATGTGAAGGTATGAATTTTAATTAGATCTTTAAGAATGATTTTTTTTTAACTAATGTATGGAAAAAAATAAAGGAAAAAAAACTACTCACTCCCTTAAGTAGAGGTGACGCTGCAGACGCTCAAAGTCAGTGACGACGATGGTGAAAAACGACGCAAGAGAGAGGAGAGGGGGTGGACGTTATTTCTACTATAATGTGAGTGTGTCGCTGGCTTTTTGAGGAAGTCGAGAAACTGAAGAACATGGACGACCTATGCACGACTAGGCTTGCTACCCTTTCTTTATTTTACCTGCATCAACGATAAAAAGGGGGGATTTAAACGGTGTCTTGAGTGTGTGGAGATGGCTCGAGGAGACGTATATCAACGATCTGAACTGAACACAACGGACGCGGTAGCCTGCTAGCTCGTCCTTTGACGCTGCTTCCTTCCAACATAACGTAACGGTTGAGGTTATCATTTCAGATACAGGCTGTCAAAACATTCAAGTCATCTTTCCTCTATTATTTCAGACATACTTAAATTCAAACGTTCAACTTTACCGAGTGACTTTCTTTTTTTCTCTAGCGTATTGCCACATTAGTTAGCTGACTTTAGAAGTGGATGTTAGCGTTATGGCTAGCCGATATTCAGTTTAAGCCCGTTAATATAACTAGATCAAAAAGGCAACGAATAACCAGTGTAATATTTAACACAATTAACGTGACAGCTAAGATGTCTGTTTGTTAGATAAACCGCAGTACAGGTAAGTGCTTTTTAAGCTACTTGCTATTATTTGTTCTCATGAAAGGACAGCCTCGTTTATCCTGGTACTTGCACCGTTTACAATTACAGCGTCTTCAATGATAAAGTTAAAGATTACATTTGCAAAATGTGTTGCTCTAGGAGGTAACATTCAAATGTAGTCTTTGCTTAATATGTTGATTGGAAACTGGACGGGACTGAGTAAATAGACACTATGCAACTATTAAGGCAATTTGTAAACACATCACTTAACCCTAACATAGGTTAGTAGAGTAGAGCAGGATAGTTGGCACCTCTTCAAATGCTCTTCAGGTAGTACATTTGATCAAGAACAGCCTCATCAAGCTGCCAGAAATGCGTCTTTCGTCCTTTTTGGCCGTGTTCAGGCCTGCTTTGCCCCTCATCCTGGGACTGTCTCTGGGATGTAGCCTGAGCCTTTTGATGGTTTCCTGGACGCAAGGAGATACCGACGATTCTTGCGCAGACGAACTGAGCAACGGGAGGCTTTTCCCGGGCATAGAGGCCCATAGAGACTCGAGGGATGGAGCTGGAGAGGAAGACTTCCAGCCACGTATCGTGCCCTATCACAAGGACCCAAACAAGCCACACAAGAAAGTTCTCAGGTGAGTGTGGAAGTCATGTCTTTTGTTTTGTTCCGAGATGCCGAAATAAGTGACACACTGCAATATGATATGTGCACTGATATGCTCTCCACGTTATCAAACGTAGTTTGATATTAAGAATTGTGTGAAAAGAGAAGTCAGCATCATTACAATAGAAGGGGCTAAAACATGCAGACATTGTATTCAACAAATACACAGTAGCTCAGAGTGGAGACCAGACCTGATGAGCCATAAATTGTACTCTCCTTCATTTAAAAAACAATTCTTTAAGGCTGAATATTGAAAAGAAAAATCTTCACATAATCAAAATCTTTAAACGTTTTGGATGTTTCTATAGAGTTTCATTTAAATGAGTTTAAGTCTGTTGGAATCTCTATTTCTTGCAAACTTGTCATGCAAACAATGTGACTTATTAAAAATTATCAGCTTTATTCTGTTTGTGTTTTGATGTTTTTGTTCTTGTTCTGCCTCTGCAGGACTCGGTATATTCACACTGAGCTGGGCATCAGAGAGCGTCTGCTGGTGGGCGTCCTGACCTCGCGGGCCACCCTCAACACGCTGGCTGTGGCGGTGAATCGAACAGTTGCCCACCACTTCCACCGCACCTTCTTCTTCACGGGCCTGCGCAGCCCCAAGGTGCCTCACGGCATGACCGTGGTCGCTCACGGCGACGACCGTCCTGTGTGGCTGATGTACGAGACTGTGCGTCACCTCCATCAGCACTACGGCTCCGACTACGACTGGTTCTTCTTAGCCCAGGATGACACTTACCTGCAGGCAGATCGTCTGTCGCAGCTGGTGGGTCACCTCAGTGCGGGCCAGGACCTGTACATGGGCAGGGCGGAGGAGTTTATAGGCGGAGAGGAGAAGGCCCGCTACTGCCACGGGGGCTACGGCTATCTGCTGTCCCGCAGTCTGCTGGCCCGTCTGCAGCCGCACCTCGACACCTGCCGTAATGACATCCTCAGCGTAAGACCTGATGAGTGGCTGGGCCGCTGCATTATTGACTACCTGGGTCTCAGTTGTGTGGAGGTGCACCAGGTATATAAAAAAAACACACACTACTGCATGAACACTAAAAGAACCATGGAAATTAGGGCTGCAGTATTAATCAAAATCAAACTGCAATTTTCTACAGATATTTTTTTCAATGAAAATGAGAAAAACTTTGTAAAAGTGATAATTCCTTCTGCAAATACAGACAGTATTCCCTATTAGATATGTTTTCTGGTGTGAACCAGCTCTATTGTTTTTTCGAATCCATACTAACGTTCCTCCTTTGTCTGTCTCACAGGAGATGACGTATCGTTACTTTGAGCTCGGGAAAAACGCCGATCCAGAGCGAGAAGACAGCGTCCAGTTTAAAAATGCCTTCACAGTGCATCCTATATCGGAACCAAATCTCATGTACCGCCTACACAAACGCTTCAGCCAGATCGAGCTGGAGTGGACTTACCTACAGATTCAACAGCTGCAGGTTTGTAAATGCTTTACAATGCTTGCTATGAACAACTGAGTTTCTTGTGATGAGTTTACTGTTTGTTCTCCTCCCCACCACACATCTCTGAGCCAAGGCAGAAATTCCTGGCTAATATTCAAACATGTCAGACAGCCAAGACAGTTTTGCTGGGGCATGACGTCTTAAATTCCAGTGTCATCAATGTGCGAAATATGATTCATCTGAAAAGCCTTATTATGTAATGAACGTAGCTGCCAATGCTAGTTCATTAGGGCTCTTTTTTCAATGGACTTCAAATGCATCTTAAACCACAAAGCACTCGCATATGTCATGAATGCTTTTGTTAAGACTTATTATAGGCCATTCATTTAGCATGGATGTTAAGTTTGACAGATTTTTGTGTGTTGTCACCAGTTGCAGATCAACAACCTGAGCGACTTGACACCCGAGGGTAAGGCCGGAGTCACGTGGCCCATTGGGATCAACCCTCCCTTCAAGCCGAGAACCCGTTTTGAGGTCATAAACTGGGAGTACTTCACAGAGGAGCATATATACTCGTGCGTCGACAGCTCCCCCAAGTGTGAGATGAGAGGGGCCGACCGCGCCGATGTAAGCGCAGTTCTGGAGATTGCGGTGGAGCGTCTAAACGAGCGATACCAGCCCCAGCTACGATTCCGCAAGCGCCGTCTGCTAAATGGTTACCGGCGCTTCGATCCGACGCGTGGTATGGAGTACGTGCTGGACCTTGCGCTGGAGGCCTACACTCAGAAAGGCCACAGTCAAGTCATTGCCAAACGGGTTAACTTGTTGCGACCTCTAAGCGCGGTTGAGATTATCCCCATGCCCTACGTAACCGAGGCGACACGGGTGCAGGTCATCCTACCGGTCACTGCCCAGGACCATGACTATGTTGGCAACTTCCTCGACATGTATGTTATGAACACTTTAGACACTCACGACAATGTTCTACTCACGTTCCTGTTCATTTACGATCCCTTTGACGCACAGCGAGTCAGCCAGACCGATGTGTTCGCTGGCATTAAGGCCATGATCGGAGAGGTGGAGAAGCGCTATGGAGACGTGAAGATTCCCTGGATCAGCGTGAAGACCGAGGTTCCCTCACAGGTGAAGCTGATGGATATTATCTCCAAGAAGCACCCGGTGGACACGCTGTTTTTCCTGGCCAGCGTGTGGACAGAGGTCAACGCCGACTTCCTGAATCGCTGCCGAATGAACGCCATCAGCAACTGGCAGGTCTTCTTCCCCATCCACTTCCAAGAGTACAGTCCTGCTGTGATGTACCGAGACCAGCAGCCCTCCGCAGCCTCCTCCTCCTTTGCCTCAGAGTCGCTGAGAGACGGCCACTTTGACCGCCACGTCTTCGACGAGGCGTGCTTTTACAACGCCGACTACATGACCGCGCGCACCAAGATGGCCGCCGACATCTTGGACAACGAGGAGCTGCTGGAGAGCATGGACGTCTATGACATATTTGTGCGTTACTCCGGCCTGCACGTGTTTAGAGCCGTGGAGCCGGCGCTGATTCAGAAGTACGTGCGGCGATCGTGCAACCCGCGGTTCAGTGAGGACATCTACCACCGCTGTGTCCTCAGTAACCTGGAGGGTCTGGGCTCACGCTCACATCTAGCCATGGCGCTATTTGAACAAGAGCAGGCAAACAGCACCTAGAAGCCTGGACTTCATCAGACAGCGTTTGGGCTCCAGAACGTACTTCCTGCACTAAAGGACACTCGCGCAGAATGATGTGAACTGTGATATGGTACTTTGGTGATGAAAGTTTATTTTGTAAAAGAGGTCAAGATCAGCTAAAGCACTGCACTGTGTTACTCAGACATGACTTAACCAGGGCAAATGTGTACTGATGCATAGGTTCCTAGTTGTATCCACCAGCTGAAAATCTCTCTTCTCAGTACTTATGAGTTCCTCGGAATGAGTCTATCTGCTATGACTAGACAATCAATGACTCAATGAGGTGTCTCCCCACAACACTCCTTGAACGCGGACTACAGAGAAGGTATTACTTGTGTTCTTACCATCGAGTTGTTCTCATGGGAGCCAAGCAACAATATTTATATTTCAATACAAAAAATATCTATAGGAGGATGTGTCTTGGAATGATAAATGAACAAAGGCTTCCATTGTTAATAATTCATTGCGAATAAAAACCTTGAGCTATAGTCTTCCTTAGTGAGGATGTTTAGAATAATACTGGAAACAAGCTGAAACCGTTGGCTGCCTTTTTTTTCTTTTTTTTAAAAGATGTTTCTTTTTTTAAAGTATTTAAGTATTAAAAAGTGATATTTCTGCTCATTGTTCTTTCCTCATTCATACCATTTAGAGTGTAAAAATGCTTGTTTCACTCTCATTAGACAAAAAGACAACTGTTTATAGGATCCGTATGCAGCATGCACAAACAGTTACACCTGGAGGTATCTGTTTTTTGCTTGGCAGAGCTGAAGAAAGGGCAATATGGCAGGATAATCAGGAGTCATCTATGACCTGCTCATATTCAGAAGAATACATCTTGTAGTCTTCCATGTTTGACTGTAAGGTTGACTGCAGCGCCCGAAGGCAGTGAACAGTTTGTTCCAGCCTGCCCCGCCTCGTCTCCTCACATTAAGTCAGCAGTCCTCCACCCCGGCCCGGGCCTCCCTGGCTTTTTGGAGAGTATTCTGCAAACACACACACACACGTCTTTGGGGAGAGAAGTGAACCCAGTGCCCAGTGGGAGGGTCGTGTCTACCTCACTGTAATGTGGGTGGTTAACCTTCACAGCGAGATGGTTGAACAAGCTGAATGGCTTACTTCACACAGCCTTCTCTCCCCCTCCTCTCTGAAGGGGTGAGACGATCGCTTGCTCTGAGACCCCCCCCCTCCCAAGACCACAGAATAGAGTGAAAGAGGCTCTATTTGAGGTAGGAGCGGGGCTGCAGTCAGCGTTACAGCACTGCTGCATTACGCCGTGGAAAGGCCTCCACCTGCTTCACCATGGTGAGGTCAGTGAACAATAAGAGCCTGTCTGCCCCATCCGTGGAAAATTAACCCACCAATGCAGTCCAGGAGTGTTCTTTGAGTAAACGGTTATTTATTTCCAGATCTTCCATTTTATGTTAAATATAGAAAATAACCTTAATCTGATCTAATATTTGGATTTGTTGAAAACGGTAAAGATTTAGATAACACAGGGTGCACGTTGGTAAATTTGGGCGCGTGTTATTGCAGACATGTCATGGTCTGTCAGGTTTGACAGCACTGAAAACAAAACCATATGCAGAACTTGAATACCTTGTACCAAATCAGCATATTATGTGTAAAGATAGTTACAAAAAAACAGATAGTCTGTTCTCTATTAAAATGATCAAAACCACTTAATCTGAATCTGCGTGAACATGCAAAAACTACATGCTGTAACACAATCCTTCTGTTTAAAGCATGAAACAGATGGCATGTGTATTTACAAGATTGAATGGAATAGATAGAAGTAAACTAAAATAAGAGGTGGGGCAAGTATTCAGATCCTTAAGTAAAAACTACGAGTACCATACTGTAAAAATACAATACTATAAAATGCTACTTTAAAGTAAAATAATAAGTTACAATCATCACTAAAGTTGTAGTCTTGTCTACATTTGGACTGGCTTTAGTCATTTTTTTAGTAGTATAAGAATCAACAAACAGCATTTCCCTGTGAAACACTTGACACCGTTGCGTGGCTTTAAGAGACTCAGTTTAACATTAATTTGTAAATACTTGCAGCAAAGCACAAACATGTTCAAGTTTATATTATGTGCATAAAACATATGGACATGTCACCATAAAGTAAACAAAAAACAGACACTTTAGATATCATGGCATTTACAAACTTTGGCAAGCGCTTCTTTATTTACATCCAGGCTGTCTCACATTGTCACAGCTGAATTCCCTTTTTTATTTTTTGTTGTTGTTAAATGTCATCACCAAATGAGATTTTGCTCTTCAAAGATATACAGTTTAGCGTATTGTATACCACTATCATCTCCCTGGTGGTGACCCCCCCAAAAAAAAACAGTGTAAACAGAGAGAAAGAGCAGTTTTCCACTCTTCACAAACATGCAGGGAGTGGGACAAAACGTGTCAACAATATATCAGGGGTTTAGTCACAGTAGACACAGCAGTTTGTTAACATTTTATCTGTTATAATGTGACGCCTGAAACTGAGGGTCACCCAGGAGTTGCAGCTTCTCGTTTCCTCCACAAGAGGGTGCTAGTGAATCAGTGACAACAATGTGAATGCCCTGGCCATACAAAGACAAACCACACCAGGTCAGACACAGGACTAAAGATACTACCAATGTACTACTGTTTTTTTCTCCTCTAATGAGTGCAGTTAATATAACTTAGTAACAAAAACACAGTTCAGAAAAATCACACCTACAGTTAGTTGCTGGTAGGGCATTATAATTTTTGGCAAAAAAGTTTCCAGAAGGCATTTCAACAAGTCTTTTTGCGCATCACACAGACTGCTATGCCAGCGTTTTATATTTACACACACCGTCTCGTAGGATGTATTAATCAATGTCCATGGAGCATGCATAGGTCATCGTGAAATCGTCCAATCACTTTTTGTGTATGTTGGGATAACAAATAGGGTCTCACCCGTGACGAAGATAGTTCCCCGTCAAAAAAAAATTTAAATGGAAAAATACAGCACAGTGCAAAGAAACTTAAGGAAAGCTTCCAGCTTGTTGAGAGAAATAAAATAAGAATCCTCCATCCGACATCACAACATATACATACAAGTCAAGTGTCAATGGTGTAAAACGAGATCGGTGCAGATTATTTCATGTGGTAACAGCTACTGAGATTGAAAGCAAAGGGAGGTCTCTCTTGTTGCAGCTTTTCTAGCTCCCACGATAGTTACGGGATGGACCTAAAATAAACCACCCCGACCCAAGATAGTACACAGAGGAACACTAACATTCCTGCCCTACTAATGCAAAACAAATGGAGCTCCCATACTGCACCATGTTACTCAGCCCTCCCCCCATACCCTCCCCAAAACAAACACACACAGATCTGTCTGATCAGTCTGTCGTATACTGTACAGTCGGGCCCTCTTAATGGGAGAGAAAAAACATATTTACATTCACATCTCTAGAAAAGAAAAAAAACATTTGTAACATACAAAGTATAGACATGGACGACATCATCCAGACCTGGGCTTAAGTGTTCCACACAATAACACTTTTAAGGGTTTGCTTACAAAACCATGAGGCCTAATTGGCTGCGAAAGATAAACATTTGTGAGTAAATTCTCTCTGAAACTATGGATTTTTTTTTCTTCCACTTTCTGTGAAACCCAGGTGAGGTTTTTTATTTTTATTTTTTAGCCCACTTCTATTTCAGCGATCACGTTCGCTTCTTTCTTGTTGCAACCTTTGGTAACACCTTCAGAACAATAACTGGCAAAATAGTACACAAGGAAGAGGCAGTGAGCGACTTTGACGAAAAACACATCAGTCCCAATGTGTATAGGCATGTTTGTCATATTTGCTATGACTTAAGGATGAAAAAAAGAAGCTATTATTACAGTATGATGATCAATACTGGTTTCTCCTTCATTGAAACACTTCTCTTTCTACAAACAGACATTGAGCTGTTTATGTCATAACACTTTAGGTCAGTTCACTAATACTGTTGCAGGGATTTCTGTATTTTTTGTTTTACTGGCGACTGAAAAGAGACATATGAGGTTGATCCCATGGAATTTACTCAAACCTAAAAATGAATGAAATCCACACCTCCAGGTTTAGAGATAAAACTGATTCCCTGCAAACTCAATGTCTCAAACACTAATCTCGACTTTGCTGGTGTAATTAATCTTTAAAAAAAAACAGAACAAAAGAAAACACATTGAATCACACCCCCCCCCCCCCCCACCACCACCAAAAATAAAAACTTAAAATAATCATAAAACGGCTTCAGAAACAAAACATACGATCATCTATGGGGCCGTGAGGATTGGCCGCCGTTACATTTCCTTCGGACACAGTAGCAAACTCTTTGAGACAAGAGTTAGAGAAACACAGCCGGCTCAGAGTTTGTGTTTGTGACGTATTTACAAAGCGGCGAAGAGGAAGTTGTGTCGCTTAGGCAGTGAGTCCGAGGATGCTTGTGGGCTGAGGGCTTGACCCAAAGGGGTGCAGCTGAATACATGCAATGTATTAATGATGACGATGACCTCAAAAAAAGAAAAAAAAGAACACATATGCATTGGACACACATATGTAATCCAGATCAGTCTCCCATACATGGACATTGCTGCTGTCGTGAGAAAAAACCTCCTACTCAAGTTTGAAAACCTTGAAATTGCACTGTCATCGGTAAGACGAAAGCTGTTTTTTATTTTAAATTAGTGCCATGTCTTAGAGGTATTTCTCCAGACAACTGCAATGGCCTCACAAACATCCAAACACACAAACACACACACACACACACAAACACAGCTCCGAAATCAGAGGGCAGAGACTCATGAGGAGGGGCCCCGGTTTAGGTGTTACGGACAGCTAAGGCCTGTTCCAGCTCCTGTCTCCTCTGCTGGATCTGTTGGGGGAAAGAAAAGGAAGGAGACCATATGTGAATCACGTTATCGTTGCACTGTGTTGTGAGAGGGTGAGTGCGAAATATTCTTTTAACTGCGTTTCCCCACCTTGCAGTAGAAATAGCGGCTGACGGCCTCCTGGGACCAGGGCTCGTGGTAGAACGCTGCCCTCCTCTCCTCCTCGGGGTTCCCCACCACGTCTGTCATTAGCTGCAGACAATGAGAAGGTAAAATGAGGGGTAAAAATGAAAACCATCATTCAGAGTAAGAATACTGGGATGCTGCTGGTTTTTTTTTCATTTAAGGCTGAACGTTGTACCTTGATATGGGTAGGTAGGTATTAGGTACAGTTTATTTTAAGAGTTATGGGGGAAACATGTTTTTCAAGAGAAACATTGCATGTTATTTGCAGCAGGCATTATTTAAAAACAACAAATAATTTTTCTGAGGATTCCTATTTATTTTGGTAACCTTTTATTCAACACAATTGAAAGGTTAAAATAGTAGCCACTAGGGGGCACTAGTTGGACCGTCCTTCAGTGTATATTTTTTGTTTTGCTAATGGAAGAAAAAGCCAGAGGAGTGGATACAAATTTCTTCATTGGTCTCAGAAATGTTTTACATTAAGGCACGTTCCCTCTATATTTAATTTTCCGGCCCCAACGTCAAGAACACATGTCAAACAAACACAGCTACAGCATCGAACCTTAAGGTCTCGGCTCTGGGATTTGAGCCAGTCCTGGATGTAGCCCTTGGGATCTCTGGAGAAACTGAGCATGAAGTCCCTCTGGATTTTCAGCTGGTTGATGGACTCGATGGTCTCATGGATCTGAAAGAGGAATAGTCGCATACTATACATCAAGGCAGAAACAGGAATCTCAGGGATACATGTTGCCACTCTATGTACTTTAAAATGACAGAAGGAAGCATAACTTAACAGAATCTTTTTTGTCCAGCTCTTTAATAATGTTCAAATGTGTTTGATAAACATAAATCTTGGTCGAACATTTATAAAAGCTCCTACAATTAAAGCTGGAGTCAAGAAATTCCGGAGAATGCTTGTTGTGAAAATCACTTTGTCAAAATCATTGAATATATCTCCTTTTGACTAAAAGTGAGTTTGATAACAAGCATTCTCCAGAATGGCTGACTCCACCTTTAAAACAGTAGGTTGTGAAATCCACTGAAAACAGCTGCAATAAAACCAAAGGCAGCTTTCTAACGCCTCTGTGTGATTTGTAACGTCAAAGGTGAAGCAGAATGAGCCTGTATTGTGTGATGGTTGGTGGTCTCACCTTGTTGTCGAGTGAGGCGATTTCCTGCTGGTTGGCGGTGGAGAGGAGGAAGCTGCTCATTTGGCTCTTCAGAGGATCCTCCACCTCCACGTCAATGTCATAGCAGGCCGTCTTCTTCTGGTCGTTTGGATCCACACTGAAGGGGAGCAAAAAGATCCATTACAGGACATCATGGGGACCTTTACAGTCATCTCTGGGTGAACGCAAGATTACTGAAACACTTTTGCTCCTATATTAAAGGTTTTCTTTTCTATTTTGTTTTCTTTGGTTCAGCGAATAATAACAGACGTTAATTAAAGTAAGTTTATGTTACAAACCCACAAGAAGATTCATTAGGTTTGGACTGTAGGCTGAAGTCGGCTGCTGCCACATGTTGTTTACGATGACTAATTGCCACCACTTGCGGTGCAGCAGTGGTTTATCCCTTTAAATTGTGTTTTATTTCCTATTTTAAATGATTCTATATTTAGGTAATAAGTTAATAAAGTTAATTGGAAATACCAACAAAAAAAAATCAAATTAAGCGTAGTTAGAAAAAGTTTGAAGACGGGTTTTATAACTTCTTAGGGACCATTGAGAAACCCTTTATTGTATTTGAATAAAACTTCACTTTT
Source organism: Hyperoplus immaculatus (assembly GCA_949357725.1). Lineage (NCBI taxonomy): Eukaryota > Metazoa > Chordata > Actinopteri > Uranoscopiformes > Ammodytidae > Hyperoplus > Hyperoplus immaculatus. The sequence goes on from OX442369.1 coordinate 6,024,223, forward strand.
CTGAAAGGGCAAACTGTCCCCTCGAGAACAAGACAAACACATCATGGCACAAATGTGAAAAGAGCAAAAGACGGCCTGCCATTCAGTCTGTGCAAAACATATAATAAAACAATAAACACTGCACAAATACAGTACAACAAGAAAGCTACCTGATAACGTGGTTAATGACGATGGGGTCGGGGGGTAAGAGGAGGTTGGTGAGACGCTGAGGGATCTCAGAGAACTTCAGCCGAGGGCAGTCGAAGATCTGAGGAGGAGGGTAAAAATAACGGATGTGATGAAGAGACGGCTTAAAAGTTATTAACACCCTTTGTGTATGATTCATTTGAATTTATTTGAACAGTAGGAGGCTAATTTGTTCATAAAGTGGAGAGTGTATCATAGGGGAGAGTGGCCTAAATTGTGCATTTTGGAAGTTGTGCCACCCCTTGTTTCTAGAAAACCGTGGAAGAAATTGGAAATGTAACCACATATTTAAGAAGAGCCATCCATTTGACTCATCCTGTAAAGAAGGGAGACACAAGGAATAAGATATAAGCACATTTAAGCTCAAAAAACTGTGTTTTGCCTTTCAAAGTAAAATTACCATGATCAAGGTTTTTTGATTATTGTGTCTGAACAATTATAGACAAGTTTGAAAACATTTGACACATGTTTTAGTGCTTTGGTATGCTACATTTTGAGTCTATACAGTTAGCACGATGTCAGCCCTAAATTGCTGCATCATGCTTATTATCCAAATTTCTGGGATTGGGGTGATTTGTGCCAAAGGGCCTGGGTGAGTTATAAGTAAGTAAGTAAGTAAGTAAAATGTATTTATAAAAGCACATTTATGACAGTTTGCACTGTTCAAAGTGCTGTACATAGTGCATTCAGTAGATAAACAATGAAGGTAAAATAACAATAACCAAAATAAAAGACGTAAAGCCCATACATCCACATAAACACAGATAGTATTGCAGAGGTAAGATAGTTAATGGGGAGGAAACACCAGGGTGTACATATGGGTTTTGAGTCTTGATTTAAAGGCAGAAATGTAGGGGAATCACATTTGTCAGGTTGCAGTTGGTTCCACAAGCACGGAGCAACTAGTGCAAAGTACATTTCTGAGAGTTGTGCCAGTGGCATGGCTGTATACGCTGATCACCAAAAGAAAGTGATTGTCTATAGTAGCTCAGAAGAGAGTGACATCTCAATTCCACTTAACGACACCACTGATGAGAGTTCAGATGGCCAGAAAGATGATGATGGTGACTTTGTCATTGTGAGCTTTGCAGGTAAAACCATTAGATCTGCTAGGCCTTGTTTAAGAAAATTGTCCTTCAATCTTTGTCAACTATTTACTTTAAATACACCTTAAATAAGTTATTTGTCTTGCATTACAGTTTATGAGATATATATCAATGGCACAATTCACCCCATGGTATTCTCTCCAACGGCACAACTTACACCACGCTGGGGGCAAGTTGTGCATCAAGACAACTTTTTTTCCGAAAGCTATATTTCTTCAACAGTTTATTCCAGATCCAAAGTTTTTATTGCCAGGGATGCACAACACCCTCAAATATATGTACATATTTGAGTTGGAGACTTTACTGTCAAGGCCTTACTTTAAAGTCACTTTGAGTGAAAAGTTGCACAACTTAGGCCACTCTCCCCAATATCTTTTTGAACGGAGAATGCCGTACCTGTTGGAAGTACTTGTCACAGTTGATGTACTCCTTGTCATGCGAGTCCTGCAGCTTGTTGGTCTTGACGTACTGCCACAGGGCCTGGATGATGCAGGAGCGGGTCTGAGTGTGAATGCCGAGCAGGCGAGCCAGGCGGGGGTCCAGCTTGAACTGGGGAGGCTGCGGAGACCATAATAATCACATTACATCACCTTTTACAATCGCCAAACTTGGAGACTTTACATTAGCTTCATCTGACATCCTTATCACAAAACAGATGTCAGGTCTGAAAATGGAGTCTTAAATGCACTCTGTAATGTTGACGCAGCCCGGTGGTTATCAGTGACGTGACGCCTGGCGGGTTGATTTTGTTGGCGCGTATTAGTGACTGAGTTGTAACAGAGCACAGTCTGTTTGTGGACAGAGGTGTGAGCTGTTGGGGCTCCCCCCTCCCTCCCTACCTGGTAGTCCAGCATCAGCAGCAGAGTGCAGCGCACGCTCACGTCTCCCGGCCTCTTCACCTGGAAGCCGTCCGTCTCCTGGGTGGTGGGTGTGCGGTGCCACTGGAAGAAGAAGAAGAAAAAAACACACATTGACCACACATGCCCAAAATGAGCCGGTTTATTTTAGCTGTCAGTTTTACATTGTATCAATCAGAATGGCTCGTTAATGCCTGCTTTAAGGGCAACAATATACTTATTTCTGAATCAGCTTATTGTGAGCAAAGGGATCCCATAAGAAGACACATTTTTATTCCCAGGTTTTCACACATTTTTCAAAAGAGATTTCTACTTTTGTTGGGGGTTTTCTTGCTTTTCTAGTTGGTTTAAAGTAGGCAGGCTCAGTTAGAAAAAGGTGATGCCACATATTTCCCAAACCAAACAGAGTTTAAACCAACATTTTTCATCTCGCACCACTAGAGGTTTTGAGTAAAATTCCTTAACAACTATTGAATGGGTTGCTGTGCAATTTGGTGCGTGCATTTATGTTGGCCAAAAGATGAATTAGTATAACTTTGGTTATCCCTTGTTTAACATTACCTGCATACCCTGAACTTTAACTTTGATTCTTGGTCAAATATATTCAATTTAAGAGAAAAAATACTTGAAACCAATTTTCCAGGAGCTCTAAAGAAAAAACTGCGGACAGTTGGAAGTGTGCAAAAAGAAAACAAAGCAGTCATTTGAATGCACCTGTCTCTTTATGTAGCAGCCTTGATCTGTGTCAAGTCTAGTGGTGGTTTGGTGAGAGGTTACATTTCTCTAAACTAGCCATGCACATTGTGCATAGAAACCAAGGTAGCAAAAGATTAATCATGTGGTTTTGCTGAAAGTTACGAGACTTGACGGGGAATAAAAGGGAAACCAAATAACCATTCCCATAAAAAGCTGAATTTAAGTCTTTGTTTTACATATATCAGAGCATCTCCGGAACTAAAAGGAAAAGCACTTTAAACACCATCTTCAATATAGCAGATTGCAGTAATTTGTCACGCAATGTTTTCCTCCAGCCAATGGCCGACTCAGAATCAGTACTGATTATACCTCAAGGTAGAGAAGAATTTCTCTTGATGGAAATTCATTCACAGTGAAAGCACTTGAGTGCCTTGCTAAAATACCCCCTTAGAAGCAGGAACCTTGAGAAGTCAACATTTTACCTCTAAAACTCTTAAAGAAATTTTTGGGAAAATAGAAAAAATAAAGGGCAGCTAATGATTGTTATATTTTATAAGTAAGCACTTGTTTTTATCCATCTCTCAAACTTGTATGTTAAAAGAACCTTGCAGTGTTGAAAATGAAACAAAAGAAAAATCTCCCTTTTGTCGATGTAGAAAAATCAATTTATTCAAAAAGGAGAGAGGGCCGCACGCTCTCTCCGTCAGTTTTATTTAGACATGGCCGACGCTGCAGACTTTAACCAGACATCACACAATAAAAATGTTCAGCGGATGGCTCTGCTCTGTATGATGAGGAGGCCGCCCCTGACCCTGACTGCAAACGTGAACAGTCTGATTCACTGATCTGTGCAGATTACAAAATATCTTTATTACTAATGGATGTGATCTCCAACAAAAGCGCTGATCTACGAAGTGATCAAATGTTGTCCGAATCGACTACATTTAGGGAAAAAGCTTAGCTTTCAAAGCCGATACAATGAAAATATCACAGCTGTATATGAATCCAATTAATATCTAACCATAAAATAGCTAAGCTATAGATAGCTATGGCTCAGTTAAGCTATAATGACAGTGGTAACAGACACTGTGACCAAAACTTTATATTTAAAAAATCAACCTCTAAAGCTCCATTATTAACATGTAATAACTCATTTGTTATTGTTATTACAAACTAATATAAGCAGTGTAACCTGGAGCCTAACAGTCTCTTATGTAGCTTCAAGACATCAAGGTTGAGTTTTTCAATATTCAAAAAGACATATTTAAAGATGCTTATTTTATTTGTGGCTATATAAATACAAGTACTAATCTTTTGCTACCAGATATTCATTCATTGAAAAAAAAAAGTTGATCATTGTGACGAACACTTCACAGCAGTCATTTTGTGAGAGCAGGTTAAAGGTTGACCAGACAGTGTGGTTTGGACAGTTCTTAAACAAGCCCCTTCCTCTGTGTAAATGGTTCAGCGGCCATCTTTGAACTGACCTCAACCAGGTGGTTATCCGGACCGTACAGGTCTTTGTCCAGCTCGATCACCAGGCTCTTAAAGAACGAAGAGAATTTCTTCTTCTGCTTCCCCGGCTGTCGGACGGACAGAGAGAGAGAGAGAGAGAGAGAGAGAGAGAGAGAGAGAGAGAGAGAGAGAGAGAGAGAGAGAGGTGGTGGTCAATTTGTGTCACACAGCAAACACGTACAAATGCAAAAAGCAAACACTTCACCGCAACTTTGCAAATAGCGACGTGATGCACTCGTGAAAAAAAAAAAACCCCAAGAGGCTGAGTGAGATCAGACAGAAAGTAAGACATTAGACATTCTCAGGGCCCACTTCCGTCGAGCTCCACCAGAAATATTTGTGGTTTGTGAAACCTAAATGCTTCCTAGTGCAATGACTCAAATGACCCTGGACTGCTCAACATCAGAGCCCTTTTGAAGGGGAAACTTACGGTGCGAAACAAATGTAATGCTGCATTTACAGTCTCTCTCTCTCTCTCTCTCTCTCTCTAAACACTTGCCACAACATCAATCACTCATTTCATATTCTGAAGCCAGTCCATACTTTTCTCTTTGTAGTAACATACTGCCGGCAATAAACAAGGCACACGTTCATACCAAATGTGAAGATTATTTTTTCTTAGACTGAATTTGTCTGGCAGAGACGACATAAAACTACGCCCTGCGGTGGGTCAGCATCAAAACAACGGTTATTTCACTCTTTTTAAAATGACTGTGTAACTCCGTGTGGATGCATATTTTGGGTGAACAAAAACTCACATCATCCAGCAACTTCCCTTCTACCCGCAGTTCCCACGATGCAATGCTCCCATCTGAGTCATCGGCGTCGGGTCTGGCTGGGTTGAAGGTGTTGGATATGTAAAGCCTCAGTTTACGCTTCTGCTGCTGACACAAGGGCACGTCAAATAGCACAGGTTAAACGGACATCGTACAGAATCCTAAAATCTAAATGTTATGCCATGTCTTAAACCAATTAACAAAATATAATAGCAGATGAAATAGGCACTTTAAGGCAAAAAATATAAAACGTTTTATTAGCTATTAACAATTTCAAAGCTTTTCGATACATATTGAAGTGCAAAACAAATGACTTTAAATAGGCCTTACAGTTTTGCCTTTTCCAAAAATGCATTTTCCGTGTTTTAGACTGACTCATCGAGGACCGCGGGTGTGGCCCCTCATTAGGTCACGTTTTTTTTCCCTTACCTTCATTGGTCTCTTCAGTGCTTCCTGGATGTCGACACGTTTGCGCATGATGGTCTGGTCCAACTTGCGCTCGAACGCCAGCAGATCCATGTAGGCCTGAGACTCTGGCACCAGCTCACGGATCTAGACAGGGGACAATCTGACATTTAAAATCTTCAAAGCCCTACCACTGCAATATTTTCCTGATTATGATCGAAGATTAAGAAGTCTGATGTTTTGCTTCACAGGCTGCTATCTGAATATCACTAAAAGGCTTTATACAGATTAGCCGTCTGCCTTGCCTGGGCGCCGTAGGGGGTTCAGTGTCTTGTATCAAGGACGTTTAGCCCCATAATATATAGTTTCCTTTGGGTATTTGCTTTCTTGCAAGGAGTTGGATGAGACTTATTTTACATCAAAACCCCTTTTTAAATTATTCTATCAGAAAGCTGACAGTAATAGAAATGACCCCCTTCGCTGCCGAGCACACCATTAACACACACAGTGATCCACCACACCAACACTGGGGAATCAAAATGAGATGCAGAGTGTGTTCAGCCAACCAGCCAGGACTCAGACATTACCATACCGATGAAAGTCCTCAGAGCATCAAGGGCTGCTGCTTACTAACCAAACTGTGCGCGCCTACACACACACACCTCCAGAATCACTCCTTCCTCCTCCCTCTCCTCTACCTCTTTTATGTTTCCATCTAAATGGCTGCCTGTATTGTTCCGTTCCCATTCCTTCTCTATCTCCATCTCTGCTGCCTTTCAGCGGGGCCGAGGTGCCGGGCAGACGGAGGAGTGTGGCAGGCAGACATTCTCTGTCCCTGACTCATTATTGTGTAGTGGCGCCCCAGCCAGCCATGCCTACCACCCCGCTATCTCTCTGTCTGGGTTATGTTAGAGGGGGATAAGACCTGAGCCAAAGACGCTCACACAGTCTACAGACCTGCGTAGTCTCCGCGCTAAAAGCCATCTGTAGTGCCGTGCCAGGGCGCGGTGAGGTGATGGCGTGGCACAGGGCCGAAATATCTGAAAAGCACAGGACTGCTATCACGACCCTAGTAGGCGAAGACAGACTCACCTGTGGTAATGCGGGCATTGTCGCTTTTTTTGCGGTTTTACTTGTGGTTGCGTCTCCGTGCCATATACCGCTGACTATTATTCCCATTTTAAATCAATCAAAAACCACGACCAGGATTTTTATGTTCTGTACGCGAAAGATAATAATAAAAAAAAAAAAAAAAAACACACATAGGCTACATACAAAAAAAGAACAGCAAAGGTAAAAAAGATAAAAATAAAATTCAGCCTCACCCTTTGCGGAAGAATCTTGTCTGCCATTTTCCTTCTCTTAGCACTAGAGAGAGGGAGAGAAAGACATGAGAGAAAGAGGAAAAAGAGAGCATGTTACTATGGTGACTGATAGCGTAGCACCCAGGCCATCTGCTAAAATGCTGGGCCATATCCAGCACCCCAGCATCCCAGCTGTGTGACTGTGTGTGTGTGTGTGTGTGTGTGTCTGTGTGCTCATGTGTTTGTGTGAAATGCAGCAGTCCACCTGGAGAGAGAGAGCATCCAAAAGCCAAAAAATGTCACATCATACATCTCTCGTCTGACATGTATTCTCTGCGCTCACACACACACACACGCACAAAAACACACACACACACACACTCTGCGGAATCACTGAGGTCGTTGCAGCAGGACTCGGATGGTGACAGGATGTGTGTTTAAGAGCTTTTGGGAATGCGCAGTCTTCAATGAGAGCCTACGTGTGTGTAGATAGTTTCATTCATGAATTCCAGGCATTTCCTGCTGTGTGAGAACAACATTTGTTTACCGAATGCATGTTTGTTTTTTTAAAAATCTTATACTTACCCAGGGGGGGACTAAAAGAACAATAAGACAATCTGTGCCAAGTTATTGCCTTTGTCAGAACTTTCTCACTGTGAAACTTCAACATCTGTGGCCTCCTGTGATATGTGGAGCGAATCATGTCAATCCATGCAAGTGTTCTACTCTTGCCTAAAACACCTACACTGCAAAAAGAGCAATAAAAAAAAAAGTCAGTTCAACTTCTTTTAGTATGATTTCATTGTATGTTTCTCATAAGTAGCCTAATCTTCGCTTTGTGGGCGTTAGATCCTTCTGGCAAAGCCTCAAGAGGTACAAAGAAGCAGAGGAATTCATGACTTATTATGAGGTATTAACTCACTAACTTAATTAAATTAAGCTTTATGAAAAGACAGCCTACTTTAAAGAACCTTTAATGTGATTTTGACATGTTTCACTGCTTTGGCCAAGATGTAAGAAGAGAAGATAAATACCATACTCATATCTGTCCACTACATTTTAGCGAATAGCCAGCAGGCAGTCAGCCTAACTGAGCATAAACGTATGGGCTACAAGGGGGAAAGAGCTTGCCTGGCTTCTTACAAAGGTGACAGAATCTGCCAATTAGCAGTGTTCAAGCTCACTAACTATAACATAAGATATTCTTTGTTTAGCTGGACGATAAAAATGTTGTGGTTCGACAGGAGGGTTAGCTTCCGCTCCCAGCCAATAAATATCCTGGCACATTACCACATCTTACCATTGTCACTGTCAAAAACTTGCCCGTTTTTGTACAGATTCAGCAAGCGATGTATAAGGTGTTAATAAATTAGCATGAGAGGTCCTGGTAGGCCCACTCCAACAGTTCCATGCTAGTGGTTTCCCCCTGTCTTCAATCTTTGTGCTAAAAAACTTGCTACTGGCTTCATAAGCATAAATGCACCACAGTGTATTGGTCTTCTAATCTGGCTCTTGGAAACAAAGTGAATTAGCAACTTTGAATGTCGAACGATTACTCTCAAGGGTAGATAGTCTTTCGTAATGGCCTGATTTCTATAGCCTCTCTGAGTTCTTATTTTTTTTATTTAACCTTTATTTTTCCAGATAAAACATTAAGAACAGTTTCTTATTTACAATATTGATCTGGTATTGTTGACCTGTTTTTTTGTTGTTTGATATCAGGGGGTGGGAAATATGGAAAACATTGTGATACACAAAATACAGTACATATGTATTTTACTAGTTGACATATTTTGTCACCTTTGGACCGAGCCAGGAAAGCTGTTTCCCCTTGATTATATACTTTATGCTAAGCTGACAGCAACACTGACAGTTGATGATCCAATGTTAGGTTTCTATCATCTCAAATGTATAATTGTCATATTGCCTAACCCTAATAGATGGTTCAAAAAAGATTATGTGATGTTTCTTCTTGTTTGTAGCAGGGGAGTTGTTGTTTTTTGCAGTGTAGAGAAATGTTCTTATCACACAGAGCACTCCAAAGGTCTGTGAAGCAGTATGTTTCATTAGCATGCAAACTACTGAAACAAGCTTTCTACAAGGAGAATCGAAGGATCCGGGGGGGTGCATTGCAAAGAAGAAACACAAACCTGCATCACAACAATCCGCCATTTTCAAACTGTTCAAAAAAAGCATTTGAGATTGGATTCTACTTTAAACTGTTGTTCCCATCATGCCATGCTCCAGACCAAAGCATGCACCTCTACATTTCAGGGGTCAGGTCCTCAATAGGCCCGTACATATGGTCTACCAAACTTCATTCAAGGAGTAAAGGGCTCAGGACTAGGCCAGAGTCAATCATCAAATGTAAGAAAAGGGACATGCAGCAGAATAAACTCCTACTTTGATCCGAGCGTGGGATCTGATTGGGGCTCTCTCATGTCCATCTGCCTCGCCGGCATCTCATTGGCTCCGGGGAATCCGACTGGCTTCCTAAGAATTGGTGAGGATTCGAAGGTTGTCCGATTAAAAAGTTGTGGCGAGATACACACACTCAAGAGGCAGCAAGTTACCATGTCAGAGGGGGAGGGGGAAACACCTGGTGGTTGTGAGTCTGCATGTGTGTTAAGTTCAAGGGTCTGTTAGTTGGTGCAAACTCTTCAAAAAACTCAGACAAGGGCAGGCACTGGGGATGGGTGTGTAAGGACCGTGTGGGGGAGGAGGGGGTGTCCTACTTGACTGAGGGAACACGCTCATCCGACAAAAGTTTCTCAGTGAACTAAAACAATCTTGCTTCCCACACACACAGACACACACACACACACACACACACACACACACACACACACACACTGGGAACTTGTGTATCGTGGGGGAAGGAGCAAAGGAGCAGTGTATTGTGCGAGATTAGCTCTTTGGTTTCGGCATTGATGAAGTGTTGGGCAGCTAGTTTCTCATTTGCAGGCGAATGAGACAACGTGGATGTTACAGTACTCACACCTTTTTTGGCTCACTCCCAAAATCAAAACTCAAACCTTTATGAGCAATTTCCACTGCTAACTATCTCTTAAGCAGACAATTCAGCTCCAGACCAGCGCCAAGACACCTGTTTTATTATCGCACAAAGCTACGATGTGTTGATCCTAAGCAACCCGACATGTGCTGGGTAATGTCATGAGAGGGAAGGAATGTGTTTTAAGGACTGCAAGGACAAAGAAAAAAATTAACAGCAAGTTTCAGGGGTTTATATAAAAGATCAGGGCTTTAAAAATTATGCAGTCCTTATTGCCACGTTTCAGGCAACGATTAAGGTGTCGGCAACACAGCAAATTCTTGTTAAGTTTGCTGTATGATTACACACAGTCAGAACACAGATTCATTATATGACATTACAAAATGATGTGTGATTGTTTCTCCCAATTTTTGGGAAGCAAATTTTTATTTAAAGTTTTCAATTATTTATACTTAAAGAAACAGTGTCTGACTTTATGGTGCCACTGCAAACCGTGATGAAAGACAAGATGTGTACCGACTGCATTAATTATCTGATTGACTTTGCATGAAAACAATCTAAAATTTAGGCTGCATAAATCTCTGATGGGAAAAGCTAGTCAGGGCAAAGACAGAGCAATGAGTATCATCTATTTGTAATGTTATGCCCAGGATGATGCTAATATGATGTAATATTTTGGACTTTTGACTGAATTTTCAAGCACACATCATGAAATAAATCCACGCAGAAACTTAATTAACTTTTAATATGCTTTTTAAGAACAACTGCCCTGATTGTATTCCCTGCTATGAGACACACAACTAACCAACCCTGTCTCATTGAAAATACTAATTTGCAACATCAAGCATGTCTTCTATTAAACTAATGAGAAAACCTTGTTTAATTAATGTATTTTCCAAGTTGCGCTACCACATGTGAGACCCGCGACACAAACCTTAGTCTCTGGTGTCCTGTACCCACCATCTGCTTGTGAATTATATGCTGGATTAATTTAGTGCTTCCTACAGTATACACACCATGTTTCCCCACCAAACCTATTTGGTGGGGCAAACAAAATTAGAAGTATTCAAGTGTAATTTCTAGGACACAGGGTTGAGTATTCCTAACACCTTATGCAAATCAAACTATTATTATGATTATATATCCTATTTTAAGCGGTCTGGCTTTGCGCAGGACAGCGTCTGCACTGCAGTAAGAGTGTGGCTGGGGGAGCGACCATAAGGTCTCAATGACACTGCAAACACAGGTGGCCCGCCCTCAGCTGGCAGCCGCGTGGGGTCCGAGCTGGATGGAGTACAGCACTGGAGTTGTGGAGTCGAACTTGTTTTGCCAGAGGACGCGCGCACACACACGCACACACATCACAGGAAAGCAACAGAGAGAGAGAGACACACAAAGACACCTGGACGGGTCACCCTGGACCATCGATCAGAACCCGCCCGGGGACTGTGAGATGGGGGTTGATGCCCCCCGAGCGGGACAACATTTCCCCTGACCTGTTTGACAAGCCTGCTTAATTGTAAGTGGATCAATCGTGCCACAGATACCGAGAGAAACGAGACAGAGAGAGACAGAGGTCCACCGAGTGCGCATATTGATCTCCTCTTTAATGACCGTACCTGCCACACACTCGTCTCCTAATAGACATCCCATCCGCTCCGTGTGTGTGTGTGTGTGTGTGTGTGTGTGTGTGTGTGTGTGTGTGTGTGTGTGTGTGTGTGTGTGTGTGTGCGCGTCTGGAATACCGATGTACAGATCTTTTTATACACGGTAGTCAAATAGCAGACAATAGATAGCGTAACAATAACCCGAAGCAAGTAGTGGAGCCAGAACCCACTGGCAGACAGCAGCGTAGACAACACGTAGATACAACCATGAGGGCAAAGACTTAAAGACACACAAAGAGTGAACAGGGGACACACATATCGTCAGGGCAGCAAGCAGTGAGCGAGCGAGGTAAAAGATTTCCATGAAGTCTTCAGAAATTCATCTTCCCCCCAAAGGCTGAAGTTGAATAACCTATCTATCTATCTATCTATCTATCTATCTATCTATCTATCTATCTATCTATCTATCTATCTATCTATCTATCTATCTATCTATCTATCTATCTATCTATCTATCTATCTATCTATCTATCTATCTATCTATCTATCTATCTATCTATCTATCTATCTATCTATCTATCTATCTATCCATCCATCCATCCATCCATCCATCCATCCATCCATCCATCCATCCATCCATCCATCCATCCATCCATCCATCCATCCATCCATCCATCCAAGTGCTTAAGTGCTTTGGGGCTGAGAAAATCGGCTAAAAAGCGCTACATAAGTCAAGTCCATTAACCATTATAGGCATACATGCTAAACATCAGCATGTGAGCATTGTGAACCTGTTAGCATGCTGACGTTAGCATTTAGCTCAACTACAGCCTCACAGATGGCAGCCTAGCATGGCCGTGGACTCTTTTAGTCTTGTTCCTTAATTAATAACTTCTATGACTGATGGTTAATCAATTACTAAGTTGTTCTTGATCAAGCTTACTGATCATTTAAGTTCTATGTATCATGTGTAATGTTGCTTTATCACCAGCTTCCATGTGAGAGCATTATCCCTGGATGACAGAAAGTCTAAAATAAGGCCTAGATGAATTACGAGTTTAATGTGGAATTTTGTGATCAGAAAATAAGTAGAAACCACTGAAGAGTCTGGCAGAGAGTTGCATTTTAGTACCAGTGTTGGGTTCTTTGTATGGTTGGTGCTGAAAAAAATAAAAGTTGTGGTTTTTGCTGCCCAGCTCTTATTCCACTGCCTGCATATGATTCGTGAACATTTCCATGTTTGGTTTTGAGGACTGATGCCAATAATGAGCAAAATCAGATTTTTTTTCTGTTTGCACAGACTAGTTAAATAAATTCAAAGTGTAGCCACAGCCGTTGCAGTCCACTTGAGCTCCACCAACACACACCACACACACACACACACACACACACACACACACACACACACACACAATTAAGGGTAATGCAGACCATGCAGTTACTGTATGTAGACAGGAATTGGGAGGGTTCGACTGTATCCGGACTCACTTTCTGGCCCTGTTCGGGACCCCCTGCTGCTGTGGCTGCTGCTGGACCTGTTGTGAGGGGGCGGGTCTCTTTCGACTGGGCTCCATCACCGGGGCGGGCAGGCCGGGCCGCACCGCCGGGCTCCCTCCATACGGGGGGCCGGGGGGGCCCATAGGAGCTCCCTGGTGGGGCATCCGAGCCCCAGACGGCATGCCAGGACGCTGGAGGGGGAAGAAAAGACGAGTCAGAAAAAAAACATTCACCGTGCCCACACTGTGTTATCTGATGAATTGTAATCAAATTTAGCTTTCGGCATCTAAAAATAACACAAAGGAAAAACCATTAGATCAATTGCAACTTTTTAAATATTTCCTTGTGATGGTGGACCAAGGAGAAAACCAACATCTTATCTGACAAGTTATGAAGCAGAGCGGCAACAAAGACTGTCACATGCACTCCCAGTTCAAAACTTCAAAGGCTTTTCCCTGTTAAAAATTAAATTCTGGTTCTATTGAAACTGGAGAGTCTTCAACCTTATGTAACATTTGTTAACCTTTCAGAAACCAAACAACTGAAACGACACACATTGAGCAATTTCTGTGACGTCAATCTACACACGATTACTGTGTTTTTGTTTTTCATTTGCCCCAATCAAACGTGAAGCTGTCTAGTAAAGCCTTTAAAGTAGTGCCGTCCAGCAATGGATTCTTTGTTGTTGTTGGACATTACAGACCAACATGAAATATGGACAGTGTACTTCAGGCAACCTAAGCCCTAGACAATCATGTAGTACTATAGTAGTATGTTTTGTCTTGTTGAAAGATAAAAGATAAACGCTGATTTTCAGAAAAATACCAGAAACAAGGACAACTGCACTGAGAACAAGCAGAACTGTTTTCCTTCCGTCTTGTTGTGTCTCTTGTTCTATTGTCTGCGTTAAACAAAAATCAGATCAGATGGTAAAAAAATAAAATTAAAAAATGCGGTGAGTAAACTCTGCCACCCACACACACACACACACACACACACACACACACACACACACACACACTCCTCCAAAACAATGCAAACAGTGTAAGAGTCCACAGTCACACACTGCCAGTCTTGAGGCCTGGGAACAACTGGGGAACCCTCACCTGTGCCTGTCACTCCCATGGCAACAGCTGCCTCTCTTTATTGTCCCAAACCAAATTTGTGTTCATGTGATAGAAAGAAACCCTTTGACTCAGTCCAAAGCAGAGACCACCAACTGTATGAAAAGAAGAACTACTTATTGTGCAATATATTCGCCATACATACTTTTTAACAATCCAATGAAATTTAAAGGATTTCTCCTGATAACTAAACCCCACCAACACATATTATTGAGGCTAAAGATGCTCCATCTGAAGCTTTTCTGTTATTTATCCCTAACTTTGAACATGATCAAAACATAATACTTTAAATACTTTATGTTTAGGACAGTTGAAAAATTAATCAAATTAATGTGATGTTCCGACCAGCCACAGTTAATATTCTGCTCGCGTACTGCATATTTTGAAATAATTCTGCAAACGAAATCAAATTAATACTGAGCTAATTCAGGGAACACAGGCGTCAAAGGGAGGGGGGGGGGGGGGTCTGATTAGGGAGCCAATCAGGGTTGCTTTTGCCCTGGGGCGGCCTCACAGGTTAATCCGGCCATGGTCTATAACAATGCATATTTCATGAGCTCATCACTGCTTTTGTTTATAAAATCTCAATCTGCAAATAATATACGTAGCTCTCAGATAAATGAAGTAAAAAGGATAAAGTCTCATAAGATGGAAGAACTTTAGTAATGAATACCTCAAATGAATGCAACAATATGAATACACTGATGCTTTTTCAGTTTATATCAATCTATAAATGTTCTAAGAAACTCAACTTGTCTTGTTATTGAACATGCAATCACTGTTATGCAGAGCTACTGGCTTTTTGACCCAAATGTAAAAAAAAAAAAAGAAGAGAAGAAAATCCTTTTTCAAATGGGCATAGAAAGTTTCTGCTACAAGATGGTTGAATGTTGGAGAGAGAAGGACAGCTGAAGGATACAAATCAGTTTCATAACCTCACTATTATAGTACTATTATGCTTTTCTTCTCTCCAACATTTCACAGCGTTTGTCGCCTCTAAAATGTGGATTACTGCACGTACAAACACATAGCAGTCTTGATCTTTAGACTCACCACACACACACACACACACACACACACACACACACACACGAACCAGAAAACAAACAAAGAAGAAGGCTGTAAACATCAGAGGGAGCGCTATAATGAGAAAACTAGAGATACCACACTGTAGAGTAGACTGAATGTGAATGCACTTATTCACAGACAGATTCAATAACTGGGAACACAGAGTATGAGCACATACGACTGGCTTTAGACTGGCTTATTATGTGCCCTTTGAAAAGGGGACCAGGCAGAGATCCTGTGATAAGAAGGCCCTAACAGGCGCTGCTGTCACTCTGGTTTGGTCAGCAAGGGGGGGAGGGGGTGAGAGAGCAACTGAAGGGGCTCCAAACAGGATAAGATGACATATGGTTGGAAGGGGTGTAAACGGGGGGTGGTTGGAGGGGGGGGGGGTTTTGCTTGGATGTTGTCACCTTTGTGGAAACCCCTTGTTTTTCCCCGTCCACCTCCTACCAGGTATCAGACTTCTACAAACCAGTAGAAGACTTATGTGACAAGCGTGTGTGTTGAGAATATGAACCTTTTCAGATAACTGATACAGAATAGGTGGATAATGGGTAAGATGAATTTCCCCTAAATCCACTCAAAACGCACAAACGCACGCACACACACACACACACACACACAAACACACACACAAAATGAGGTGGTACTCTATAATCTGACCTGCTGAACTGACTCCAACACTCTACCTTGCCAGCCAGCCCAGTCAGCCAGCAATCGAATCTGCCATGTGGATGGATATCTGAGAAGTGTGTTGGCATCTCTGGAGGGATTTGAAGAGGCCAAACTTAACCCACACTGCACTAAACATACAAATATGTGGGCTGTAACATGGAGGGTCCCTTCAAAGGCGTCAATTAAAAAGTAAAACTCAAACTTTATTTTCATAATCGATTTAGGTAAAATAAACCAAAAACCCAATACTCAAAATACTCATTTTATAAGATAATCGGTTCACTCTTGTAAAATAAATCAATCCGTTATTTCTTTGTTTGTGTTTTATATGTTGTTTTCAATATCAAAATGATCATAATTCTACAATTGTGTTTAAATAACACTTTCAGATTTTTATCTTTTCCCTGTAACTTCCGACAATAATATTGCATTGTTGTTTCAAGGATATTTCCAACCCTTACATTCAAATACAGGCAGATGGCTTTTATTGAGTGTTAAAATAGTTAGATGATTAATTCTGGTAGTATCCAAGCAGATAGTTTTGGTATTGTGTCGAGAGATTTTGAGATATCTGCCTCCACCATCAATACAATAGATGTAAATGGAATAGAACATGTTTTCAGCGTCAATGTACCAAATAACCAATCTTGGACTGTTTTCATAGTGACTTTTTTTTAGTTCTCCTTTTTATATTAATTCATTTTTGGTAAGAAAGTCATTTCAATGTGAACCGATCATGGCAAGGTCAGCGGAGTACCCAGGGTGACCGGGACATCGGGTTTTGAAAAGAACAAGTGGCTGCAGTTGAATTTTTATTTTGTTTCACTTGTTCAATGCTGTGAGCCGCCAAGGATGACATTTTCCTTCACCTCCATTCTATCGAGTGTGAAGGCAGAAAAACCCGGATTACACATCTCAAAATTTGGGCAAAAAACCGCAAAACCATCTGCACGGATAAATAAAACAATGGGTGAACAAAGCCTTTATGAGCAAAGTTATCCAGTTTAAATGACAATCACAAATGGTGGAGTTTGCATTCAAAGGTCTAATCGCTTGCTCCCTCGCTAACCCACTCAGACTCACTCTACAGATCAGACAACGTTACAGTGTGTTGTATCATGCTACGGCTTATCCGGGTTTCCCACGCAGAGCGCTGGAAGGCCTTTCTCATCACGATGGCCCTCGCTGACCTCCAAATACAAACACACACACACACACACACACGAGCAAGAGAAGTTATAGTGGTGGGGGGTTATGGCAGATAATGAGAGAGAAAAAGGAACCTCAGCCAGGCCTTCAGCCCACCCATCAATGTTATACCAAAACTTTGGGCAAAAACTCTTCCCCTCTGCAACACACACACACACACACACACACACACACACACACACACACACACACACACACACACACACACTTCTGCCGGGAGGCGGGAACACTGCGACCTTCGGTAACCACAACAACATTTGCATACTTTGTGTTTTATACACAGGCATTTATGCATCTGAAACGTTCGGGAGTCTATAAAAGCTGTGGGGGGAATGGAAACGTCATCCCTCCAACCGACCCTGTATCCCATAGTATAAATATTTCTCCATTCTGCAGTATACACAGCGAGGAACCTGCCGCAACTATTATAACAAGACTTTTCCATCTTAAAATGTGGGGGAGAGAACGCGGAGAGAGAGGGGAGGGGAGAGGAGAGGCGGGCACGAGAGAGAAACCAAGCAAGAGGGAAATATTTGGCTTGGAGCAGCCGCAGCCTCATCAAGGTTAATTGGTCTGTTGAGAGGACACACTCATCTGGCTCATTCATCACCTGCTCCATTGTTTTCGCAGGACTTCGGCACCAAAAAAGCCCCCGTAATGACCGCTCCTGTCAAAGAGACAATACCTCATGTTGTTCCAGTGTATAAATCTACCTGGTGTCAGCACGACTTCCACGCCAGCTCTGATTAAAACCTCCCCAAATCAGAAATACAGTCAAGCCTGTTTCTGCGATTACTAAGACGTAAAGAAGGATTGGACTAACGAACACCACAAAAATCCTTTTTGACCTTACTGCTGCACTTGAGGATTTGGAAGTGTTGCCAAGTTTCGGAATCTGTGCAAAGGTGAAATTCAGTTCATTGGAAAGTAGAAGAAAAAACACATCATAGACTGACAAAATATTCATGATGGAAGGATACATGTCGTTATCGATACGTTCTCAG
Source organism: Hyperoplus immaculatus (assembly GCA_949357725.1). NCBI lineage: Eukaryota > Metazoa > Chordata > Actinopteri > Uranoscopiformes > Ammodytidae > Hyperoplus > Hyperoplus immaculatus. The sequence continues at coordinate 6,042,265 of OX442369.1, forward strand.
TTGATTGTTGGGTTATTAAAGTATCTCATAATATTGAAATAAGCCAAAAAAAGCTATTAGCTTTCTGTTATGTGAGAGCAAACCCCCCATAATATTCAGATAACGTTTATAGGAAAGTGAAAACACAGCATTAATTTACATTGGAACGTCTTCCAAGAGGTCGCAGGTTGAGAATACCCAGAACCGCAGCTACCTGTACCCTCATTTCCTGTCATCTCTCTATTGTCAATTTCCTCCGAATTCACTGAATACAATAAAATGAAACAATCTGAGAAAACCAGTATGTCTTTTTGACCTTCTCTATGAGCTCGAAGGCAAGGAAGTGATGTTAGGATCTGAACAAAAAGGTTCAATTCAGTTGAACTGAATCAGAAAGTACAAATCAGAAGGCATCACGACAGAGAGATGGACATTTATGATGAAATAATACTTTCCATATAAGGACTGACATCAATATAAATGGCATAGGGCTAAGAATGCATGTTGTTATGGACATACAAATCATCAGAAAACATTTAGGTATCAGTGACCAGTTTCTCCAATTTGAGAATTTGCTCTATTTTTTTTTTAAATACATTTTTATCCTTTTTCTTGTATATTTTGGGTTGAACAAAACCAAACATTTGAAGATGTCCCCTTGAGGTTTTGGAGTTTTTTGGGGGGTCAATGTATGGCCACATTAAAAACATGACAGATTGATCAATAATGAACATAATTGTTATTTTCAGCCAAACGAAACAATCAGAAAAGGACATAAATCACTCTTATATTGACATTAAACTTGTGACGAAGGTTCACCCACAAAAACAGATTGGAAATCCCTGCTGTAAATCACCAGTTTAGTTAATGAGCTTTCAACAGGAAAGTGTCACTGACTGAGCGGGACTTTTCCATCCTCCTCTCCCCTCTTAATTCATTCATTCTATCACCAAAACAAACCAAAACAATCCATCACGTTCAGATGTTAACGTGACGCGTGAGACCTTATGCTAACAGTTGCCCTAACCCCCCAACCCATTAAACAACACTTGACTTGACATTTCACGCTATAGCTGCACATGAATGGGCTGATTGTTCTGCACATTTTTTTTCCACGATTCTAGCTCCGTCCACGCTACGTTTTTCTTGTGACCTTACAGGTTCAACATCCCCCTCCACTGACCCTACAAACAGCACGCTGCCTGGGAGGAGGAAGGCTATACTCTGGCGGTGTTGTTGTGAGTGGACTCGTCATTTCCAACCCACCCCTCCTCCTCCTCTTCCTCCAGTCTGTGTGTGACTCCCAGGGAAGCGATCTCGGTCGGCGTGCTTCTGTGTTAGCCAAGGAGGGAGCTGCCTGCTGCTTAGCCTCTATGCCTACAATATACATTTTTCATCTTAAAAAAATCCTCATCCATTCTCCTGCTATGCTCCATCCATCCATGCTGCTTCACTACTTCTTCCCATTCTCTCCAGCCATCTCCTAAAGGGGGAGTGGGGGGTGGAGACTGAAAATAACCTTCACATGGCCAGCTCTACCCAAGCTATCTCTCACACACAGACTGATGCTGCTGCTGCCGCTTCGCCGACTCATGCACACACACACACACACACACACACACACACACACATGCTTGTCTTGAACACACACACACACAGACACACACACACACACACACTTGAACAGACACACATAGGATGCATGCCATTCAGCTCCCCTTGCACAGGGGGACTGTCGGGCAGAGCCACTCACCACTCCATGGACCAGGAACTCAAACAGTTTGCTCTTGGTGGCTTTCCTGGCTCCCCCCGCCGTCTCCTCCGTGGCCATTTGCTGCGCGGTCCCCTCTGTTCACCCGGCTACGTCTCTCTCTCTCTCTCTCTCTCTCCTTCTTTTGTCTTTCCCTCTCCCAGCCTCCTGTTCCCCTCCCCTGCTCCACTTTCCTTCTCTTTGTGCTCTCCTTCCCAGCACCGCTATGTCCCTGACTCTCTCTCCCTCTCTCTCTTCCCTCCCTCTCTCTCTCTCACTCTATTTTGAATGTGCAGCAGCAACCAGCCCCTCAGCACCGCCGAGCCTCTCTCTCACTACTGTTGTGTGTGTCTGGCTCACTTTTTTTTTTTTAACTTGAGCTGCCTTTTCAGGAGCCCGGGTGCACGTCTCTGTTTGGAGGTGGGAGCGAGGGGTAGAGGGGTGGCGGTTTCGCCAGAGCCGTGCAGGGGTCCGGCAGGGGGGTTCCATACCAGCCCACCCCCTTAGCCGCTCCCCCGCACAGCTGTTGCATTCCATTGGTAGATAAGGCCATGCGGCTGCCGTTTGGTCGGAACTGGGGCTGCATGGGGGAAGGTGGGAGTCAGTTAGCCATTCCTCTAGCTGCAGACCCCCCCCCCCCCCCCACCACCACCCACCCACACACACACCCCTCAGATGACCAACCCAGAGGCCACGGTCAGCACACACACACGACACACACTGCTTCCAGTCCTGGGCTCATTCTCAAAAAAAAGAAGGTTCTTAAAGGGGCCACGCTATATCCTATCAAAACATGTGTACACACATAAACTGCCATTCTTTAAAAGGAGTCATGACAAGATGATGATGATGAGGTTATTTTCTCAATTGGGAGCAAACCCACTCTGGCAAGAGGAATGATATTTGTAATGCTATGTGCTCTGAGGCCACTTCACCAGAAGGAGAAGGCCACGTCAAGAGCACCTTCATTTCCTGTGTTTCCGCGCTGGCCCTTTGTCAGAGTGCATTCATAGGTTAGGAGTACTTCCTCTCCGCTCTCCTCATTAGTTTTACCTTTCACCCACAAGACTACAGGCTGCATTCAGACAGTGGCCACACAGTGTAAAAAAAAAGAAGGCAAACAAGCCGGCCTGGTCCGCACAGCAAGGTGACTGTGTCACTCGACACGAGTAATTAGTTTTCTGTTGTGATTTCTCACAGGCTGCTTTTCTTCAGGATTTTCTACTCAAAATACTGGAAACTTGAACTGGTTGAAAAAACAAAACAAAACATAGCATCCCTTGATGGACTAATTGAGGCACAGTGGAAGTATATATACACGCCGGCTGTCTCTGTGTGCTATTAAAAACCGTCTCAAACTCCACACGCAGGTCATTTATTTCTCTGACTGAAGACCTCGCCATGTTAAAGATTAGGACTCTTTCTCCCAGTCTTTCTCGTTCTCCCTCCCGTCTTCCAGCCCGTCAGATCAAAGCAGTGAAATATTCATGAGGTTATTTGAATGACAAAGGAGGTGAAGTGGGGCACGTTCCAAGTGTGTAGTAGTCTCCGGCTTGTGACACATGACAGCAAATTGTCACCATTATACCGTTTCCCCTTCCTCTGTTCCGCCGGGTGCGAGAACGTCAGAAAAGAGTGGAACCAGGTGTTGGAGAGATTACCCCCTCAACGGTGTAAAAACTAAATCTGTCCTTCGCTCATCGCCACTTTCTGACAAGCTTGTTCATTCAAGATGGAGTGAACTGCGGTTATCAATTATAGTGAGGGGCAGCTAGTGAGTGTCTCTGTGACCTTTAGGACAGAGGTCACGACCTTCAGGAGGACTCACCATCCCTCAGAGACGTCTCAAAGGACCCAAGCTGTTTTTATGCGTGTTTATTATCCTTTTACACATGACACAATGTCAGAGATGTTTTTGGCCTGACACATGGAATAGTAGCAGCAAGGGAAGCAATTTAGCATCAAAAAAATATCTGACCCTCACAGTCCTAAATATTGGTATTGATTTATTGAAAGGCAAAAGCTGGCCATTCAATGTGTTGGTTGAGGCATTAGTTTGCTTGGTGGCGCCATCTGCTGTTGAGATGAATGTACTGCTGCTGTCATTAATCCAGCCTAAGAAGCTTCAAGGAACAGAAGGAACCCAAATCCCCTATATGCAACATATGTCAGAGCTGCTTCAGTCCACTATAGTCCTACCTGCATTTTAACACCGCAACAATACAAGTCAACATTGCTATATATTACATTCACCTTGCATTCCATAACATATGATGCAGGCTTTAAAATATGTTAATTAAACATATGCAGTCTCAGTTTTCTTGCAAGGTCAAAAGCTCAAGCAGGCGAGCTTATCCATACAGATTGTGAGATTGAGGCCCAAATCTCCTGTTTCTCCGGCAACAGCACGTGTAGTGGGTAACCAACGATAACAAAGAGATATTCGCCGGCTCAGGGCCATGAAAAAGGGAGACTTGAGCCGTAGGGGTAGAGTACCCCCTGCCGGAGCCCCACCTTCTCCCCTCACCAAAGCCAGTCAGTCTCACCAAATGGTAATGGGCCAGTGTGGAGCAGACAGGGGGGTAGAGGGGGGGAAACAGGGGGTAACGGAGCAGCAGTAGTATTATTGATGGCCAACAGAGGGAGCAAATAGCCAGATAGGGGTGGTGTTGGTTATCTGTTTGAATGGGAGGGGGAATAAGGTTTATAGATGGATGAACATAAGGCATGGCAGAGCATAAAAGGATGAGTATGTATTAATGTTTTTATTTTCCCATAAGAGCCAAACTTTAATTACTGCTTAACCAATGTCATTTTTGTAAAGCATCTTTAAAAAAAATCACCACTTCATTATTTAGCCATAAGAGGGAGACAAAGAGCTCAATAATACAATACTGTACAAACTGTATGGCTGCCTTTTTTAACCTAACCTGCGACTGACTGCATCATTTTCTAAAGTACAGCGGGGGGCTGCCGACCAAAGTGGGGGTTTCACATTTGTGAGCCTCAGACCCAAAGCAACTACAAAACCTTCAGTATGAGACAGAAGGCTGCAACTAACAGTTCATTATATATTAATCTGATGACTACTCTATTGATTAATAATGAATATGCTTAAAAAAAGAAAAAAAATATAAAAAATGCATACCAAAGTAGCCTACAGTGACATCATCAACCGACTCGTTTCGTCTGACCAACAGTTATAACCTAAAGGTATTCAGTTCACCGTGATATAAAACATAAATACTGCCTTTTTTAATCAAATTATTTCTATATTCTAGATTATATTGAATATCCATTACTAAAGAGAAAATAATATTAGTTCAAGATTAAGAAGTAGTATTATTGATTAATCTGGACTGTGTGGTAGTGGGGTGTGTGTGTGTGTGTGTGTGTGTGTGTGCGTGTGTAATTTGATCGGATTTTACAGGCAACATGAGTACGCAACCCCCCAAGAAGGATTTAGACTCAACCGCTACTGAACTCTGATTGGTGCAAGGAAGCACACAACCTCATCGACCTTTTCTCCACATTAAACCGGCTAGAGAAAAACAGGACGAAAACAGAATTGCAAAAGTCTTTCAATAAGATGGAATGACCAACAGAAAATGTCATGTTAACGTGGGGCAGTATCACTCATGGACATGGTAAGAAATAAGGTTGGGTGATAATAGTTTTTGTGGTGATTAGTGAACTGCTGCAGAGTCATTTACCTGAAAATCAATCAAGTGGCATCTTTGCACTCAATGTTTTTTTCTTTCACCAGGTTCAATGTTGAGGAGAAAGCAGGAAAAAAGAAGCAAGAGAAATCCATACATAGATGGTTGTAGCCTCTTTTCCTGCAATCTCTTAACACTTAGCCCAAAAAAAGAAAGAGAGAGAGAGAGAGAGAGAGAGAGAGAGAGAGAGAGAGAGAGAGAGAGAGAGAGAGAGGAGGGGTAGGCTGCCAGTGCCTATACGCAAAGGCTGAAAATGTTAGCGGAGCTGCTGTATAATGCTCAGTTCCCAGTGGTAACGTTTACATACCAGAGTCCAGGAACCTGCCCTCGTCAACATTATTGTCACAGACGGATGAGGTGCACTAGGGGGAATATACGCACTGTACCGAGGGCACAGAGTAAAAACCTGACTCCCTCCCAACACAGGGCCCCTCTCTATCTCTCTCTCTTTCTCTCTCTCTTTTTTCTCTCTCCTTCTTTCTTCAGTTTAAGAGCTGCACACAAAACCCAGCTCAAGCTGCTCAAAAGGCCAGAGCTCTGGGAAAGCTACTCAATGGCCGTCCGCCCGCCATCAAAGGGGTCTGTACAAAGCCATGCAGAACCCGCCACCTTTCGCAGAGGGGGGGTTAAGGAGAGAGGAGAAGTACATTTCAGGGCCCATTTCTCTGCGGCTCGGCATGTGTAACCAAGAGGAACCTACAGAGAGAAAGAAAGAGAGAGAGAGAAGTCTCCCATGGTGTGAGGATAATAGGGCATCTGCTGATATTGTGCGATCAAAGTGATTTTGGTACAATGTACAGCAGGGAAACGGGCCAATGAGCTTTGCAGAAGCACCATAGCCACGTTAAGCACACAGGCCTAAGAAGAGGCAGATAAGGAGTTTAGGGTCGACCTTGGGATTTCAGGGCCGGTTTGGGACAAAGAGTCTTTATCCAGAAAAGGGGTTTTATGGTTCAGGTTCTTGGAAGAGACATTGTAGGAGCAGATGGAAAGACGAGAGAGAGAGAGAGAGAGAGAGTTTTTTTTTTCTTTCTCCCCAATGAGCAACACACCGGAACAAGGCCTTAAGCGTTACCTGCACCGGGGGCATTTCCTGTTTGCTGTAGCCATGACAACGGGGATAATCTGCATTGCGTCCAGAGCTGAGAGCCAATAGCGAGAGAGCAACGCTGCAAACGGTGCCAGTGCTACTTCAAAAAACTGGGGCAGCAGTTGGTAAATTGAGAGAGGAGCTATTCCAGAGCTCAAAGTGTGAAATTAAAAAAAGAAAATCCAAATTTCTGAAGCACTGAAGGGCACCGGGCTCTACTTTGATGCAAATACACTGCGAAAAAAAACAGTCAATTCCCATGAATAAACCCCTAATCAACTACCATGTACAATTCCGGGGGACGATAAATAAAACTGGCAGAGTAATTCCTCCACTAGAAAACCCCCTCCCCTTTCTTTCTCTCTCTCTCTCTCTCCTCTTTCCCACTCTCCATCCAAGCTAAGTGTTAGCCGTGCACGATGGGAAAGAGAGCCGACAGAACGAGGGCAGGATTGGTATGTGCAGGCCAGGGCCGTATCGAGACCAAATCCAAGAGATACAATTCAGACACACATAGAGGAGAGGTTAGCCTGAAATTCAACCACTACCGTAATCAACACATTTGAAATTGAAACAGAACGATTATATTTCCATCTAGATGGTAAGAGGAGCCTTTGAGGAAATAGTTGTAGCCTAGAAACCTTCATCTTAATGGCAGGGTTAGGTAAAGGGCCACATAATTGTGTGATGATTAGCTAAAACTTATTGTAATAAATGAAAAGCAAAACACGGGTGCTAATACTTTGCTACTGTATGCTTACACACATTAACTTATACATATACATACAATGTCTCATGCCACATAGGTAACCAATGTGTAGAAATGTCTGTTACTGTATATAAACAGAAGTCCCACATCTGTTTCTGCAGTTAGTTGTATTCAGGTACATTGTTATTGTAGAAGCAGGCAAGAAAAACAAAAGCTTTTGTGTGTTATGTTTCTCAGAGTGTAAAGTCCTTTGTTTGCAATGTAATGTTGTATATAAGGAGGTGTGTTGTTCCTCAGTGAATGCCACAGTTCGTGTGGTGCTTTCAAAGTCCATGCGGTCTCGATATTTGCACTTGGACGACAAAATAATCAACATTAACAACTACCACTACATATGTCACTTCACTGCATCAATTTGCAGGCGTTGCCAACAAGACGACAAGATGAAACCCAAAAAAAGGCAGCCATTTTAGATTACCCTAGTCAACGAACACAATCCATAAAACCCTCTTCGGGTGCAATTTAAAAAACCTTCCCACACAGGCTATGGTACAAAGCAGGGTTCAACATAACTTTTTTACTGGCCCCTTGTATATTTTCACTGGCCCTGCACACAGTTTTTTTTCCGTAATTTTGTGTCACTAATTATAATACAGTATAGAAGTTCCCTTTTAGATTTGGTTATTTTTATTTTAGTTAATGATATGAAATATTGATATTGCTCATACACATAATATAAAACCAGGCAAACATATTGAATTTGAAGCCTACAACTGAAAGTATGTGGAAGGGGTGGGCCAGTATTTCAAAGTCCAGTAGTTTGATGAGAGTGTTTTTATTCTTGAATTTGGAGAAGTCATGATCAAACATAGGGAAAAATAAGAGGTGTGGTAGGCAGTGTTTATCACTTTCTCCATATGCAGTAGGGACGTGAATGTTTTCCACTCGAGCTCAAGTCGACTTTAAAAATAGAAATCCGAAAATCAGGGTGTTATGCCGTTTTTTTTTTATTGTGAGATGTCACTGTATGCGAGTTCACGTGGTTGTGAGCACGCTGCAGGAGCGTCACTTCTGCATGAAGTGTCAGCTTCACATAAGAGTCCGGTGTGGGACAATTTTTTCAAACTATTGATGAAAAACAGTGCAGTGCAAAATATGCAGCCCCGGGCCAGTAAAATTGGTTATGTCGAACACTGCAAAGGATAATATATTATAGGCTATAAACACCAAACTGGACTGTGAACAGCCACACAAATGTTCATAACACAATCCACTTGCTCTAACACATAAGTGGTTTCAATCTTCAATGTGGATCCCTTTGATTTTTTAAGTGGTAAGAAAATGAATCTGTAACTATTTTGTGTATTTTCGATATTTTCAAATGTGAGGATTTGCTGCTTTTATTTGCCACACGTGTGCATACATTTATCATCTTGTGCACGTACATTTATAATCAACAACTAGACACTTGAAAACGTCATATATATATTTTTCAATTATTCCTTAATTTGTTAGTAGCAGTCATACAACACATACAGCTCTGGAAAAAAAAAGAGACCAGTCTGGATTTTTCTTAAATCTTAATCTCTACATTACTTAATGGAAATGCTCTTAATGACAATATTTTTGGGGGGAATTTGGTAGAAATGTTGTCAGTAGTTTATAGAATAAAGTCAAAATGTTCATTTTACTCAAACATTATACCTATAAATAGTAAAATGAGAGACATTGAATACTTGGAGTGGTCTCTTAATTTTTTCCAGAGATGTATATGCTAAGGGTAAATTGATGCTACTGACTTTGATTAAGGCCTGATCCAGAGAAGAAAATTAAAATTATAATATTATTTTTACATTAATGATTTCAAGCGTTTGCTAACTGAAAGGGAAGTGACATGTCTTTTTCACATCACAGCTATGACACTGATACACGTGTAACATTGAAATCTAACCTTAAAATGTTCACCACTCTCACCAACAGAGACCATGTCGCAGTATTGAGCGTTCACGTCTAAATGGGTCAACCAGTCTCTGTGTGAACTGTGTAGCACCATTAGGACCCAGACTGTTTGTCTCCGCACAATCTCATTAGGTGACTAACTCTGCATTATGAATGAGAGTAAGACTCAACTCAGAAAGGAGAAACACAGGACACAGCCAATGCTTGCCTTTAGGTTAGATAACAGTGATTAAAAAAACTAATAATCCGTTGGGAGGCAACATGTTAATTAGGTTACAACGCGCTCGACTAGAAAAACCATAAGAATCTATAATCTGGCTGTGGAAATGACACTGTGGAGGTTCAGAGGGCGGTGTGGAACGTGTTATTTATAGACTAGAAATTGTATGACATTCATCTTCAGTATTGCGGCTTTAAGTGTATACTGTGTCTGTGTAAAATAAGCCAGAGCTGTGCACCTCTGGATGCAGCAGCAGCCACACAGTATGTTGCATTATGTCAGAGTTGAATGCTGCATTGCTATACTTTTTTATTATAGATCATAGAGGAGGTTTTCAGAAGAACTGAAATAAAACTTTCAGAATATCTAGCAGCTTATTGTCAATGTAACAACTGGTAGGTAATACAGGGTTTTTACTCGGTTATTACATATTAAAGTGAAAAACAGCAATTAAACTGTGAAAGGATAAATATTTAGTTTCCAAAATGCAAACTTTTTTTAATTTTAGTATCATATAAGACCGCAATGATTGTAAATGATGACTGGATTCTAAACTTAAATATTAATTTAATGGCTAATGTTCTCAGCTAACATTTAGTGAAATTACTTTTTCCTGTAAGCTCATTTGTTTCTGCCATTGAGCCGGCACATTCCTCACCAGCCCCCCCTCCCCCCATTAAAATGAAGAAAAAAAGGAAGTGCCCCATTGTCCATTATACCCCAGCAAATATAACACAAACGAAACACAAAGCCAGGGAACATTTAATTGGGTGACCTGCTATTGAGGAAACAAAGCAGCCCAATGTGCGCAGCTTCCAGTCTGCTAATCCATCTCACTTTCCACCGGAGAAACGGTGTGAAAAATGAAGTTTAAAAACTCGGGATCAGATAGCGTTTGATGAGGCTCCCCAAACTAAATTTCAAACATGACTGAACAGTGTGACTGAGATGTGTGTGTGTGTGTGTGTGTGTGTGTGTGTGTGTGTGTGTGTGTGTGTATGTGTGTGTGTGTGTGTGTGCGTGTGTGTGTGTGTGTGTGCGTGTGGAGAGGGGTTCCTGTGCGGCTTTCCTTAAAAAGTCAGGTCAAGCAGCCAGCAGACTGTAAAAGGAGCTGATCCTCTATCTATCAGACCTCCGCGAAGCTTTGACGGCACCTTGCATACTAATGGCAGTGCTCTCCTTTAGTTTCCATATACTGAATAACTGTGCCAAGAGCTGGGTCAGGGAAGACTGCGCTTTGAAATGTAGCTATTTTAGTCAACTTTTTTACAGGCGACAAAGATCACACGACTATGGAAAATAATGGGTTGAAAAAAGCATCTCAGCATCTATGCAACAAGCTCATATAGACTATGATTCAATGTAAAGCTGGTCGGAAGGGAAGAATAAGTGGCTGCACATTCTTGCTCCATTGTGTGGAAAAATAATATATGCTATCTGAAAGAATTCTTAACACACAGGATAAATGAATGAAAGGCCTCCTTGGGGACTACATTTATGGAAAAATCAACACATATGCAGCAATTTTCTTATAATAAATGGTGTTTACGGAGGTTCATTTGTTGACTATCATTGAGCCAAAATGCCCTATGTCTATGTGCTTTTTGATCATCAAACTTGAAGTGCACATTCTGCTGGTGCTCTTTGCAAAATCAGTAAAAGCAGCTGAGTCGCCAAGTCCTCAAGTCAGCAGTCCTGCACCATAGACCGATGTAGAAGCCCAAACCTGCCGAAGAGGCCAACACTTTTTTTTTTTTGCAGTGAATTTGCTTTCAGTGATTTTGTCAACAAAAACATGTTGACTGAACATTTCCCTCACAAGCTCCTCGAGAGAGCGACTTTAGTCTTCAGTGACTTGTAGTCATCATGCATCGGAGGCGAGGGCTGAGATGACGGTATAGGCGAAAAATAACCAAATGTATGTAGGCTGCTTCTCCCCGATGTGAGGCAGTGAGAAAACAGAGCAACAGTGATTCACATCCTTTGGGAGGCAGATATCAGTGCAGTGCAGTCACCAATCCTACATGTGATTCATGAGCAAAGAGCAACACATTTCTTTTAAAGGAACACTGCAACATAATGGGGAATTTTTTCTCTGCTCAGAGATAAGACCAGAAGAGTATATACACCATACCTACTTGGCTAACTGGCTGTAGATGCCCATTCAGCTAATGTAATGTACAGACATGAGAGTGGTATTGATCTTCTTGTCTGACTCTCATGGGCTATGAAGGCCAAAACAAATGCTTGGTGTTTTCTCTTTGTGGTCTTTGCAGCTCTATAAACACCTAAGAACCAGTCACATATTGCAAGGCAAGCTATTAAAAAAATTGGACATTTTCCTTTGGATCAGCAAAACTAGATGCGTGGCTTCAAGTATGTGTGTGTCTATACACCCCAGATTCCTGTGTGCACCCACAGAGCTGCCAACAGCAGATTAACACAGTGGAACTGAAACTTTTTCCTGCAGGGTCCAAAACACACTTGCAGACTTTTTGCAGTGTGTGTGTGTGTGTGTGTGTGTGTGTGTGTGTGTGTGTGTGTGTGTGTGTGTGTGTGTGTGTGTGTGTGTGTGTGTGGAGAGGGGTTCCTGTGCGGCCTAGAGCACCATCAAATTATTGTGTGCACCCTTAAAAAAACGACGAGGGAGGGAGAGATGGGTGAATGAATCAAATAAAGTCAGGCCTAAAGAGATCTAGAAGATGGTCATTAGGGCTTTACCGTGCATATCCCCCCCCCTCCTCCTCTGTATTATAGGCTACTCCTCAAGTGTCTGTTTCCCACACGAGTCAAGGTTAACAAGGCGCGCTGGTGTCTGCGTCGGCTGGAAAAAACGGGGAGGGGTGGTGGTGGAGGTGGTGGTGGGGGCGAGGTGCTGCCTGCTGCAACTATACAGTGTGCTGTGTGATGATGCAGACAGGCTGAGTGCTACAGTAGCGCTACAGTAAATAATATTCCCCCAACAACCTAGGCTACATCCACACTCCCCAACAATACACTGTGCACCATGCGGGTGGAATGAGTTTGAAAACATCATGATGTAGGAATTATATTTAAAAAAGAATATATATATTTTTTAGATGGACAATAAATTACAGCAAATCGAGCTGGCAGAAAAACTCCATTGCGCACTAATCCGGTTGGCAAGGCGCCTACAGGATCAAGCAAAAATATATAAAGAATAGTTTCAATGGTGGCTGCGGTGCTCCTGAGCTGAGCTGAGCTGAGCTGAGCTGAGCGGCGCAGACTCAGCGCGAGCCAGGCAAAGTGATGTGGAATAAAACAAACGTGCTAATGTATCACACACAAGGTAGCAGAACAGGAGCATCCATACCTTTCGCTCCATCACTGCACGCGCTCTCTCTTTACTCAACAACAGGAACTGTAGGTAGGATGTGTGTCTGTCTGTCTGTCTGTCCAACTGTCTGCGTGGAGGGGTCCGGTCCGGTCCAGTTCGGGGTCCTGGGCTTTATTGGCGCGGACTCGATTTCACTCCTTCCAACTTCCTCACGGCTTTTCAGGCGGCAGCAGGCAGCACAGGCAGCAGCGTCTCCCTCCCTCCTGCTATCACTTCCCCATTACTGGACAGCCAGGGCGAGTTGTTAGCAGTGTGTGGCCTGTGAGACGCCGAGCCGGGGATGGAGCCAGAGCCTGGATTGGTGAAGCCTTGTTCGGGTAAAGGGAGCAAGGAGCGCAGGCGCGGTCGGTCTCTGCCGGAGAGTCGATATAATGAAAAATCACCAGCAGTGGCAGGGAGTGTCATCAAATTACCTACAGTAGCCTAGTGTAGTGTCCCGATGGAAGATTTAACAAAGGGAGTGTGAAACGATGACTACAGGTTATTCTGCGTTTAGAAAAGGTTGTACACTGAAAGAACAAAGACTTTATTTTTTTTGGGATACCGGGTTAAGTGATGCACTCATTATAAACCTGTTCTCTACAGAGCCTAACCAACACTATAATAAGGGGCTCTTTATAAAATCTGACTATAAACCCTTTATTTGAAGATTAATGCTTCATAGAGCCATTAGTAAGGAAAACTTTAGGTTGCCAGATTGTGAAAAATCCCCTTGGCCACTTACTTTCTTTGAGGGATTTAACAAAAAAATGTATCTATCAGCCTAATTCAGTGTTATAACAATAATGTAGCCTATATTGTAATGTTTAAATGGTTTATTGTTAAACGTTAGCTTTGTGTTTATTTATGCCCATATCTGAGTAATATATGTAGTAGGCCTACTGGACAAAAAAATTGATTCTGATTATTGCATCGTTACCAAATTTAAATGATAAATGGCACACAGCCTTCAACCCAAACATTTGAACTAGTAGTAATGACTTATAAGTTACTGATTAATAACACAGTAGTATACAATCTATTTACCATTAATAACCATTAGTTACATAAAATGAGAGAAAATGCATTTTGAGTGTGGCCTACAAGGTGTTAAGGAAAGATAACATGGAGCTTCTATGTTAACTGTTAGATATCCATTTCATATACACGTTTCATGTTTCTCAAATGAGTAATACAAAGTGCACAAAAGAAAATCAAATGAAACATGTCTCACACACACACACAAAGTGAGGAAGACAGAAAATGTGTGTGTGTGTAATGGACTGTTGCTAATGGTTTAATAAAAGGAAACACTCATGTACATTATGTGTGGACACAAAGTGCACATCTGGTAGTGTCGTGTCAGCATATTTATGATTCAAATCTTGACTCAGCATCTAAACTCTAAACCCAAGTAAGGCTGATACAGTCCATTAATTAATAGGAGAATGTGGGACAAATGTGGGACAAAACAAATCCTACCTTTTCAGGTGTCCTTGAATACAACATGACTACCAATTAGTGTGCAGAAGATCTAAAAGAAATTTAAAAAAAATCTGACCTCAAAATTCCTTCAAGTTTTCCTCAAAGAAGGTGTTTTCTAAAGAAAGTGCAGAACAACATCTGGGTCATAGCAGAGTGCTTCTGACAAGGCTTTCTTCCCGCATTGCAGCCCACTCCTACTCACCCACACTTTGAAGAATCATCATGACTGAATATTGAAGACGATGCATTAAATATATACGCCCTTCAAACCAGAAATAATTCACCTTTTTATTGGAGTCAATGAGGGAATGGCAAAGTAAGTAAAAACCAGGCAAAGAAAAAAAGGAGCTTTTTTCAGAATTGGTGCAAGGCTCGATGGAATTTAATATCTCAATTCAAAAGGGAACACTTGACTCATTCAATTGCTCCTCCTAGATATACCTGGAGAGTGGGTGTATTTTCAAACATAATTCTATTTGAATATGAAGCCAAGGGATTTGCTACACAAACGCAAAAAAAAAAAAAAAAAATATTCAGGCTTCGGTATTTGGCAAATGTAGACTAATGCTTATATGGAGAATTAGAGCCACGGGAGAAATAAAAAATTAGGGGAAGTTTTATTTATTTATTATTCACTTAAAGAAGAGAGACGAAATGTCGAGAATAACGTTGACAGTTCATGACTGGGGTAAAGTTGGAAAGACGTTGACAGATTTGGACTTCCGGGATCAATTCTCTAAGATAAACGTTATTAAAACACAAATGAAACATCTTTGCCATCGCCGTAAGGCAGACAATGGGCTACAACCCTCATGTTTATGGAAACAAGACGTCTTCTCAGCTAGACTAATAACTACACTGCATTGTATAAGATGGAAGGTATTGATGACTTGAATTGAATATCACAACCCCCTGCATAGAGAGCAATGGTATAAGTCAAACTTGGAGAATGTCTTGTCTAGGTTAAAATTTAGGTTGTAGCCCAATGTCCATCTTCCAACTTTAACCAAAGTCTTGAACTGTCGAGTTTATTTCTTTACATTGCATTTCCACTTTTTTCGCGAAGTGCATAATGAAAGACAAAACGTCCTCCTCTCATTTTCTTCCTCTCTCCCATGGCCCTAATACTCTTAAGTATGTTTATGAGTAGATCCTGAGCTTTCAGTTTTCTATTTGGCCTCATGTTTAGTCCTGGACATCGAAATAATCTATCACAGGCTCTTCCTTCACCATCTTGGACCAGGTGCCTCCACTGGCGGGCCTAGGAGGAGAAATAAGAAGAAGGTCAGTCACAAATACAGGAAGTAAAACATGAAAGATGAGGAAATTAAAAATATACAATACAATTTTTAATGTGATGTTTAAGGACACCTTAGAGACGTTTGTGAGCCTCTAGTTACAGAAAAGCCTGGTTAACCTTAGAACAAGACTTACTTGCTGCTATGCTGTTTGATATGAGCGATGGGAGGAGGGGCCCTGGCCCATGTCTCCCGCTCTATCAGTGATGTCAGGGTTGAGTTTGGACAAGCCGACTTCCCCCTGAGAAGAAAATAATGCTTTTTTGATTATTGCCCAAAAGTGAATTATTTCTTGTTTTGAACATAAATAATGCAGTTAATTTTTTTTTTAATCTTGACCTTATGAGCGAACACACACACACACACAGACACACACACACACACCTATCCATGTACGTTAGCTTAACTGAATGACAGTCTTACTTCTGGGCGGTGATGACCACGTTGCGTTTGGGCTCACTGTCGTAGCTCACGCTCTCCACGGCGTAGACCTCGGCCAGCTCGTGGATGATCTTCCGGTGTTCTCTGTTCATGGGCGGGAAACAGTGGCTCCTCTTCGGCTGCTTTTTCCCCTGCAGAGATCATTGATTTTCATTAGGGATTCGTACTGAGAAATGATTCTAGCATCGACAGGTGGCAAACAGCACTGCTTCGTCTTAAAGGGGGAAACAAACTACTCTTACCTGTTAGCAGTATAAATGCTATCTAATGCTAATGTTCCTAAATTATGGATATGTAGTGTCTTTTCATTTATATTTTTAGACAGTAATGGAATTACAACTTTGTGTATTTGGCCCTTTTCCTATTTTAACATGACAATGCTTCCAGATCCCAAATTCAGGTAACATGTTTTTTCTCAGCCTTTTGTCCACAACTTGACTGGCCGGCACAGTGCCCCAACCTTAACCCCATCCGACAATATTGGGATGAACTGTAAGATCTACTGTTACATTACAGGAGTTGTCTGCAAATCCCTGCAGCCATTTTCCAAAAATCTGGTTGAAAGCCTCCATAGAGGAGTGGATGGTGTCCACATACTTCTGGACATGTAGTGTATGTGTGGCACTCTTTTCACTGAGCTGTGTCCGACCCCACTTATAATATCAGTGTGCTACACATGATGCGGTAGGGAAAAAAACAACTGGCATAAAAACTGTCCCACAGTCTCTGCCAGAAGCTAGTTAGAAAGTATTACAGCAAAAACGGATTTAATAACCTCGGTTTTTAGGAATGTAGAAGCCCATATCAAAAGGCCAAGAATAAACTTTAAAAAAGCGAAGTCGCTGAAGGCAGCACAGTATGAAACACATTTAATATGCGAGGTATTAATATAAAATATTTAATAAAGCAGACTTTGAGGCAGGAAAGCTTTGCCGCCATTATTCATTATGAAAAAAAAACAATACTTTACATTTGGTAAAGAAACAAAAGCAACAGAGACCATGACAGCCACACTCTTGATGATAGCCTTAACACATCAAAACACAAGGTACCAACTAATATAGCTTGGCTTGGAAACACTTACTTAAGAGGCTTCGCCCTCCTGTCAAATCTATAAGAAACAGCTGGTTCTATTGTAGTTCAAGTCACTGGAGAGGTAACCGCGCTCAGGAATAGCAAAATTCCTAACAACTGTGTCAGATTCATACATAAATGTCACAGCTGAAAGTGGACGGCATTTTGTTTTGAATCAACACCATTTCTAATGTGAGTGTTTATAACCGGAGCTAACCGTAAACTATTGTAACGAGGAACTGGGGAACAGTGATGGTGCATGAACTAACTTTGATCCAAATACAGACTTCGTGATACAGCTGCATTGTACACAGTACTTCAGAGAATTTATTGTTTAGACTTGCACATTTGTATTACAAGCATAGCATACTACAGCCCAGCTTTGGAAAACAGTTAACAGACCAACAACTCTGTTTCGAGGGGCTGCTGTTCCAGCGCTGCCTTACAGTGTTGTATTAGGCATTTGTGATGTTAAATTCATTCATAACGTAGCAGAAAACACGTGGCCATTATGTTAATGTGAAATACTGAGATGTTAGACAGAGAAATTAAGGTTTTGACATGCCGCTTTTGAACATTTGACCAGTTTTTCCTTTATAGTCATTGTTCTCCAGAAGCAGTGGGGTCCAAACCCAGCCACCAGAGGGAGCCCCACATCACAAGAGAGGTCAGCCAAACAGTCAAGGCCTCCATACTGACACAATGGATTCACTGTAACATCTTACCTTATTCACAAGCTCAACTAGATTCTTGATCTCCTCTTCTACCTCGGTGACAAACCTCAGGTCCTTTCTGAAACACAGGAGGAACAGAGGGGAGTGTAGATAGTTTTTTTTCAATGCAATTGATCCTCTTCATACAAACTGAACACCTTTTTGTGTAAAACGAGCAGAATTGTAAAAGGCCTGACCTGGCATCGTCTTTGAGGCTGTCGCTGTATACAGAAGGAGAGCGGATGTTGAAGGGGTCGGAAGACGAGTCGATCTGTAACGCCTCTGCCAAACGCCGGTTTCTCTCTAAAGTAGCGCATTCTTGATCACATTCAAGCCTGAGGGACACAGACACATTTTTAAATCAAATCTTTAAAACATTCACATTTGTTTTAACTCCCTGTGCTAAGGATTCTTATAGTACTGATGGTTGTGGTTCTGAGTTCTGAGATGATGCAGCAGCGCATGTCAAACTTTAAATCCATCCTTTTGATTGATTTATTTAAATGTTAATGCATGCAGAAAAAGTCATCCTTCATCTTGAACAGGAAATCCTTTTCCATGCAGTAGCACATTTAAATAATGTTTCAATATTGATCAAAAGCAACTGCATGGTGCCAGGCCTTGGAGCACCTCTTAGCTAAAAATCACTGCAAAGAACAGCCTCTCATATCGCACAAGAACACTCTGCACCGTGCCCTTTTAACAGTGAATCATTATGTTTCCTCCAGCACTCTACCTGGCCTGTTTCAGCTCTTTCTTAGTGAGGAACTGGCCGATGTCCATAGAGTCCCCCAGCTGCATGTCTGACAGCTTACTGGCCATGGCGATAGCTGCATACCTGCAGGACAGACATTGATGGATGGTTCAAACCATTTAAAATTCACAAAACCCAATATACATTTAGAAACAGTTCAATCTCTTTACCTCTGATATGAACTGGTTGCCTCTGTGCAGCCCACCGTTTCCTTTCTTCGACCGCAGTCACACTGTACAGCTACCTGTTGGAGGAATGAAGAAAGAATACTATAGCGCCGGTATATAACATATACGGTGGACTAGCCTTTAGACAAATATGTTGCTTTCTTTTGCTGCTCATGTGAGGAATTCCTGCAACTGTGAATGTTTTTATTGTTAGTCGAGCTCCACAGTTTGGAAGACTGCCACTGAAATGTTATTATTTCATCCAAGTTAACTATTTATGATAGTCACACAAAGATTTAATCAACTAAAATGGTAGCCAAGAGAAACAGAAACTATGCACAGCTGGGACTGGGGAATATAACTTTCCATGATAATTTAAAGATGTGACATTCATCGGCTACAAAAGACAGTATATTCCTTATGGTGATAAGTCACTACATAAGGGGAAGCTGATGTTACAAAATACCATCTGCACAAACTTGGGGAACAGCTTGATTACCAGCAGTTAAAATATGTGTTTCAGTGTATCATACCTTGGCAGTGCAGGTGGTGCGTGGGCATGTGCCGCCTTTATGACAGGGAGCGGAGCATGGGTGGCCACAGTCCGAGCGAGGCTGCACACAGGGCTGCTGGCAGACGCCTTCTCCAAGACATTCGCCGCGATGGCAGATCCGTCTGCAGCGGTGCATTTCACATGACAGCGTTTTATTACACATCAGGCCACAGGAAATGTCCTGCAGATGACACGCAATGTTGCTGCGTTGCTGAGAGAGCGAAAGAAAAAAAGAGAAAGAGGTTTATAGCGATTCTGGTGAATACCTGTTTTCAAAATTACTTTTTGCCAAAACATTTAAATATCTCCTCATCATATGCTACCTGTCCGTACGCTGAAAAAAAACTAGAGTAAATACACAGCCTAGGCTCTGTAAAGACTTGTTTATCTAATGTTTTATGCAAAATGTGTCATTTAGGGGAGAAATTACCTCGTGCTTTCCCATGCACCATTTCTGAGTGAGGTACGTGCAAGGTGGACACTTCTCTTCACTGTGGCAGTTGTGAAACACTAAATGAGAGATAAAAGTTAGTGGGTCATTTACAGTTTATCACTGCGATTTGAACATTAAGTGTTTAATCTTACCTGGGTGCTCACACTCGTGTCTTCTGGTACACATGTTCTTGCACTCTGGTGGCTTGGTGCCACAGGGGATGGGCGGGTACAAGACCGTCAGCCCACAGTGACACGTCAGCTCGTCGAAACCTACAAACACAAAGGAATCAGGACGGAACAGGAAATGAACTGTGTGGCAACAATAATGTCAAACATAACACACGGGATGATAAAAAAATGAAACATTGATGAAGTAAAAACAATAAAATATCTAATTCTTGTTGTTTTTTAATTGCAGGAGGACTATGCGGTACTTCTAACTTTGCTTGTGAACACAGCTTTGTACTCACTGGACTGCCAGCAGGGCTCACAGTTGCCACGGTGACAAGTGTCCTGGCAGCGGTGGAGGCCACAGTTGAGCTTGTAGCCGCAGATCAGGAGGCACTTGTGCTCCACGACCTGGAGGGACAGACACACAGAAACAATAACACTTCTATCAAGACTATTGATATTGATATTGGTGTGAAGTAGAATTATTTAAAAAGAAGAATATAGTTTGAAAAACTGCGAGCTGAGTGATGTTTATAGTATGTGAACACCAACCAGTGAAACACTCTTTCTAACAAAAGCTAAAACAAATGTTTTATTTATAAACAGTAAATGTTTAAGTATTTGTGATTGATGCTATTGGGATTTAAAATGTCACTTTATTTCCTCTCTATGTCTAGTTTGCTTTAAAAAATAAATAAATGTCAAACCTACGTTAACATTACAACAACAGCATTGTCTGGGCTCTTATGCCTCTTTAAATATAGATAATATATATTAGTTTCATTTGCACATTGGACTATAGATTGAACACCCACCACACAACACAGCTCGCCACACTTGTGTCGGCCACAGGAGCGCTTCTTGTTACAGCGCCTCTCACACGTGAAGACCAGCTCGTCTGGAACAGAAAGAGTCAGAATTGAAACAACAGAACAACGTAGGCAAACAGTGAATTTAATTTCTTCTGTATTTGCTGTAATCTCACCTTCTTTCTTGATCATTTCACACGGGACCTCCTGCAAAACAAATGGTCTGTTTTAACTCTTTGGCGTCTTGAATAAAAGCACAACAAAAGGCAGTCGCAGCAACGACGTAAAGAATTATGTTGTTTGAGTCACAAACTGAAGGCAAATTTCTGTCACGGAGAAGATAGGCCATAAAGGTTTTTTTTATTGATTTGAAACTCCTTCTTGCTACCTTGGTCTTGGCGCCACATCTGCATCTGATAGTGGAGCTCAGGGAGCAGGGCCCGCAGCTGCCCTCGTGGCAAAGCTTCTCACACATATGGATGGTGTCTGAAATAACATGAGTTCATTCATTAGAGGAGAACAATGGCTGCAAACATAATGTACATCCTGTCTGAAAATAACCATGTAAAAACAGTTTCATTGTGTAGGGATTGAAAATGGCCTCATGGGAAAAAGAGAAGCTACATAGGAACCATTTCATAAGAATTTGCTTAAGCATTCATTTTATTAACACTTCAAAGAAGAGACATAAAAGAGGAACACAGGCATAGTTGATAGAATGCAGATGTGAAAAAGGTACAACCTCAGAATATGCAAAAAATAAATAAAAAAAACCCTATGGCTTAAAAAGGTATTTTAATATGAAGAGCCAGATGCCATGACATTTGATGAAAAAGATCCATTGAATTAAAATTTCATTTAATTCAACTAAAACTAAAGAAGACAGTTCTGAGATCCAAATACTCCGTGGTTTTGCTGGAACACATTTTCCACATTTAAAAGCATTCAGACCCGCCACATGTTTTTACATCCTTTAGCTGGTCAAATTGGATTGGATTTTGGACTTGTTTAACGTCATTATGGGAAATGATTTAAGCTTACGCCGGGTTGTCAATCACACACGCTGAAACGTGCACTTTTTCTTAGTCCAGACACACTTCCTGCCTTACCGCTGGAGCCACAGGCCAGTGGTTTGTTGCAGGTCTTCCCACAGGAGGGGATGGGGTCGGAGCAGCTCCTCCGGTCGGAGTAGCCCAGCTCCAGCAGTTTGGTGAGTGGAGTCTGACTGCAGGGACACGTCTTCACCAGGCTGGGGGAGCGCGGGCACGGCTGGCAGGGGCCGCGATGGCACAGCTGCTGGCACCGGTGAGCCCCACAGCCCAACATACTGAAGGCAGGAGACAGTGAGTGAGTGGCATTGGTGGGAACTAAGAGCTATGTTATAATTAATGGATGATGGATGTCAGCTTTGTTAAGACTTACTGTCCACATATCTTTTCACAGGTGAAATGCCCAGAACCATTAAATCCTTCTTTATCGGTACCACACAGGACATCACGAGTGGTAACGCCACAGTGGCATGCTAAAGACAATAGAAGAAAAATACAAAAATTGTGATCGGTTGATTCAAGTTTCCAAGATTAAAAGACCTCGGCAGGACCCATTTATATCCGAGCTGTGTTGGCAAAGTGAGTCTCACCCTGCTGAACTTGCAGCTGGCAGGGTTGACACGCCCCGGCATGGCACACCTGGGCGCAGGTGTGTTCAGCACAGTTGAGAAAGGCTCCGCACACCTTGTTGCACTGCAGCACCGTACCCGTGCCACAGCGCATCGGTTGACTGCAAAGATACGCTTCCATCAATATCATGATAAAAATTAATTTCTTTGGGTAAAACAGAAATAGACATGGCCAAATCTGCACACATAGGATACACACAGACAAGAAAGGGCAAACAGTACCTTGTCTTTTTACAGATGCAGGATTTTGTTATGAATGCAGGACATTGTGGACAAGGTCCCGGGTGACATAAGCTGAAAGGAGACACAGACATTTTTTGTTTAACATTAATACTCTTCTGGAGAATTTTGGATTATTGGCAATTAAATAAACTAGTAAATAACAAAAAAAAATAAAACACGAAAACTGAAACTAGCAAGACTGTTGTTCTTCAATGTGACATCCAGACCCAACACATTGTTTTGAAAATGACAAAAGACTGAGAAAGATTTCCTTTTTCTGTGATTTTTTGAGGCTCACATGTTACAGGGATGGTTGCAGTCCAATCCACTCCGTTTCTTCCCACACATGTCACCACAGCTGTGGGGAATCTCAGTGCGCTGCCACTCTGGGTTTGTCATTTTACCTGCAAATGAAATGTGGAAAAACATAAAAAACAGAGTGATTGATAGGTTACAGAAATCTAGCTTGACACTAGGTCTTAATGGCATCAATCAAACAGTGACTCACCACAGAAGCAGATGTAGGCGCTCGGCTGTTTCGGAGCGACATTTTGGCAAGCCGGACAACGCCAACCTTCAGCTGACTCTGAACAACAAATTTAAATGTTAAGATTGAATAAAAATATATGTTTTTTTTATAAACTTTCCATAGCCAGAGCAGAATGTATTCCCATTGTTCTCAAAACTACAATGTGACAAAATAACTTGTTGATGCAGCAGGAACTTCAAAGCCTTTGTTAAAGGGGCCACAGTGACTAGGTGCTGTATTGTCCATCTACTCAACAGTACTATGCATCACATTACAGTGCATCACAGAGATAACCAGTGGGTCAGTCCAGATGTGTTGTTTTTAAAAAGGGTCATACCGTCTGCCTGAGAGGCCGGGGAGCGAGCCCATTTCTTGATGCAGTTGAGGTGGAAGACGTGGTAGCAGCTCTGACAGCTCCACACCGGGGACATGAGCCGGATGATGTCACAGCAAACCATGCACTCATACTTCTCTTCAGACAGCTGCTCGATCAGACAGCCTGTGGAGGGGAAAGATCACAAAGTTAGTTAAAGATCGGGTAGTATCAGTAAGTGTTAAGGGGCAAAGAGTCATGTATGTAGAGTCAAGTGTCCACGAGCAGCAAGCAAGATAAACCTCCTAGCAAATATTTGCTAGTGCGTGCTGGCGGCACATTCATTTCTTTAGGAAGCAAGTGAAAAGGAGACCACAAGATGCATTCTGATGAGGTTATGTTGACTATGTTAAGTTAATAATGGTAATATTTTTTGTATTCCCTTTAACTTGATGGCAACACCTGCCTGACACCTGATTTATAATGTAAAAATAAAACGTATGTGAAATATTTAAAGTGATTTTTGGGCTTGTATACAAGAGTCTTTATGTTGTTACAGTCTCACCTGTCTGCGTCTCTTTACTCTCTGGCACCTTGTCCAATTTCTTCTGTGCGGGCCTGTGGTTTGGATGAGGTGTTCTCCTCTGAATGGGTGTGTGTCGCCCTGAGCCTCGTCCGGCTTTACAGACAGCGTCCTGAGATAATCTACCATAACCAGAGTCATCTTGAACTCCGCCTCCTCTCTCTATGGCGCCTGTTTCCTCCTGAGCTGTCTGTTTGGGTGGTTTGATTGGTCCTTGCCGTCTTTTTGCCTCTGTGTGTTTCCTCTGATGATCATTGTCGCGTTGAGCGTCTGCTGGACCGGCCCTGCTCCTCTGAGGTCTTTCCCTGATGTCCGAAGGGGGGATTTCTCCTCTGGCGTCATTTGACCTCGGACTGGCCCCTGCAGTGTTGTTCTCCTTTAAGCGAGAACCTCTTTCGTTTTGTTTCTCTCTCCTGGGCTCCTGGCTGAACTTCCGGGGTTTTTTAGCCCGTGCATCCTGGTCTTCATTGGTTCGTTCCATACTCCTGCCTGCGTCTTCTCTACGCCAGTTATGTCCATCAGGTCCGTCCATGGGATGTGCCCCTGAGTGGTAGCCTCCTCCACCCCTGTTGCTACCATTATAAGGGCCCAAGTCACTTCCACCTCTGTTGCTACCATTATAAGGGCCCAAGTCACCGCCGGGTCTTTGCCACCTAGGCCCGGAGCCACCGAAATTCCCATTTACGCTTCTATTCCCTTCTCTCCTCCCTCGGCCTCTGCCCCGCCTGCCAGCTCCGTCCTCTCCTCCCTGGTATGGAGGGTCCTGATGCGATGCATTTGATGCGTTTGAATTTTCATGGTTGAATGAGGGTTTGAAGGCCTGATGAGAGTGTCCATGAGAGTGTCCATAGTGTTGAGAAGGATCATAATCAAAACTGTTACTGTTCAGGTTTCTGTCATTGTGTCTTTGCCGGCCTCTTCTAGGTTTGTTCGGATACGGTTTTTGATGTGACAACCCATCTGGATTGAGGTCAGGTGGGCCTGAAAGCAGAAAAAGTCACAGTGTCAAAAGCCGGAAGATTTGTGTGCAATGTAGAAGTAACAGTTATGTGTATCATGGACTGCAGATGGAGAGAAAAATCATGTTATTTTTCATTGTGACTTTTTAAAAAATAAATATCTGTTTGACTTTGTTTTAAATGAATGTGTTCTCTCACCAACCAGTCCATGGCACATTCCTCGTTTGTGTGATTGTACCTTTCAATAAACCCAATTCTGAATCCAATCATTTTTATCTCTTTACTTTCACACAATAGTAATAAACATTCTTGTTTTAATACGGGTGCACATGCTAGTAACATGTTTATTATACGATTTAACAGTAAAGTTAGATTTAAGACTTTCTAAAGTCTTTGTCTAGAGCCACTCATTTGAATACCAATACTTTTTGAGCATTTAAGACTTTTTAAATATAGTTTTAAGACATTTTGATACCAATTAAGGTTAAATAAAGATAAGACCTTTAGAAGATATGTTGTGTCCCTATTATTATCCCCTGCTGTCCGTCAGATCAGGTGTGGAGTGAAAGCTATCAAAGTTCACTGTCACATGTTGTCACGTCAGATAGGAATAACCAAATCACACTGAGATCTGAAGCTACCGTTAGCATTCCTTAGCGAGCGAACTTTGTGTCCTAAATGAAACATATGTTGCGAGGTCACCTCACGAAAGTCAGTTTTATATATATAACATGTTTGTGCACCTGCTCAGTCTTTGGAAACATGTTTTAAACAACGTGTTATTTACCTGAGGAGCCTTCAGCCATTCGGCTTTAAACCCTGGCCGTTGCTTCACCCACGAGACTAGTTTGAAGATAACGGGCAGTTTCTGGTCGTCCAGATCTTCAGAGACCACTTCCGCTATTTTTGCCAACTGTGTTTAAGTGTTTTTTAAACCGAAAACTACCTTTAAAAAGCAGAAACAACCTGCTCCTTCGACTCACCTTATCAACTCTGTCTCAAAGCTAACACTAGCAACGCTAATCTCGCGAGAGTCAAAACCGGAACTTCTGGTTAGTATTTTCAGAATAATGCAAATATTAACAGTTGAAATAATGTAAGAAAAAAAATTAAACACTTTAATGCATGCAGTGGGTAGTTTTATAATCTGTTTTCTTGTAAATGTATGAGTTTTGATGATTGCACATCAGCCTCCACATTGGATTTTATATCATTTGTAGATTTAACTTTCCACATGTCATTTCAATCAATGGTTTATGTTAACTTTAAGAATGTGTATACCTACAATGGGCAAATTATGTTTTTTTCATGCATTAGAAGTAAAAATCTTGACTGATATATTTTAATATCATAATATTTAATTCATGCATTAAGGGCCATGGAAAATAATTTGCAATATAAATAAATAAAAGTATACGAGATCTCTAAATGAAGGCCTACATTCCCTTGTACAGGTTGATGATCTCTATTGGTTTGTTTGCTTGTTTAATCTTATTTCACGTTTGTTCCTGTGCTCTGTATGTATTTGAGCGACATTTTTTATATTTAATACATTTAGAAAATATTAAATAATAAAATACCTCTCGCTCAGAATCCCTGACAGCATTACAGTTTTGCTAAAATAATGTTTATACCACAAGTGGCCAAACTGGTACAATACATCTATAGAATCATTAGATTATTAAAAATATATATTTTATAATAATATTATTAAAAGGCCACAAGGTGGCACTCCATGTTTGGATTAGTTCAAGAGGAAATATAGAGGTTTTTCTAATTGATAATAGGGACAAATAAATATTATTAGTTGTTATACCTGTGCAATGTATAGGCCTATATAGTGGTTTTACAAAGGTGTGTGCCTTTTTGTATAGCAGCTCAAGAAGGAGATACTTAAAAACTATTATGGGGTGTGTGTAACCAGGATGTTGTTTGAGTGTGAATAATATGATATTTAGAAATATCTGAGATATTTAACATTGTGATGACAAAATAACACATGGTCCTGTAATGTCTGAATAATTTAAACTGGTAAAGATAAGGTGGTCATGACCTCATTGTCTCTAAAAGGTTTGAAGATATTGTTACAGACAGCTGTGAAGTTGGCTTAAAAAAGGAAGTAGCTTATGTTACCATGTGCAAACATCCAGTCTGTTTTCTATTATAGCCAACATAAGCTATACATGTTGTGTTACATGTGTATTACATCTTTTTGATGTGCGGCTGTGAAACCAGAGTTCCTAGGAGAGTATATTTAAGAGCCCAAATTCTATCCAAACTACAGACAATGACATACTTTGTAAACTCATATGATGTTTCTTACAACACCTATATATATGACATTTAATTCCCAGAAAACCTTGTTGTAAAAGCCACCATTTAAAAACTGTAATAAACCCATCGGACAGTAGGGGACACTTGTGCAAACTCAATCCAACCAACTGCACTCTTTTATCAGCCCATGTCCATGTTGGCCTAGGGAAATGAATGGCCAGTAACTGCACACGATTATTCATTTGGTTAACTGTTTTGACACCACCACCACCAAAAAGGAAATAATAAAATATGCCCAAACATCTATAATGACATAAATTGAGGAACAATGTGGTATAATAGAGTGGTTTTCATATTTGTGTCAACTTGTGTGTCCTTACAATTAAAAATTGAAGGCCTAATGGACGAGTTTTACAAAATAAAATAAACTTTACGTTGAATGTTGTTACTTTTGAAGGCAGTGTGACCTTAGCAGCTATAGGTCCAACTGAAAACATTTATATGGGCCCTTGTTGTTTTTAATGATACTAAGGTCTGTAAATATCCTCCTAAATGTTGCTACAAGTCCAACAAAAGAAAACAATAATGTAATTTCTCTGTGAATCGTTGTTTTCAGTAGCAGGCCTTGGACGGGGCTCTCCCTGCAGTCACAGATTCCAGATCACGCATGCGCAGAGTGACTCCTCGGCCCCTTCAACCAACCCCAGGCGAGGTGGGTGGGTGCGAGTTGTATCAAGTTACCACCAATGGAAATAAAACACCGGAAAACGTGTAATTTCAATTTCAAAGTAAGTTAAAGAAGAACATGATATATAATATTATAGTGTTTTGCCGTTTTATGGCAAAAACAGCTGCATCACGATTTTTTTTTTGCCTAATGATGAAGAAAAGTATTGATTTTAAAACACTAGACACCCTTATAATATTTTTCATAGAATTGTATTGTAACATTTCCATTTATATTCATCAACATGCCTTTTTACTTATGTTCTTAATGTTTATGTTTATTGTGTGCACCATCAGATCATGGCATAATCCTTGCGTGTGAACACAACATTTTACAATGTGTAGCCTACATGTATAACTTTGAACAAAAAGTAGATGCAACTCCTGCTACAAGTACCTTTCACATTCCAGCCTACACAGGCAGCAAAACACAGCAGCATTATGTGTATCAGTCTAAACTTCTGAACTTTTCCTCACTTTCATAGTTCACTCACTCTATCAACAACATTGGGCAATAGAATGTGAAAAAAAACAACTCATGCAACATATAGATCTGCAAAACATATCTACAAAAATTCGAGAGCTTTATCGTCATGTGTAAAACAATTATAGGAGTAATTGTTGGAAATTGAATTCTTGACCTTAAGGCTCCCTCCAAACAATGCAACATAAAGAAAAGGAAAGGGCAAAGAGAAAATCATTTGTGAAGAGAAAATCTGAGAACAATGCAAAGACATTGAAAAAATAATTATGTAGAGATAAAGTATACTATTTAAATAAATACATAATTGAATAAGTCAAATACTATTGTACAGTGAATTGAATACTTTGAAGTGGAAATATGTATAAAATAATAATAAGTAATATGTACATATGTAAATTCTAAGTTATGAGCAGGTGTACACTTTTTTTAAACTGATTTGTGAAGTGACATTGATTATGACAAAGGACATTAAATAACATTTAATCAACAGTTTACACTATTATTCAATACCCCTAACTTGAAACATTTATCGTTGAAACATTTAATTTGTTATAAAAAAGAAAAGAAAAAGAAAATACTTTCATTTGATTTTAAGTTGAAAACCTTGACCGGATATGACACACTTCCTTCCAGCTGGCTTGACACGAGAGAAGCTCGAGCGCGGCCGAGCAGGAGAGAGTGGCAGTGAATGTGTCTGCGGCAGCGTTTAGCACCAAAAAAAATAACACAAACTACGACCGAAGGAGAGGGGAGCGAAGCCCGCTGCAGTTGGAGACCACCTCGGCGGAACATGGACTATGATAAATCCTAACCGAAGGCTGGTAACGGGCGCGCTGTTTGGACGACAGGCGGCTTTATTGAACATCTGTAGAGCATAATGAGGGCATCCGCTATTCTTTACGCTGCTTTCTCCTCCGAGGTTTAGCCAGGACGGACGCAGTAGTGACACTATTTATAAATGCGTCGCTTTTAGACAACACCTCGCTAGGAAATAAACGCAGCCTGCAGATATCCAGTTGATTCCCTCCTCCCGTGGTCCCTTGGGGAAACAGTGAAGTCATTTGAGAAGTCACCGGAGAAGAAGACACGTCTCAATCATCTCGTGAAAAAAAAACGTCTTTCCTTTCCGTTGGCTAGCGTTTCCATAATCTCCCTTTGCATTTTCAATCGCTATTTTTTTAAATTTTTTAATTTTACATGGTTTTGTCTTTCTGAGTCTTCGTCGCCAACCCTCCAGTGGGCATCCACCCCCCCACCTCCTCCTCCCCCACTCCTCACCACCGTTAAAGGATGCCGGATCAAATATCGGTGTCCGAGTTTCTCTCGGAGACAACAGAGGATTACAATTCCCCGACCACGTCCAGCTTCACCACCCGACTGCAGAGCTGCAGGAACACCGTCAATGTGCTGGAGGAGGTAAGGCCCAGAGTGTCAGCCCGCCTGCTGCAAGCTGCACGCATGACGGATGGACGAATGATGGATGGATGATTGGACAAGCCTAATTAAACAACACATCTTAAAAGACTAGATAACAATAGCCCTACATCTATTTTAAATGGAAAATACAGCTATTTTTATTGTTTTACATCCCGTTAACACACAGCCATGACTACATGCAATCAACCCTTAATTCAACTGGTGATATTTAACTGCATTAGCCTATATAAATATGGCAGGGTATTGGCAAGTCACGATATGATACGTGTCATGATACATGGGGTCACACTATGATATATCACTCACGATAGGCCTACATTGAGATATGATGCATTCAATGAAAATGGAAAAACAGCAATTAACAATTTCTTTGCACAATCCTCGAGGTCTCAATACATCATTGATAATTCAGCAGACAAATTGAATCAAATTGAGTTTTTTTTCAAAATATCGGTTTTTGTAGCTGATACAGATATCACGATATATTGCTGTATCGATTTGTTTTATCACAGCCCTAATTATAATGCATTACAATTAAAATGTTGCACAATAATTAAGAAATAATTGCACCTGTTGCTGCAAAAGCAAACTGTGCATTAGTTATAATGTGTTGTACACTTCTTGTAGTTCACTACCTGGTGCAGGACGCAGAGCCGGTTTTTGTGTGGAAGTGAACTCATATCTTGTGAATCTGCTGATAACTCGAGTAACAACGGAGGGAGGGAGGGAGGAGGGTTGGCTGTGGCCTTGGCTGGAAAGAGTGTAGAGAAATAGGAGGATGTGCACTCAGGCCTGCAGATCTCCATGTTCATATTACATAACTCACACTGCTTCAGAGCCTGCTGCCTGGCTGTAGCAGTGAGAGAGAGGGAGAGATAGATAGAGAGACTTTCCCTAGTCACTAGCAGTCATATCTGGATTTAACTTTCAGGATTATATAGAGATTCCCCACACACGCATATTATAGAGGCCATATTGCATTTATAAAAAAACAAAACAAAAAACACGAGATTTCTTCCTTTAAGTGAAACACACCCAAAAGTTATACTCTGTGATGCTGTGTCACCCTTGATCATATAGAGCGAGTGTAATCAGGCCTGGCAGGTGGGTTACTCTTTTTGTGTGTGTGTGTGTGTGTGTGTGTGTGTGTGTGTGTGTGTGTGTGTGTGTGTGTGTGTGTGTGTGTGTGTGTGTGTGTGTGTGTGTGTGTGTGTGTGTGTGTGTGTGTATGTTTCCACCTTCCCCCACCTTCACTCTGCATTGGCGTCCTTTCCTGCTTGGATTAAATGGAGCATCAAACCAGTGGGAGCATACACCTTTCACTGTTGTCCGTAAATGCCACACCGTGACCTAATTTAATTTCTGTTCTTTTTAAATCACGTTTTGCTGCAGATGTGGAATGACTTCAGGCTCCCAGTATTTATTATAATCTGTCATGTAAAATAATTGAAACATGATTTCCAACTTTTCATTGGCGCTGCTTTAAAGAGACTGAC
The DNA here is from genome assembly GCA_949357725.1 of Hyperoplus immaculatus. Lineage (NCBI taxonomy): Eukaryota > Metazoa > Chordata > Actinopteri > Uranoscopiformes > Ammodytidae > Hyperoplus > Hyperoplus immaculatus. Next base: position 6,073,629 of record OX442369.1, read on the forward strand.
TTTATTTGTATTTGAATAACTGAACAGGGTCACATGTAAACATTAAAGATGAGCGGGACGGTAACCAGAGATGGTTTGTTTAAAAGAGGGGGGGGAAAAAACAGGCCTTGTCCTCTCTTCGACATCCTAACAGCTGCAACAGCGCCATACATCACTTCTCACTCCAATCCATTACAAGCTTATTGTATCACAATAATAAGAAACAATCTTCCAAAACAGAACCAAGGGCTGTGTTTATTCCCAACGCCAGAGCATACTTTGTGTCTGCTGAGAGGGGAAAAGGCTCGCATCATGAATCACCTCCCTGGCTCCGCGCCTCTCAACCAAGAGAGAGAGAGAGGCTGCAGCAGCGCAAACGAAAAACATCTGTTAGAGAAAAGGCCGCCATGTGCGCCCGGGCAGCAGTAGCCGCTCTGGAATTTTTTTCTTTTTGCAGAGATCACATGACGAGGAAGAGCATTATGCTGGTACCAAAGAGCAGGCTCGTCAGCGTTTAAACAAAGGCAAGATGCCCCGGAAGCAGAGTGGGCCAGCTCAAACTCAAACTGGGATACACCCATTTAGACCGAGGCTGTGGCAAACACACAAGGTGTAGGTTAGTGTATTTTTTGTTGTTAAATTAGCTACCTTGTTTGATCCCTGCTGCACAAACATCACTTGACAAATGAAGTAAAGCTGCCCTCGGCGTCACTTTGCCCCAAAGAGGAATTTGTTCAAAATTGTTCCAGTACCTGGCCTCAAAAAATGAACAACATTCGTTCAAGCCAGTTCCTCTGTATGTTGACAAGGTGAATTATGCAAAGGTAACGGCTTGAATTTTTAATGCCGGTAACCTGAGGGGGGTGATTTGACCCACAGGAGGTTTCTCTTGAGTCGACCGGAGGTGCAAAGCAAGACTAGAAAAGAAGTTGTCGCAGCATCCTGTCGTCTCCATTCTGCGTAGCTCATCAATTATTGATCAGCGCATAATGACACAAAAGTATTTGTGACTCACTCGGCCTCCGCCCTGCAACTTTTCTCTCCCTGTGGCGGTGTCAGAGCACACGGAGCTGTTTACTGTTTACTATTGGATCAGTGCTGTAAAATGGAAAACAATGAGCAGCGTGATGGAGAGATAACGTCTTAAAAATAAGCTTTCTGGCTTGACTGCTTGGGACGCTTGGGCAGTGTGTGTTTGTGGGTGGCAGTCAGACCGGATGTTGGTTGGTCTGCCTGAGTTTTATTTTGGTGTCATCTTTGGTGCCAAGCAGTCATTGCTGTGGTGATTATTCACCTCATTTCCCAGAAAACATTGGATAGATTGTATTTGTAAATCATCTTTGGTTCATCCAAATTCCAGAGATTATAGCTGCAACTAACATGTATTTTCACTATTGATTATTGTCTTTCATTGTTTGTGTTAATTTGATTGTCTAAAATAGTCAAGTGAATCAGAGAAAAGCAATACAATCTTTGGATTTAACTAAAAATATTTGGTGTTTTTGATCCGGCAGAGGTGGAGCATAAGGATTACTTTTTTGGCATGGACAAAGGAAGAACTCCTAACAGTTATTCATTCATGCTGCTCAGAGTACCTTATTTACTCATGACCTTAGTAGGAAGAACATTGCCATTTACACATTTTGGTTATCAAGGGGGAAACTGATATTTGGTTTCTCTGACCCTTTGACCCTTTATTGAGTGCATTGCTCAGGATAAACTTAACACGGTTAGCACCACACTACTGATACAACATTGGAAGATTTATATATCTTTCTTGTTTGTGACTTTTAAGACTTTTGTATTGATCTGTATTTTGTTGTCACAAGCCTGATGCATCTCTTTTTATTGTCTTTTCCAAACAATTTAACTAAATATGTGTTATTATTTGCTATTGCCAAAGTACATCGATATTGTTTTCTAGTAGAAATTAGAGGTGCAAAAATTGGTCGTATAAATAATAAGTTAATGGACAGAAAATTAATCGACAACTATGTTTACAATCAATTAATTATTTAAGCAAAACTATCAACTGTTCTCAGGTTCCAGCAGATCCTTCATCATGTGGATTTGCAATTTTTAAAAAAAAAATCTATTGCAAACTGAATGTTTTCCAGTGGGTTTGACTGTTGGTTGGACAAAATAAAAGAAATTTGAAGCCTCAAATTTGACATGATTTTTTTCACTTTTAAGGTGAATAATCAAGAAAATAATTGGCTGATTTATTAATAATGGAATTTATTGTTAGCTGATCTAAAGTTTATTCATCAGTCTTTAAAAAAAAAAATCTTAAGGAAGGCGTGTATGAAAAGCCATCAACTGATTTTCTCCTGCTCTGTACAGTCTCAAACAAAATTGAAAAAAATATTAGTGCATTGTTCCACATATACTGCAGCCAGTAATATTACATTGGTATAACGTAACTTATTATTCTTAAGACTCTTCCTGCTTTCTCATATTTGTTCTGCTAGAGAAGGTAAAATTAGCAGCAGGCACTTGTTATTCCCCCCGGGGGCCGTGTATTGTCTCCCTCTCCACCCCATAGATGGCACTTTGCGTCACTGGGTTTGCTTTCCTGAACCGCAGAGAGACAAAAGTTGCGATACAAGGGAAACCCTCACTGCATTGGCATTCCTTTGAGCATGCCTCTCTCACACCACATCACATGGGCTGGAGCAGAAAAATGTTGACTTTTCACAGTCATTCTATTCAAGCATGGCTGGGCTTGACCTAATAGGCAGAGGCCCTTTTATATGTTGTTACTTTTATATAACAGCCTTTTCATTCACAGCTTTTGAAGCTGGAGACACTTTAGAGAGTTTAATGCTATTGTGTATTTTTAGAGGTTTTGATTCCAAAGGACTGCATGTTTTTTATCGCCTGATGTCGTCAAGATCACAAAATACCTTTTTGTCAGGAGGAAAGGACCTAACATTCCTACCGTTCTTTTAAAAATGCTGGTGTTTTGTTCACAGTTTATATGAGTTGGTGTTGTTAGTCCAATTAAACATTGGATGTCTTATTCTGTGTTGACAACGCACTGTAAAATCCAGCAAAACACCAAGAAAAATAAGTTAAAGAAAGACAAACTTAGGTTAGTGTGAATAAGGCCTGATTCAAAACAGAAAACAGTCCTTACACTTGATTCACGATGTAGGCGGTGGCAGTGCCCAACAGCTTAAATAAGGGGTCAGGCTTTAGGTTGGCAGGAACCAGTATCGTGTGAAACCTGTTTTTTATGCGTGGCTCAGCACAGTCTGACGAATTTGCCTCTATTTTTACTCCTTCATTAGCCAACTCATTCATCAGAAAGTGCTAAACTGGCACCAAGCTTACACATACATAGACTGGGCCTTCAATCAACTTGACGATTTTCTTTTCGCATCAGCCAAAAGTAAATCCAGTATTTGTTTAGTCTATAAGATACAGTATCAGAAGATATGACCAGTTTCCACTTGCTGGATTTGTCCAACCAACAGTCCAAAATGCAAACATGTAAAAATGTTCCAACACATCTTCACATTTCACTTACGAGGGAAATGACTATTCTGACAGTTGTCTAATCGTTTCTGCTCTGAAATGCACCATAAGGATCATTGCCTTAAATGGATGATAACTCTTATCGCATATCATCTAAAATAATAAGGCAAGAATTGCTCAGAAACTCAGAAACAAGGGGTCATTTCAGAAGATGCTAAATATGTCATTGTCTACACTTTTCAAAGGAAAGAAGTTTAAGAAATGAGCGAACCAGGAACGCAGTGCATGGGAAAAGCTATCAACGTGTTTGTAATGCTGCGTCCACACCAAACGCAGCATAAGGCCAGGCAATATTTATGATTAAACACCCGTAAGGTTCTTTTAAAGACGGTGAGTTTCTTCCTTTGACTTACAAAAACACTTGTGGTTTCTCCTTAGGTTCCAACTTTGAGTTTGTTAGAAGATTCACTTTCTGTTCATTCTGGTATCTTGCAGTTGTGTGTCCTGAAAAGCCCCCGAGGCCATGTCCTTAACGACACGTTGTCATGTGAGGCTTCAGCCCGATCACATGTAACATCCCTTCCACCAACAGCGAGCCAGTTGTAACAAAGTCTACACAGATAACAGACTAATTTTTCCCTTTTTCCCTCAAATTATTATTAATTGAGGATGAGCTGTCTGGTTCTTTGACCATTCCTGGTCTGGAAACTACCTAGAAGTCGTATTAAATCAGGGAGTTTCATTTTCATTTTTCTTTTCTCACAGCCTGGTGTTTCCTTTGTATTCTGTCACAGTTAACTAACACTTAATAAATGTGTTGGTGGTGGTACCATTTGCCTGTCTGTAAGTGGAGAGTTGAATACTTAAGAGGATTTAAGAGACAATTTAATTATAATATTTTGGCGTAAATTGTTGGATTAAATTTGAATGAATCCCAGATAAACACAAACATTGATAAATGGATTATTTTGACAAACATTTTTAGTATGGCTCCATATTTTGGACCTCCTTTTAGACTTTCTCTGCCTCCCAGAAATGATGCAAAAACGATGAATAATGCAAAAGGCATTTAAAAAAAAATCATACTTGGCTTTACATAACAAAACTGAGTGCTGGCTATTTAAGGCCCCATCCTGCAACATTTGAAGCTGAGGGGCACAGCCGTGTCAGATTGAATTATTAATGACGTTTTGGCTTTTTATTCATCATCTGTCCCTTGTGTCACCAAACCCAGTGAATCATAATTTTGTGTAAGAATGAGAGATTTATTTTTTTGTCCTTTGGCACCATTATTCACATGACGTCTTGTTCCAGTTAAATGGGAAACACTTTCAATGATGAATAAATTGTGTTTCAGAGATAAAATAGTAATGTAAGTTGGTTTGATACATTTTTTTCTTGGATTTGTTGTTTTGCAGTTGGGCTTGTTTCTCTGACCCTTTTGACCTGTTTCTTAACCTGTCAGCAGTAAAGTAGTAAAACTGACTATTATTAATTTATATAAGTATTATTTTATAAATGAAAATGTTTCAGACTGTTGTGTCAAGTTCAGACTCAAGCCTTTCACCACATTTTTGCTTTAAGATATACTTACTGTAGTCTGAATGGGCTTGAACACTACCAACTATTAGTCCCCCAACCTAAATTCTTTGCCTTGAAGCGTTCATGTCAGCAGTGGATCTATTATACAGGGGTACAGTATCGCTTATAAGGTAAAGTGTGAAAAGATGTTAAATTGGCCGAAATTCTTGGAGAATTTCAATTTGAAAACGACTCAATTGCTATGTTTTGGCCGTTTCTTTATGCTTGCAAAGGATAAGCAGCTAAAGTGCAACCTAATGGGTTTTATTAAGCTATGGTGAGACCTGCTAGCTTAGCCGCTGTACCACATCGCCTAACGCTTCAATCACACCATGTTGTCAGAAGGTAAAGAAATGGAAAAATCCCCTCTTGTTCTTAGTTGGAAGTTAAACAATTGTCTGCCTTTACACATTGTTAATGGTTTGCTAACACGTGAAACCAGAAACCTTATTTTATCTTTTCAATTAGCTGAATTGGCTGTTTTGTGTAGGATTTTATTTAGATTTAGGCTAGCTGCCATTGGTGGTGGCCACAGTATTGTAGCAGTAAAACTCCCAATACGTCCAACCTGGAAATACAACTATGAGGCTGACAGCAACAGTTTTATCAAGTGTGTCCAGTTTTATCAAATTGATATTTGTGAGCTATGTCTTTTACTCTTTGTGGTGGTTGGGAGTAAATGGGGTAGGTTATTGGAGGATATGTGGACCAAATAAATCACAAATTAACTCCAGGAATGTCACAGATGGATGATACATTAAATAAAAGAGCATCCAGTGGGGGAAACAATGTTTCTTTAAATCTCCCTCTATAAATACTAACTATAACCTCCAAGACATATTGTGATTTGTCTCGTCTCCCACAGCGGGAGGCGAGACTCTGTTGTGTTGCTTCTTGTTTGTCTGCTTGTTCGCCGTCTGTGGGTGAAATCTGATAATCGGTCTGTGGGCCACAGCTGTTGGCCTATCTTCCTGCCACAGCTGCACTGCGTATATCATCAAGGGGCTATTAGCCGGCAGCGGATTAGCCCCCCAGACCAGACTCTGCCCTGGCACCCTGATCCCCCCTGCTCTTCCCCCAGATTTAGGCATGAAGAGTGGGTCAATGTTCACATCTGTCTGCAGCCTTCCTCTCGCTGATAGATGCTGTTACAATCTCGTTCCCATCGACAGCCATTTTAATCTCTGATGGAATTTGCAGCTATCAATACATTGACATGACACTTTTGGAATTCTGGAATTTTCATAAAAATTACTTATGTCCCGTTTCAATTGAAGGGATCTGACCCGGTCTACGATTGTTGTTGGTTATTATAATAATTTATCTGACTTGTAGGCTATTTAAAAAAGTTAAACAAACAATTACTTTTTCTTAAATTAAAGTTACTACTTTCCTTGTGCAAAACTGGTATCAATTCCACACAGGTAGATTCCCCATGTTCTTTAGTCCAGACTGAAATATCTCAAAAACTATGGGATGGATTGCCATTAAATGTTGTACAGCTTAACATGTTCGAGATGATGAGATCTTACTGACTCTGAGGATCCCCTGACTTTGCCTCCAGCGCCACCAGCAGGAAGACAGTTGTGGTCTTGAGTCAAATATCTTGGATAAATTGCCATGGAATTTTGTACAGAAAAATATTTTATTATTATTTATTTCATCATCAGGAAGGACTACAATAATATGTAACTTTACATCCACTGACTTTTCATCTAATTCAAACACATTTTTTAATTTGTCCAATACTTTGGTTTATGAGCAAAACTAATGCCGTTAACCATCAGCCTCATGTTACACTTTATGTTTCAGTCCCAACCAGAAAATGTTAATTCACTGATATAAGATGGTGAACATTATGCTCATCATGCTTATTTGAGCATTATTAATTAATATAATGTTATCATTTTCAAATATTGTCACATTACCAACGCCACAGTTTTGGTAAGAGGCCAAAATAAATCATTTTCCCTTTTCTTGTTTTGCGTCTGTAGTTCAGCTGCTACAAAACCATAGATCCTACTTACTCTCATCTGTTCTTCTGCTGTGTCTCTTTATTTTTTCTTCTTCTATGATTTTAAAACGAAGACAGTGGTAGTCTGATTGTCCTCCAGGATCGCCCTGCAGAACCAGGAGACAGTGTTGTCTTGTGATGGCTGTCTTGTTGTGGCCTGAGGGGTAAAGTGCATCTCTGTCCGTGAGCTTTGATGATGTTGGGCCATGGATCTCGTATATGTGTGTGTGTATGTGTGTACCACCTTCCCAAGTACAGCGACTGAGGTCATTCAAGCCTGGAGAAGAAGGCATTTACAGCCCTCATAGCATTTAATGTTAGTGAAATTCTTCCCACATCTTAATGGTCAGCCATGAAAGCTGAGGTCCCTCTCCTCTGAAAGATGTCAATAGGGGAAATCCCATAGACTCCATATAAAAGATGGAAATCCCAAGTGTAAACGTGCATTAACACTGGTTAAGCTTATGTTGGACAAGGCTTTTTTTCCCAGTTCCTCTGTTTCCAGTTGCTCAAATTTCTGAACATCCAAATGGCCAGTGGGAGTGGATACACCTGTGGTTTTGGACTAGCTGGTCTTTCACCCAGCAGAGTCCCATAAAGTGTGAAATTGGAGACACGTCTGCAGGAATACTTCAAGGAATGCTGTAAAGCGCCTTGCAGAGTCTGCGGCAGTGACTTTGGCCAAGGACTCATGACAGAGCAGGGAACATTTTATCAAAGGCTAGAAAAAATTATGTTACTTCTGATTGTGCGTGTTTATCGAGGGAGCACATTCTTTGGCGCCGTGCCATAAAGGTTAACAACGTGGGCGGCTGGTTGCTTGGTAGGAAGCGGAGCTGGCAGATGATCAGATGATCAATGATAATGTAAGATTAAAGATAAAGAGATATCGGCGTAGTTTATTTTAGTGTCTATTTCTCCTTAACTAAACAGTGTTTGTTACACAAGACAGGTATTTTGCTAACTGTTCTAGTTTAGTATTTATCCATTGCTGAGTTATTATTGATTAATACTTAAATGCTCACGTTTGTATTGAAACAGTATAACTATATGTTTTTACTAGGGCTGTCAAAATTATCGCGTTAACGCAGAGTGATTAATTAAATTTTTTTTTATCGCAATTAACGCATGTGCAGAATGATCCGCCCCGTGCATCCCACCCGCTCTGTACTACAGTCACTCTAAGTTGTGGCTGACCCAGGATCAGTAGCTGCGCGCAGCCAAACATAACAGCACGCTAGCCCATGCCGTGTTTTAAACTGCTAACGGTCACGTCTGTGTCGGGGGCATAGAAAGTTTATAAAATCAACTGCCGCGGGTGACAGTTGATGTCGGGAGCAACAGGAGGAGAAACATTGTCCGCACTATTCAGAGCGCGCGAGGACACAAACGTCTGCAGTTTTCAGAGGTGTGTGTGAGTAGACGACATAACGTCGGCTTCCTGGTACAAATGAACAGTCCCCTAGGACGTGTTCGTACGTACACACACACACACACACACACACACACACACACACACACACACACACACACACACACACACACACACACACACACACACACACACACACACACACACACACACACACACACACACACACACACACACACACCGCGGACTGTAATCAAGTTGTATTCAAGAATGCACAACCTATAGATTCACAAAATAAATGCCATTATATAGCCTATATTTGCCCAAAGACATAGTAAAGAGACAGACCAATTGAATTATGGTGTGGTAGGTATATATTTTAGTTTGATTTAAATGTATTTTCAGTATTAAAACCATCATTTGGATTTTTAATTAATAACAATACTAATTTTAAATGTACATATCCACCTCCTGTCCTTTACCCTGTATGCCACTGCAAAATGTCCATCGCTATCTGTACGCAGACTCTCACATTGGTTGTTTTTTGTTTACAAGTGTCTTATTGGGCTGGTCCCTTCATATCTATGTGTTTACATGTCCACAAACAAATGTAGCTATGGTTTGCGTTCTAGGGATGTGTTACAGATGTTGGTACCCAGAGCTAGAACTGAGTTAGGGAAAAAGGCCTTTAAATATGCTGCACCTTCTGCCTGGAACACTGTGCAAAAGCAGCTGAAGCTGCCGGAGCTGGTCACCTTGGGAGAATTCAAAGGAATCCTGAAGGACAGAGAAGATAGTTCTCTTGGTCAATGCAATTGTTTGTAAAGCTATTTTCTGATAATGGCCGGGTTTATTCATTCATCTGTCACCAGTTTATATATTTAATTTTTAACTGTTCTCATTTCAATCTTCATATAGTCTTGTCCCTGATCTTGTAGTGTACTTTACCTGACGTTGAATGTGGTGTATGAGAATTGTGGTTGATTGTTCTTATTGTATCATGGTGCTGCCTTCTTGGCCAGGTCATTCTTGAAAAAGAGATTTTAATCTCAATGAATTTTACCTGATTAAATAAAGGATATTGATTGATTGATTGATCTTTCCGTTCATACAACAATATATAGAGAAAATTTGAATTTTCCAAGCATATTTCGAATGGTAAAATTAATCGTGATTAATCCACAGAATCCTGTGATTAATCTGATTAAACATTTTAATTGTTTGACAGCCCTAGTTTTTACTGATTTTAAAACCAGCAACACAACACCAGAAAATGTCACTGCAGCTATGGATTATTAAAGTATTCGAGTATTCTACCCAATATTTCATCAACCAAAGTAATTGGATAGCACGCCTTAAGCCTTCAATACACAACTATGATACACAACTGCCATGTTACACATACAACAGATGTTTGGAAAGCTAGAATGTTTGTGATTCCATTGATTTAAACCCTTGAAGATTAATAAGGCAGCTCACCTATAAAACCTCATTATTAAAATCCAGACAAAAACGTTTCATTATAAGTGGACTACATGATAAAAAATAAATAAACAGTAGAAAATAGTAGCAGTATAGTCAGTGGCTAGCCTGGTCCAACCAGACCATCGTACTTCATTTCATTTGTACAGAAGGTCTGGAAGTGGTGTAATTGGCAAACGCTCACTCACTTGGAGGCGGGTGTCTGTCGAAGTTTGAAACTATTGGATCTAGGGGTGGGAATCTCTTGGCACCTCACAATTCGATTCCGATTCAGAGGTCAACGATTCGATTCAAAATCGATTTTCAATGCATCTCAATGCAAAACATTTTTTATGTACATACCCATGTGTGAATTTCAAAAATATATTTATATGCACATCTGAGTTTGCTACTCAGAGTTTGCTAATCACTTCCTACTTTTGTGATGATCATTAAAGACAATCAACAGATGAATTGCCCTCTCTAATATTGTATTAAGAGAAAAGCTTTTCTTGTCACAAATATGACTTTCTATGAACAGTGCAATAATCAATGCAGCTTGCATTTCAACACAATATGGAAGTATGTAAAAACTAAACCGATTGAGTTTTATTTTATTTCTAATCTCGTAAATCATGTTTCTATAGGATTTCTATTCTATTATCTATTATTTTCTATGTCATTTCAACACATTGTATAAAAAGTATGGCTTGGAATTCAGCTCTCATACAAAAACGTAAACAGAGATAAAGCCGGTGCAGGTCATGGGTTTGCTGCTCTCAGCCCTTTTGAAGCCACTTTGGAAACAACTCGCACATGTGTGGCGTGCATGCGCAATGGCGCAGGAAGTATTAGTATTTAAAAAAAAAAAAAAAAAAAAAATCGATTATTAACTTTTCTGAATCGATTCAGAATCGTCCGAGATAGAATCGATATTAATCGGAAAATCGATTTTTTTTCCCACCCCTAATTGGATCTGCCCAGTGCCACTCTGGATTAGCCAACCAATCGCATCACGTTTGGTCATCACGTGTGTCATGAGCCGGCTTTTGATGGTGCGTTCCAGTTGGACAGGGAACTCGGAAATTTCCGACTTCACTACATATTGTAGTCTATGAATCTACCGGTACCTGGCAACAGTAACTTGTTAGAGCCTAACGTTTAGTTATTTGGACGAGAAAGGTTTTAGGCGTCCATACTTTCGCGAGCAGATGCACTGGAACACAGACAGGTCGGAACTCGGAACTACGAAGTCGGAAATCTCCTTCTTCCGAGTATAAAGGAACGCAGCATTCAACTGAAACTGGAGCGTTCTCAGCCACTCGCTCTGTTCGCTGATTGGACGATCGTAGATTCTCCGGAGAATCTGGGAAATGCGCTGTACACCCAGACTGACTACTGAAGGGAAAATGAAATTTGGCCGGAAGTAGGCGGAGCCAGGCTAGTCAGTGGCTGCCCTGAATAGAAAATTTAGATTTTTAGTTTCAGTTTCGAGGTTCATATTTTTGTCAGGAAACAAACAACCCCTCTGCTCTGCTGCTGGTTGTTTTCTCACTGATATCTGTAGACAGAGGATGCGATCTGTCATGTTTAATGTTCAGCTGCGAGTTCCTCCCACTATTCATCTGTTGACGGCCTTTAGTGGCAGCGCCGGTGAATAATCTAACAGCTGCTTCACATGAATATAACTTCCTGACTGGCAAACACAATACAGATGAAGGTCAGAAGGTATGATGCTGGTTTGGTGTTATGTGAGTCGAATGCAGTATAGTGTGTGGGGGTGTGATTGTGAGAAAAAAAACATGCACAATTCTCGAAACAAGTGGTGGTGGGCTGAGTGAGAGTTAGCACCGCAGAGGGAAGCGGCTAAATGACTTGTGAATGTATCTAACACTGCAGTATCCATGGCTCGTCCCCACGCATGCGTATCAGCTTCGGCCCTAGCTGTGGATCTGCAGCAGAGGTTAGTGTTAGGAGTTTTGCATCCTGGCAGCTCAGCATGTTGGCTTTATCACCAAACTCACCACAGGAAGCACACAGCGGAGAAGGTCATTTCTCTCTCTCAGAGCAGAAAGCTAATAGCGCAGCAATGCATAATGGAGTAATCTCTGACTTGTATTGACCTCTCTTTGCTGCCAGTAACATTAGCAGGGCTTCTTAACACCACCAACCATTGACTTAAGTATCCCATTGTTTTTTAGCAGCTCCTTTGTTTTATTACAAAGTTAAAACAAAACTAAAACTAAACTAACTTAACTCAGCTTAGATTCTTAATGTTTCTCATTAAAGTTGGCAAATCATTACAGTATATGTTTAAGTTCACTTTATCATTTGAGAAAGTAACATTATTATGACATGATGCTTGAGAGCAGAGACAGTTATGTGGTTTGGACTTCCCTGTGGGACATTCAAGTGCTATGGAGGGGGGTCCACAAATGGGAATAGAGAAGTTGCTGCAAAAAGGCAATGCATCGATGAGCTGCACTACTGACATTTATATTATAATATATAATTATAATATATAATTATAAGAAAAGGCTGAGCATTTCAGGCAAAATATAGTATCATGAACTTTTTGTTAAGTCTCACATTAAGCGAATTGTTACATCACTTGAGTAGTTAAAATATGACTGAAATATCTGAACTGCTATTGGATGAGTCTACTTTGGTGAGTCCCTAACATTTCCTCTAGCGCCATCATCGGCCTGTAGACGTAGTTTGTAGTTTCTTGAAGTTTTGTTGGAGGACTTTTTAAATCGGGCTCCTTCTGGCTGATTTGACATTACTAAATCAAACAAATAAATAATACAAACATCATTAACTTCATTTATTGTTCGCAATGGATCCCAGACAGTAGTTTAAATAATTTTTTCAACTCTCTATAAGTGATTTTTTTTTAATGCTAAAGGCTTCCTTAAAACCAGGAAATGTATTTAGAACCTGATGTTATGCCACAGAGAAGACAGCAGTAATGTTTACGTTGCATGATGTGTAGTTAGAAGGCATACACAAATTCTAAAACAAGTGGTTTGGGCTTTTCCTATCACTGCTTTGTCATTTTCTGTTTCGGCGTCTGTTGTGCACCAGTGAAGAAATGTGAGTGGGTGGAGGGAGGTGTACAAAAGCAGGGACAAAAGTGAGCTTTGAATTGCAAAAATATCAGCCAATATGTGGCTGAGTGATAGATCAATTATTGATATGAAAACCTCTACAGAAATATTAATAAAAATCTTCACTTTGGTCCATTCAGAAAAATACCATTTCATTGTTGATTGATGTCTGGTTTCCTTATGAACTTGCAAACCCTGAAAAAGACGCACTTACGCAATATTTTATTTGCCATTTCAGACACAGTACATCAGTCATGTGGTCGACTTGATACACCTTTTAACCAAAACCACTGATCGATCTCTTTCCGTACAGAGTGATAAATAGGCCCGCTGACCTTAGCTGCTTTTGCAAATGTTACATCCTCTCGTTTTTTTTTCTCTCCCATTTCCCACTTCCCACTTGGAGAGCTGAAGGCCTCTCTCTGGCTGCAGACACAGAGAAAGGGATGTGCATTTGTTTCCTGCCAATGAAAACGGCTCCCCACCCTTCCTGCTTGAGTCATGCCACATAGACTCAACACACGGACAGACAAACAGAGTCATCTCCTCACACAAGAGGCAGGAATAGTTTTATTGCTCTAGATCAACATATTCACTTATTTTGGTGTTTTCTTATGGTGACTGTTGGGTAATTGTGAGCCAGAAAGGAAATGAGAGTGCAATTGTGCAAAAGGGGGAATCAACAAATTCCACATAAAGTTGAAGTGGACGTCACTTTCCTTCTAAATAGTGCCACCACAGACGTTTATAGACCAGTGTCCCGGCTTCTGGGGAAGTCCTTCGATGATTGTGCCCTTTCCTGTTTTTACTTCTTCTAGTAAATAGTTTAGCATTCAAGCAATTCTGAGAAACTGCTGTATCCCAATCTCTGCCTCCAGAAGAAGAGTAAGATCTGCCACCGTCGCACAGTCGAGTCCCAGTGTGCTAGTGTCTAGTTTAGTCAGAGCAATTTCGTCCCACAGTTTCCACGTTTGAAGAATGTCGACCCGACGTGTGACAATGCCAGATCGCATCTCTTCTGTGTCCACACCGCCGCTGCCCGCCCAGACAGTGCGATGCCAAATGCTTAGGTGGAGGACAAGAGCTAGATTCAAGGAGCTGGGGGAGAAGGAGGAAATGAGAAAAAGGCTACTGACGTGCTATGACAATGACAGAGCAAGTATCTCAAGATGGGATCAGCCAAATGATGAAAAGCACTTCCCAGACCAGCCAGAAAAAAGCCGCCTTGTTGTTTTTCATTCCACCAGCTTGTCAGTGGAGACATTCGGGTGTCATTAGACGGAGTGCTGACGAACCCACGACAGGACACTGACAAGCCGGGCCGCTTCCTGCTTCCTGTCAAAGGACGACTGCAGGGGAAACGACAGGGCTGCTGAGGGAGGATAAGGCCCTCGGGCAGGATGCGTGAAGCTGAGACAGACTCAGAGTCAGTCATGCCCAGTCGCTTCAACCGACAATTTCCCCCGGGCCCTCGACCTCCTGGGCATGACTTTGTGTGTGTGTGTGTGTGTGTGTGTGTCTGTGTTTGTTTGGGATCCAGGATGTCGGCCCCCCATTAACCCCGAATGCCGACACGGGTCACTCTGTAGGGGGTTTTGGTCCTGTTGGGGCTATTTTTGTTTTTAATGTTTTGTTTGTCAGAACAAAAGTCCAGAACAACAAGACATTCTATTTCAAATGATGTAAAACAGAAAAGTTGCAAATTTATACATTGAAGAAACTGGGAGCTACAAATGTTTTTCGGTTTGCTAACAGATTAACCTTCTGTCAAACAACTGATGGACTAATCAATCAACTAATAAAATCTAATACATCTCTGTCTGCATTGCTGGGATTTATTTTATTTCAATCATATTTCCCATCCCACCATTGCCCCAAGACTTTATACCATTGATCAGTCTGCCTTCCAGCCTTTGATTGCTGAGTTTATTCAAAACATTTAAATAAAAATATAAATTATTCTGTTCACGATTCCATTTTTGCTTTCATAAGTATTTTTTTTTACTTTTACCACAAAATTGCTTATTTTTCCGATACAAGATTTTCACGTATGTCATTTTATGAACTTTTATGAACTTATTCATCTATGACCTTGATGCTTTAGGCTGGTCCTCCTTTAAGTTGGCCCCTTGACCTCTTTGGCTCAGTCTCTGACAGACTGTCACTTAAAAAGCATTCTGACATGGACACGTTGACTTTCACAAGCATAAATGGTTTATTCAAGATAGACGTTTCTCAGTCAAGTAACACATGGCCATGACATGTACTATATTATTTGCCTCTTTTTCTCAGCCGCACTAAGTAAACCGAGCGTATGCATCGCTTGCTGTTGGGGTGGAGAAGACGAGCGACCGCAGATGTTTTGGCATTGTCACATTAGCTAATCCCCCAGTGTTGAGTGGGAGCTTGCCATTGGTAGCTGGCAGATGAAAACAATCCTTTGACTATATTCAATAGTTGTCAGCCTTTTGGAGAGCAGGGTTTGGATGCATTCTTGCCTGTTGCCAAGGGTTTGCAAAGACTGCGAGCCAAGACAGCGCTATTTCATTACTTTTTTTTCCCCCACTAGAAAGCTGAGAGATCATAGCGTTACTAAACTGCATCTCCAAGTTACATTAGTCACATTTACCACTGAGCAACTACCACCAACGTGTAGATGTTGATCATTTATCCGTCTCCTACATTTTGTTCGGACTTTGAATGAATGTTGTCAGTGTTGTAAAAAAACATTTACTAAATCAGATTTTGACTTAAAATGAACTAAATCTACATTTAAAAAAAGACCTTAAAAAAGCAAAGCTATAAAAATCTATTTATGTTACAGCTGAATATTTAATTATGAGCACCACAGACAGAGTGGATTATGGGTGACCCCTTGGGTGGCGGTGCCAGCTGCTCGCAACATGAGCCCAACAAAAGTCAGTCTTACTGCCCAGCCACTGTTTGGTGCTCTTCATCCCAATCATCACGACAACCAAGTGAATAATCACAGATTTACTCTGGAGGCGTTAAATTGGCAGAGGGACTCAATCTGAGTCTGAGTGTGTTGAAAGGAAACGCAGCTTGTTAAATGCGTTGGCTGTTTTTACTTTTACTTTTGCGGTAGAAAACAACTTGTCGAACCACATAAATGGAGAATTTATTCTCTTTGTCATGCATCAGGGTCAGATAGCTATGGTGCTCTACATAGATTTTTGGTGGGTAGAGTTTATCCCCAGCTTGGTAGACTTCAGCAGTAGCTAACACCTGGTCAGCCAATAGCATAGTGTTCTATGGTCAAGAATAGGCTCACTGGCTAGCGAGTACAGTCTGTGCCGTAGCGTCTGTTGGCCAAGATGTTGAGATTACAGAAGGGAAACAGAAAAGATTACAGAATGTTCACACAAGCCTTTTTGAGCCCCGGTTGAGCCAAACAGACACAGGCCTAAATAATGAGGCAGTGTGATTGAAGGACTGAGCAGAAGAGTCTGTTCCCATGTGCGAGGGGATCAAAGGGCTTGGCCCCGGCAGAAAGGGCCCGCGGCGGCAAACTACTGCTGCTATTATTTGGAGAAGAGCCATTTAAATCTGTCCAGGGGAGGCCACGGACGGCTTAATTATGTTGTGAAATTTAATTAGCCCACTGTTGAGCGTGCTCTTCTGCTCTTAACTGGCTGACCTTGATGTACTGCCGTTTTTTTGTCGTTTCTTTATCATCTATTACTAGCAAACATGGCAGAGTTCTGGTTCCATTCCCTTTGGTTAAGATGGGCCTGGATATTACATGTTTTGGCAGATTTTATTATTGTTAAAGCTCACCAACACTGGTTCACATTTTAAACCACCAGATAATTCAGGCGTGTGTTTGTGTCCACTTCTTTCTGATCTTAATGAGTCCCCTCCTCATTAGCCTCAGCCTTTTCTGCAGTAATTGAAATTATAATAGATGTTTAGCTCGCAGCAGGAATAAATGCTTGACCCATATTCTCATTCAAAATCCTTTCATTTTATCACACAGTGTTTACCGATAGTAATCAGGGAAAACTACTAAGTACTAGAAACTTAATCCCAGAGAATTGAAATACTCCAGGGATGTATTGCTTGAAATAGAAAATATATTTTAGAGGAATACCAATGGTGGTCAAATCGAATGGGGTTTAGTATTGATGCAACCACGTGAGTAACAAACCCATTGATCCCGGTTCACTGAATTAATGAAGCGTTGTGGGGCATTTGTGGCTCATGGATACGGTTTTACTACCTGTCCGCTCAATTCCAGTGAAGGTTAAAATGGCTCCTATTGTTTTTTTAGCTAAAGGATTCTTTATTGATTTAATGCATTTACAATCCCTACAGTAGATTCATTACATCATTAAATATTAACCAATCACTTGTTATTTGAGGGATTTGGATTGGTTTATATTAGGCTGAAAACCCATAATCAAAGAGCAGTTCAGCAGCTTATCTGATAACAGTGGTGAATGTGGGACATGAGTCACGCCCTTGGGTCACTATGTTAAACCCTGTTTGAACACAAATATGTCAACAAGTGATAGAAAGTATCAGATGATTAAAAAAATATTTATCTTAATAAAACCAACAGTTAACTACATTCACAATATTCACACATAAGAAAGGATAGAGGCAGTTTCGTAGAAGCTTTTAAACCACAGTTTTTCTATTTTATGTATGCCCATTACTAACTATAATCAGGACATCTTTTTTATTGATAATTGCAAGGATTTTAAACAAAAGCAAGGCTATAAAATTACATACATAGTGAGTAAGATGCTTTATCGATAACGTTATTAGAGGATTGTCTCCCTTGTCTCCCTTGATTGAAATGTACTTATGTTTAGGTTTAATCTGGCCATAAATCAACCATGATGTGTCTCAATGAGGTGTAACAGGAGATTTTCTCATGTGGATTATGTTTATGATGATGAATTCTCCTCGTGTAAAGCTGTTTTGTTTGGGGGAATGATGTGTAGATCATCAGTTCAACAGGTCACACTAGCACAACGTTATCTCAAATAGCTTTGTAGGATTTGCTGCTATGCATTATCGTTAAATGAGTAACCTCTAGGGCAGTGATGTATGGCGCCTGCAAAATGTTCTCTATTTATACTGGTCATTAATTTAACCCACTGGTGCTTTCGGATGCCGAACTCTTGAGCATTAATCTTTGAAACTGCAAGAAAGCGAGACAGTTATCTCGGGGTAACAATGGGTCAGTGGCAGTGTTTATTTTTTCCCAACATTGAAATGTTTCTTTCTGAATTATTAGCGTGATAAATTGTCCAAACGTGATAAAACTGGGTCCTGCCTGTTTTTTTTTTTCAATTATAAAGTGCATAGGCTTTGCTGCAGAATTCAACAGTGTCAAAATTCTGACTAATACCACTTTCAGGTCAAGCTCTGTATTGTGAGCACTCTGTAGTGTGTCTACATTAGGTTTGTGGAGTGTGCAAGCTTTGAATGACTGAGCAAATAGTGTTATTCTTATGTCCATAAATTCCTCAAATATGCTGCAACATTAAAGCAAAAGGCGTTGCAATTCTAAATGTTTGTGTATGTTTCTAGTTCTAGTTCTTTAAAGGATTTAACCAAAGTTTAAAAGTCTTCTTCTGGTCCTCTTTTTCCTCAGGGCTTGGACCAGGACCGCACCTCCCTGCAGAAAGTGAAGAAATCAGTGAAGGCCATCTACAATTCAGGACAAGGTGAGAGTGTCTCGTTTCTAAATTAAACTTGCCTGAATGTACTTTGCCTAATTGCTGAGTATGTTTTCAGGAGAGGACAGGATTTCTTAAATATCCATAATGATGAAAAATTATCAGCTCCCACCCCCCCGCCCCCCATCTGGAACTTTGCCTTTTGTTGAGCAGATGGTGTGTGTGTGTGTGTGTGTGTGTGTGTGTGTGTGTGTGTGTGTGTGTGTGTGTGTGTGTGTGTGTGTGTGTGTGTGTGTGTGTGCGCGCTTGTGTTCAGACAGAAACCAACACCTAAAAAGTTTGTTTTTTTCGTCGCTGTGACACGGATCATCAGTATTTTTCCACCGAAGGCTTTGGAGCGCTGCTTCCTCCCTGTAAATTGACAGTTTCACAGCTTTGCCCCTCTAAGAAAAAGTTTGTGCTCTGAATAAATGACACTTAACTCTCGTTACGCCTGTTTGAATGGGAAAAGGACAACTAATGTTTCAAATACAAGCTTCTAAAAAAAACTATACTTTCTGACTTTGGCTATATCTAGTCATAGTGGTCTAAAAATAGAAAAATTAGTGGGTTGTATGTGCAATATTCATCTTGAATAGTAGTGAGACCTTTGGGCTTGTAGCCAGGGCTTTGAGAAACAACAAGGTCATGAGTCGCTCCAGATACTTAATTCACTTAAACTCATAATCCTTAAGAGTTCAGTCCTGGGCGATATGGCGACACCTGTGGCTACCGGTGGTAAAAGCAAGTGCAGTTTAGTGCTGCAGCAAAGATTCACTGAGCACAGCAGCTTATGTTGTTAGAAACACAACAGAAGGGCAGCTGGTGTATCAGTTTACAGCAGCACAGCCAGCCATGCACATTCACATTGCTCTGATTTGCTGTCTAAAATAACTAACATGTTGATTACAGTATTCTTCATTTGTAGACGTATCTTTGATGAACAATTCCATTTAGGGCTTAACTCTGTGAAAATGACATCACGCTACATCCGGTATCTTCTCCCTAATAAAAGCCACTCTGTGTTTTAGCCAGCTCAGCATTTTTTTAAATTTAAAGCAGCAGCAGTAGACAATGTTTGATTTGCTTCAGCAGTAAGAACAGCTCTGATATGTTGCAAAGAGAGCAAATGGTACACGGGCTGATATCAATTAGATTAAAATACGGACTGCATTAAATGTTGCATCATCCGCTATGAATCCCTTGTGCGTGTGGGAAGGCAACTCAAATCCAGTACGAGATTGACGGAAAATTAAGGCAACTATATACAGACATAAATACTTATTTTGAACAGATCAAATACCGACCATGAATAGTATAAACAAAAATTCTTAAAGGTGAAGTCATTGATTCTGGAGAGCACCGCTTGTTGTCAAAATCCCTTTTTGTCTAAATAACTGAATATCTCTTCACAATCCGCTACCTGTCTGTACTATGTTTGGGCTGAAAGACGTAAATACACAGCCTAGGCTCTGTAAAAGAATATGTTATCAAACGGGGCCCACTGTCATGCCCACTTACAACCTAGGCTTTATATTCACACTGGATTATTCTTTTCAGCACACACACAGTATGGACGGGTAGCGGATCGTGAGTAGATATTCACTGATGTTGACAAAAAGGGATTTTGACAACAAGCATTCTCCAGAATCACTGACTCCACCTTTAATTCAACGCATACTTTGTAAAGAAATACCGAATGTTTTATATATATATTCTCGTCTTGGACTATAAAATACTACAAAACCCTAAACCCCATGACAAAAACACAGCAAGACAGAAAATACAATAAATAGAAATATACAGGGGGCATGACCTCATCATCTTCATTGTGGTTACTGCGGCCCTGTTTGGATCTTGTATATGAGTTTCCAACATGACACATATTCAAAATGGCTGCTGCTGCTGCAGGGATGAGCCTGTCTCACCTGACTTCCCTCTCAGGAGCCTTTTTCCTCAGATTTGGCAGCAGAGCAACGTCACTCACTGTTCAGCTGCCTCTCCTCTCTGTCTCTGTCTAACGACAAGGACAGATGGACATAACGCTGCAGGGTGAGCGACGGCTCCCGCAGAGTTTCATAGACCTGGAGAAGCCACACGTCTCGTCACGCTGACATTTGCTGTACATTACGACCACTTTACCACAGTCCAAACCTACTAAAACTGTAGTCTCTCCGGAGCAACTCTGATCCAAAGACAAGGGGGGGAAGGGGGAGGGGGGGTTAAGGTCACATGTGTGTGTCATTGTATCACTTGTGTTTTGCTGCACTGATGATGAAGGGAACTTTTCCATGGTAGGATCTGTTGTGTATTTCTGCCCCATCTGTGTTATCATGAACGTCACTGGGAAATCTTAAACCATTTACAAAAACATGTTTGTTCCAGCAGACAGGAGAACAGCGTATCACTGAAATATTTTCTTCATCCTCAGCCCTTTTCTTCACTTTAATATAACTTGTAAAAAAAAATATCTTGCAGCATTGGTATGCCTCTGTATAGTTTTGTTAGGAGTTTCAAAGCGTTATAAATGCAATTGCAGCAACTCTACTATGGTATGTCAGAAAGACCAGGCAGGGGTGGTTATGGTAACACATTTTTCTCTACAGTCTTGGTACCAATGCTTATAATAACATACTTATTAAATACCTAATCCACTTTTAATAATTAATGTTGCTAAATATTTATAAAACCATTTATTACGTTGCTTGCTACTTTCAGGACATTGCCAAACTTCTCAAACAATAAACGTCTAAACACAGGCAGCTTTTTTAGAGTTGTGCCGAAAATCATAATATAAAAAAGTAACTATCTCGTGAAAGAATGTTAATTAGATAACGAATCTGACTGGATATTTTATCACAACTTGTGGTATTTTGCCATTATTAATATTCAGGGCTGCGGACACTTTTCGGTTGGTCCTAAAAAGTACTGAGTTTCGACACCTAGCCAACCATCTAGATTCCCTTTCAGTACATGTGTTGATAGGTTTAAGACCCCGTTTCCACTTGGCATTAACATCTGACTTTTGTAATCGGATCACATGAATAAAGCTCTAACTACAGGTGAAAACACTCTCAAGACGCATTGAGATCGGATCACAAAAACCACATTCGGAGGTGGTTTACGTCCGTTGTGACCGTTGTGTCTGCATTCATTTGGTAGTGGAAACACCAATGTGGTTTTTATCCACATTAGGGACCTCCTACTCAACTGCCGCCCCCTGCCTGAGCGGAAATACGTTGAAAATGCAGCTTTTATAGAAGTCTCATGAACGTTAGTTACATCCGTCAGTATTGCAAATGACAAGCTTTCTGTCCTCTGTTTTCATTTCACTGCGTAAATCTGAAAACGGAAATCGCTGCTATTGACTGGAGAGCTGCAAGGCAACGACTTCCTGTTCTTATCTGCTTAAGAATAAAAGTCAACTCGCGTTTGGCTAATAACAGGCGTTTAATGTGAAGGCGCACAGGAAATATTCTGTTCGCATGTATGCAGTATCTTAACTGCATACAGAAAGCCGTGTAGGCTACTGGTGGTGGTGACAAGAGTGTAGCAGACGTTAGAAAAGCCGCCCGGCAAACACACATCTTTCACCAGCCAAAGAGGCGTAATTCCTTACTCGCCTAAGAGTTTTTACTTTGATATACTATCTATGATAGTTCCCGCATTTGGCGAGTGTAAATGTAGAGCCCTCTAAGCAGTGTTTTGCATCGCTCCTCCTTGTCTAAATGAGACAGTAGCCTATCTCGTCAACCTAGACTTGTAATTATCTTCGCACGTAATACATTTTAATAGCAAATGCGATTAAAACTGTGGCACTGTATGTTTACTTGTTTGAACCCCACCGGTTAAAAACAGCAATGCAAACGGAAATGATGTGCGTGTTGATTTAAATACAGCGCGGGTAAATGGAATCGGATCACAAGTAGACACAGAAGTCACATTTGAAAATACAAGTGGGAACACACGGACTGAGAGCTGGCGACTTGTAACCAGATTCAAAAAGTCAGATGTTAATACCAGGTGGAAACAGGGTCTAATTGTCCCTATGACTCACTTTGTGACTACCGACACATGCTGTTAACCCCCATCCGGACATTTCTCTAAAACTTCCAAACCACTTCCAGTCAGCGTCCAGCCCAGGTAAACTGACCATTGGTTGGCCTTTTTCTTCTCTGTTTCCAACACAGACCACGTCCAGAATGAGGAGAACTATGCCCAGGCCCTGGACAAATTCGGCAGCAACTTCATCAGCCGCGACAACCCCGACCTGGGCACGGCCTTCGTCAAGTTCTCCTCCCTCACCAAGGAGCTGTCTGCTCTGCTCAAGAACCTGGTGAGTTCAGCATGGCCACACTCCTACACTCATGAAGCCATTAACATGAAACACCCGTCTGACACAGTGCTATTGTCCTCACATGGATCTAACAGAGAAAATTCTCCAGAGAAAACAATTTTTTTTTAACCCGTCTACTCTTATGCAAGTGGTTTAGGATTTGGGTTTAAGGTTAAGACTAGGATTACGCTAGGTTGAAGGTTGACGTTAGGCATGTAGTTTATGGCGCTTTTCCACCGCATGGTATCAGCTCGACTGACTCGCATTTTTGGCTTTTCCACCGCAATTTCATGGTACCTGGTACCACGTAGCGGCTGCTTTTTTGGTATCGCCTCGCTCTAGGTTCCAAGCGAGCTGAGCCGATGCAAAAAGGTGACGTCGGCAGACGGCCGGCCACTGATTGGCCAGAGACTATTGTCTGGCCAATCAGTGGCCAGAGACTACCGGCTTCATTCTGTTGTTTATTCTCCCCAACTCTCCGGGACTTTTGAGTGTATTTACGCCGCGTGCAGCCTTCTCTGGCTCTCTTTCATTTGATTTGCATCACAGATCCGAATTTATTTTCCATATATTCGCTAAGCTCACCCAGTGTTGGTTGTTGGGGAAGTTACTTACATACGAGAGGAGACATGTAGGGCAGCTAGGCTAAATAGTAGCCAGCTGGGACAGACATGATAGCGAGCGATTACATTACAAGCCTCGGACTGAACTGATCACCTCAATAAAATATTCAGGCTGAGACACGGCTTGCATTTGAAATACGTATCCTGAAACAAGCACTAAACAGTCAACTTTATCATGCCCGTGTTTACGTGCATAGGGATGTACGTGACACATCCCTACAGCTGACTGTGTGGCAAAGTCACACATCGGGACAACAACCATCCCTTTTAATGGCC
Source organism: Hyperoplus immaculatus (assembly GCA_949357725.1). Lineage (NCBI taxonomy): Eukaryota > Metazoa > Chordata > Actinopteri > Uranoscopiformes > Ammodytidae > Hyperoplus > Hyperoplus immaculatus. Next base: position 6,097,551 of record OX442369.1, read on the forward strand.
CGTAGCAATATTCTTCTACTTCTTTTAGCAAACAGATACAAGGGGGGTATTTCTTAAACATTTTTCATCCGTGTTTTTGGCGGTTGGTTCAGTTAATAGTGCAACAACTGCTCGTAATTTCTGCTTTGCTACTTTGCTCCGGAGTAGGCTTTCAGCCCCTTACGACGGCCCCGCCCACGTTCAGCAGGTACTATTTGCGGTGGAAAACGACTGCTACCTGCTACCAAACCAAGTTGAGTCGAGTCGAGTTGAGTCGAGTCGAGCTACATGTGCGGTGGAAAAGCGCCATTAGTAGGTTAAGAGTTGTTCGAGCACTGTGGTCAGTAAAAGTCCTCACAAATGTAACATAGAAGTCTGTGTGCCTGCAGGTCCCAGCTGAATAAGACTCTTTCTTTAAAATTCACCTTCACAGTCGGACTGTATAGCTGACAGTGGCTATAATGCATTTTCTCCCCCATAGTCGATTCTCTTGTCTGCCTGCCGTGGATTTCCCCTAACGATTGTGTTGAATAATGGGTCCAGTTTGAATCCTGTTTGAGTGATTGTTGTTGGAAGAAGAGCCCATCCCCGCTCTCTCCCTCTCTTCCTGTGTGGCTGACAGCGAGATTAGACTCCATAAATACACTTGGCAGAACCAGGAACAACTCTGTGTGTGTGTGTGTGTGTGTGTGTGTGTGTGTGTGTGTGTGTGTGTGTGTGTGTGTCCACTCAGAAAACTTCTTAAATCACTCACTTGTTGGCGCTACTTGCATATTGCAGAAAAGTAAAATCTAAGTCTTTTCCATTTTGAGTGTTTTATTGAGTGAGTTTTTTTTTATAGACTTCAATACACCCAAGGGCTACTGGTATGTGCGAACACTACAAATGACAATTGATTAATGGTGCTTGTCCTAGATGTATCCTACATGTGTTATTGGCTTAATTGTTAGGTTTTAATAGACCGGTCTGGCCTGTCCTTTGCCAGCTTTTCTGCATCTATCTCTTGTGTTTACGGCCTTTTTAGGAAGCGTATATATATTCACACAAAGCAAAAAGAAGACTGATGGTTTCCAGGATGGGCTGTTAGAGCGCACACAGGCAACTGGCCAGCTAGAAGATTGATCCTGACGTTGGCCATATGCAAGACAGGCACTTAAGGAGCACATTAGCGGCCATTAAGCGTTGTTTACTTCCTTGACCGCTGCCGTGTGGACTTGGCTAACAACAACAGAGACTTAAATGCTTAGCACTGTTGTAAAGGACCTTGCTGATCCTAATGGTTAGGGCTGCTGCTGAGCATAACTGTGGCAACCAGAGCCGTTGGCAACTTGAAGCACTTTAGCTCGTTCTTCAATCGGCCAACTTGCACTTGTGCTGTTTTCTGGCAGAACCTTTGCTATTATGTTTCTGGTGTCTTCGGTCAGCAGTGGGGTGAATGTGTTGATGCAGTACAATGCAGCTTAAAAAGGATGAGGCCAGGTTTATTCTATATTTTTCTAATGGTCACAAATCCCATGATTTCTATACTTAACATTGTAACCGTGTCAACGTTAGTTCATTCGTTCACGCTGAAAACAGGATTCTTCTACACTTTTCATTATGCTTTATATGTATTATTAAATTATCTAATGGGTAATGTGGAAAGGGTCGCTTGTAGTTACAAATCCACAGTCAGATAATCATCACCTGACCTGGCGGCAGCCAAAAAAAGCTCTGTTAAAACCAACAGTGTGCCACCTGTCCAGCAATGGATTGCAGCCAGACAAAGTTAGCAGCTAGCTGGGGAACTTAATGGAGCATTTAGCAACTAAAGAGCCAGGAGTCTACCAAAACAAGAGTTAATATCATGCTTACATTCATCAGTTGGATAGAAACACAACTCAGAATCAATGTCAAAGTAGTTGCTCTGGGTGCTGAATGTGTAAATAGGCCACTGTTTGCTAACACGTTTGTCATATCAACTTTAGAAGGTGATAACATGTAAATATGGTGTTAATGGCCTGTTGCGCCGGCACCAACTGTTTTAAAAGAAAAGAAGAAAGAAAGCTAAGCACAACATCACTCACACAGGAGTTAACAGTGCATTTATTGGGGAACATTTTCATACTCATTTGGTGCTTCAGTCAGTATTTGAGGCTGCGGGACAGATTTATAGAAACTTGCCTAAAATGCTAAGCTCTATGATGTTTGATGTGTTATTATATTATTAAGAGTTGGTTACATAACAACCAATCTGTTCTCCACAGAGGAATAAGTTATATCCAGCTAAGCAGACACTACTTGTTTGTAAGATCAGTTCATTTTTTTCTTAAAACAAATCTATAGAATATGCTCAGCCTTTTTCCTATACAAATCTGCCATTGCTGTGTTACGCTAAGTTAGGTTAGCTATGTTTTCTTGTGACAGCAGCTCCATTATAACTCCATGTGTTCTTCTTCTTCTCTTTGTGTCCTCTCACAGCTCCAGAGCCTCAGCCACAATGTGATCTTCACTCTGGACTCGCTGCTGAAGGGCGATTTGAAAGGCGTGAAAGGGGTAAGATTTACCTTAAAACAGTTCTCCTCCTGATACTTTCTCTTTGTCTCTCTCTCTCTCTCTCTCTCTCTCTCTCTCTCTCTCTCTCTCTCTCTCTCTCTCTCTCTCTCTGGCTCTCTCTCTCTGGCTCTCTCTCTCTCTGGCTCTCTGTTCCAAAGAGACACACTCTGTAAATCTTGCAGAAGTAAACATTGGCTTTTTGTGTTGCGCTGGAGGGCGAGTGGCGAGTAACTGGGTCATGAACCCTTGGTGTTTGGGGTACATAGAGGGGCGTGGTTCATAAATCCTGAGTCCAGTGAGGCATTTTGCTGGAACTCTGGTAGCGATCCAAACTCTGCAAATAACTTGGTCCCCACGGTGACCTCTTTGTAGTGGGCTGATGTTTGTCCCCCCTGTGTTTCTGCAGGACATAAAGAAGCCCTTTGACAAAGCATGGAAGGACTACGAAGCCAAGTTGTAAGTACAGAAGTGTGCTGTTGTATTAGACTATAGTTGCACCATCAAGCTAATTATACAGTACTGAATAATGAATCAAACACTGTTGATAATGTGCAGGAATAGGGTTTGGACCCTGCAGGAGTGTTATAGGAGATGATGCATATTCTACATTGTAGAACACAACACTTGGTGATATATGATGTAAAAGGCAAGGCAAGATTATTCATATATTATTCATATATTTATTCAGAATTCAGACACAAGCTAATTCAATGGGCTTTGCAGGGGCATACAAATACATTAAAAATAAGACAGAATGCAAGTGTCGAAATTGCATTTGAGGGATAACAAAAAACCAATAGGGAAATCAGGCTGGTAGTTTGTTCCCAATCTGTGCTGCACAAAAACTGAAAGCTGTTCTCCATGTTGAGTCTTGACTCTGGGGACTGAAAATAGACCTGGATGGTCATGGTGCATAATGTTGCAGCGTTCAGTGCTCTATAAACCAACCCCGATATTTTGGAGAAGAAGAAAACTTGTTCAGGAAGAAAAGTTCATCCATTAAGGACTTGTCCTCTCCTCTGCCTCAGCACAAAGATCGAGAAGGAGAAGCGAGAGCACGCCAAGCAGCACGGCATGATCCGCACGGAGATCACTGGGGCTGAGATCGCTGAGGAAATGGAGAAGGAGCGCCGTCTCTTCCAGCTCCAGATGTGCGAGGTAGGTCGTAAAAATGAAGCTATGTGGCCATTTGTGTTGGTTCTATGCGGTTATCAAGAATCGTAGAAGGCCCCATCATCTAAGAGCAGGGTCACAGCATTGAGAGCTGTCCCGTTGTCAGTGTAAACATTGTTTTACATTTATGTTGTCTTTGGTTGTGTGATCCAAAAACATTTGCACTGTGTCAAACAACACACCCTCTTCATTCATTCCAATGATACAATGGCAAACAACTGTCGGTCAGAACAGTTGAACCCTGTCCAAACTTTTGCAGCTGTACGGTACATGCAAGTGCACATTTCTGGAAGATTACTCATCACTTTTGGATTATTCTGTCGTTTCCTTTTGGAATTATTCAATAATAAAGAGATGACAGAAATGAGGGGCATTGGGTGCATTGCAATTCATGGTTAGTCCATCAATTCCTAAGGCTACCTGCCATGGTAGCCTAGGTTACTTTTTGTGATTAAGAGATTTTCATCATGACATTTTTTCCAGATTTGAGAATTGTTGTCTTTTCATATAATAAACCACTGTTTCGTGTTTGAGCATCCGATAAGCTTCATTGGTTGTTCAACAAATACATAATTATTGGTATTACCTGTAGCAACTCCCCCACCGACGCAGTTCTATTTCTGGTTTGAACACACACTTGAAACTAAAAACCCCACAGCATGTAGAGTCTTCTTTACCAGCTGTGTTTAAACCAGCTTTTAAGCTTCAGTTGACTTTTTTCCCCATTTGATTTGAATAATTCATAGAAGAGCTTTAACATTCATGCAGATCCATGTGTAGGGATTGCTGCAGCCTGAAAAGATTCAGCTGTACCAACATTTATTCACGAACATGGTTTGTATTGCTTCGCTCTCTGGCCTCAACACTGGACTGAAACCGGCTGCTAAAATGATTTGATGTCAGTGGGTTGGATTATGAATTCGTAACTCTTTAACAAGTCAGATATTTGAACAGGCGACCACTCATACCGAACAATCAAACTTGTGTGCTTTTAAAGCATGTTGTGACACGGTTTGAATTATCTTTGGTGCTAATGCTCAAAGGCTGTGCTTAAAGGAACATGACAGACAAAATGAAGTCTAAAACAAATGTGAGCTCTTTATGTGCCCAAGCGAATTGGAACAAACTGTTCGCGCTCACTCTGCACTGCCAGAAACCTCTCTAGTGGTGGGTGGTGTGACGCCTACGCCTTGTTCACAGTTTTATCCCGTTTGTTTTTTTTACACATCAAATTACATAATGGACCAATGGCGGTTGGCTGCACAACTTGTGGTTGTGTGAATTATTCACTACAAACCTTACTGCAGTCCCTTTAGAGCCGCACCGTGTTGGTCTGCCCTCTTCTCTCTATGACTCAGAGGTGTTTCCTTGCCCACAGTAGCCACCTGTGTTCTGACTCCTCTTACAGAGCAGGCATGGAGTAATTAATACTAGTTTTAGAAAACATATTATTTTTTCTAGAAAGTGCTAAACATGAAAAAAAAAAAAAGTTTGAGTACCGGACTCGACACTTTTAACAATCGAACTATGTCTGTAAAACCAAGAACCATTTCACGTAAAATCAATCACTCCCAAAATGTTGTTGCCTGAGATCGCATCTAGAGCTGATAGAAAAGGGGGAGAGCGAGAGTACTTGTCCCACGCAGCTCGTTCATTTCAACAGTCAGGGCCACGACAAGCCGAAAGAAGTACCAAGTGTAGTTCAACCAGGGTCTTGCAGTTTTGCAAACCCACAACCACAAAGCTCGGTAACAGAACCAATGGGTTACCTGTAATATCTCCCATCCACAAAAACCACATCATTTCTAATTATCTGCAGGGCTTTGCGTTATCATGCTCTGACCTACCGTACGATGTTGTTTTTTGTGTCTTTATTGGACAGAACACATCCTTTTGAACCTCTCACAAAAGCCCCACTGTGGTTTTGACCACTTTTTTATTACACCAGCCTCACTGTAAATAGTAGTTAGATGACTCTCTCTGGTCTCAAGATATTACCTAAAAAATATGAAAGGGCTCCATTATGAGAACACAAATGACTTGTTTGATGTGATAGTTCCAGGCTGAGTTCATGTCATCAGTTCAGTAATCAACACATTTATTTCATCCATCTTTTTAGTTTTAAGTGCTCAACCAATAAAAAGAAGAGACAGAATAATGACAAACATTAGAGATTTCCTAAATCACTGGTCATCGTGGCTGGACTATACCAGTGTGTGTGTGTGTGTGTGTGTGCGCGCGTGTTTGTGTGCGTGCGCGTGCGTGTGTGTGTGTGTGGGACAGTTTGCTGCAGTCAGCGGTACAATCTGTACATCTCACTTAACCTCGTTTTCTCTGTGTGTGCGTGCACTCGCTCTCACGCTCTCTCCCTCTCCGTGTTACTCAATCACCAGATTACAGGATGCTCTCACTCTCTCATCCCCCCTTTCTGTCCTATACACCGTGAGTGGAGGAGTGTGTGGAAGTGCAGGGCTCAGCAGGCTGCATTGTGCTCATTTCAGACATTACATTGGTGTGAGCAAAATGCTGCTCATTCACACAAAAGAGTGCAAACGTGCGCATGCGACAGCGCTCTCCAAATAACACTGAACCCACACAAGGCCTCAGACAAAATGTGGATAATCTCCTCTTCCAACGGGCACTGCCGGGCCAGACAAAAGAGACGCTACATGCATGCATACACACATCTACGCATATACATGGGCACTCATGCGTGTGCTAAAATACGTGCATCCTTTACACACACGTGATATGAGGGGCAAATTGAAACTGTGTGTCTGCGTCAGAGGGCATTCAGGAAGCTTTTGTGTAATACTGGATTGATTTTTTTGCTGTGGGGGCTGAAAGTGGTCTTGAAGCTGCGACTCTTTTGTAAATCTCTGTGGATTGACTTGGCAGTGGGATTAGCTCAGATTAAGATTATCTGTTATTCGTTTGTTTGGCTGGGCAGCGCTGTCTGAAGACTTTGTGTTAGTTTTGAATCCTCAGACACCCAGACTGAGCACACACCATTCTACAAAGCAATCCTGTCTGGAGGCTGTTCTCTCATATTTTCTTTTATAATGCTAATGTTAAATATTTCTCCTCATCCTTCGGAAACTTTTATTTAGATCAAGGGAGAGGGATGGTGATGGTATTCTCTCATACTAGAAGTGTATTTAGCAGTCCCGCAGTTTCAAGGCCCGTCTTTCCCCCGAACATCAAAGCCTTCATAAAAAGGCGCATATGTGCACTCGGGGACGCGATTATCATAATCTACTTGCGTTCATACACACCCAAGTGTCACGGCAAAAGCTGAAGTCTTTATTCCCTCTGTGTGTGACACATCGCTGCCACATTAAATCTCATTAAACACCCAAAAAAATCCGCCCTGAATTTCAACCCCCTGGCTGAACTCTGCACCTCTTGTCTTTGCTTTGCAGTACCTGATCAAAGTCAATGAGATCAAGACCAAGAAAGGAGTGGACCTCCTCCAGAACCTGATAAAGTATTACCACGCACAGTGCAAGTAAGTCATTATTTTAAAAGTACCACCTTTAATCTGCCGCTGTATACAGTATGCCAGTTGTGTGCATTACTCCCACTGAGAAATGTATGTCCTATATGATTCACTGATCTTAAAGGGTGCACAGTATATGCCGTTAGTATATGTGTAGCCTCTCATGAATATGCACATGTATTCATCATACAAATGTGTTCTGACAGCTGTGGGGTTTGCTGGGTAAACAAGTGGGCGCTCTCTGCGTTGCCAGAACCGCAGGTCACGACGGCTCGCGACAGACTCGACTACATTTTTCTCTCTGTGTTGCTAGGTCCTGTCATAACACTGGGACAAAACAATATACTTCCCCATTTAATCTCTTCAACCTGGGGCCTTGATGGATAGAAAAAGCTGCAGCAGTGACGGATTAGAACCATAGATCGGTTGTAGGTGTGGGAGGTGTTTGACTTTTTGCAGCCAGAAAGACAAAAAGTATTTGCGTTAATTTTTGCCATCTGAAGTTCTACGATCAACAAATTGAGGACAGTAATTAAAGAGACATGTGGGTATTTATCAGTCTGGGTGTTCCTCTCATGTTTGTTAAGATGCCTACAGTTGTCTCAAAAACTTCAAAGCAACAGAACTCTTCCCAAACATCAACTTTCCCTCAGGTCCGACCGTCACCAAACATAAAAATGTCTTCCTAAGTCCGTGCAGCTGTTTGTAGCAAACTGCAGTGCAATTGTAGAGCAATTAAAGCATTTTAATGCTCTGTTAGATTCCTTGACAGTCCCTACCCCCCCAGAAAATGTTCTGTTGCTGACATCAAAATGAAATACTTTTTTTGACTTACCAAAACAATTATCTGAGAAGCACGGCCACTTCAGGGAACAATTGGTCAGTTGAACAAAAGTCAGGAAGAAGGCAATAGTTTGAGTTTTTCGCTCACACTCTTGCCTCCATCACTCTTTGTATGTGTAACACATTAAATTACTTTTAGGAGAGAATGTCCCAAAGTATGCACCAGTATTCCGATATTTGAAGGTGTATCTCATCAGCTGGCAGGCTTATCACCCAACTTACCTTCTTATGTGGTTAGACGACCTGTTGCGGGAACCTGTTTGGCCTCAGTACGCTTCAAACAAAGTGCTTGCAGGACAATTTAACAACATCTATCCCCACACACCTTTCTGCATTCTTGGGGTGCTCTGAGTCTGACCATTTTTGTATCATTCTGAACTACACAATCTCAAAGTGTGCCCTCTTATTCTCAATTACATACAATTTATCATATTGAGAAAACATAGATGTGCAAAAACCACAGAGATCTGAGAGAAAGGTCAGTGAGATGAAGCCCAAGGAGGCTGTGAAAGCTTTTAACCCGGCCCTGTAAGTGTAGCAATTCAGACCAGCTATACATTCAGATGCCTTCAGGCGTAGTGGGACGTTACACGACATGACTCGAGTTATACAAATTGAACCCTTCGGCTACATCCTTTATCGTTCAGTGGCATTCAATACAAACACACGCAATGCTTCTCCCATGTGCATACAAACAAGATCAAGAGTGAGCCCACAATCTCCTCACTAGTGTAATCAACATTGGCGTGTGTGCATCGATGCGGCAGGTGGTAAGTGATTCGGCTGGTTGACCAGCGTGTTGCTATGCAGTTTGCTACGACAGTTACAGGTATTCCCAATGGACCACTTATATGTGTTTTTATACAAACCAACCGGGATGATTTAAAAAAAATAAAAAAATTATAGGAACTCTTTAATTAATAATTCTGACATTAAGCGAGGGCCTTCAGTACTTAGCTTGATGGCGTCAGTGGAGCGATGTGGAATCCTCAGTACACACATTAAAAGAAAACAAAGCAGAGGAGAGAAAGTAATGAGCAGAGCTAGGGAGAGGGCAGGTCATTAGTGGTTGATTTGCGGCAGCAGTGATGCTTGGAGGTGTGTATCGCCGACAGATCTGTAATAGATTTTAGGCTGTGCTAAGCACCTCTGCAAATCTGCAGAGGACAGGGCCAGCTACGCTCTCTCTCTCTCCCTGTGCCAAGAGCCAAAGGCGCCAGAATGAGCCCAGCTATACATTAAACATGAACTGCACCAATCTCCCCTCTCTATGTGACCTTGATAGTGGCCACAGATAGCACAGTTTAACACCTAGCACTGGCTAAGTAGCAGTAGCAATAGCCATAAATGACCGACTTGTCCCTTGTTCCATTACTTGGTCCATTCCATTATGTTAATGTGAGTGATGCTCATATGTGCCTTTTTCTTCTCCAGTTTCTTCCAGGATGGCTTGAAGACAGCGGACAAGCTGAAGCAGTACATTGAGAAGCTGGCAGCTGATCTGTACAATGTAAATACTCATATTTTCCTTTCTTTTATTAATTTTCTTTTTCTGGTATCAAAGCTAAAATGTTGCACATCTGTGTTTGTGTACATGCACAAATGTGCTTTGTTTGATGGTGAAATCTTTCTTTCTGGATACAATTATTGACGTTCATTGACAAAAAAAATAAAACCACAAGGTCCATGGTTCTCAACTTTAAGTTGAGATTGAAATGACCATTACCAAGGTCAAGAAGGTAGTGGCACATTTTAAACTGTTTATGATTCCAATACAAACTTGCATGAAAATAAAATAAGTGATCAGATAAAAGTGTTTGCAAGCAAGTTATTGGAAACTGAGGGCCCTAATATGCTCAGTGCAGCACATTTAGTTCTCCATCACAGGCAAACTTTTGAAAAGTACAAGCCCACTCTGACTGCTCACCATCATTTCTTATATTCAGTACTGCTGTGCTTTCTCCTGAAGCAGCAGTTTAAACAGAATATAATACTCCTGCGGCAGTTATTACAGTATATGAGAGAAGGTCTGCAAGGTCACAAGCAGCAACTGTCACGATTCAGATTCTCCTTGAAACTAATAAAGCTCACATATCCAAAGGTTTAACTGCTGGAAAAGTAGAAGTCTGAAACAATATCCTCACACTGCACCGATAGCTAACCAGGGAATTATTTTACCGTAACATGGCAATGTTTCCATCATCAAGCGTTGGTATGATGCAACCTAGTGCAATGTATTTCTGAAGTTGCGTATTTTTTTCTCAACCTTGCATTTGTTCTTCCCCTTTAGATCAAACAAACTCAGGATGAGGAGAAGAAGCAGCTGACTGCCCTGCGCGATCTGATCAAGTCCTCCCTCCAGCTGGACCAGAAGGAGGTAGGCAGGCTGCACACGCAAAACACCGGGCTAAATTTAAATAAGTAACAGTCCCAAACTCTTAATGCTATATAAGGGCTCAACACAGCAATGGGAGACCTAATTATCACATTCATCCAGGTGTCACACAGATTCGTTTGTGAGAAACTGACGATTTGACATGTCCTATCCCACGTTTTTTAATTTGATTTTAATGCATTTATTATAAACCATGCACCTCCTCTCACTAGTCTGGCCACTACCAGGTTTTGGAGCTTGTCTCCTGCAGCACAGAGCGAGTGCCCAGTGCTGTACCATGCTGGTAGCCAGTGTGTGGTAGGCTTTGCTGGTGACCAGTGTTGTGCCTCACTGGCTGCTCAGTGGAGAGCCACTCACTCACTGCCCTGACACAACAACACACACACACACACACACACACACACACACACACACACACACACACACACACACACACACACACACACACACACACACACATGCACCCACACTAAAAAGACTGCCAACCCCAATGTTAACTTTCAACACAGCCTTTTGTCACTCCACGTTTGTTTTCACGACCCGCTCGGTTCACATATTCACACCCCCGGTCCACTCCTCGGCATGACACAATACTATGCAGCCTTTCACGTTCAATTGACACTGTCTCTAGCCCCCCGTTGTTACTCTACATTTAGACCGTAAAACACAGCAGATTGTGGTTTGGGTCGGCACACGGGCAGGCGATGCACTCTTTCACACCCAACCGCCTGCACTTGAGCTGGATCTTTCACACCTCTCCCCCTCTATCTCCTCCCCTCCTTCTGCCTTCTGCTTGTCTGGAATCAAGTCTAGAAGAGTAAGTTCTGCTAGCATGTAGCGCATGCTGTCTGTTCTGCTTGACACTAGAGTGGTTTGGCCTTTTTAAAAGGCTTTTCAGAGCATGCTTTGTAGATTACAATTAGTTAGCACTTTTTTTGTTTTTGTTTTGAGAAAATACCTTGTAATTTGCTGTATTAATGCTCAGTTTGTTTGTAGTGTGTGTTTGTGTGAGTGTAGCATGTCTTTCAGCACACTTCTCTGTATATAGTGTTAAACATGTATGTTAAATGCATTGTGTGGATTCTGCACAGGACTCGCAGAGTAAGCAGGGTGGCTACAGCATGCACCAGCTGCAGGGGAACAAGGAGTTTGGCTGTGAGAAGAAAGGCCACTTAATGAAGAAGAGTGATGGGTAAGCTAACTGCTAACACAGCAAAAAAAAAAAGCTATAGAGCGATCATTCACTTCATTATTGTAGATTGATTATCGATAGACCAGATCTATCTATCTATCTATCTATCTATCTATCTATCTATCTATCTATCTATCTATCTATCTATCTATCTATCTATCTATCTATCTATCTATCTATCTATCTATCTATCTATCTATCTATCTATCTATCTATCTATCTATCTATCTATCTATCTATCTATCTATCTATCTATCTATCCCTCTATCCATCTATCCAGCTAGCTTGTGTTTACATTTTAAAAAGTGCATTCAAAGAAAAGACAATGACAACTCCTTTCCTAATGTGTCACAGGCTGAGGAAGGTGTGGCAGAGGAGGCAGTGCTCAGTGAAGGGGGGCATGCTCACCATAGCTCATGCCACGGTGAGTGCACAACAAATGCACACACACAAACACAAACGCACACACAAACGCACACACACACTCATACAACCTCCCTGACCCCCACAAGTGGCTTGTGTGGATCAAAGGGGGAACATCATGTGGGGAGGTTGTGTTGGGCTTTTTTTTTCAATCTGGAGGCTGGCAGAGAGGACTTGACATAGATGGGTTGTCATGGAAAACCTGCCCCCCTCACCCCCTCCCCACCACCACCTCACTCGCCCCTCCCCCCTCTGCCTGCTGCGCCTCGGTGACTCATCTCAGAGCGAGTGTGAGCGTACTGTATATGCTGGCACGTCTCTAGCTGTTTGTCTCCAATCTTGTGCAGCTGCAGTAGCTGCTGTGCAGTGTGATGTGTGTTCTCTCTCTCTCTCTCTCTCTCTCTCTCTCTCTCTCTCTCTCTCTCTCCCCCTCTCCCTCCCCCTGCCCCTCCCCCTCCCCCTCCTGTGCGGACTGCAGCAACCGCACTCGAAAATCTGAATTAATTCTGTGACACTGTTCGCTGGCTCCAGTTCCTGCCGAGCATCGAACAAAAGAGAGTGACCTGCCCAAAGAGCTTAGCCCGATCGGAAAGTTGAGCTAATGGTGGCAGGCAGCCAATTGATGAAAAACATTTAATTTGGATGTAGGAGTTCTCAAGGCTTTTTGAACATCACGGCCTGCGCAAATTGGCTATGTTAACCTGCTGCCACTCTGCTTCAAAATAAACACATATTTCTTTCATAAAGTTCTGTTAAATTAGAAGGTGTTTACATACACAGCCGAGGGGTTCATGTTATAAATAGAAAATCTGAATTGTGTGTTTCTCTAATGAACATGATTCAAAATAAAGGCCTGTTGTGAATATTTTTCTATATTTCTGAAGTAAACAAACTTAGATTTCAAATCAGTCCTTTTGTTTCATACGAGTGATACCGGCAGTTTCCACTTTCTGTTTTGTATTTTGTAGCTGTCTGGTGGAGTTTGATGACGGATTGTATCTTCAGGCTAACAGTCTCTTTGTATTCATATGAATGTGAATTAGACAATGTAAGTAGCTCTCACAGTTGAGGAACTTCGGTGCGATGTTTTGTTGGTCGGGCAGCTTTTATTTTTTTACCAACAGACCCAGTTGTTTGAGCTGTACCATGGCAAGGATTTAAAGCTTAATGAATGATGTGTCCGTGAGTCTCTGCCATTTAATGTGTTGTTTTTATAGTCCTAGAGCCGTTCTCTGCCTCAAACACGATCACATAATTTCTGTCTGCTACAAGACGCTCGGGGTTAGTGGTTGTCTCGGTCAGATGTCTTCTGAAAGGTTCCCTTTTGTTCTGCACTGCATCTTGAGCCTCATGCGTCTACTCTGGTCCACTGTGAGTGCTAGTTATACCAGAGCTTATAATCATTCCTCTCCGTCTGGAGGCGGTTTACCCACAATCCTTTTTTTGTCTTCAGCCCTGTTGGCAGCTGAACTCTAGGTGACTCTAGTTGACATGGCAGCCAGCCAAAACTCCAAGGCTCATCGTAGCCTTTTAGCATTTCATTAGCACGTGCCCCAGCTCCTCCTCTGCCCGGGCACAGGCAGGAGACAATGCTCAGTGTTACATGTGCCAACTGGGCCGGTTACTACAGCACACAACCCAGCTGGCACTGTACAGTTACTATAAGACTAGACATGGCACGCAAATCATTTTTTTTCTTCAAGCACTCAATTTTATTTATTATTGGCAATTTTGCTTTCAAACCATGTCTTTTTTCATACTAGTTTAAAGAAAAAAAGGTCCAGCATGTAGATTTAGATGTTTATTTGACTAAACTGTGTCTGTTTGCGTATTTCTACTATACAACCATCTTTCTCAAAATTAGTTTTATACAATATACGTAGCAGCATTCTGAAGTTTATTACAGAAGGATTTGTTCATATGTTGTTAATAGTCTGATTTATGATACTTATGACATGATATTTATTATGTTCTTAAAAAATGACAAAAACGCATTTTTCATTCAGTTGTGTGAATAATGAAATTCCAGAGGTTGACTGTGTATTTTCGGATGATTGCTGATCCACAATCTGTTTGCACTTACAGTCCAACCGGCAGCCGGTCAAACTCAACCTGCTCACCTGCCAGGTCAAGCCCAGCACTGAAGATAGGAAGTGCTTTGATCTCATCTCTCGTAAGTTCTATACACACACATGCATGCTGTTGCTACATTTCAGTACACAGCTTAGTTATATACACAATAGTATGAGACAGTTGGGGAACTCCTGCCTCTTAAGCCCAGTTCAGACCAAAGATTCGCCTTGCAACTGCTTGCGACGAGACGGTTTTAGAACGTCGCGGGGGATAAATCGCAGCAGTGTGAACTGCTCGTTGCAGCGCGTTGCAAGCCGTTGCAAGGCGTCGCAGAAGATTCAACATGTCAAATCGCAAGGTCTAGTTTTAGAACGTTTCGGCGGTCTCGTCGCAAGGAGTTGCAGTTGCAAGGCGAACATTTGGTCTGAACTGGGCTTTATAAACATCAAAGAAAACAAATCTGTTGAAGCACGTTTTTTTACCTCTATATTTAGACGTCTTGTTCAACAGATGATGTATTTGAATACTTTCATGTACGCTGTCTGTTGCTTCCAGTGTTATAAAATGCAGGATTTGTTCAGTTATCGTCTCTGCCTCTCAACTCAACAGATAACCGGACGTATCATTTCCAGGCTGAGGATGAGCAAGAGTTTGTCATGTGAGTACTTCAGAGTGTCATTGGGCAAAAAAGTAGATTCGGCTTGGTTTCACTCACAAATGTTTGTGTGTGTGATCATTAGCATCCTAACGCCTAATGCTTAATGTGGGTTGGTTGGTTCGCAGCTGCTCCTTTTGTATCAATGCCACACTTGACAAAACAGGAAGTGTTTGACTTTATGGAGAGCTGAGAGACTGTTGAGAGTGGGTGGCAGTGGGATTTGTGGTCTGCAGTAACTTGAGTCGCTGTAACCTCACACTGTTGTTTCCCATGGAGTCACACACAAGCACGTCGGTAGACAGACACACACACACACACACACACACACACACACACACACACACACACACACACACACACACACATGCATTATTACACACCACTGTTAATACTTTTAATAATTGTTATAACGATTAATGGTATCTTTAAATGAAAAGTATTTGTAAACAAACAAATGTCTGTTCTTAAGTGGTGCTACTTTCCTCTTTAAGTAAAACATATTATAAGAAACAATTATTAATGCATGTTTGTAATTGCTGCAGATGCATTGGTAGTATGGATAGTTGGCTAACCAAACAGCTAATGTGGTTAGCTAGCCTATTGTGCCATAGGTAGATACCATAGATAAATACCTACATCTAGCAAACACGCTAATCCGAGGGGCCCTATTTTGTGTTAACTTTTGACTAAAGGCTTAACACATCTTAAACTGGAGCTGTAAGCGCTTGTGTTGCACTGTGGGTACCATACATTTGGATGTTGAAAAAAATATGAGATTTAGGGTATTTTACATAGTTCAATATATGCAGGAGTTAAGAAATAGGAATTATAATTCATAATAGGTTCATTCATTCTGGTGCCCTGCATCACTTCTCGCTGAGAACAAACACTAAAGAAACAAATCCAACTTGTTTGTACATCAAATATCAACAATTTGCACTTTCTTCAAAATAAATGTTAATTAAGGTCAATGCTCATTAAAATATCAAGCTGATATTCACATTTCTTCTTCTGTTGCTGGATAATCTTGGTTTATACTGCTGGTTTTCAAAGTCAAAAACAAACAAAAAAAGCACTGAAACGCTGAGAAAAACACTAAATGATATCTAATCAGACTGAATCTTCTTGATCTGTCGAGTCTTAAACTCTCTTCCAATGCACTTTTATTTATGACGCTTTTTAACTGGGTTTGCATGTTGTCAGTCTGATGCCTGGCTGTGGTTGTGCCACTCGGTTCAGTTCTGCTGGCCCGCTCTGTAGCTCCATGTTCATGTTGTCCTCTGGGATCCAGCTTGATGCTTCTCACTGCTGCTTTAGTCACGCACTGCAGCAGCAGCGTCTGCATGGGATTTTCCATCAAATATTTAGTGCTCCATCACGCTCCCCCTTCAATTATGCTAGGAGCGTATCAGAATGCAAACAGAAAAACACTCAATATCTGTAGTACATACTGTACACCTATGCGTCTTTATATAAAAATCTGGTTTTTCACACATACAGATGAAAATCTAACACACCGCTTTATGTGCTCACTGCCTGTCTGGCCTCAGCCTCTGCAAAGACCAGGGTTGAATGACAATGACAGAGGAAGTGCTGACGTCAGGCTCATAAAGGTGTGTGTGTGTGTGTGTGTGTGTGTGTGTGTGTGTGTGTGTGTGTGTGTGTGTGTGTGTGTGAGAGAGAGGGGCAGTTCAGTGGGTATAGTGCAGCAGCAGATAGTGCCGTGTTGAGCACCGCAGGAGACCATGTTTGAAAGGCAGCCATAGTGTTCCGTGTGCATGATTATTAATGGCCGGAGGGGTGGGTGTGTGTGTGTGTGTTTTACCTTTTCAAAATAAATGAATATGCAAGCACACAAAGCCTGCTTGGTAAATGAACCCAAAATGAGGATGTTTTCAGTGATTCTAAATAAGAAGAGTTAAAGTAATGCTAATGTATCTCATCAGTTATATAAATCAGTTTTCCAAACACCTTTTGTGCACTGTACGATGATAATGAAAAACTCCACTGTCTTAAGACCAGTTACACAGACTGTCGACTTTTGTTCTTTCCAGACAGCTATACGATATAAAGCGATAAAACATTTTGTGTTCATGGAAATCAACATCTTACTCTTTCATAACTTTAATTAAATCTACTGACTTCATTATATATAAAAAGCTTATCTCTTGGAGCAGAAATGATTAGTTGATTGCCAGAAAAATCATTATTAATAATGCCAATTATTTCCCTGGAGCCACTTTTATATCATTGTAAATATCTGTGGGGGTTTGGACTGTGAGTCAGACAAAACAAAGATATTTAAAGACGGTCAGCTAGAGGCATTACTCATAGTTTCATAACACCACGCTATTTGACTGAATTCAGAAAAATAATCATCGGACTACAGAGCATTTTAAGTTCACTCACTTAACATCTGGTGACCTTTTCATGTAATTTTTTTTTATCTCTGTAGCTTTGCAATGATGCTTTTTTTTAACGTTTTCTATATATAACACCAGTAATGATTTTTGTTCCCTTTGTACAGTTGGATCTCTGTGCTGACCAACAGTAAGGAGGAGGCCCTGAACATGGCGTTTCGTGGCGAGCAGAGCAGCGGAGGAGAGGACGGTTTAGAGGACTTGACTAAAGCCATCATAGAAGACGTGCTGCGAATGCCCGGCAACGAAGTCTGCTGCGACTGTGGAGCTGCAGGTGTGTGTGTGTGTGTGTACCGTTGCTGTTTGTGTGTCTACAGAGACTATGTTCGCTGTGTATACATCCTCTTCCTGCTTTGTGCTTAGTCAACTCTCACCTTGTTGAGAGGGAAAAGACGAACACCTCCACTTCAGCATTTTTCTGATTGTACTCTGAGCAATGTTTTATTTAAAGCAACACGCCACTCTTGATTTCTTTGCAATGTCATAGTCGCCCTGAACTCTGTGTCCTTCAGTGAGATGGATCCCGAACAAGCTACGTTGCAAATCCCCCAGCAGCCTTAGAAAAAAACAGTGTTTGTGTCTTTGAGTGAGTGTGTGTGTGAGAGAGTGTGTTAATAGCATTCAGGGCACAACCTGATCCTGATCCTCCCCCGCATTAGGAAGCAAAGACTCAGCACTCAGGGGTGGCATAGACATTCAGGCCCTCTGACACTTAACACACACACACACGCACGCACACACACACACACACACACACACACACACACACACACGTACTGTATATACACACACAAATTCTACTTTGTCAACACAAACACTGGCCGACTGACGGGAGGACTTTATGCTCTGAGGGGGGGATAAAAAACATTTCTCTGCTTTGAGAAACAACATCATAACGTCACGTGGTTACATAAGTCACACACGCTCCGTCGACCCCTGCAGCCCGCAGAGTAGGGGAGGTAATTTATCTTTAGTCTTGCTGCTGCGTGCGCTCGTGTCCATGGTTTCAACGCTAACACATGCTCCAGATGTTGGCTTTAAGCCGTGTGCTTCCTCCTGGACTCCCGTTGCTTCTCTTTATCAAATGGCTAGGCATCGCTCTGACAGCATTTCCTTCCCTTTACGCATTAAAATTAACTCCATGGTGGAATTGATCATTGTAACGTCTCGCAAAGGTCACCTCTTTTCTTTCCCCCTCTGCATAGAACGAGGACTCCATTTCATTTGATATTCTCCCAGGATCTCCTTCTATACGGCACAGCTTTGCAGCTTTGGCATAAGGCAGCTATAGAGGTCACAGTGCAACATGCCATCATGCTCAATGTGCACTCTGTGGCCTGTCACCAGCTCGCATATGTTCATTATGTTGGGAAAATGTGTGTGTCAGTGTATGACTCATTGTTTTTTTTTTTGTTTTTTTTTTGTTTTGGTGCTGCCTCTGCGTCCCCCTGCTGTGCACTTGTTAGATCCCAACAGAACAGTATCCCAGGCTCTCCCAGCATCCGCCAAGCACCCAACCAATGCGGATTACCTGTATGTTCTTAGAGCTAGAGTAAATCTCCCAGAATGCATTAGAACATCAGGCGGTGATGTCACTCAGTCACTCAGTCACTGCGGTCTGCTGCTGCATCTTGGTGCACTCTTGACGTTTGCTTGGCAGTCAGTTGGCTTTGTCTCCCTCCTGCAGTATGACGTGACTGTGGCCGCTGTTTTGTGCCCAAGGAAGTCCTGTGTGGTCTGACATGTCTGCTGTGGAATTATAGAGACTATCCATAAGTGTAGCCAACAATTACACTTTTGTTTTAGCATCCGCTCCATTTAAAAGCAAAGTAAAAAAATATATAATAAAAAAAAATCTCATCACTGGAAATCTTGTTTTCACTAGGTGATGTCATTGTGTCTTGACAGAGAAATACATCACATAGAGATGCAACCTAAAATGTATGACTTGATGGAGATCCAACTGGGAACGCATTTCTATTCAGTAAATGTATTGCCGGAGTCGCTGTGCGGACGTTACTCAAATGCACCAATGATGTCAGATTACAAAATGGAGCTGCAGCATGAATAAAATGCCACGACTCCTTATTTAGGCCATCGATCTGTCCTGTTTGCTTAACTGAGAATCTGGGGTGGGATTTTGGATACTTCTGTTAACTTGATGGCACAGAAAAAAAGGTAGTGCTCATAAACCCGGTGTCTTTGGACCTGTTGTTTTGAGTAATTATTTTGTATTCCTGCTAAAAAAAAAACAAGCCGTCAAAGTGTTACACAGCACAGATAGACAGCAGTTTCATGACAGAAAAGGTCTTTAAACGTTGGTGTCAGTGGTTTGGGTGTCAGTGCCTTCGCAAGAGTAATGGCTTCTGTAAAGGCTCGCCGATTTTCTCCCAAGTTCTATCAATTCATACAGGAATAAATCAAATGTAGGGACGCTGAGAAACCAATTTCCCTACTGACAGCAGCCTCAAAGGACTACAAAACAATGCAGCCACACTAAAGTTTTTTTAAGCAGATAGTAGAACGCTGTGTACTGCTGAAATTTAGATTTTTTCAATTCTTAAATGCAACTTTAGGGAATTCACTTGACAGTAGAGATAGGGATGGCATGTGTCCAATATATTTTTTTCCTCCCCTGGCATTACTTTACTTCTTGCTGCGATTTGGAGCTCTCGGCGTAACCTGGCACAACTTACATCAAAATCTGTCCTTTGATATTCGGTATAGGCTTCAATCTGACGCAAATATCCCACTTGAAATAGTTTTACTAAACCATCACCATCTGTCCACCTTATGATCACACCGACTATAGCAGAAGCTACATATACGTACGAGGGTACACACACGTTATCACACATTTCCTTTCATGTGTTTATAGATCCTAAGTGGCTGTCCACCAACCTGGGGATCCTGACCTGCATCGAGTGCTCTGGCATCCACCGAGAGATGGGGGTCCACATCTCTCGCATCCAGTCCATGGAGCTGGACAAGCTGGGAACCTCAGAACTCTTGGTGAGTCAGAGAAATGCTCTACAGAGTCAATAAATAGAGTTTTTTTTTCAGGGCAGCTGTCCACGCCCTTTCACTATTTCCATCTCTGGTGAAATATATGAAATAATGAAAGAGTAATGGAAACACAGGGCCATGAGAGATTTGGTTTCATGTGTGTCTTGTGCTTTTCAACTCGTCAACATATTGTGAGCCATCGCCGACCTTTTCTCTTCTCTCTCCTGCAGCTGGCCAAAAATGTAGGGAACAGTAGTTTCAATGAGATCATGGAGGGGAACCTCACGTCCCCTACACCAAAGCCCAATCCATCCAGTGACATGTGAGTATACCGTCGGTGCTAGGTGCTGCCAGCAAACTAGACCTGTTTGAAAACAGCTGACTGAATGATTCCTCTACAGGACGGTGAGGAAGGAGTTCATCAACGCTAAATATGTGGACCACAAGTTTGCAAGGAAGACGTGCACGTCCAACTCGGCTAAAATGATCGAGATGTTTGAGGCGGTTCAGTCCAGGGATCTGCTCTCCCTCATCCAGGTCTACGCAGAGGGGGTGGAGCTTATGGAGCCGCTCCCCGACGTGGGACAGGTGAGTGCTCAAATGATCCAGTTCATATCATATCTTAAAACAAATGGCCATTCTCGTGCTATAACATTATTATTCTTTGGAGTCCAATATTTACTTCTTTAAGCTCTGTTTGCTGTTCACCACAAACTACTGCGATAGTTTTGTATTATAGAATGTTTTAGTTTTTCTCTGAATACAGCCATGAGAACTGTGAAAGTGAACTAAAACAGAAAAGTTTCAGATAGAACATGAGCTGAAACTCTCCTAAAATCTCTTTAAAAGTCAAGAAGAGTTTCAGATGTAGGTCATCATTCTCAGGAGGTTCGTTAATACGAGTAACACCTTTCTCTTTGTGACGTTGTCATTTGATACATAGTTATTAAAAAGCTTTTCTTTTTTGGGAACTAAGGTCAACCAAAGAAACAGTCACAGTGTAAACTGTTGACAGGGAAGTCAGTGGATCATTGTAACTAAAGCCCAAATTAAGAGTTAATGGATGAATCAATGGGCAGAATATTAATCCATCCATTATAGAATAATCACCACTTCCAGGTTCTTAAGTGTGGATATTATGTGTTTTTCATCTATGATAGGTAACGAAATATCTTTGACTTTTGATTAAGCGATTCATCTGAAGAATGACTGGTGGTTAATGGATAATGAAAAAATAATTGTTAGTTGCCGCCCTTATGAAAGGAAATACCCAGTTCAGTGTCTAAAAGAATTCCATTAAAGAAAGCGTTCAAAAGGAGGACAGTGCATCATTTTAGCACAGGAAGCACAATCTTTTTTTTTGGTCCTTTGGGTGAACTGTCCCTTTAAAAACTTTGTGATTCGCTGGCTTATTGTGTTTAGTATCTCGTACATGTAGATCCCAGGTGTCAACGATGTCTAATAACCCCCTCATGTGTGGCTACAGTGTGTTTCTAACATACACACACAAACACACGTCACACGCATGCACGCACACTCTATAATCTTACATTAGACTACAAACCCTAGACATATCTCCCTCTTAGAGCTTCTTCGCATTGTACTGCAGTGGTGTCATCCTAATATGAGGTTCACTTCCCAGTAGGACAACCAATACTACTAGAATACTACTATACTACTAAAACTATTTGTCAGGTAGAAATTGGTTGGAAAAATGACACACACAGAAGACTTAACCAGCAGGTGGTGATAGCCAGCAACCTCTAAACCAATGGGAGGGGGCATCATCGTCTCCTTTGATTTCTACTAAGATGACGACATTTAAGGCAGGCATAATACACTTTTATTTTTTTAATTCCTTTGTTCCTTTTGCCTTTCTGTGCCGCCGGCTAAAGGCATACATGCAAGTTAAATAACAAGCGGTGGATGGGTGAAGAAACAAACACGGGTGATCCGACTTAATCTGACATAAATGGGTCAAGGTTTTATAACACACAGACATGGGACTTCTCCTAATGAAAAATTAAGAATGCGATGCAGCAGCGGCAGAGTTAAAAACAGGATCTCATTTGGTGGCGTAGGGAGCTTCTGCTGCTGTCTGCGCTATGAAGATATCTGATATGCTGTTGTCGTCAGTACATGTGAATGGCTGCAGACAGCAAACTGAAATCCCCCCCCCAACACACAAAATGCGCACACACACACACACACACACACACACACACATACACACACACACACACACACACAATACAACAGGGATGCGTGACTTAATAACAGCTCTTACTCTACACTATAGATGCCATAGTGCTAGCAAATACACTGTCCAACACACATTCTTCCCATGATTCATATTTTATCTCCATCTTTAACGTTGCATCTACAGAAATGACATCATCACTAGATCTAGTTTTAATTCCCAAAATGAAATCACTACCAAACTATGCCAACATTTCTGACAAATATCCACTTCATCACTTCATATTATTTTTTAGGAGCCATTTTGTTTACTGCGGCTTGTTTAAATGCTGAAAGAGACAGAGACAGACAGAGAGAGAGAGGGGAGAGAATACAGAATGGATGCTGCTGAAAGGTTGTCTCACACCGTGTCTTTGCTGTGTTTGGTGGCCCCCTGCAGGAAGCCGGAGAGACAGCACTGCACTACTCCGTACGGACTGCTGACCAGACCTCACTGCACTTGGTGGACTTCCTTGTGCAGAACAGGTAACATTTTAGAGAGGCATTTCTCACCAATTCAGCCAGAAGACAATTGTGTCTGACTAAGGGTTTTTGGTGGGAATCAAACAGCTGTCATACTCTCGGAAAAAACGCACACACACCAGTGCTTCAGAGGGTGAATTATGTAGTAAACAACAGTTTTTTTTTTTTAATGTGGAAAACCCGCTGTATCATATCTGATGCGTGTGTCTGCTGCAAGTCTTTCTTGTTCTGCAGTGGAAGTGCAGTGGGGAAGCTTAGCGCTGCATAGCTCAGCTCACATTCCCACAAGGCAAACAGAAATGGGTCAAGCCCTTGTTCTCTGCCTTAATTTATTCTCTTTTCAATTGTTTACCCACCACTGCTCCAACTGCACACAGCCCTCCGCAGAAACAAGTCGGGACCCTCTCATTAATTAATAGCCGTGCTCATACGCTGTCATGCTTAGCCCTGATTATTTCAAATACATCCCTTGCCCTTTCTGGGTGATGCAAGAGATCTGTAAGAGATTATTGGCCGGCTTAAACAGTGTGGCATGAATGTGAAGTTGGTTATGCACAGCTAATAATCAGTCTATTTTCTTTAAACTTTTCTTATTACCCATATCCAATTTTTTCTTTTAAAAACACTTTAACCTGAAACTGCAGGACTGTGGAAAACACCCTCATGCTCGTGACCAGTGTCCTTACTCACTTGTGTGTGTGTGTGTGTGTGTGTGTGTGTGTGTGTGCGTGCGTGCGTGCGTGCGTGTGCATGTGTGTGTGTGCGCATGTGTGTGTGTGTGTTTTGCTCCAGCGGTAACGTTGATAAGCAGACGGAGTGGGGGAACACTGCTCTGCACTACTGCAGCATGTACGAGAAGCCCGAGTGCCTCAAGTTACTCCTGAGGGGCAAGCCGGCCACCGATATCAGTGAGTCACATGTCCAGGCCCGTTACAGTCATCTGTACGCACACAAATATCACACACTCCTCTAACTGTTGATTATTCCTCCGCTCCCCCTCAGCCAATCAGAACGGAGAGACGGCGCTGGATGTTGCCAGGCGACTGAGGAACACTCAGTGTGAGGAGGCAGTAAGTAGAAGATGATGGGGTGATCTTGTACATCATATTGGATTTTAATGATCTAAAAAAATTACTTAACCACCCAAATGTACTATTTTATAGGACAAATATACAAAAAGGGTTTACCAGTTCTAAGGCAGAGTAATTAGAACACTAGATGGCAGTCAGATTTCTGCATCCAGCCTCCAGCAACAGTGACAGCAGAGTGGAAGTAATGTGTTGCTGTATGTTCATTATTCACGCTTATATGAGCATGCAAAACAAAAAAATGTGGTTTTAAATGCAGGGTAAAACCTATGCTAAATAAATATATAAGCATATTTTATTTTGAAAGCACACTTGAATGGTCTCCTGTTATAGTTCTGAATACTGACCTATAATATAAGTGCATCCTCTTACATGGTTAGTTGTAACTTGATTATCTCTGGTTGCTCTTATTTTCATTTAATTGATAATTTAGCGTTTTGGAAAGTGATCTTTTCATCTGTATAACTGAGGAATGTGTGTGTGTGTGTGTGTGTGTGTGTGTGTGTGTGTGTGTGTGTGTGTGTGTGTGTGTGTGTGTGTGTCAGCTTGTGCAGGCTGCAGAGGGGAAGTTCAACCCTCACATCCATGTGGAGTATGAGTGGAGCCTCAGACTGGAGGAGATGGATGAGAGCGACGATGACCTCGATGATAAGGTTCGTAACATCAGGGGAGCATCACATTCATCTGTTTGAATTCAATCAGCTGTTCAACACACCACAACCAATCCTATTAAATCTATTAATTTAAAAAACGATCCCTTGGAGCTCAGTAAAGGAGCAACTAGCCTGGCCTGTAAAAATAATTTTCCCTAGCAGCACCTCTAAAGCTCACTATTTTACAAGTTTAAGCCTTACAAGGTGAAAAAGATAAGATAAGATAGAGCTGTAGTCATCCTGAAGGAAATCCTTGTGCCAGGTTGCACAAGCTTAATATAGCATCTCATTCTCTGCTATCTTCTGTCTCTCTCTCTAGCCCAGTCCCATCAAGAAGGACCGCTCCCCAAGGCCCCAGAGCTTCTGCCACTCCTCCAGCCTGTCCCCCCATGACAAGCTGTCCCTGCCTGGCTTCATCAGCCAGAGGGACAAGCAGCAGCGGCTCTCCTACAGCGCCTTCACCAACCAGATGTACAGCGCCTCCACCGACCTCACCTCCTCGCCTGTGGACGGAGGGCCGCCGCTGCCCCCTAGGAACCAGGGCAAAGGTCAGACCTGCCTGCTCCGAGTGCTTTTGAGCCAACTCTCACTTCTGAAAGGAATATTTCAACATTTTCGCCTTTTTTTTTGCCTCACTCTCCGGTTCAAGGAAAGGCGACAAAAAAACTTTCCTGTAACTGTGCTTGCATTTTTGATGTATAGAAATGGACAGAGGTCGCTCATCTAGGTTAGCTTAGCTCACACACTGGTAGTAAAGGGGAGCAGGTCAAAAGATAAACTTTACAACTCTATTTACCATGCTATGTTGCGCTCTATATTTTTACACTTCACGTAATTTTAGAACCAAAAACATATATGACCGTCACAGGCACTTTTCTCTTTCAGGTATCTAAAATCATATAACAACATTTGTCGATTTCTATATAAAAAATGCATTCACAGTTACTGGATCTGTTTCTGTAGCCTTTTTTCGAGCCGGAGAGTGAGTCAAAAAGCTCCAAATTAAAAATGTGGAACTATTCCTTTAACAGTCTCTAGGTTATAACCGTGACAGTCAGTTCATTCAGAAGATTATGTTCTGCTAATATTCCTTTAGCGAATGTCTGTAGCCTGTTATGCCAATTGGTATCTTGTGTGTTTAACTGTCTGATAACAGTAGAAGGAAGATTGTCTTTTGAAACTGTACTTTACTATTATGTCTGTTAATGTTTGATTATATCCAGAGCAGGGTTAGATGCTTCGTTATCACTTTTCTGGAAAGTTTCTTCTTTGCGCTGTCAGTCCACACACACACACACACACACACACACACACATACATTTACACACCCCGTGGTGGAATGCAATTTGTCCGCACACAGATCAGAGGGCGGGATGAAGGTGACATTAGGATTGCTGACACAGTGAACCTTCAGGAAAACATAGCTGCAGGAGCCTGTGAAAAGGGAAGCTGGATACACACACTTTATCATTAGACAGTGGGCGTGCTGTTTCTGCACTATTAGAATTAAAAATAACAGTCCTCCCTCGGTGGAGGGGTTTCAAACGCTAGCCGTCACAGCTTATTGCACTGTAGAAAAAACTCCCAAAGGCTTACACGGCAAAACATCCATCTCAACAAGTCACTTGAATCCATTATTGAGCATTTAAATCTTATTTTTCTTAAACCAAGAGGTGTGAAATTTCACCTGTTTCCAGTGCAAATTGACCGTTTGCTAAGCTCTCACTTTAGCAAACAGCACTGGAAACAAGTTGAATTTGTAAGGTTGATTTTGTGCAAAAATAAGATTAAAAAGCCTGATTAAGAGGCTAAATGACATACATATAGAAATGACATGCATACAGAATCACACGCTAACCTTTCAGATTGGCGGCGCAGCGCTCTCTCAGTGGGTGCTGCTGAAGAGCTCACCCACCGAGGGGACAAACTCCGCGCAATTTTCCCTCTTTTTTTTCCCTTCTTCTTCTTTGCTTGCCACTGATAAGACTTCATCTTGTTGTTTTATAGTGTGTGGGAGCCACTCTCTCTCTCTCTCTTTTAAGACTTTGACATACTGTAGATTTTCTCCCACACTCCTCATTTCGCTCTTTTTTCCTTCTCTTTTTTTGTTTCTCTATTCTTTCAGCTCCACACTTGGCATTCCTTGGCTCTCATTCGCACTACGCCACACTGGCTGGCACTCGACCATACATCAGTGAATATCTTGTTTTTACGTTCTGCCCCGCCCCCCTTTTACTCAGCTGTGTTCCCCCCATATGTTGTTTTCTTCCCTTTACAGCTCACGTTAACAGGGTGGTGGTCTGTTGTTTTTAAGTAAACAATGGGACCATGTGGGCAAGCTCAGTCTCCAGTTAATTATTTCTTGCCTACATGTTTTTTCTGTATAACTGGAATATTATGTACCGCCATCCTTGAGCTGTAAACTCTCAACCACAGCTGATTCCTCTCTGGCTGAGCTCTCTATTAGCTGCTTTCACCCTACTTTTCTATGCGTTATTCACCACCAGCGAGTGCTTTGGACTGGAGTCTCAATAGACGCACACAGGCATATAAATAATCATGGCAATCTAAAAAAGGCAATAAAAAAATGTATCTGGAAAGCAGGGAACTTCTGAGTCATGGTTATTGTCTAAAAAAAAACAAAAAAAAGGATCCAATCAAGACGACGTGAATACTTTTGGTCGCAGCTTTACATAGTTACCGTTGCTATGGATGAAGTTCCGACAGCAGCGGACTACTTTCAACCTTTCAAAAATATTTTGCTTGTCGGTCTTTATTTCTCGAGGGTGACCCCTTTGCTTTACATTATTAATATATCTCCTATATATCACCAAGAACACAACAAGAACCTTTTTCCATGTCTCCTCCTCTCCTCTCCATGCTCCATCATCCTCTCCTTTACCTTCTCTGGGCTTCAAGGGTTTTTAAACAGAGTGACTATTTTTTTGCGAGGGACCTCATCACCTCATGTGTTTTATATGTATCGCTCCTCCAGCTCCTACCCCATCTGGCCCTCCCTCTGCACTCACCCCAGGAGGCAGCTCCACCCTGTCCAAGAAGAGGCCTCCGCCCCCACCTCCCGGACACAAACGCACCCTGTCCGACCCACCCAGCCCACTCTCTCACAGTCCACACAGTAAAGGGGGCTTGACTGGGGGTGAGACAAACAAGCACACGTGTATATATAAAAAAAAAAAAAAAAAAAACGTAGGGCTGGTTCTCACACAGGCAAAGGGCTCCATCCTGAAGCTCCAATATTATCATGGTCCAAAATGGCAGAGGTCATTTTAAGACGCTCAAGTAGATTTTGACTAAACAATCTTAACTCACGGTCCACCTACTAGCTTTTTCTAGACGTCACCAATTGAACAACAACTGAGACGTGTTACAACGGTCCATAAAAATCATGTTCTTTGAGTTAAGACTGTTTTATCAAATGTTTCCCAAGGTTCAGAATAAATTTTTATAATTTTTATTTAGAGATGTACACACCAGTGGATGCTATTTTTAAAATCTCTTTGTGCTTTTAGTAGGTATGGTGAATGGTCATCTCAGCCTGGCTCATTACATGGATACATTTGTGTAGGAGCTTCAACTAACACTTATTTTTTTATATGGATTCATCTGCATGTATTATTTGGATCATTAATAATTTAATGTAAAACAATTAAATAAAGATTTTACAAAGTTATTTGAAGTTGAAAGTGACCATAGTCATCTTGAGGAAATAATTTAACTCATTATAAGTTTGCACAACATGAAAGAAATCCTCACACCCCACATTTTGGAAATTCTTGCTACAAAACATCAAAATAGTTCCCATTTAACTTTCTGTCAATTAACTAACCAATTTTCAATCCAGCTCAAGGAAAAGAGCAGCTCCTCTCAAGTGTACACACATGCAATTCAACTTCTCCAAAGATGAATGGCTGCCTTACCTTAACTACTGGACACCTGACAACTTGTTATACTACATGTACCGTTACTGTTACACATGCTTTCAAGATGCACAAAGAGATATCCACAAGTTTGTGTCGCTCCAGATTTCATAAAAAATAAGCAAAGTGATCTTGTAACCAGGAGACAAAAGAAGACATACCTCAGTCATCTTACCTGCAATCTTGTGTCCCCTATCTGTATAATGGGATATTGTTGTTGTTTTTTTTTACTGTTATTCCACCCTTATCATTTGTCCTCTGTGCTGTTCTGTGCATTCTGTGTCATACATACCAATAACACCCAATCCACTAATCAATCGATGACACTTTATTGCACAATCTCAGTTTGCGAACAACACGGGCTCATGGAAAGCTCAGCCAGATGACGCCTCCCCTCATTGTTTCCCTTTTTTTTTAAATTAACCATCACCGCATGTTAAGTTATTTCCACATTTATATCAAATACTTCCGTTTCCTGAGCGATCCTTTATGGTGTTGAATAATCTGTTTGTCGTCATCGATGTCAATATTTTAGGAAGCGACTCCACCCCTCCTCCAGTCAGCAAGATGTCTCCTGTGTCTAACAAGTTTGAAGGGATTCCTCAGCAGCAAAGGTACAGAAAACAAACATACAAAAAAAACGATGAAGTATAAGCATCTTCTTGGATCCAGTTTTTCATTGAACTTAATCTGAAAATCTTTTCCCAGCACTACTGCAAGCAACACAAAGTCAACACTTGGTCCAAGGGTTCTTCCCAAACTACCTCAGAAAGGTAATGTCTTGTCCAGTTTTCATTTCCTTGTGAGCTGTTACATTTAAAAAGTTAATAAGTTATTGGAATTGAAATCAAGAATCTCTTTAGTGTCATTGCACAAATTGAGGTAGAAGCTCTCAAATACAGTGCAGTTGTTATACAACAAAACGGTTAACAACAGGTTAAAAAGTTATGAAAACACATATATAAATGTAAATATTGCCCAGTCAACGATTTGTATGTCACAGATGTCAGGTTGTTATGATGCAAAGTTATTAAGTAAGTGAAACACTGCTCTCTCCAGTGGCACTGCGGAAGATCGACACCATCCACCCGTCTATGGATAAGTCCAGCCTCCCTCCTGAGGTCTTCCAGAAGTCCCCATCGGCCTCCGACACCTCGCTGAAGTCTCCCGTTCCCCCTTCTGCTGCTGCTGCAGCGGCGGACCGGCCTCAGCTGAGTGACCTGCCCCCTAAACCACAGCATTCTGAACTCCCTCCAAAGCCTGGAGAACTGCCCCCCAAGCCCCAGCTGTCTGACCTGCCTCCTAAACCCCAGCTAGGAGACCTCCCTCCTAAACCGCAGCTCAAAGACCTGCCGCCCAAGCCCCAACTGGCCGACATACCCCCCAAACCTGGACCGCCAGAGACCGCTCCCAGAGAGACGGTGCAAAGGCCTCAAACGCAACCGCCGCCGCCCCCTACACAGCAGGCTCAACCCCAGCCCCAAGACCCACCGTCACCCAATCAGCCAGCCACTATAGGGGCCCCCTCCCCACAACAACAACAACAACAAGCTGCTGAAGACACCAACGGGACCCCGGCAGGGAGCGCGGAGACACCAGTGCCCCTCCCGAGGAAGATCAACACGGTAAGATGGCGCTGGTTATTGTCGATTTTAAAGCTGATCCAGAACTGGTGAAAATATCCCTTTGCAGAGATTAAATAGACTTACTGGAAGCAGCATCACAAGGCTTTGTTATTAGGAGTCTAATAACTCTAAGAACACTAAACCGTTTAAACCATCTCGGGCCACTTAGTCATTAATATAAGAAAGGAAGAAAATTGTGATCTCATTTTGAATACTGTTCATAAATCTGGAGACTTTAGTTAACTAAACAATTCCTCTGTCCAGGGGAAGAGCAAATCCCGTCGGGTGAAGACGATCTACGACTGCCAGGCTGACAATGAAGATGAACTGACTTTTGCTGAAGGAGAGGTGATCATAGTAACAGGGGAAGAGGACCAGGAGTGGTGGGTGAGTCTGGCTCCAATACAACACACTGCAGCCCTCAATACTTCTGTCTGAACCACCTCAAATGCACAAAAACACAGAATGCAATATTAAGCCTTTTTTTTCTCACACGCTCTTTCCCCCCTTTTAAAATTCCAGATCGGGCACGTTGAAGGAGAACCGGAAAGAAAGGGGGTCTTCCCTATGTCTTTTGTGCACATCCTGAGTGACTGACAGCCAATAGACTTGCACTCCGCCTCTCCCTAACTTGAGAGATCCTGTAAATAGCTATCATAACACCTCTTGTCACACGACAAGTGTCCTAAAGAATAAAACAACAATAAAGAAGAAGAAACCCAAGAAGGCTCATTTAGCCATGGATGCCTCATCCATGCTGTACAAAGAATGTGTGTATTCTTCCTTTACCAGTATTATCTTAACCCTATAGCACGGCTGTGAAGAAGCCACTCTCAAAACCCTAGCACTTACCTAAAGTCTATGTTTATGCTGTTACTGTGTATATATGTATGTAAATATATATATTTGTGTGTGAGTGTATATACATGTTTGATTGTACAAAACATGTACCATTTGCTCTCTCTACCTGTCAGATTAAGCATCAAGGCGGTAGAGTTTGAATTTTATCTGTATTCATTTTACTGGCCCTGAACTAATTATCAGCTTATATTTCTGGAACAAAAAAAAGGACAACTAAGAAATGGAATGTGAAATAGGTCACGTCACTATTTTGTGTCTTGCATCCCTGTTTACCACCATAATTGACCGAAGAGGCAGGAGTTCTCCCACTGATCCTCCCGAGGTGAAAAGAATTTCATTAAATGTACTCCCTTGTTCTTGCTTGCTTTGTGTGTACACGTATTATGGTTGTTTTACAGTATAGAAACCTGCTGCTACTGTGTGGTGGAATATCAGCGCCTGTGGTTCACTGTAGGTCACTAATTTACTCCTTGTTACACTGTCCACTGTATGTATGCTCTCTGTATGAACTCAGCGCCATCTCCACACTCCTTTTGAACCTTATTTCTCTGTGCATGGTGTAACAATGACTGGAATCGAGTGGAGTGCTGCATTCAAAGACGCTCACCTCAGGGTTTGAAGAGCCACTATTAATCAGGCAGGACTCCACTAAAGGGTGTCCTGTTGGTAAAGCCACTATTAATGACATAGTACGGGAAGCTCAAGAGGACATCTTAGCAATAACTTGATTTTGTGACAGGCTAGAAGTTTAACATTAACCTGTGTTCACAATCCAGTGTCTTGTAAAACCTCATGCGCTTGACATGTTTTTTTAAGTTTGAGCCACAAATATCATTCCACGTTACTGGATCCAGTATATTCCCAGGTTTACCTGTGAACCAGAGATGTCTTCTAGAAAGTGGACTTTGTAAAAAGGCCGGAGAGCCAATGTATTTTCACCTAGTCCTCACTGACTTGCAGTTCTTCCCATGTTAGGAACAAACCCCATCAACCCATTGTATCATTAAAAGTGCTGTACTTCACTTGAGTGTGTGTTTTTTTTTTTCTTTATAGCCCTCATTTGTGCATCCTTTAAATGTGAGGGAAAAGTGCATTTGAGCACATTGCTGAAAATGAACACTTCAACAATTGATGTCAAGCAGTGGTGCATTTTGACTAAGTACATATTACAATTTGTTGTGCGCCAGTAGGTTTTCAAATGAAGATTTTACATGTAAACATGATCGATTGGTCATCCGGTTATAGATATACAGCTGGTGGGTAGTTGAGTTCCACCATGAACTATTACCAAGTACTGCTTAAAACAATGTAGCAATTCAGCACAGACTTCTTCCGTTCCCACATTCTGCAAAAGTTTTAAAGTATGGCATCACTAACAGCAAGTTATTTGAATACTTCTGTCCTTGTAATAAACATCTAGCTAAGGCCACAACCAGCAGTCATTAGCTTAACACAGACTGGAAACTACTATCAAACTTTCAGTAAAGTGGACAACTATGTTTAAGACCAAACTGTACTCGTGTTAATTTAACAAACCTTCCAAGTAGTTGATTTATCAGACCAAAACACATTGTATATTTAAAGTACTTTTGACAGAACTACAGTTCAAGAGCATTTAAGAAAGTGTCAAGACAGTGCTTCTTCAAATAATTCTTTATTTGTCACCTTGACAAGTCATTTCACATTTTAACCAAATTTCACCATCCAATTCTCCAGCTTTTGGATTTGATATTAACACAGGAATAAGTCACTTTTAAAGACAACATAAATACTTTGTCACAAATGTGCATCTTACTTAAAACTTAAACAAAGCAGTCATACCAGAAATACTGGTAGCATAACAAACTTATTTACACACTTGGGGTTTGTGTTTTGAGCTCTGGTCCTTCACCACAGACTTGATGACACCTACAGCAACAGTCTGCTTCAGGTCTCTTGCTGCAAAGCGACCTGGGAAGAACAGAAGTTAATTTTAAAACATTGGGGAGATCATCATATTTGTGCATTAAGAAATTGAGACGTAAGCGCACTGATGTTTTACCTAAAGGAGGGTATGTGAAGAAGCTCTCCACACACATGGGCTTGATGGGAACCACCTTGACTGTGGCAGCGTCACCAGACATCAGTTCCTGCGGGTGGTCCTCTAGCTTCTTGCCTGTGCGCCGGTCCACCTTCTCCCTCAGCTCTGCAAAGCGACAGGTGGTATGGGTGGTGTGGCAGTCCAGGACAGGGGAGTAGCCCGCTTTGATCTTCCCTGGATGGTTCAGGATGATCACCTAGAACGGATAGAGAAAAGCACATTAGCAAATGGCAAAGTACAATATTTTGAGTTTCAATTGTCACTCCAGTCAACTAACCTGAGCCTCAAAGCTGCTGATTTCCATTGGAGGATCCTGCTGGGCGTTGCCAGCCACATCTCCACGCCGTAGGTTCTTCACAGCCACGTTCTTAATGTTGAAGCCAACATTCTGTCCTGGCAGAGCCGTCTGCAGACCCTGGTGGTGCATCTCAATCGACTTCACCTCCGCAGTCAGCTTGGCGGGGGAGAACGTCAGGGTCATGCCGGGTTTAAGGACTCCTGTCTCAATCTTACCCACTGGCACAGTCCCAACTCCTGAAAGGATTAAGAAAAAAAAGCAGCATATCAAGTCAACTCTGGTTGTTTGGATGAGTTCTAAAGGCATTTTCTCAATCAACAAGCATTACAACAGCACTGTGCTTCCTCCCTCCACTCTAATCCCTCTGGTGCACACCTGCTCCTCATTTCCTTGATTGGAGCCAATCAATTCAGGTCACAGGCTTCAGAAAAAACAAAGACTTTGAAATGACAGTGATTAGAATTAACGGAGCACAAATTTTCTAACCTCCAATTTTATAGACATCCTGCAGAGGTAATCGTAGGGGTTTGTTGATGGTGCGCACTGGTGGGAGAATGGAGTCCAGAACTTCTAGAAGAGTCTTCCCACCGGAGTGCCCTTCCCGGCGTTTGCTTTTCCATCCTTGGAACCAGGGCATCTGTAAAGACAGGCATTACGTGTTAAAGTTCAAGGTGGTTTACATACTGTCCTAAGTGGATATTTTAACCCTTTAAGAAGAAAAAAAAAAAAAAAAAAAAAGTATTACCTTCTGAGTTGCAGTGATCATGTTCTCCCCAGTCCAGCCAGAAATGGGAACAAAAGGCACAGCGTTGGGGTCGTAGCCAATCTTCTTGAGGAAGCCGCTCACTCCACGGGCCACTTCGTCAAAACGTTTCTGGCTGTAAGGCGGTTCAGTCAGGTCCATCTTGTTCACACAGACTATCATCTGCTTCACACCCAAAGTGTAGGCCAGCAAGGCATGCTCTCTGGTCTGGCCAGTTCTAGACACACCAGACTCATACTCTCCCTTAGCTGCAGAGACCACCAGAACAGCAACGTCAGCCTGAAAATAAATAAAAATCACATCCTAGGTTAAAAGTTGGAGATACTTGACAAAAAAAGAGGTATGCTTGTTTATTTGGGGCGACCGTGGCGGTCAAGCGGGTTGGCCAATGATCCAAAGGTTGTGTTGTTGTGTCCTTGGGCAAGACACTTCACCCACCTTGCCTCGTGTGAATGTGTATGACTGCTGTATCTTTGAGGTGGTGGTCAGAGGGGCCGTAGGCGCTGAATGACAGCCACGCTTCCGTCAGTCTGCCCCAGGGCAGCTGTGGCTACTATGGTAGTTTACCACCACCAGTATGACTGCAGTCATACACACATGTGTCACACACATGTGTGTGAATGGAACCTGGAACCCTGTAAAGCCTCTTTGAGTGCCTTGAAAAGCACTATATAAATCCAATCCACTATTATCATTACTTCTTACCTGTGAAGTCCCTGTTATCATGTTCTTAATGAAGTCACGGTGACCAGGTGCGTCAATTATGGTCATGGTGAATTTTTGTGTGCTGAACTTCAACAGTGAAATATCAATGGTGATTCCCCTCTCCCGCTCGGCCTTCAGCTTGTCCAACACCCACGCAAATTTAAAGGAACTCTTCCCCATCTGTAAAAAAACATACCATTAGAACAGTTTTTTGTAAAAAACAACTTATAATGCAAGTGTTACCCCCTCCTCACCTGTGACGCCGCTTTCTCAAACTTCTCCAGTCTTCTCTGGTCGATGCCTCCACATTTGTAGACCAGGTGGCCAGTGGTGGTCGACTTGCCACTGTCCACGTGACCAATTATCACCACGTTAACATGAATCTTCTCCTTTGCCATTGCTGAATGCAAAATTTCCTAACTTGTAGCAAACTTAACTATACACTTCTGAGATGTACCAACAGAGTTTGCCCTTCAAATTCTTCTTTGAAATGACTCAGCCACTATTGAAGGGGCTATTTAAGCTCCAAGACACAGGACACATGATTTAAGTCAGGTGTGCTGCTTAATTAGGCTTAATTGGCAGCTGCTGCCTCCTGTTTGGCAAAAGCTCAACCTGGAATATTTTACTGTTAAACATTAAAATAGCTTGAACACCAAGGATTGAATGCTGAAAATGTCAAATTTATATATTATCTATTAAAGTCAGAAAAGGGAAGCAGCTGACAGTAGATTAAACATATTTAGTAAAGTTTAACCCTTTCATGCATAGTGGTCACTACTAAAGTTACAACGATTTATAAGCTGTTTTCTTTCTGTTGTGATGCTTGTACTTCAGCAACCACAGGGGATTGAATTAGGCTGTTATACCATTTGTAGGCTATATTCATTTTAGTTTTTATCTAATAGCCTATGGCTATAGCCTAATTGTATTAATCGTGTTGATTAACATAGGCTATATCACTCACTTTATTTGATAACTACTTGACAAATGTGAGTTCAAAAAAATGCTGACCAAATTAAAGGAGGGCTCAGTGACTTTGGACTGAAAGCTAATAAATTGGTAGGCTATGTAAACAAAGAGTATACAACATGCCTGTTTACAGGGCCTAAACTTTGTATTAACACTGGGTTGCTTTTCAGTGCACACAGTTCAGAGAGGTAGCCTATTGGATCATGAGGAGATATTCACAGGTTTTGACAAAGAGTGAGTTGACAAGAATCGTTCTCCAAAATCGCTTACTCCACCTTTAATTGTGATTCATGCATTAAGGGTTAAGGGCCAAAGCTAATTAGCACCACCTAGAGGCCGTTGAGGGTGAATACCAGTGTATTGCTCAAGGACACTTCGGCAGAGTGAGGAACCGGTGGACTAGGACGTTTTACCATAACGTCTTCTACAGACTGGCCGTCCTAATTAAAGCCGCGGTGAGACACATTAATAGGCTGGATCAGCTGTAATCCGTCGGTCCAAGTCACGGTTTTGAAAACAATTCAGCGGTTTCTCCACGGACTAGGCGGGGTCTATTTGTAGCGATTTGTAGAGGAAGAAGGAGTCGAATCCTTTCCCTCCCGCCCTCCTCCGCGCTATAGAGGTAACTCAAACCGAGCTCCCCTCTTCATTTTGACGGCCACAATGACGCTCCACGGCTAACCCCGGAAACAGCAACAGCAGAAAAAAAATCGCTTTTCTTCTCCTTTCAGCTCGTCCGGCTGCCTTCTCCTAGCGTGGTATCCACACGTCGACTCAAGGTAAAACAAATGAATAGATTTACTACTTTATATCTCGCCTTTTTGTGTTGTCTTCTCTACTAAACGCTCTTACTTGTCCACCGGTTGCCATTCACTTTTTGTTTTCCCCGTGAGCAAAAAATGAATGATAAATGATGAGGACGTGCCCGGTGAAATGGAATCAGTGTGTCGTCAAGTTTCTGTTAAATTAAAACAGTGACAAATATTTGTATTTATAATTATTTTTGTTTAGCTTACATCATCCATGTAACCGTTAACTTCTCCTTTTTTTCAGAGCAACGCTAGGTTTCTCAAGGTAGGTTTGTTAGTTTCCTTTATTTGGACAGAGGCATTGAATGTTACATGCTTGACCCATATAATCAGATGTGTTTGGCCCCAGTCTGCACTACTGTAGAACAGCCAGGTGATCTGTGTACTTTAAACTAAACCGTGCTGTGTACCGGATAGAGACTGCTCGCTTAAAGGCAGTAAATGATGCATCATCAAAGCTGCAATAAAAAGAAAAAAAATGCACACACTGACAACAGCTGGGACATGCTGTGAGCTGGTTGTCTGTTGTTTTAATTTTTCATTCTGATAAATGCATGATAGAAGAAAAATTCCTAGCTAGGTTTGTAAACAGTAGTAAAGTGATTAGGTAGTTTAGTAAACATAGCAAAGAAATAATGCAAAATATTATTAGATTATTACAGCATTTAATTTTGTTGCTGATCATAATGGAACACGTTAACTGTTAAATGAACATAGTTGAGTATTTTATATTACTGTATAATAATGCATTAGGTTCATGATGTGACACCTGTGCTGTGCTAATGAATTTTATGAGCTAAACTACAGACATTTAATACACTCATTATAAATTAATCAATCTCAATCTGCATTGTAAGCTTAGTTGTCATTGCATGTATTCGCACTAAACGGTGCAATATTTACTTGTTGCGTGAAATGGAAAGAGTCAAATAGCATGCATCATTTTGAGTTATGAACTGTGACTGTTATTTAATTTGGAAAATGGTTTGGATTTTTTTTTTTTTAATTTTTTTTTCAGTTGTCTGCACGACTCAACTCAACCGTAGCACGAAGGTCTATGTGATTTCCTTTCCTGAGCGAAAGTGGAAGTGAAACACTGAGAAAGCCTGATTTGATGGCTGTGGTCGTGACGCAATGTCAACCATAAATTTGTCTCACGCTCTTTGCTTGTGAAAAGTGGACCAGTTTTGCTACACTGAGGGCTAATTATGCATGAAGAAGAGAGAGACTAGTCTCTTTTTAAAGGAAGAATGGTCAGGTGTAATTCCCCTCTTTGAGATGGGAGAGGTCATTTTGGTCCCTTCCAGCTAGGCCTATTAAAGACTCATGCATGAGTTCAAATATGTACACTGGGACATGTAGCTCTCCTCTTAAAGGTGTGCTGCTTTTTTTTGCATCACTAAACCTGCATTTACTGCGAGCCGGTCAAAGATGGGGCCTCAGTGTGGAATAACATGCCTCCAGGTTATTTGAGTTGTCCTCTTGTGCAATTCGTCTTCCTCTTCCGATCTGCTTCAGTGCATTCTGAAAGAAGGAAGTATCACATTCCTTTTCTATTTCAGTGGATTTGCCTTTACAAGATGGACACAAATTGCTGCTGCCTCCCCATTGCTTGAGTGAGTGTTGTAGATTTGTTAATACGGGCTGGAAGAGAGATGACAAATACCTGGCTTGTCACGGTTGTAGGACGGTGGCATGGTTCAACATGTCGTGCCTTGTCTCACTTTCTGCAGCCGCGTGGAAAGACGGGATAACAGAGGGAGAGAAGGGGATTATAACTCGGTTACACCTGGGCTAATTCTTGTGGATTGCTAAGTGTTGCATGCAAAAAGTTGCAGCAACAGTTCAATTCCAGGTGTTAAGGTGTGGGTTCAGAAAGTAACAAGTGTGATCTTTTTTCCCCACGAGCTTAGTTTGTGTAACAAGAATGACATGAGAATATGGCTCATTTGGCACAATTTATTCCCTCCTAAATCTCAGGCATGCAGGTGCATTCGGGCATGGAAGTTCAACATGTGTTTGACACTGAAGAAACATGATCTATGCAAACATTATGAGCACCTCAGTCCAGTTTAGGAAACCAATCTTATTCATTTATTTTTTTACAGCTTTTTAACATGTCCCTGTTTAGTTATAATCTGTGTTTCACTATGTGAGCACCTTGTTGAGTGTTAACATTAGATAGGAATTTTGTCAGTGCTTTACATCAGTGTTTTGCATCATGGTTGCTTAAAGTAGCTACTTTCATTGTTGATCGTATTGTTACAGGTCATTTATGATCATCAAAGGAAAATTAGACTGTTTCATAAACAATTCAAAGCTCCTCGTAGGAGGTTTAAATAACATTGGGGGCAGACTAGTGTTGGATATGATCAACATAGTCAACATAAAAAATGTGCTGGGGTGGGTCATTGAACCTGTTAACCCTGGAGGAAGCCTACCAACGCCACCAGATAGGATTCTCCACATACCTTCTTCAGCAAATGTATCTCCTAGTCTGGAATACAGAGATACTGATAAAACAAGGGCAGAGGGAGTGTGTAACGGTAGGTGACTTGAATTATTAATCATTGTTTCCAGGAGTGAGAAGGGCAGAGCTGCTCAGACATTTCCATGTCACAGACTTGCATCTATCATTTAAGAGGAAGGATTTAGTTTACAATTGTTAAACTGCATACATAAATAAGGAATATAAGGAGTGAGCATAAATCCTATGTTTACAATGGACATTTCTTTAGCACATTATCTCATCAGGACAGTTTCTAGGGAATAAATGATTGACTTTGCTGGAATGTGATAGTGACCCTGAAGGGACTGGTCTTTGCAACCCAACACACCCTCTGTCACTCAGCTGCTGGCTTCAGGTTGGGTTACTGCAGCTATTCTTGGTATGAGGATCCACTCAGTCTGTACGTCCAGTTCAATCATTGTTGTTACATGTTTAGCATTTTGATAATGTACGTAGGGTTATACGGTATAGCTGTGACACGTCATCAGGCAGCCAACTGGTTAATTTACTAAGTGGAGATTGCCACCAAGACTTGTATGATAAGTGAGAATGTATGATTGACCCATTTAAGCTCCTCAAGCTATGGTTTTTGGTCTGTCTGGCTTCGATGCCCGTGGAGGTTGTTTTGTGGTTTGTGTATGGAGGTTTGCACACAATAACATGAACACTTGTTTAATGTAAAGGCAACCACAGCAGTTTCAGAAAAAAAAACTCCCAACAACAACCTTTCTCTGACACAGTCCAAATCTAAACAAATTTTCAGGCGTTGCAAATCGTTTACATGGCTATTTGCGTCTTAATAATGAAACTGTGTCCAGCCCCTTGTGTGCCACTTACTGCAGGCAGCATGCTAGGTCAGGTGCTGCCGTCTTAGCTTCATGCATAACGGAGCAGCTTTATTGATCAGCTTTGTATGGCATAATGCTGTTTGTTCAGTTATTTGGATTAACTTCCTCCCAAGTCATTTAGCAGGTTCAGCGTTCTGCTCTAACACCATCATCATGACGCAGCTAAATCTGAGAGGTGGTCAATACAGCATCTCAATTTTTTGTATCTTGTTGTTTACAATAAATAATCGTTCTAAAGACACTTGACTTACGATTGCAGCGTTTACTCACTATCTGATCAGCTTTAGTGCTGTGGAAATGGACAACAAGGAAACACATCAGATCTGTTGCCTGTTGAGTAGCCTACACATTATAATAATTATTCCGTTACTATTGACTGTCTCTATGATGATAAACTGGAGTCCACCTGTTTTTTAATGATGAGGAATCATGGCGTGCCGTTGCATTGATCCTGCTGTCAGGTCCACACACACATTCATTTAATAGTTTGTTGATCCACACACACTGACTGTCTTGCTGTTTTAAATTTTGGGGCGACTGTGGCTCACTTGGTAGAGCGGGTCGGCCGATGATCAAAGGGTTGGAGGTTCGATCCCCGCCCTGCCACCTGTGTCATAGTTGTTGTGTCCTTGGGCAAGACACTTCACCCACCTTGCCTCGTGTAAATGTCGATAGTTAGCCTGCTATCGGTGTGTGAATGGTAACGTGTAAATGGGAACAGGTCTCCCTTGTAAAAGAGTCTTTGGACTCAATGGGATATACCTGTATAAATAAAGGTTAAAAAAAAAAAAAAAATGAGCAGAGAAAGATGGTTGGTTTGGGTGGAGGTGCTCCTCACTGTGCTGGTTTGTGTTGTTGTGTAGCCTCTGGCGTTGACGAGTTCTACACTTTTGATGTCGTACCTCTGATGTGTATGAGTCAACTCAGTATGTGGGCCACTTTCTGATCCTCTGCCCGGCTGTGCTTAGTGTAGACTCCAGTAGACTCCTCTCAACTTTCTCACATCCGTCCTGTGATGTTGGCTTATATCTGAAGCCCTAAGCGTGCACATAATGAGAAGAGAGAGCAATCGTGTATCTCTTCTTCTCTCTCTCTCTCTCCCTCTTTTTCTCTCTCTCTCCCTCTTTTTCTGTCTCTCTCCTTCAGGCAGTCCATCCAAAGGCATCCAACAGGATTCTTTTATTGTTGCTCCCCGCATACAGCAGCAGCATCTTCAAAGAACATGTAGTGTTGGTGAAAGCAAAGTGGACTTTGCATAGAATCTCTCCAACGAAAGGCTATAAATATCATGGCCCATTCAAAAGGAAAAACATTTTTTTTGTCGCCCCTACCCCCACACCTTTCACACTGTAAAAATACCTCTAGGCTCAGATTGTACAAACTGCAGAAGAGACAGTAGATCAATATTTGTTGATATGTTCTGCCTTGAAAGCCATTCGACTGCTGCATAACAAAAGATTCTGAGCATTTCAAATCATTATCAAATGAAGAAAATGTAGATTTCTCTCCTTATAATGGTGGATTAAAATTGTATGTTAAAGCAGGCAGGCATGACAGCCTCATGTGGCCGCCTACATGCCTGTGGAGACACAGAGAAGGGGAGTTGCCACAGATGGCAGATCAGCGTGCTAGAGAAATTCATTTTTTGTTGTTGCAATAAACTGTTGCTGTGATGCCCACGCACCAATCCTCTATCCTCACATGGTGTTAAAACTGTGA
Source organism: Hyperoplus immaculatus (assembly GCA_949357725.1). Classification (NCBI taxonomy): domain Eukaryota; kingdom Metazoa; phylum Chordata; class Actinopteri; order Uranoscopiformes; family Ammodytidae; genus Hyperoplus; species Hyperoplus immaculatus. Next base: position 6,139,336 of record OX442369.1, read on the forward strand.
AATAAACCTGTCCTACTTTTTACTCCAACATCCTTCGCATTCAATAAATCCTGTATAGATTTATAAATGCATGCTACCCAATACAAATGACACATTGGCCTACTTTATGTAGATCAATACATCATAGTGATTTGCTCCTTTGGTCTGGGCAGAAGAAACGTGGACTGAAAGAGGAGAACCTATGTAAAAATACCCAAAAAATTTGTACTTTTACATATTTGCCTAAATTGGACTGCAATTATTTTGGGTTTTTATTTCTCAAACAAAATGTCTCCTAGATGTTGCTATCAAAATATGTCCAAAAGAGAAATATTACTTATAGCCTACTAATGATAAACTTGTATGCCATGGTCTCGTTGCATGATATAATGTTATTCCCTGGCATGGTGTGTGTAAACCATTTCTTGGATCCAGCTAAGATGAATGAGCCCTCAACAAGTCATTCGCTGTGACATTTCAACTGGAGGATTTCCAGTCCATGTAACTGATCTGCGGAGGCTTTCCTTTTTAATGAAGAGTTTTTCCACAGAGGCTGGGCTGTGCTCTGCAGGCTTCAGTGAGACACAGATATCCATCCTCATCTCAGCTCACCAGCAGGGAAACAACGGGAATGCAAGTTGTCATGGCAACTTGAGCGTAAATCTGAAGTTTTATTCCCCAGTAAATTTTCAAAAATGACTTATTCTATCAGCATCATCAAGTACAAGCCAAGGGTCTCCACTGTATAGCCTATGTTAGAACAAAGCTGGATGATTAACTGGAACTCATTTTGCACTATTTCATCTTTAAAATAGCATCACTCTCCAGTTCCACAGCTACAGTAACATCCATTTTACACATTTTCAAATGGATGTAATAACTTAATCTTAATTGTGTGTTAATTAATCTGAAAATCTAGCTATAAAATATATTTTTTTAATGTGGTTCATAATATATGGCAACATATTTGTGAAATTATTGTTAGCGTTGTGCAGCCCTAATGGTTTACTGTACGTTATAATCATTTGCCAGATTATTAGGTTCACCGATTCAAAACCAACTTTTCAGCCATGCAATACGTGACATGAAGTTACAGTGGTCAGTCTTTGTTTAGAGACATGTTAATTTAATCGTTTTAACCATTTTGAAGGCTCTAATTTGAAGTGCTGTTTCTTATATTTTGTCCACCCTGTTTGTACCATATGAGGATGGGCTAGATAAACTCAAGTCAATAGAGCATATATTGTGTCTAATGGACATGCTCCACATATAGATCCTATTGATTACCTCAGTGGCCTGTTCTGTAATTGAACCAGCACATGTTTTGCTTGCTGTCACACACAGTTTACAGCAGGCCCACACATGTTGGCTCACATTTATTGACCCCTTCATGTGGTGGAGGAGTAAATTAAAACCAAAAATATTTTCTTTTTTTGTGCAGTGTGGAATAGCTGCTGCTGCTACATGCGAGAGCACAGATTACAATGTCTTTGCCAAATCTGCCTTTTGTATGGCAGCAACTGTGCATTTTTCTGGAAGTGACAAATCAAAACAAGGAAATAAGTATTTGAAATGGGAGGAAGTGAGTCTCAGTCCAGAGAAAACAACCCTGAGCAGAATTTATTTTATCGCGTCTGATCCTGTGGGAATAAAGCAATATCAGACTACTTGCGGTGGTAAACATGCGTGCGCTGCGTGGCCTTTACTGAAGTTCTCTTATGTGATTTTAAAGAGATTTAATTTATGATTCTCCAACCCTAACTTGCAGCCATTCTTCTACTCTAGTGCTGTGACTTGGTCCTCATTCAAAGACTTTCACGTTTTTTTGAGAAGATAAAAGAGCTCCTCATGTGACGAGAGTGGATGTCTCAGAGCTAATTGAAACACAAAAACACTTAACTGGGCCGGCCGCACACATGCATGCTCGCACGCACGCACACACACACACACACTTCTGAATTATCTCATCATGTGGGTCTTTTACCACTGCAGCAATTAAGCGAGTGACGTTATTCTACTCCGTGTAGGGCACGAAACCAGCATAATTGTGGTTTCAATTGCACAGCAGTGATGTTTGTCATCGGCCAGAGTCTCTTACGTTTACAGCAAATTCTCAAAAGGAATTAAAGAAAGTGTTTTATAATCTTTTTTTGTGCTGTCATGATGAGCCAAGAAGAATTGCAGTGGGAGCCTGGGGTTGGTCTGTCTACCACTGATTGCATTGTACTGAACATTTCTAAATGTTAATCCTCTCTGCTTTGGGATAGCCTCTTAGCAATTGTGAACATCCAGAACTTTCTTAAGCTTGAGAGCGACAAAATTCAAAATTATGGGAAAAAAATGTTGCGTGTTGTCCGTTTTTCATAGAGAAACATACCAGTTTCCTATATCCTGCTTCCTGCACTACTACCGATGCTCTGCTCCCACATACTGTAAGCCTGACTGCTACCCCTTTGACCACATGTGCACATTCAAAAGATGCTTTTGGCTTCATAGCGTGGCCCCCAGCTGTAGCCATTTCCACGCACAGCTGACTCCCATGATGCCCCTGCCACAGATGTCATCCAGAATGTCCCCTGTGACATGCCAGCTCTATTGGATTAAAGCAAGTCGTGGTGGGTTTGCCATGTAGGGAAGCCTCCATCGGAACAATGAGGGATAAGAAGAGACTGTTCCACTTATTTCAGGTTCAAAGAAAGTATTATTTCCTGTTTCAGCGTGTAGCCTGCTTCTTGCTGTTTAGTTTGGTTTTGCCCTTTCCACAGTGTCTGTTTCGATGGTGTTTGTGCGTCTCTGACTGTCTCTCTCCCAAAGGCTCTCACACCATTGCGGGTTTGAAGTTGAGTCTGATCACATTCATGCATGACCAACACCGCTGCTCTTGCTGCTGTGCATTTGTATGCAGGCAGGCAAAGAGAGTTTAATGCCTTGGTCCTAATGGTCTCACAGTCTACTGAGCTTGTACTCTCCATTGCTGGTAGCTTTCAAAAACTGTATTGAATCCTAAAACTCGGGCTCTGCTCTTACATTGGCCAGAAACTACATTTTCTTGGATAAATGTGTTTTTTTTTGTTTTGTTTTCCTTATCACAAATTCAAACTTTTAATCGCCTGCTTGTAAGATGTAAACGAGAGCACTGGATTGATCTAATAGTGTTGTAGACTTTGCAGGAGTCGGCTGTGAGCTTTGTAGAAAACCTGAAGTGAATCAGAGGAAGTGTTGCACAATAGGAAGTGGTGTGTGTGTGTGTGTGTGTGTGTGTGTGTGTGTGTGTGTTTTCTCTTCACTTTGTGCGTCTATTTGTTCCATATTTTCATAAAAACTCAATTGCAATTGACACATTTTTCACATGGAAGGTAGAACAAAAAACACAGCCCTGTTAGCCTCTCTAATATTCCCTTTCTGTTTGATTTTAGTATGTAATTGCCTAGTTTAAAGTCTTTTGTAAAGAGGTCTGACTGTACGTGTGAGGAGTGCACCGATTATGTTGTCAAAGTGTGATTTGTTTCATTGAAATTGCACAAAAGAAAGCAGTCTTTTAGGCTCATGAGACAAACGAGAAGAAAAGGCAGTTTTTCAGTGAATTATTTTCCAGAGATTTTGAAGGCTTGGCTTTTCGTAGTGATGCCACAGGTTGTCTCCAACTGTCAGTGTTTTAAACAGATTGTAACATTGTCTTACATTATGTTGCATGCGTGTTTCAGAGGCTGACCTCTGCTGGAGGACTGTGACCCGGGCCCACCTGCCAGGCCGGGCTCCCTGCTCCTGACAGCCACACAGCTCCACTGCTGGTAAGTCTCTTTTGGTTTGTGAAGGATTGGTTAATAGCTTATTTTAGTTATTTTCTAATAATTTTGTTATTTTCTCAGTAAATGCATTAATTGTTTTGCATATGTTATGTCAGAAGATGTCTACAGCAGTCCAAAATCCAAACATATTTGACCTACAATAACAAAGAACAGTGGAAATATGCTCAAACTGAGAAGCTACAACTATGTAATGTTTGGCTTTTTATCTGGAATAAATCCATTTATAGTATATTCAAATAGTTTCCGTGCATCAATTAATATCCGAGTAATCAATTATCAGGAGAAATGACCAGAAACTCTTTCAGAGTACATATGGACATGTTCGTACTGTTCGGAGCTGAATTTTTTATTCCCCCTTAGATGCAAATTTTGAACTTTACTGTATTTTCATACTGTAAACTTTCATTTTCCCGTCCAGATTACCAACTGCATATCTGCTCTTATTTGTTTACATGTCTTTTTATATCCATTCGGTGACATGGCCTTTATCTGATCCTCATTTGAATTGACCGCAAAGCTTATAAAAGCAGGTTGTTAAGAATAACAAGGCAAAGTGCCCTACGTCAAAGCGTGTCAGTGCGCCTGCATTTGTCCCATTGTTTCAAACCAATGTGGGTCATGGTGCATGGTGAACCACTTTTGAGTGAACAGAAGAATTTCTCTAAATGGCTCAGTTACTGCGCTTTCTTTCCACTGGTTGTACTTTCCATGCGAATGTGGGCTAAATATAGGCAGGAGGAAAAATCGTATAACTGTAGCCTCAATTACTCTGCTGTTTGTAGTAAATTAGTTTTAAATTTCCAAATACAAGTTGCATGTTGCATAACTGGCATTCAAATATAGAAAACGACAGCTTCTTCTACTTTTTAGACTGACTATAATTTTTTTTTATACATGTCACATTTTTACAGGAGAAAGAAATGTTATTAGGACATGGTGTGTTCGGTTTTATAATATTACATCGCTATAATATTAAATTTGAATTTAACAGAGATAAAGTGGAAGTGCTCCATTTACTTTAAAAAATCATATTAGAAACTGTAAAATTCTCTCTACAGAAGATCTTACTCCACAGACTCTACCTTTTAGGTTGATCGGTGAAAGACGAAGCACAGTCACATAGATAAATAGATTGTATTGGCAATCATCATTTTATTTTATTAAGGTTTATTAATGATAAAAGATTTCGACTGCCTGCGGTGCACCTATGCCTATTATAGGCTTAATGTGCCGTGCTGTGTGGGTGTATGCGTAATGCTGGCTCAGGAAATGAAGTGCATTGTGGGCCATAAAAAGGAGTTGAGTAATGTAGGTGCTCCCAGCTTCCTGCCCCCCCTCCCCTTCCCTCAAAGGCAAAGTGTTTATGCAACCCCTTGTTGCAGGGTCACTGCTCATCGTCTGACATGTTACCCTCCACTTCTTCTTCTTTTTTTTTTAAAGATATATTTTGGCATTTTTATGCTTTATTGATAGTGCAGAGAGACAGAGGTGAAATGGGGCAGAGAGGGGAGTGACATGCAGAGAACGACCGCAGGCGGGAATCGAACTTGGGTCTGCTGCTGGGCCTGGCCCGGGGGGGGGGGGGGGGGTTGCCCTACCAACTGAGCTAAGGGCGCACCTACTTCTTCTTCTTCTAGTCTATTTTACATGCTTTATGGTTAATTTAATAGCTGGTTACTCTGTGTTGATTAACATATAGTAGCTCTAATGTTGCAGCTGACTAAATCTGCATCATTTCAGACCAGTGTATTTTAGCGATGCTCAGTTTTTCTACATGTTGCCATTTACAGCTAACAATTTCTTTTTAGCTCTCCATCTCTCTTCACCTCGCCTTACTACTACTACTACTACCTCTACCGTCATCTCTCCCCCATGCAGTATATGTCTGCCCATCCCTGTTGTATTTTCCTCCGTGTCTCCTTGGAGATTGTTACCATGACACACAGCTATGGTTTGATTGGCTAAGCTCCGGTGCTGGAATGCTGTGCCGTTTTGACAGCTAAGCCTCAGGTGGTTCATATATAGGATCACTAAGACATTGTATCCCCTACCAGAGGCGTGTGTGTGTGTGTGTGTGTGTGTGTGTGTGTGTGTGTGTGTGTGTGTGTGTGTGTGTGTGTGTGTGTGTGTGTGTGTGTGTGTGTGTGTGTGTGTGTGTGTGTGTGTGTGTGTGTGTGTGTGTGTGTGTGTGTGTGGAGGCTAATGACAAGCTGCCATGTTGCCGTAGTAAGACTCAAATCCATTCACTTAAATAGCCTGAATGGCAAGCTATTTTGGTTAGCACGAAATACACAAGCCCTGTGGCAAGTACAGGGGGGCAGTCGACGTGTTATATTATAAATGGAGAATAGAGATGAGTTAATGCAGCAGGCCGAGTTCTTTTTCGGTGTAAATATATTCAGGATGGATTAGCTGTGCTAAGCCAGGGGGAGGTGTGCAATACAGAAGCCTGAGGTGTAGCTTTACTTGGCTTCCCCGTTTCTAGGATCATATTTGAGCCAATACTGCCCCCAGCTGCTGAAGCTAAGTAGTGTTATACTTGTTATGCGTTGTGCACATAAATGTATGGTTTAGTTAACCATATCAGCAGGTATGCCATTAAATACAAAGCACAAAGTAGAGATTTCGGCCTATTTTATCAATATTTGCATGAGAAGAAAAAAAAATGTAAGCCCAAATCCATTCTAACTTTGTAATTTGAGAAGTTAGTTGCATGATAGTAAGCATCTAAAAAGACTTGTATATATATTATCAATCCAAATTAAAGATATTGTCTTTTAAGTTTGATCAACTTTACAGAAATTCTGTTTAGAAAAGGCGGGCTATGCTCCGAGTCTGGTTCCTAAAACACAACAAAAATATTTTGAACCAATCATGGCAGTCCTCTGCCTGATCGTTCAATGACTATTTCCATGGATACGGTTTGGTACAGCCACGCCCACACAGTCCTGTCAAATGGTCTTGACATTTAAAAAAGCATTTTTTAAAAATGTTTTATACAGTTAACAGTTATAATTATTTGTGTAAAAAGCTTTTTGAGACACCCGAATGATATAGGGGAGAGTGGCCTAAGTTGTGCAACTTTTCACTCAAAGTGACTTTAAAGTAAGGCCTTGACAGTAAAGTCTCCAACTCAAATATGTACATATATTTCAGGGTGTTGTGCATCCCTGGCAATAAAAACTTTGGATCTGGAATAAACTGTTGAAGAAATATAGCTTTCTGAAAAAAAGTTGTCTTGATGCATAACTTGCCCCCGGTGTGGTGTAAGTTGTGCGGTTGGAGAGAATACCATGGGGTGAATTGTGCCATTGATATATATCTCATGAACTGTAATGCAAGACAAATCCATTAGACAATCACTTATTTAAGTATGTATTTAAAGTAAATAAAGTAAATAGTTGACTAAGATTGAAGAAACAAGGCCTAGCAGATCTAATGGTTTTACCTGCAAAGCTCACAATGACAAAGTCACCATCATCATCTTTCTGGCCATCTGAACTCTCATCAGTGGTGTCGTTAAGTGGAATTGAGATGTCACTCTCTTCTGAGCTACTGTAGACAATCACTTTCTTTTGGTGACCAGCGTATACAGCCATGCCACTGGCACAAATCTCAGAAATGTACTTTGCACTAGTTTCTCCGTGCTTGTGGAACCAACTGCCACCTGACAAATGTGATTCTCCTACATTTCTGCCTTTAAATCAAGGCTCAAAAACCATATGTACACCCTGGTGTTTCCTCCCCATTAACTATCTTACCTCTGCACTACTATCTGTGTTTATGTGGATGTATGGGCTTTACGTCTTTTATTTTGGTTATTGTTATTTTACCTTCATTGTTTACCTACTGAATGCACTATGTACAGCACTTTGGACAGTGCAAACTGTCATAAATGTGCTTTTATAAATACATTTTACTTACTTACTTACTTACTTACTTATAACTCAACCAGGCCCTTTGGCACAAATCACCCCAATCCCAGAAATTTGGATAATAAGCATGATGCAGCAATTTAGGGCTGACATCGTGCTAACTGTATAGACTCAAAATGTAGCATACCAAAGCACTAAAACATGTGTCAAATGTTTTCAAACTTGTCTATAATTGGTCAGACACAATAATCAAAAAACCTTGATCATGGAAATTTACTTTGAAAGGCAAAACACAGTTTTTTGAGCTTAAATGTGCTTGTATCTTATTCCTTGTGTCTCCCTTCTTTACAGGATGAGTCAAATGGATGGCTCTTCTTAAATATGTGGTCACATTTCCAATTTCTTCCACGGTTTTCTAGAAACAAGGGGTGGCACAACTTCCAAAATGCACAACTTAGGCCACTCTCCCCTATCATATATTGATTTGAACTATTTTATACCATTATTATTGTTGTTTATTGCAGGGAAAATGTCAGTTGCTCCACTCTTGACTCGGAAGACGCTCTCCGGCCCCACCCGCTGAGCAGGCCATTTGAGATGATATGTCTGTGAGTGGGTGTAATATGTAGAGTGGCTTGTTATGTCAGCTAAAAGCTTCCCGGCTTCTCCTGGCCCATCTATTATTTATGCGACTGCAGAGCTGACACTGTGTAACTTCCTGCCCAGGTTTCCCCTCGAGGGGCTCGTCAGGCTGCTGTCATTCCTCTGCTTATTACACGTCGGAAAGCGTTAATGTCTGGCGGATTTGAACGAAACATGGCAATAACCTTTAGTTTGCTGAAATGTCACTTTTCATTTTACGTGTGTGTGTTTAACGAAATGGGCTCCTGCACTGAAATGGCTGCTTGTGAACACTGGATGGTGCTCTTACACCAGGCAGCGGTGCTACTGCTCATCCCAATGATGAAAATGACATTGACTTGACTTAGAATACATTTTTGTTTTTTGCTATAATTTTACAAATTTGTGACACTGCATGTGACATATTTCGGCATTTCACTGTTTCTGCTGTCACGTCACACACAAGTATACTGTAGCTGACATGTGATGGCTGAAGTGTTAGGGAGTGGCCTTCCCTTCCCCATCCAGTCATTCCTTGAGTGCACAGCTGTTTTCATCCCCCAGGTGGCACTCCTCTCTTACAGAATAAAATAAAACGCTGGTGTTCCTCAATCTGACACTCATCATCCATCCTAAAATCCTCCACCGTGCCCCACCCAAAACCCTGTTGGAGTAAAATACCGTGCAGGCAAAAAATATCAAAGGTGCTGCTCTACTCTTACGCCTTGTATTTGAAACCAGGCTTTAATTTTGCACAACAAACACTTATTTAAGGGGTTATGCCTGTGGATGCCCAGGAGTGTCGGCACAGTGAGATTTAAAGATGCAGCAGTGACATTGGTGAGTCACAATCAGTCAGAAGGTCAGATGAGGAAGGACCAATAGGAGACCTGGGTTTGAATGGGTTTTAGGGGGCAAGCCGCCCTGAGGGAGCAGCTCCTCAGACCAGGGACAGTGAGTCAATATGCTCTCCTTAATGATTTCCTAACACATCCTTGGAAGGAGGCAGAAGAATTTTCAAGGGCAGGGCAGGGAGAGGCAAAATGTTCAGAGGATGGTGTAGTTCACTCAAACACCATGGCCTGGTTTGGCAGCTCTTAGCACTCGTTTGATCCATCTTTCCCAAAATATATATATTTTTTGTAGAGAGCTGCATCTTCACTTGAGATATCATCAAAGTTTAAGCCTAACCATTGTGGTGGTTGGTGTAGAAGTCCTTTTCCTGACTTTTCAAAGTTAAGGTGAGACATGGCAGGCAAAAAAACATCATTTTCCAACTCTATCCACATGCGTCTGCAACCAGACCGGTCTCAGTTGTGTGTGCAGGAAATAACTACAGATACCTAGCTGTCCTTTTTTGACTCTGGCTTTGCAAATGCATCTGAATATTTTATTTGAAACATTTTCTCAAATTAAAAACGTCACTGTATTCACCTGCAGTGTCTCTCGCCTTTTTAAATGGATTAATCTGAAATGGATTAATCTGAAATGTAACTAACTGTCCGAGCTGTCGGTATCTCTGTGTGTTTTGATGGTGTAAAGTGATGTATTGCTGTGACTGAAGAGCGGCGCTAAGAGCCTCTTCACAGCGTTTTAGCTGACTCTTGTGCTTGTTCCCATGGTTTCCAACTTTCATCAGGTGCCATCCAAAGCGTGGGGGCGTCACCGCTTTCATCCTCCTCTTGATCTGTTTCTGTGGACAAACTGCTGGTTTCATGTTTTCATATCCACTCGTGCAAATTAGGTTTATCGCTGCTACAGAGATTTGATGCAAGATTTAAAAAAAAAAAAAAACATTTCTTTATAGTAGAGGAATATTTTTAGCTGCCTTCGAGTTTGCAGGAGTAAGACAGCTGATACTGGCTGTCACCTCAAGTATCCCCGTCTGTCGTAATGATCCAGTCTTCATGTGAGGTTTGTTTTGATTTGCCAGAATCTGGGTGAGGGGGGCATTAGCTGATGTTTACGCAGGAGCAACAATACAGGGGCGTGGCTACAAGGTAATGGAATTCGCCCCCCCTTTGAAACAAACAAATGAGAGGACCCCCCCCTCCTCACAGCCATTTTTAGTCAGCTGGGCAGGAGATGGTCTGGGGGTTAGAAGTCCAGTTTGGGGGAGATGGGAATGGGGAGGAGGGGGATATGTATGCCAGGCCAGACCCATTTGGGGAAGTGCTCCCCCATTTTTCTGCCTGTCGAATCGGGCCAGCGTCAGCGAGCTCCGCCGGGTCCAGGTCTGGTCGAGTAGGCTAATGCAATGTGGCGTGTCACCCGGGGAATCTAGGTCAAGTTTAAAGCTGCCTAGCTCTGCCCGCCGCCTCTGCTGCAGTCTGGCGCTTCACCACTATCCCTCCCCTTCCACACACACACACATTAATATCCAGCAACACGCATCCTCACATACATCACAATTTTTTAATTTTTTAAATATCATTTATAGACAGAAATGAGATAAGCATTTTTTCCCCCTCAAGACTCACATGGCAGACATAGACACACATAGACATAGACATTGCTGCCTCCACCCCCCAGGCGAGCACCCAGCCTCTCCACGGCTGAGCCCACGTGATAGTGTGTCTGCGCCGGGATGGGGATGGGACGGGGGAGAGGAGGGCGTTGTTTTTCTCTACCATAGTAAAGCGACAGGGCACGTGTATCCTCATGCTGCAGCCGAGTAGTGGAATGTCAGCAATATCCCTGCCCGTACATTATAGGCAGCCATCGGCCCCCCGAGCTGTATTTCTGTAGTAACATTGCCGCAGTGCTGCCTGGTTTCAGCTGTGCCCTGCTTTCTACGTGTGCTTGTTAAAGGAGGCATGTTTAAGTGCAGTGCCATCCCGAGGTCAGGTTGCTGCATGGGGCGTGGCACCGTTTTGGTGTATTTACCAAAATAAGCATCAACCTTCCTTCACCATTTACGATGTGCAAATCTTTGGGATGTTGTTGTTTTTTCTAGTGTATACATCCTGCATTTTGACATTTTAATTTTTAGTTATAGCAAAGTGACAAAATCTAAAATTTCATTCAGATTCAGTTTGAATTAAATAATTTGTTCTAATTCATCAGTATAGGATTTATTGAATTTTTTTAATTTAAAAAAATGTATCATAATAATTAGAATTTGCTGAGCTGCACACAAAAACAAATCACATTAAATCACTAAGTGCTCAGCGGTGGAATTAAATATTTCTCCCATCGTCTCCAGTTGACTTCACTCCCCCAACTAATCCGCTGTTTTTAGCGCATTACCTCATCTGTATTAATATATTCATGTGCTTTCAAGTACTACTACTACTACTGTACTCGCTGTTCATCCGGAGCTCGCCCCTGATTGGCTGCTACAATGTTTTCAATGGCACCAAATTTTTTTCGGCTCCATGGATACAGTGAGCTGTTGGGTAGATCGGCCCAGCCAATGGGATGGCTGCGCGGGCTCCTGCTAGACAGATTCTGCCCCTGGCCCTAGAAGCAGCCCTCCCCTCCCTCATTGGCAGCACGCGATGGCTCAGTTGGGGGGTGCCAAACAACAACAAGGCTGTCGACGGGCTCTCTGTGGTGCCCGGGACATGCCAGCACTCCTGGGTGCTACTACAGCCACTCAGAGAGAGAGAGAGAGGGAGGGAGGGAGGGAGGGAGTGGTGGAGGGGGCTTCAGCTTCTTTAATATCTCTCTGATACACTATCTCTATACTCTCAGCCAGAACTTCATCCTCCCACTTACTACGCTATCATTAAGCAACCAGTTAGTCACACATTGTTTGAAATAATCTTTAAAGGGAGGGTTGTCATTATCAAAAGTCCACATAAGCTGCAAAGTTAGAGCTGGTGTCTATCACTCCATGCTTATGTGATCTATAAGTTAGTCCTTGGATGGAGGGGAAGAAGAGTAAGATATAAAGAGCTGTAAAATGTACACTTTTTAATAATTTTTTTTTCTTTTGTTGGTGCACTATTTGAAGATGCTTTGAAATGCAGCCATGCAAATCCCTGTCCTTAAAATGACCTCATTTCAAATAGCACAAGGGAGACGTGGCGGGGCCTGCGAGCGCTAGTATACGCTGAAACGCTGCAAGCCCCTCGGGCAGCTCTGCCTGCCAGTCTCTCTCTCTCTGGTTCTCAGTCTGTGTGCGGCTGAAAGGTGGCAGTAGAGGACCAGGCGTATCCATGGTGATGGCGGGCAGTGCCCACTGTGTCCAGCAGGGTGAGGGCGTTCTAGGGAGAGTTCCCCTTCTTCAGCTCAGGATCAGGTGCTGCTGCTGCTCTGACAGTCAGCGAGGTGCCAGCCCTGCGCCGGCACAGTCGGGACATTCAGGTCACATTAGAGGATGGTGATAGGACGAGGCCAGACAAGACAGGTGCAGGTGGTAACTGAGTCCTCTTAGGGACCAGGAGATGTGAAGGGGCTATTAAAATAGAAAAAAGTCAAGCACAAATTAATAAAGAAATGGTCCTGACTGCAAAATGATAGGAAATACATTCGAGTAAAACACAACGTCGGTTATAAAGGAAAAAAAACAGTTAAAATGCTCACCAAATATTTAATTGACCATTTTTTAATAGACCACATAAAAAGTCAAAAGTAAAGCAAGTATTTTCCTTGTCGATGATTTCTTCACTGATACTCTTTTTAATTCATTAATAAGTCATTTTGTCTATAAAATGTGCTTCCAAATTTAAGTTTCAGAGTCAAAGGTGACCTCTTTGAATGTCTTGACAACTCATATATATATATATATATATATATATATATATATATATATATATATATATATATATATATATATATATATATATATATATATATATATATATATATATATATATATATATATATATATATATATATATATATATATATAAGAAGTTATACGGTTTACCGTCACAGAAGATGGCAAACATTATATTACATATTTTATGTTGTAAAATATATTCACATTTAAGAAGTAACCCCTTTGCTCATTAAAATAGGTTAAATTAATTGATTTGTCGATTCATTCTTCAGGCCAAATGTATATTTTTGTTTGTGTTTTTGTGTTTTTAGTAAGACAATGAAACTGAAGAAGCATTAACATGTTAACATTACTACTTCAAATTCTTCTTCGACACTTGAGTTTTTCTATCAACAGATAACCACGAGTACCTGGTTATGGTTACCAGTACTTTCTCTATTTTAAGTAAGGACGTGCCCCACTGCTGGATTTCCAAGATGCCAGAATCCATGTCTCCCCACACCCCACCCTAACCCCCGGCTGCATCTCATGCATTTTAAACCACTCCATCCCACCCTTCTGCTCTTGACTGCTGAGTGTGTTCTTTGCTCTGTCTGTCGCAGCACCTCCCTGTCTGCCAGCATTACCTGCGCTGGCATGATGTATCCTGTCACCACCAGTGGCCCTCACTCACTCACTCTGGCTCTACACCTGTCACTCATTTCAGGTGACATCTGTCTGCCCAAGTTCCCCTTTGTCACTGCTTTGTATCGACCATATTTCTTTCCTACAAGCTGCCACAGATCTCAGACTTGTCATATGTCTGTTTAAAGGTGCAGTCCGTGATTCCGGAGAATACTTGGGGTCAAAATCACTTTTTTGTCAATAAGTGAATATCTCCTCTTGATCTGCTACATTTCCGTACTGTGTGTGCGCTGATTAATAATGTAATACACATCTCGGCACTGTAATCTGGTATGTAAACACAGGGGCCCACCATGGCTAGCAACATGCCAGTTTACAGAGCCTAGGCTTTGTATTAACACTGGAACTCCCTCTTGATGTAGCTTTCCGTTATTTTTCTTTCATACAAACGGCCACAGATCTCAGACTTGTCATATGCCTGTCTGTTGACCTTTTTACTTGTGACAAAGCTGGCTTCTGTTCTCTTTGGAGAGAGCACCAGCGGATAGGGCTGTCACTTCTCATTGGACCAGTCCCAGCTGAGGTGTACTGTATGTTGATCATAGATATACAGTACATGTGTGTGTGCGTCACTGGTGTGTGTATGAGCAAGGAATGTATGACTGTTACAGCCTGGATACACCAGTCCTCCTTCTTCACTGCCTCACTTACACCATGGCAAATAATAAAGTACAGCGATATAGAACAGTTGTTAAATAAATAAACAGCCACTATCAGCATAAATCATGGTGAACGGTAATGAAATCTAGATAACATGTTTGACAGAAAGGAGCGCTCTGAGATATATAACGCGTGCTGTGTAGCAGCGGTTTGTCATTTCTATGTGAATGTCAATGCGACTGACTTGTAAATGTCCAGGCTCTGCTTTAGTTTTAAGTGCATGATCATATATTCCTGACTCATCTCCTGCTGAAATGATCTTTATTCATCTAATTAGAAGCATTTTTCACTTGAAACATCAAACAAAGTGGCGATTCAATACATGTCCAAGAATTATGCTGCACATTTTAGCTTTAGTAGAAGAATTATGAGTTGCAGTTGTACTCTCATTTTCCTAGAAATGAATGCCTAACTCGACATATGTTTATGATATTACGTCCACTCTAATACTGTATGTTGTTGCTACACAATGCCGTTGCAGACAGTAGACATAAGGTTCTGTTACTGAACCCCATCTGCTGTGTGTCCTTATGTTACAAAGGCATGTTAAATATTGATGTTATGTTTCAGCTCCTATTACCAAGACACTGCATTGCACTTACTGAAGACATTGTGATTCTACAGGGACGTTAAACTGAATTCCAAATCACCACACAGTCTAATTAGCTAACAAACAACAAACTTGATAAACAGCCCCCTCTTATGTTTCCACAGTGCAGCCTCTTTTTGTTAAAGTTAAATTAAACATAGGTTATATTTGATTTCCCTTGGGCAATAGGTTTCTTTGCATACAGCTGCCTGTAAATGCTTGTGATTGCTGGGAAGAGTTTTCTTTATTTTTGGAGATATTTTGGTTTGACATCTGGTTGGGTGAAAAACCTGGGCACAGGAAGCACACCCGGGGGGTCCGAGGGGAAAACAGTGGGCACATCTGGGGCTGCCACTGAGTTCACGCAGACACCAGAGCAGCCGAGCGTAGCAGGAGTGTGCTGTCTTTGGATACAATAGTGTAATCACCCCCCCTGCTCACTTTACCGCTTCATTCTTTTATTGATTTTTTTCTTTCTTTCTGTCTTTCTCTCCCAACAGGTATCGTAACATGGGGAACCTACTGAAAGTCTTGACTTGCACAGATCTGGAACAGGAGCCTAATTTCTTCCTCGATTTTGAAAGTGAGTATCATAAGTAATTGCTCCGCTCTCCTGATATCGATCAGGCGAATATCTTACCATAACATTATCAACTCCCAAACTTTTACATAAGTCTTTTTTTTTTTTCTTTTTTTTTTCACTCGCCACTTATCTCTTTCCACTGTGTTTCTTCCCAGAGGCAAAAAGCACCCACACCACCACTAGAGCCTCTCTGCACTCTCCATCAACCTGCCTCTTCCTCGCTGGAATGTGTGTTCAGAATATCAATCAGGGCAGAGTAGCAGCAGAGCCCCCCCCTCCCAAATATAAAGCTCCCAAGTTCAGCTGCTTGTGTAGCCTAAGGCCCCTCAACACAGCTTGATCCTTTACTGTAGTGTTCTCACACTTGGCAAACACAGAGGTTCAGTCATACCTACCGAGAGAACAATGCCTCACACCGCTAGCTCCCACTGTTTCTAGGTGATTCTTCATTGCTTCATTATAATTATTACAATTATATATCCAACCGAAGCCTATTCATGCAACACTTTTTGTAAAGTTTTCTCTGAACCCCATTTACAGCATTTTATTTACATTCTCAGAACGCTGTCACACCCATAATAACAGACCTTAGGCAGGCTCAAATAGAAAAATAATGATTTTTAAATTAAAGTAAATTGCATTGCATAATTTAAAATGCTCTATCAAGTAAATGGACTTAACTGAAGCTGCTGATATGAGCTGTGTTGCTGGTATTTCTACTGCGGCAGAGTAGGAGTTAACAGTCATCCCACTTGGCAAGGTGTTCTTGCTTCAGGTGGTAGAAATGTTCAGTGCCCCCTCCAAAAAATAAATAAAACTGAACCGTCTCTTCACCCTGAGTTGCTGCAAAGCTGCATAACCCTTTTCCATTCCTCTTCTCTTATCTCTTTCCATTTTTCCTCCTCTCAGCCAGGAAAGTGGGTGGTGTCAAAACTAATACGGTGGAAAGAGATGAGATTATTTCACAGAGCTTTTTCATTTGCATAATTAAAAGTTTAATATTAAAATGTCGTATCCTATCAGGATTTGATAGTCCTTTTTAGAGATGTATTTTAACTGTATGTTGAGCCTGTGTGAATAGATATATGGATGGCCAATCAGATTTGACCTTGTTGCAGACGCCCAGCCCACTGATGCAGAGCGAGAGGTGTGGGAGCAGGTGGACGTGGTTTTGAAGGACGCTAAGGGGATCCTGGACGAGCTGCAGGCTTACAAGGGAGCGGGGCAGGAGATCAGAGAGGTACCAGCTCGTACACAGAGCCACCTCCCACTGACAGAACACACTGTTAGGACATGGTGCCCTTTTCCTACTGTGCAGTGAAGGCTTGGAAGAGACTCTGCTCTAGTTCGGAGGAGTTGTAAGGGCTTTATTAAGTTCAGGAGCTCATGAGTTTTTTTTGTATATTGAAAGTGCCCTATGTTGCTTTATGACCCTCTCCGTGGATTTTTTCTGGGTTTAAAATAAATGTAATTTTGACCCTTTGCCTCTGTCTGTATATAATCCCTGGCCCTTTAGAGGAAGCCTGACACAAGAGAAATGTAATGTTGCCTATTTTTGGTTTCACGCAGAGTGAACCATAGTGGTTTTGTGCACAGGGATACTCTGCATTGTGTAGCCTCAAAAATCAGCAGATTATTAAAATTTTATGACAAGCCCAGGAGCACAGGTTAGATATTTTTTTCCGTGTCCTTTTTCTGAAAAAGTAGAAACTTTTCCTTTTTCTAAAAGAGTTCTCCTCAAAAATGGTTTAATGGACAGTTAGAAATCATCGAAATTGATGCAGCAGAACCAGAGATATCCTCTGGTGACTACATTACCCATAATGCAACCATGTCTTGTGACAGTTTGCTCTGCCAAGCTTTCGTAAAAATCGGTATGGGTCACTTCACAAAGTAATGGGTGCCCTTTTTAAATAGTAATAGACTGTGAACTTCTACACAATTTTACACACTTTTATGCTGTTTCTGGTGTTTGTATTTCTAGGCGATCCAGAATCCCAGCGACGAGGCATTACAGGAGCAGGCGTGGGCGGCCGTGGTTCCCTTGGTGGGAAGACTGAAGAAGTTCTACCAGTTCTCCCAGAGATTAGGTACGTATCAGACTACAGGAAACTAATGATACAGACCATGAAGGATGATACGAGTGCTTCTCAGACTGAGGCACTCTCACCGTTTCAAGTGGAACAGGCTCAGGTGTCCTGAGAAAATGATTGTGTGACACTGACACTGCAAAATACCAGTGTGCAATCATTTGAGCGGTCAATAACTAGTCCATAATATTAAGAAGTACCAAGGTGCCAGGTGAGATACTGTGAAGGGCGAATGCAGACGTCCTTATTATATACTGTATATACTGTATATAAAGTGGCGCCACATTGACACAACCTCCATACGTGACCTTAATTATTTGCATGTGCATCTGCAATATTGCCTGCTGAGCTGCAAAAAGTCAACACACATGCGACACACACACACACACAAAGCATACTACCCAGTTCTTATACAAACACGCTTTGAAAACCCCCTCAGCCTTGCATTTCTCAACATGCTGCTTGCGTTGCACTGTGGGCTGACCTCTGTGTAGGGCTATAGCTGGCTTAATTAGCATGGATATAGGGGGGAAGGGGCAGTAGGCTTACTCCTCTCTGATCTTCTTATGACCCTGAAGCTGTAGGGAGGGGGGCAGGGGCAGAGCATGCCAAGCCTTGGTTCCCTCAACCCCATAATCCCAGTGGAGCTGGAGAAGGCAGTCAATGGTAGTCAATGGTAGTAGTGGGCGTCTGCAGCCCAGCCATGGCTGTTATGTAACAAATGTAGGCCACCTCACAGCCTATGCTGCTGCTCTATTTCACTGCCTTGACTTTAGGCTTCAGGCCTGTGCAGCCTGCTGTCCTGTCTGATACGCACAAAGCTGAAAGGCCTTTACTGCAGGCTGGTGGAGTGATCTGAAGAGCATGGATACAGAGGATGGAAGATATTATGGAGGGAAGACTATGCAATTGCCGTTGCATTTGAAGGGACAGACTTCTAATTCTTGCAGTGATGCAAAATGTGTATTTACTTTAACATTGCTGAGAGAATAATATAACTTTTTTTAGCACAATTAGAGCTTCATATAATTTTTTTCCTCACAAATTCTATTGGGATTGAGAAACCAGTAAATGTTTGATGAACATAAGTCATTTATCAAGCAAAAATGGCAAATATAGTTTTCTAGGTATCAGCTTTCCTAGAAAACAAGGAAATGTCTTCATGGTGCTTATTTTGTCACAAAGTAAAAAAATATATATATTGACTTGACAGCCATATAAAAAGGAAAAAAGGCAGGGCAAATTGTCACACTTGAAGCCAAGCAAATACAGCAAATGTTTAAAATGTTTGCTGAATCAATCATCTGTTCATTGATAACCACATTTGAATGAAAATTAAAATTTTCGACAGGCCGATACAAATTTTCGAGAATCCTTTTTGATAATCAAGATACAGGTTTTTTACTGTAACCTAATGAAGGAAATCAGATTGTGAGTCAGTCTTGTGCGTCCAGACATGGTAGGGTCTAGCCCAGACTGAAGTCCCTCCCCTCGCTGTGCGTGGAGCGCCTACGTGCCCGCATTCTGCTTGCCTGCTCTGCCGTGACCTGATGAGATCAGACATCTCTCCCGGCCTCCACTTCCACACATAGTAGAGAGGCTCCTTTCTGAAGGCATGAAAGCAGCTCCATCTTTACTTCTGTTTTGACTGGGACCTAGAGGAACGGGGGAGGGGGAGTTAAAGAAAAAAAAAGCACTACTAAGGCCATTTTTAATCAGCCGCTTCGCTGGCCCAAGCAGATGGGAGTCATTACCGAATGGCAAACGTGCTCAATTTAGTGTACTGCTATGCCAGCGCTCTGTCTGTCTTCTAAAAGTCCCTATGTGATTATCTCAAGTAGACTGTGGCCTGAATGTTTCCCCTTTTTCTGGGATTTGTTGACATGCTGATCTTCATATGTAATCAACAAGAATGGTAAAGTACGCCTTAGATAAATGTATCTAAAGTGCTCATTTGGTACCGCGTAGCCTTTTATTGCATCAGATGTGGAGCTCGCCGGGGTTATGTCATTACTGAATACTCTCTCCGTCCGGCGTCTAGACAGAATTCTAAACATCGTCTGCATCTATAAATATTATAGATGCACCAATATTTATTGGTTTTTCTATATATCTTTTTTTCTCTTGAACAAGACATGCTTGTTTCTAATAATTTTACTACTACTCGGAATTTGTTCACTACATTTGACTTAATCTTAGTCTTCATTTCCCTGCCCATGCTCCTCGTGCATGCATAATTATTGGTCTGTGGGTATGTTGTGTCAAGCCATGGCGAGGGCTTTGTATTTACCTCATGTCAAAACAATGAGTGTAATCCTGTTTGAATGAAATCCCGTCCTGTCCCAACACACCCCACTCCCCCCATTTCTTGCCAATGAGATAATTAGTCCCATGTCTCATCTGCATCTGAGCAGGAAAGCCTCTTGGACCCCCCCTTCACACACACACACACACACACACACACACACACACACACACACACACACACACACACACACACACACACACACACACACACACACACACACACACACACACACACACACAGGCATTAGGCACTAGGCCCTGGGCAGTTTGGTCACCATCGCTGTCCCATTATCTCTCTCTCTCCTAATCAGGATCCTGTCAGTCCCCTGTTCACATGTCTAACCTGTGTTATGATCCACTTTAAGAGATGTTCATCGGCCTCATTCACACTACATAGTAGTAGAAGAAACCCCTCCTCTGTGGTTCTTCCTGAGTTTTTTTATTCTCTTTTTTTTCCTGTTAAAGACTGCTATTCTGACAGATCCATTTGGGCTAGAATTCATGTTTATTTAAAAATAAATTCTCCAGTAAGGACAGGATTTTGACATTTCATTGACTAAGGAAAATGATTAATTAATTGAGAAAAGAGTTGTCATATTAATCAATGGGGAGAATAATTGTTAGTCAATAAATTAATTGACGGAATGATGCAGGCTGCAACTAAATGTTTCCATCTGAATATTCACCACTTCATCACACCATTCACTATAAAGAGCATTTCCTCTCTCCTTGCCTCTTTGCATGTAGTGCTGATACTCCACCTGCTCTCTGGGTTCGAGAGTGCATAAACCCTCAGACTATACGTATATTTGAGCTGATATTTCCTTGCCTGCCCTCTGACAATTTGGCACCACCAACCTCGATATCTCTTGTTTTTCTCCCCACAGAGGCGGCGCTGCACAGCCTTCTGGGAGCTCTGACCAGCGAGACTTACAACGACCCCACTCAGCACCTGGAGCGGGAGCAGGCGCTGGCCAAGCAGTTTGCCGAGATCCTGCACTTCACACTGCGCTTTGATGAGCTTAAAGTAAGAGCGGCTTGTCCCCTCCGACACATCCAGGTGTCGCTTTCTGCTGTTCTAACCCCACAGACTCACCTTTTCCATGTTGGTGTGATCTCTGCACTCTCCTCCTGTGATACCAACCAGATCTCTTAAGTCGCCCAACAAACTGCTGATGCCCCTCAATTGATTTTTTTTCACAGCTCTTTGCAATTTTCGACCGCAGCCAGTGAGCACGTGATTAGCATTTAACTAGAATCCTGATACTGCTGTTTAGAATAAGGTGGATGTCTGTGGAATGGCTAATAAGGGTGATGGTGGTGAGAGAGGTGGATTGTTCTGCATAGTGTGGCAGGTTTTTATAAACGACGGACGGATGAAAGTTGAAGAACTTATAGGGCTTGTAGTAAGACACAAATAGCTGATGTGCGAACCCAGCAAACAGCGTGAATTGAGCCTGGGTGTTGATCGAATGCCCATTGTCCAAAAAGATAATTGTCTGAGCACTCATCTGGTTAGACAGGGGGTGAACTGGTTCCCCTACACCGACACTCCTAGTATACAAAAACTGCGCCCCGACACCCCCAGGCGACTTGCTGCGGCGTCCCAATTAGTGCCCGCTACCCAGGCTGGCAAGATAAAAACACCATGGTAGGGGGTGCAAGGTGGCATGCCAGGCCTATTCATCAATCTTTCACACCCATACACGGGCTTCTGACCTAGTTAAAGTGTCCGTGTGGCGTGCAGCCCCCCCTCCCTGGCGAAAGCAGCCTGCCTCTCCCGGTGCACACAGTGGACACAGACTGAGTACCAGTCCATTGTAGCGGGATTAGCACGCTGCCAGGCTGTGACAGGCTCCAACAGGAATGAGGATAATTAGCCACATGATGAGCTCTCACTGGTGGTGACGGCTGAAAGAAGCTCTCTGGTTGGCCGGTTTATATTTGGGTGGCGGGGGGGTCAGTGCTGGCTTCACCAGAGATTCATATTTTGTAGAAAGTTAACTGACTCCTGTGACTTTTCATTGCCTAAGGCTGTAAGTTGAAATAATACCAGACAGTAAGCCAACACATTTATCCTGTGTTCTCTCTAACCCCGCCTTTACTTAATGAGACCTTTAATACCTTTTTGTCAGCTTTTCTAAATGTCGACCCTAATGTCTTGTTCTCTAACAGGAAAATAACCAAATTTCTCCTGACAGGAATTAAGGGGGGGGGGGGAGTGAGTGTCAGAGGATTGAAAACCAGTTCAGCAAATACAATTGTAATTGTATCAGTGTTCTTTTCATGTCATTTCTGCCCCCAAAGCTACGTTTCTGCTTTGTTGGCTAAAGCTTTCTGTCACGACGATGGTGTGTTTGATCTGGAGCTGAATGTTCTGCTGCAGGCTGTGCCAGCCTACAGACATGCAGAGACATTCTTTTAAGATGAGTTTCTGTTGTTCTTTTTGCAGATGACGAATCCTGCCATTCAGAATGACTTCAGCTACTATAGGAGAACCCTGAGCCGAATGCGGATCAACAATGTACCGGTGAGCACATTATGTCCCACTCCTGTCTGGCTTGTGTGAATGCTGCAACAACAAAATTATATAAAACCTTTGTTGACGCGTATATAAGCAAGAGCAGCTTTCTTCATCCTCATACAGCTGCAGCAGTCAATTCATTTTTTAAACTTAAAAAGCTAAAACCACAGTAGTGTACACACACAGTTATAGACTGGCTGGAGAATATAGTGGAGTATTTAGCAATTAAAGACTAAAATATTTCTGTTGTTGCTAACTTTTCTGCCGATAACTGCCACTTACTCCAAACTTGACACACAAATAGCGTCGAGAGTGAACCAAAGGTAGTAAAGTTGTGAGTCAGACAGCTAAACAATGAGCTGAAACTAACTGTAAGGCCGAGAGGAGCTGCACATTCTGCTGATAGTTCTCTGTAGATTCATTTCCATCAGCGACACCTTTTTATCTTTTCGTTAACGTTGTCATTTCAAGCATTGCTGCTTTAAGTGGGTACAAGCCCAAAAGTTCTGCAACCAATGGTTCTCAAATATCACTGTACGCTGTAGCAAAAACATACTTTGGGCTGTATTGTTTTCTGGCGTTAATTGATGTTCACTATGTTTTCCAATGAATCATACAGTAATGTTGTACCACTGCAAACAATGGTGGCATTTACGTCTTTATTATCAATAGATCCAGCAGAGATGACTGATGAGTATATGTTAATAAGAAAATTATCATTTTAGTGTCCAAGCACTTAGTGATTTTGTCTGCCTTTTTAACGTTTCCATAGCGCTGGCCCTGATCCAGTTCAGAAATGTGCGTCATCATGATTCGTCCACACACACACGCGATGTTGATTAAAGCCATCAGTTCTCATTATAATCCCTGCACGGTTTAGACTGTATCAGTTGTACGGCAGGGATGATGAATGAAGGTTTGCAGACTGTTGGAGCCCCCCGGGAGCCTGGGAGAGTGTGGGAGGAAGGCTGGTCTCGCAACATGAAGTCAGAGCCCCACGGGGAGGTGAAGGAGTTTGCAGAGCAGCCGCGCGTGGTGACAGAAACTGATCCCACATCAGTAGCACGGCTCTAAACCTCTAGAGATTTACACTTTAGTCCATGTCAATGTGGAGTCTGCCCAGTAAGAAAATGCACTCTGGGACAATAAAACTCCTCTAACAGCCCAACTCCACTTCATGCCAACTAGAACATGCATCCATGTAGTGGTGTTGATGCAGGATGATGTCGCCAAAACTATCCAATAGTCTAAATGACCCAATGTTTACAGCTTTAAAAAAACAACAATGCATTATATTATTTCCTTTACCAAATAAACCAAACCACAGGAAAATATTTAAACTGATAAGTCAGAGACCTGACACTGTATCTTAAACCACACATGATAGATCTAAGTGCCATAATAAGGAAGACTCTCACTCAATGCTATCAAAGTCTTAGAGGATGTTTCCTGTATTGATTGCAGATAATAGATGTTATGCGCACGCTGCACCTCACCAGATAGCCATCTTTATAGTTTTATAGCATCTAAAAGCTCCTCTGGTGCAGGAAATGGTGAGATTTCAACGTTCCCACGTGTGCATAAAAGAACAGAAACAGCTCTTAGATTGGATGGTCTTGACACAACGCTTTCTACTCCAGACCAGAATATGCCATTAGGCAAATGGGCCCAGACAAGTTGTCGTTAGGACCTGTCACTGCTGAAAGATGCTCGGCCTGCTACTCAGTCTTACACACAGCAGCAGCAGCAGAAGCAGCAATTTAGTCAGCACTCAGACAACTGAATCATTCATTCATCTGAGATGAAATGCATCGTCCCCGCGGTTACAGAAAGAAAAAAAAAGTCTTTGAGCTCATATGTCATCATTTGTTAAGACGTTGAATTGGTTTGAAATCTTATGGAAGATTATTCATATTCATATTCTGTCAGTGTTCTCATGAAAGAATAAATAAAAGGAAGGAAAACTTCTTATTATTTAAATATGCAGACAAATTTAGAACGGGCTGTTCAAGAGGCTTCGTGTTCTTTTGTTCCCCCCGCCAGGTGTTTTTAATGTCTGGTTCAGTCTGAAACTCTAAAGCAGGAGGAGATAGTCAGCTGGGAGAACTAGGAGGAGCAGCAGGCATCACACATGTGATCAATGATTTTTTCAGTCATGAATTTATTTACTGAAATGTCTTTTGGTCGCTCTTATTACAGTCTGTTGGAGCTGCATGACAATGAGAAGTATGATGCCAAACACAACTTCTAGTATTTCCAGATAACAGTTCATATTTCACATTTCTTATTAAGTTTTCAATAATTATATATTTCAAGCTTCTGTTCTATTCTATATTCATTCCTATGTGTGCTTTTTCTTGAATTGGCTGCCATTCAAATCGAACAAATCTCCTACTTTCTGAATCATGCATACCTAAACATCTTTAAATTAAAGGTGCACACATGCATTTTACATGAGGTCAGGGGTCCAGAGGTCCAAGCTGAAGAAGTTGATACGTAAACAGTAAACACAGGATGAGACAGCATGTGTGATTCACTCTGGCTGTAAGCAGAACCACAAACTGTTCCACTAAAATATGCAATTGTCCAATCAGAGACACTGATCTAGCTGCTATTTGAACACACAGGGTTAAAAGCTGGAAGCCATTTTTTAAATTTATTTTTTCCATTGTCTTTTTCAACTTTCTTTTTCCTTAACAAACCTTTGAAACAGGGTTAGGGTTCATTTGTATTGGACCCCACACTGAAACTCACAAGGGTTGAAGCCCTCAATGTCCACGCTGACCTCTATAAGGAATGTAGACACGTTCAATAACAAATGCAAAAACATTAACAATAATTCTCAGCCTTTTACTGCAAGCTTTACAATCTCCCATTGTCAATATAGGTCTGTGCTTTTGTCCTGTGTGCTTCTCCCAAAATATATCTTTATCTTTAGGATATTAGATTTGACTTATTCAGAGGCCTTATGAGCTCCAGGCTCTGTGAGCTGTGGCTGACCCTGTCCCTTTGAGCTGAAGAAAATGCCAAAATGAAAAAAAGATTTTAAAGCTAAATGTTTTTGTTTTTTCCATGATTTTCAGTCAGAGGGCGAGAACGAAGTCAACAATGAACTGGCCAATCGAATATCTCTGTTTTACGCCGATGCCACGCCCATGCTCAAAACATTGAGTGACGGCACCACAAAGTTTGTATCCGAGGTGAGACCAGCAGGAGAAAACAGTGAGGACTCAGAAACAGATCTATGTTAAAAAAAAATATATATATATATATATATAATTTATTTTTTATTTATTTTTATTTATTTATTTTTTACAGAACAAGAACCTGCCTATCGAGAACACGACGGACTGCTTAAGCACAATGGCGAGCGTATGTAAAGTCATGCTGGAGACGCCGTAAGTAGTTTCCTGCTCTGTTTCAGCTGCCTAACTTCTTGCTCCTTACGTCAATGCGTCTAACCCTGCTTTACTGTCCTGTCAGGGAATACCGCAGTCGATTCAGCAGCGATGAGACGGTTTCCTTCTGCCTGCGGGTCATGGTCGGGGTCATCATCCTCTACGACTACGTCCATCCTGTAGGAGCTTTCTCCAAGTCCTCCAAAATCGACGTGAGTAAATCCACTCCACTCCTCTACTTTACACCCACTACAAAGCTTACTGTATAAAGCTATGCATGTCATGGAAATGTATTGACATTTTCTGCTACAGGATGTAAAATCTGCTGTTCCAGACTCAAACACTGAACAACAACAAAATAAATTACCAATATACCACTTTGAAATCACAACAATTCAATAGTTCACTTACATTTCATCAGTAAAAAATGAATTATATAGGCTACATTTCATAGAAAAAAATTCAAATCAGCTTTATAGTTGTAAATGACGTCCCTTGATAAACCAGATTGTATCCAACCTATTCTGGAAAGCTTTAATTTTCTGGAGAATGCTTGTGCAAAACCGGTGAATATCTCCTCACAATCCGCTACCTGTCCATACTGTGTGTGCACTGAAAAAATATATGGTGGTAATACACAGCCTAGCAAACGGGGATGTAAACAAAGGGTATGTAAACAAATGGGGCCCACCATAGCTTGCAACATGCCAGTTTACAGAGCCTTAGCTGTGTATTAACGCTGTTTTTTTTCAACACACACACACATACCGGAAGGGAACATCACCACATTTTCTGGAAGCTTGTTCCATAATTCTTTTTTGTCCCACAGATGAAAGGCTGCATCAAAGTCCTCAGAGAACAGCCTCCGAACAGCGTCGAAGGCCTCCTCAACGCTCTCAGGTAAAGCTCCCTCCCGTTGAAATCAAAAATTGTGTTTTTTTCCCCCTCCCCCTACAGCCCAGCATGTAATGTGATTAAAGCAGTTACAGTTCTGGCAGCGAGCGCACTTTTTCAACTTTGCCCGTGTTATTGCTTTCATTGAAAAGGAGACGTGTGTCTCATACTATGAGGTAAATGATACCGGTGCCTGTTTCGCTATAGCAGCAGACAGACCTTTGTATTTCCCTCCCTCTGTCAGCACAGCGGCTCAGTCCTCTGTTCAGTCCGCTGGGGATGGGCTCGTCAGCTGTGAAACCCACTGTGTGCTGCACTCAGGTCGGGTGTCCAAGCCTCTCCAGTAAATGGCGTATTACATCTGACACCTCGTCCCCCCCTTTACAGTCTCCCAAATATCACCTCGCCTCAACGCAACACTTTCAGCTGACCGCACTGACGGGGCCGTTACCGTGGCGACCTCACATCACTGTCTCTCTCTCTCTCTACATTAAAGCGGCCAGACTCTGTCAGTGGTTACATCTCTGATCTCACAGAGGAAAACAATATGTTGTTCATGTATTTTTTTTAGGTACTTTACTGCAGTATTTCAATGTTATGCTACTTAATACTTCTATTCCACTTCTTTAATCCGATGGCAGCAATTACAAGTTCCACTTTAGATTAGTATTTGACTTTAAACATTATAAAACATTTCAGATCTCTGTTTCGTTACCAGTTGCATCAAAGTGTTATTTCCCACCAGAGTTTAAGGCCAAAAGCATTCAAATTATCCATATTCTTCTAAAAAGAAATGAGCTACAATTAGACAAAATTATATATATATATATATATATATATATAAATATATTTTTATATATATATATATATATATATATATATATATATATATATTATTTAAAAAAGTGTGTTGAGCAGAAACCTTGTATCCACTCACTACCCCCTCAGATAAATCAACAAATAGATTTGATTGATGATATAATTGGCTGATTTATTCGATAATTAAATCCTTTGTGGCAGCCCCTACTCCATCAGCTGCACCATCAGCTGCTCACATATTCATTCATCAGTATTAACAATTTGACAAATGTGATGCATAATAATCACTTACCAGGGAAGTTTTTCCACCAAACTGAACACTTTACTTGAGATACTTAAATCCCCTGTAAATCCAGATCCACAAAATCCTTCTAACTATGTAATTTGGGGAATTAATTGCATGGTGGTAATCATCTGAAATGAGTTATATTAGGCATATTTATCAATCTATGGCCAAACATTCTAGAAAGACGATGACTGTTGCCATGGAGACCGCTTGATACAGCCACACCCAAACAGTCCTGTTAAACGGTCTAGACAGTTAACAAGTCCTATTTTTAAACTTAGTTTTATAATATTGATGAACAATTATTTTCAATCAGCCTATTGAGACACAACTTTATCACATATTGACTATGTCTATTTTTCACCAGGTTTACAGAGTCTTTAAATAACATTAATTTGGATTTTGAATACAGCACTTTGACTTTGAGTATTTTAACATTGTTGCACGTCGGGCTCCTGCTTCAGCTTGTCGGTCTTTATTTCTAGCAAGTGACCCGTTCGCTATACTTTATCCCTTACTTAATTTGGATTTTTAATACAGCACTTTGACTTTGAGTATTTTAACATTGTTGTTATGGTACTTTTACCTAAAAGTACCATGGTAAAGACAGACATTCCTTTGACCTGCAGGTACACAACCAAGCATCTGAATGATGAATCAACCAACAAGACTATCAAGAGCATGCTGCAGTAGGACAGAGCTGCTGCTACAACTGCTTGCCTCACACCTGCTGGAGGGAGACGCCACTCTCCTGACTGATGTCGGTGCACAGAATGTTTTTTTTTTTGCTTTTTTAAAAATTTTAATTTTATAATGGAAATAGAGCTGCAGCTCCACCCTCCTTTTATAATGCAAAATGCTACTGCCAATATGAACGTCTTTTTCTGTGCCAAAAAGATGTTGCTGAGATAATGTTTTCGATGAAACGGCCATGTGACAATGGCAGCTAAAGAAAGCATTGTGGAGTTTTAAAAAATATGTCTTGTTTTTCCCTATATATATACTGTATATATATAAGGGACGGGAGTGCTTTGACTTGAACATTTAAAAGAGAGATATATATATAGAGAAGTATATGTTATTTTTGTTTAATTCGTTATTTAATATTACATCCTCTGCATGATGTCTTTTCCTTCTATTTAAAGAAAAGGAACTAATGGTTCAGTTTGATTTGTGTGCTCTATTGTGCATTATTCAATGTTTTGTTCATGAAAAGGTACTTGTCCAAATGAGATTTCAGAGTACTGTTTTTATATTTTTTATAGGTTTTACTTTGTGCATATGTCTCTTTTATTTCATAGTTGTGTTGTAATTTTTCAGTTGAAAACGTTAAACTGTGATGTGTGCAAAACAAATCAAAATTTAAATTGGCAGTCTGTAATGTAAATGGGCAGTATGTTGTGACTGGAGAAATTAAAAGAAGAACTCTTGTTTCTACAACCCACCTTGTCAAGTCTCTTATCTTTTGGTGTTAAAGTGGTCTCCGGAGGGCGGAGAGGAAGTTGTATTGCAAAGGTTTTCATGTGAATAGCAGCGAGGTACATATTCTCACGCTCAACCACTAAACAGTCAGCAAAGGCAGAACATTTTAGATCTCAGTTTGATTAATGAAATACACAAATGTGGTTGATTTTCTTTGAAAATGCCGTAGCTATTGGGAGTTCGTTAACGATACAACTGTTCTCTCCCTTTTTTTTCAGATGAAATAGTTGATAGCACACTCATGTCTATGATGCATATGGAGTTACTGCCAGCAGCTTCTTAGATTAGCTTTTAGAGGCACTAATTACATTGCTTATTAGAATCTTTTCATCCTGTTAAATTCAAACATTTTATAGTTTGTTCGCCTTTTGCCTTAATCAAAGCAATCACATCTCCATGCAGTACAACAGTAAGTGTTCAAACCATAGTTCGTAACTATTAAGACTTGTCTTCAAGGTTACTGTTACTGTATATCTCGGAACCACTTATGGGTATGTGTTATAACATTATGATTGTGTGTTTTTTTTTTCAAATACTTATGAGCCACATATAGAAGCACGGGGCTACGATTGTGGCTTTGTTTAGGCTTTTTTTAATCAGGGTTTTCGCAGTGACTGGTGTTTCTGGGTAGCCGGTTCCTTTTGAAGTGCCGTTTCCAGTCTTTATGCTAAACCAGTCTAAGCTTGCTTAAGCATCACATTGACTGTTCAGTGATTGTAGAATAGTGGTATCGATCCTTTCATTTAACTAGTGAAGCAATTACATTGATTTATTTCCTAAAATGTATCAGCAACAAGATAGGATAAAGTAGTGCCAGTCACATGAAAGGAAAGCTAGAAGTAGTTCCTTTATACAAAGAAAAATATAAATGTATGCATTTGTTACTTATTCACAGAATGTACTTCTACATTTGAGCCATGACCTTTACTTTAGTTAATTGCTTTTTAGGAAACACACTTGTATTTCCTCAATGTCAAGTGGTCATCTGCCTTTTATAATAATGAAAAAGCTTTTTCTTGGTCCATTATTCCTCCCTCCCACATAAAATGTTTTCTCCTTGGAAAAAAAGAGAAAAAATTATTTCACTTCACTTTCATCCCACCATCCTTCTCTGTGTGTTTCCTCCTCTGTTCACTGGTGCTATAGAGACTGAGAAGGGGGCTTTACTCTTGGGTGGGCACTGCAGC
Organism: Hyperoplus immaculatus; assembly: GCA_949357725.1. Taxonomy (NCBI): domain Eukaryota; kingdom Metazoa; phylum Chordata; class Actinopteri; order Uranoscopiformes; family Ammodytidae; genus Hyperoplus; species Hyperoplus immaculatus. Next base: position 6,169,852 of record OX442369.1, read on the forward strand.
AGTATCAGCAGACAGTGCGCTGGAGAACTTCTCAGGGTCAAAGCCAGCGAGGCAGCAGCATACTGTGGATGGGTGTGTCCTCTGCAGCATCACACTGCACTGACAGACATGAGAAAGGAGGAGGGGGAAAATAAAGTGCTTTAATCTCGGGTGGGGTTTGAAACTCCTTCAGGGAGAGAGTGGTAAAAAATAATGGGGAAAGTGCTGCCCCCATAGCTTCAGTTGCAGTTTTTTTTCAGTTTTTTTGTTAAATGAGTGAATGCTGCTCAACTCTAATGCAGTTGTCAGCAGCGACCTTGTTCTGATCTCCATCCCTGACCCTCCATGCAGAGGCTCTCGCTCATCTTGCATCAGCAGCTGAGCATATCATATCCACTCTGAAATATCCAGATTAATGAAATCTCTGAAACATTGTGATCAAGCCTGCATTAACACCCATTAAACATACAGGAGGGCTGGATGTATATCTGGGAATATTGTGAAATTAATGAGGTGGACAATTAAATAAATTGTACCCTATACTGCATTTTTCATTAGAACAAACCATGTTATAAACGTAAATGTTCCAGATTAAAAAGATGTATTAGATATTAGAGGTTTAGAGTAAAGTGCTTTTATGGAGTTTTTTTTTACAGTTTTTCTGGGGGAATAGGAGGAGAAATTTTACGACATTTATCGGACGTATGTATTAACTGACATTAAGGGGTAATTTCATTAAGTTTTCTGCATCTTAAGGACTCTCAAGAGAGTACTTCATCACGTTTTATTCATTTATTTATTTGTTTTAGGGGCTCTAGAGAGCAATTCATGTTTTCTCCACATTAAGAATGATTTAGAGGTCACTCCATAATGCTTTCTCCACGGTTTTTTATATCACGTCTTTAAATCACACTCACACATAAAGGTCATTTTTGTGTAAACTTTATATAGCCTAGTCATACAATTTATAATGATAAAATGCATTTATTTCAAAGATATAGCAAAGAAACACTCAGCCAAGTTTGTAAAATCATAGGAAATACAAATGGGTTATTTGTGACCCATGTTGTGCATTTGAAAAGGTATGCATATAGCTTGTGTATCATATGGTTCAGAATATTCTAGAGGGCACTCACGTTTTTCTCAATTCTAAGGACACTCTAGAGATCACATCATACATTTTTTTCCGATTTAAGGGCACTCTTGAGGGTACTTCATGTTTTTTTTCCATTTGAAGGGCACTGCGGGGCCATGGTTGGACATCTCTTGTGAAATTTTACTGTAGGTCTTTTGTACATGTTGGTATGGGGTCCTACAGTATTGTGCTGTTCAGCGCTGGTGTATTGGCGCATGATGTGAAGGAAGTGGACACTGCACACCCAACCCACTTAAGGTAAAGGTAAAGGACAAGATCAACCAAAGAGAGATACAATCAAATTTAATGAGGCAACATTTTGACCTTTGAGGTCTTTGTCAGGTAAATAAATCAAGTTTGAATGTGTGGACTTACCTTTTCCTTTGGCGTGATGTTTTGTTTGTGTGACTTTTAGCGTGCTTCGCCTTTTATTTTGCTTTTAAATGATGCATCAGCAATTAAATCATCTTGGACAAGGTGTGTCTCCTGAGCAGGAATTAGACACCTCCACAGTCAATTACAAAAACCCAATGGACAGACACTGTTTATCCATTATTCATCTGGAGATGTCTGCTGTAAGGATGCGTGCTGCAAAGACTGAGACCACCTGGCATTTGTTTATCTACTTTAGGCTGAATAGGCTGAGCTGTCATTATTATTTTATAATACTTTCATATTATGACCATAGGCCAGAAGGTGAAGCCTCTCATTCAATGCAGAGAAATTATATGTGCATGGTTTGTTCCAAAATGCTTTTTTTGAAACATTTTGCAACTTGCAGTAGCTGCAGCTTTTTTTGTTTCTTACCACTTTTTTCTCCTACATGTCGTCACCCTCTTAAAATAATGGCCTAAGTCACTTTTTTGCCAAAATGATTTTCTTGCCTAAATCAGCTCCTTGTGATGCTGGCCACCTCTGGTAAAACTCTCAGCATCCTCAGTTGAACGGATCATGAGATATCACCCCTTTAGTGTAATGGCCTATGTCAAGAGTGTGAATTAGGCCATTTTATTTAGCCTAAGTCACTAGACGGAGTGACTTAGGCAATTTTATAAGCGTTTCAAAATGGCGGTGGTTTGTAAAAAAATATATTTTATATGAAATTATAACCAAATATGGTAAACATTTACAATAAGGTTTAGGGTTAGGGGGTTAATCAGCATTAACAGTGAGTTTATGTTTAATTATCATGATTATTCACGTAATGCTTAGTTCATGCTTAATATCTTAGTTAAGCAGTTAAGTAAAATGTGTGGTAAATGATTATTGAGAATGTTTGTTGACAAATCACTTTGTCAACATCAGTGAATATCTCCTCCCAATCTGCTACCGGTCCATACTGTGTGAGCACTGACAAATCTTGTTAATACACCTAGGCTAGGGAATTTTAACAAAGACGATCAGCTTAACCCACCTTCAATGCTAAGTTGATGCTTATAAAACATTAACTTAGCATTGATTAATGCTTATTAAGCATTAAATAACCATTAATTAATGCACCCTTATTGTGTGCATTAATAAGATAAGAAAATATAAGATAAGATAAGATCATCCTCCTCTCCATCTCCAGACTGTCCAGTTCAAGTCCCACAACCGAGCTGGCCTTCCTCACCAGCTTGTTGAGTCTGTTTGACTCCCCAGCCTTGATGCCTCCTCCCCAGCATGCCCCAGCGAAGAACAGCGTGCTGGCTACCACAGACTGAAAAAATGTCCTTAGTAGCCTGCCACACACGTCAAACGACCTGAGCCTCCTGACGAAGAAGAGTTTGCTCTGACTCTTCCGGTAGAGGGCCTCTGTGTTGTCTGACCAGTCCAGTTTATTGTTGATATGTACTCCAAGGAATTTATACGAATCCACCGTCTCTATTTCAACCCCCTGGATGGTAATTGGTTGTTGGGGGCTTCCTCTTCCGGCGGAAGTCCACCACCAGCCCCTTGGTCTTGCCGATGTTGAGTTGGAGGTGATTCTCCTCTGCCCATCTGACGTCCTCCACCACACCTCTGTACCCGTCCTCCCTGATGCAGCCCACGATGGAAGAGTCGTCTGAGAATTTCTGGAGATGGCAAGTTCCAGAGTTGAAGCTGAAGTCAGAGGTGTAGATGGTAAAGAGGAAGGGTGAAAGTACTGTTCCTTGGAGTGCGCCAGTGTTGCTCATCACAACATCTGACAGGCCGCTCTGCAGCCGCACGTACTGTGGCCTGCTGGAAAGGTAGTCACCAATCCAGGCCACCATGTCAGGGTGTACCTGCATTGCTGAGAGCTTCTTCTCAAGCAGGGTAGGCTGGATGGTATTGAACGCACTGGAGAAGTCGAAGAACATGACTCTCACTGAGCTCTCCGGCTTCTCCAGGTGTGAGTAAGCCCTGTGTAGCAGGTAAATGATGGCGCTGTCCACGCTGAGTTGGGCCTGGTACGCGAACTGCAGTGGGTCCATGGAGTCACACATCTGGGGCTTAAGGTGATGTAGAACGAGTCTTTTGAAGGTCTTCATGATGTGTGAGATCAGCACCACTGGCCTGTAATTGTTGGGAGAGCTGGGGCGAGCTATCTTAGGCACCGGAACAATGCAGGAGGGCTTCCACAGCTGGGGCACCTTCTTCAGCCTCAGCGTGTGCCTCAGCTGTCCGGCACACGCTTTAAGCACCTTGGGATTGATGTTGTCCGGGCCCATTGCCTTATTCCTCTGGAGCTTTGATAGCTTCCGCCTCACCTGGCTTGATGTGATGACAAGACTGGTAACAAGGGGGGGAGGAGGGGGAAAGACAGGGGGAGAGGGAGGGGAAGTAGAGGAGGGAGGGGAGGTGGAGGAGGGGGGGCACAGACTGACCTGCTGAGCTCACTGGGGCAGGGGTTTGAGTCAAACCTGTTGAAAAATAGGTTCAGCTCATTAGCACGTTCATGTACGCCCGCCACAGCTGGACCTGGCAGTTTGTGTCCCGTGATCTTCTTCATCCCATCCCAACCTCCTTGGCACTGTTCCTTTCGAGCTTGCCCTCCAGCCTCTCCATGTTTTGGCCGCCTTTAGTTCCCTTCTCAGTTCCTTCTGAACTGATTTTTTTCTCTGTCTCCTGCCATGAAAGCCCTCTTCTTCCTGTTGAGTAGGTTTTTAATGTTCTTATTGATCCAGGGTTTGTTGTTAGGAAAACAGGGGACCTTCTTGATGGTTACAACGCTGTCCTCACAGAGCCTGATGTAATCTGTAATGCAATGGGAGAGTCCCTCAATGTCCTCTGCGTGGTCCTCCAGGAACATATCCCAGTCTGTACTCTGGCAGCAGTCCTGCAGGGCCTCCTCAGCCTCTCTAGACCACACCTTCACAGTCCTGGTGGTAGCCGGCTGCTTGCTTACTACAGGCTTGTACACAGGTGTAAGGTGTATCTGGTTGTGGTTAGACTGGCCAAGGGGAGGGAGGGGAGATTAGCTGTATGCCTCCCTCACATTGGCATACAGCAAGTCCAGGATTTTATTTCCTCTGGTTTTACATTTCACATACTGTGTGAAGCTGGTCAGAGTTTTGGAGAGGGAGACATGATTGAAGTCTCCGTTGAATATCATGAGAGCTGTGGGGTGCCGGGTCTGTAGTCTTGCGTCGGTAGAGTGGATTAATGGTGCCATTCACAGCCAAACTTCCCTCTGTCTCATGAGTCTATGTGTGCTCCACTAGCATATTCAAATGTTTGTGGCATACTCTTCCTCATGGTATGTTACAGTAGTTGGGGAAAAAAAGAAATGCACTGTTTTGCCTCACTTATCCCAGAATTAATTTGGGCCAAGTCAGGTTAAAAATTGCGTAAATCGCAAAGGTATGTTCATAAATTGGCCTAAGTCATTTTATCCTCTCATGTTACACAATTGACTAACATCCTTATTTGTATATCAATAGTCATCTATTGTCATAACCTTTTTGTTTGAAATTATTCATAAATATCATATACTCTATATATGGTTCAGTTTTTTATGTTTTCTGAACAACTTGAAAATATGACTTAGGCCATTATTTTAAGAGGGTGACGATGTGCAAAAATAGAGCATGTTTGAAATGCGTTTTTCTGCATTTTAAACATGCTAACGAAGGAAGGCTAACTCCACTGTTGCTGTTTGGACAACATTTGAATTGGTCATTTTCATACTCATAGTATTCAATGATCCTTAGTACCATTAATGGACACATCTGGATGTGTTATGTTGCTCCAATAAGGGTTGTCACCCATCTGTGAAAAAATTCATTTTAGTTTTTGATTAAAATAAAAAAAGCTGTTGCACTAAATTGAGAACTCCATCCGCTGAGGGCTAACCTCCAGATGTTGCTGAAACCTTAAGAAATGTTGGACCTTGAGTTAAGATTTGTTTCTTCCTAAACTGAACCCTTCCCGCTCTAGAGGTCCACTTTTTCACATTTTCTGGGTATTTCATGGAGTTTGCTCCATTTTAGGAGCGCTCTTAAGGGCACTCTATCAAGTTTTCTCCATTGTAAGGGGTTTCTACACTTTTACTCAGTTTTTTTAACATGGGGGGCATCAGGGGGCAACTAGCCCTCAGTCCACCAGTGAGTGTTGTCTTTTTGTGTTTTTTTGGAGGACGAATCTGCCACCTCTCGTACAATGACGGCTATTTTCTCACAACACTTGACAGTTTAAGATTGGGACGACTACAGTAAGGTGTCACAGTGAACTGGCACAACTGTCAGTTATTTCTGAGAAGAGAATGTCTTGTTTTTTTATTCCAGTGAAAACCCCCCTTGGCACCCTGAGAACTGTGTTCTGTCCATAAACCACAAGGCCCTAACACATTGCTCATCTGTCTCTTGGGTGAGAGCAAGTTCACTTTTCTGAGAAAGACAACGGCTATCCTCTGAGACCCCCCCCCCCCCCACACACACATACACACTCACACAAACACACACAGTCACAGATGCAGGGCCCCCCCAAAAGAATCCCACTTCCTTCTGCACGTTGCTTTAATCGGGGGATTCTTAGTTAATCAGTCGTGTCAAAACATTAACGGCTCGTTGAGGATCACGTTTCATGCCAGCAAAACTGAACCAAGAGTGCTGTAATCTCTGTCCGTTGGGCAGATAGGAGGACTATTTGCCTGGGCAAAGCAGCGTCTTGGTGCTTTATCAGGAACTAAGAGTCTGTGAAAGTATTGCTACATATGAGTGAGAGTTCACGAGCCAAGTTCCTTTAAAATACTGTCAAAGAAAGTGGACGTTTTACACCAAGAATGTCAATTTTGTATCAGTGAACTTCTGCTCATTTAACACATTTAACATGTAAAAAAAACTGCATTTCTATATTTAGACCTAAAGTTGAGACACATCTTTAACGATCATATGCCACACAGAGGAAAATTCACTTTTTTATTATCAATAAAATATGAACAATACAAATGTGTTATTTTTTATCTGTAGAAATTGCTGCTGAAAGCGTGAGCGTTCTGATTTAGGTTTGCTAAAACCGTCGCAGAGCTGAAACAATTGCACGATTAAATGATTAGTCGATTCACAGAAGATTAATCTGGAACTAATTTGATTATCAATTCATTGTTTGAGTCGTTTACAACCGCAACTGACCTCTTTCCAGCTTCTAAATTGTAAAAATGTGTTGCTTTTCTATAAATCAAAGAATCGTAAAAAGCAAGTACCATATTGTTTTTTTTCCTCCACAAATCTCGGCATTCTTTGGCTTTTCTTTAACATTTTAGGAACAACATAATCAGGTCCTGTTGTTTTGTTGGCCCAGAACTAAATAGCTCAAAAGTTTTTTGAAAGATTTACTTGAACTTTTGCACAGACGTTCATAGTGCCCAGAGGATGAATCCTGCTACCTGACCCAGTATGAGCTGTCCTGTAGGTTAAAGTTTTCTCTTTTCTAATGAAACATCTCAACATCTATAGGATGGATTGGCAGAGAGGTGCATGACCCCAACTCTTTCAGTTCAATCTAGTATGGTGACAGTTACCATAGCTATAGTATGTGAGCGCTGATCATAGTGTGAATTGTTTATGTCCTCCACACGTTTTTGCTTAACACCTTTGACAAACGCAGCCGCCCTGGGTGGGGATTTGTTTCCTTATTGACATATTGACATAACAGAAGTAATGTTCCTGGTGTGGTTCACCCTGGCTGACCTCTGTCTGCAGGTCACCCCACCACCACCAGCCATTCACACTTAGCAACACTGCAAACAACAGCTTGTCAGGGTGCCGACACACGCCACACAGATTAAGGCCAAAGACGACAGCAGCTTTTCTGCTCTTCTAATGTCAATCGTGACCCATTATTTATTGATATGCTTATACACACGCTGGTGAATTAAATGGCACGGACACATGAAATGGCACATAAATTGTAACTGAACACATGTAATCTTGAGTTTGTATTTGTGTGTTTCCTCCTCAAGCTTAACTTGTCATTTTAATAAAACACTTTTATTAATGAGGAAGACGCCACCAATGGATCATTTGACCGTTGTCCTTTGGAAAAAAAGACTGATAACATTAAGACCTGTCAAATGAATTAACTTGGTTGTTGTTATTGATCATTTAGTACCACAGTATTTCATTAGAAAGTGAAAAATAATACATTTATGCAAATATTCACGTTATTTCCAAAATATAAGGGATTAATTAAGGATTAAGTAACTGTTTCTAAAGTCAATTACTCACAGCTTTGTAAATGAATCCTTGTTAAAAAGTTATACTGAAATATCACCTGGCCATGTAAAAATGTTGACAGATTCTCCCAATGATTTAAAAGCTGATTAGGTATTATAAACAATGTATGAATGACGTTAATTGATCAGGAATTATTAGAAATAGGTATAATCAGTTTTTGGACACATTATACCAATTTATAATCTATGAAGCATTAATAAGTATTTATTAACCATTAGCGAATCCATTACTGTAGTTACAAGGGATTTTCAACAAAAAAAGGTAGGCCTACTGAAATACCAACTGGCCATTCATAAAATTTGACAGGATGGTTACAAACGTGATCTGATCCTAAACTAGGAATGACCTCAGAGCTTAGATCATACTTATGCCTAATGTTTCTTTCCTTTTTTGTGTGTGTGTATACAAAACTGTCATGCCCACATTCACTTCCACTTGCAGTTTTGATACACCCTGCCTACTGCCTATTGCAATTTCCTTGGACGGAGGTCGTGAAGGGAGGCGACCGTTTTCTGTCTTTCTGTTGGAACATAAATCATGGCTCTGAGTCCTGATGACTATGCAACTGTGGTTACAGTCTCCACCATTCGAGGTCTGTCTCCAGCCATCCTGTCACTGAGTAATATCCGACCCAGCGTTTCAAAGGAGAGGCCCGGGCTGTGTGTGAAATCTGCTGCTGCTGCTGCTGTGGTCTCAAGCAGCTTGTTGTGTTTGAGTGGTTGGTCCTGTTCAGGCAAAATGGTGAAATAGTTTTCCGTTGTTTTATTCTTGGCAACAGGAAATCCTGGGGTATGACAGTGTGGAAACGTTTTGAAGGATGATTGAGAGCCAGCAGCAGATTAGCTTAGTTTAGCATGAAAAGTGAAGACAAGTGGAAACAGCTAGTGGGACTCCAACGCAATCAGCGTACCACAAAACTCAATAGCTAACTAATCAACACATTAGGCTGTATCTTATGACCAAGGTGTGAAAGTGACAAGTTTGGGGTTCTAATGGGGAAGATATATGAGAGCCGAGGGGACCAGTTACTTCTGTTAATCTTGTTCAGCACAAAACTACTTGTAAAACCACAACGTGTTGTATTCACACTTGTTATTTGTGTTTATCAGTGAGCTTCAGATGTGCTGGTAGATTTTTAATTTTTTTTTGGACAAGATCAGGCTAGGTATTCCCCCTGTTTCCAGTCTTAATGCTAAGCTAACTGTCTCCAGGCTAAAGTGTCATATTAACAGTACAGGCATAAGATATAAAGAAAATGTACATTTAAAATGACAAGGCAAACACATACATAACCATGACCAGTGTATTATGATGCCTTATACTATAACAGCGTACAACAGAATAGTAAATATGATACACATCATATTACACATAAACTTCTCCTTCATCTCTCATCAAGAAGATCAACGAATAAACTGTTCCTTTAATGATCACGTGACGTGTGCTGCACTTTTATATTGTGCATTTGAGTTATTGTTTCTCGACATTCATGTGACGTAAGATGTTTTGATGATCATCTTTCTTCTGCAGGACTACAATAGAAAAAAACCTGATTTATTGATTAGATTTATTCATAGAACAAGAATCACTCGATCTGTTTAGAGTTGTGTACAAACAGCATTGGTTTTTGGCTCTACAACGTTTCCCTCCAAAGCCTGATGTATTTATATTGAATTACAAACCAGGCAGGGTGTGTACGAATGTGTGTGTGTGTGTGTGTGTGTGTGTGTGTGTGTGTGTGTGTGTGTGTGTGTTTGTCGAGGGGAGGGTGGGGTGTGTCAGCTGGTGCAGTGCTGCTGCTGCTGACTTTACCCAGAGCCGATAAGCATCAGCTGCTACTGAGCGTTCACATTACTGTAATCAAACCCTGTTGGCACCACTTACACTGTTCTTCTCCACCTATGTGCTCCAGGATTATTTTACATTACTAGAAAGGGTGGGTAAAAAAAGAAAATAAAAAAAGATAACGTGTCCATCTTAAATAAGACTTTTGTGTGAGCAGATTTTTTTGTTGTTGCACATTTTATTTTAGAATTTGCACTGGTTTTTGACGCAATTCTATGCCATGGTATTTGGAGGTCAGAATATGACTTGCTTGTGTGCACACTCTCTGCAGGGCACAGCTTTCACCAGCAGTGCTCTCATGACCTATTACTCTGCAGGGCGTGTCACATGAGGAATGAATGGACACCAGGCAGCAACTGCTTCTCCTGCAGCATTTGCATCTTACACACACGACCATGAAGTCTTTTTTTCTTTAAAAATGTCAACGGCCTTTAATGGACACAGAATGAAAATAATCAAAGTTATGCATTCGTCCCTTTTTGTCCTTTCTCTTTTGGCAAAGTATACATTTTTGATACAATAATGACAGAAAACTTCCCTATGTCAAGATCAGTTTGGCTGATTCACACCCACTGCGCAACAATGACACACAAGCGCACACCAGCACACGCACGCACACACACACACACACACACACACACACACACACACACACACACACACACACACACACACACACACACACACACACACACACACACACACACACAGGGATACACAGACGAATGCACACCCTTGATGTGGCGGCGAGCCTCCAGGTGGTGCAGTAGCATCAGCTTTGGCTTGCAGGCAGCGCTTGTCTGTCGGCCTCTCCCTGACTGGAGAGAAGAGCTGCTGACTGGAACACATTTCCTCCTCCACTCTGCGGAGAGAAAACACTTATTCAGCTCTTATGGGAGAACCCCTCTTGTCTCTGAGGCTGGTGGGTCCAAGGATATCACCTCCATTGATACAGACTCCCCACATCCCATCCCCATCACTCTCTGACACACCAGCACCAACATTTCCAAGATTTTTGTAACACAGATATTGATTTACTGTTCAATCTGGTAATCAATTACCTAGGCTACATAATCAAAGTTGGCTTCTGATGATGCTGTTTTTTTTGTGCTCACGTTTCATAAATGAAATGTAGCTACCTACGTTGGACATGATTAGAAAGGCCAAGATGATCTTCATGCTCTTCCAATGTGTCAAAGTTATACATTTTGCTTTTCATGTCGGGGACTATTTCCTCCCTGCAACAGCATTGAGGAGGGGGAGATCGTTGTCAGTGTGTGCCAGTCAGGCAGCCAGCGACCTAAGGGGGTGATGATAACTGCCTGAGCCCCTCTGAGTTGCTGGGTGGACGACCTCTTTACAGCCTGGCAACACCCTTACACCTTCACATGCAGCGTATCACTCCACCCCCCTCTCCCCCGCTCCCCCTTTCCCCTTTTCCTCTCCTTCCTCTTTTACTGCCACCACTACCCACCTACCCAACCCCTCACCCTCGCCTGCTATACTGCACATGAATAATGTACGGGCCTCCTCTACCATCGTTACCAACATGCCACGCCATGTTTTATTCAGTCAGACAGATCACCCCTCTCCGCTACCGCCGCCGCCCAGATCCGTGAGCCGCCCGTCGGCCTCAAAGACATCAGCATCAGCCTCAGTGTGTCTGCTTAGTTTTTTAATTGAAGTACAGAGCCGGAAGTAAATATTTGTATTTAATTCTGGACACCCTGTGACATCCACGCTGAGAATAAATGCTGCTCATTCAGTCGTACATCTCAAAAACCTTTTTGTTACATTGGCAACACTTTCTTACACGAAAAACCCATTCAAAATGTTTACACGTAGCCTTATTAATCGTCAATAAGTCAGTAAATAGAGCTAATTTGGCTTGAGACAAATCTCTTTGACTAATTGGACTGGGTGACCTCTGGCCTGCAGAGGATTTGGACGAACCATCAACCACCATTAACAGCTTAGTAAGCATTTATTCACAGATTTCTAGCGTTTACCAGTACATTACTTACAAGAAAGCATAAACGCTGTAGCAATAAAGAGCAATCTAGCAGGCCCAATTTGTTCCAATTAATGGCTTAGAACTGATCAATACATCATTAGTTTAGCATTAATTAACCATGAATAAACCATGAATTAACCAATAGTTACTTATCTAGCCTTTTTTTTTAAATATCTTTTTGGCTTTTTTATGCTTTATTGATAGTATACAGACAGAGTTGAAATGGGGTAGAGAGGGGAGTGACATGCAGAGAATGACCGCGGGCTGGAATCGAACCCAGGTCCGCTGCTGGCCGAGGCCCATGGGGGGGACGCCCTACCAATTGAGCTAAGGGCGCCACCTTATTTAGCCTTTTTCAGTGGAGCTTTATATAATACTTTTTTATCCAGTCAAATTGGATTTGGTTCAACTAATCCCTCCAATCACGTCAAATTGCACTCGTAAAAGCTTATGGTATGGGATCAGGGGTTGGTGGTTTCTGTCTGGATGTGCAGTGAAAAAAACACTACATCTTTTGTTTTCATTTTGGGACAAAGTAGCTGTAGAGTCTGAACTTTGCACTCCCCCTGTACTTCCAATAACTGAGGTGAGGCAGGTGATGGCCGAGTCCCTCCCACTTTAGTGATTAAAATCAACTCCCCCTTCCATATAGACCCATCCCGGCCACCTATTCTTACTAACTAACACTTTCTTATACATCACAATGCAGGAGCTAAACATGCTCTGGCTGCTTATTCATTGTGTTATCAACAAACAATGTTTAGCCATTCCTGTAACGAATGTTTACCTGGACCGTTGTGCTGCTGTAGGTGAGACGTTTATCCAACTCCAACTGTCTTGTGTATCATTTGAACACGCATGCACACATGAGTAACCAGCCACCAGCGTTCCTGTTTTGAAAGCAACAGCAGGCTTCCCTTACTCTAACAGACTGTGTTGCCACATCAGAGTTTTTCACTGTTGTTATCTGGTAGCCTGATCGCCCCCGGGTCATTATCTTTGGTCACAAACTGACGTCTCTCCATGCCATGGCCACGTCAGCTGGGCTTGACAGGACTTTGATTAACCATTTTGTTACCTCATGTTTTCACCTTTCTTGAAATGATGTGGTGTGGTGGTGAACAGTCGTTACAAAAAAGGTCCCATGCAGGTCCAAATCCTTGGCTCTCTGCACACGTTTGATACAATTTTTGTCCCCGAAATATGAACAACTATGTAAAAATCCTCCACAGTGGTAACAGGTTTAATAGTGAGGCCTAAGACTTACAAAGCTGATGCACCAACACACTTGTATGTGTTTTGTTTTTCACAACCAATGACATCTCACATCATCCCAACTCTCCTTATTATGAATCCCCCCAAAATGGTCCATCTAGTGGTAACATGTCCAGTGTCCAGATGGTCCACCATGGCAGCCTCTTCAGTCTTGAAAGCATCATTTGGTTGGTGCTAAGATTGGCTCTGACCAAACACAAATCATGTGGCTTTATTTCTCTTTAGCAAAGAATAAAAGCACTTTTTAGTCCAAAATCTACGCCAGTGTATCAATGCAGATCCAGAAGTGACGTAGAAATCTACTAAATATGTTGTATTATTTTGCTATAAACATCTTGCCCTTGATCATGTTCTTCTTCAGTGTGTGTAGAAAAGTGGTCATAAAAAGAAAGAATTATCCCTAATTTATCGATCACTGTAACTACACACCAACCTGGTTTTTAAAGCGCTCATTTATCAGCTAACACGGCTCATTTTATGGATTGTGGAAGCTAGAATGCCCTTTGGACCCACCAAGGAGCCTCCTGGGAGTCTCGGAATACTGCTCCTGTCCCATGTTTAGTAAATACAGCCTGAAAACAGATGTGGACACTCATAGATAGCTATCGGGAGGAAAGTGGAACCATCCTGAGGTCATGTTCTACCATGAGAGAGTAACTGAGCACATCATTGAAGCGCTCAACTTGACCCTCTGAGTGAGTTATTGTGAGGAGGTGGTCCTGTCTGAAGGGAGGCCCTGCACTCAGATCACTTACATCCCATGCTACCTGTGGTGCTCCTGGGACGGTCCCGAGAAAGTGTTATGTTGGTAGGTGTAACACAAACTGGTGTTAATATTGCCATCGAGGGAGTACTTTATAGAAGAAAACAACTTTGCTTCAGCTGAAGTCACTTTTAGTGTTTTTCTCATGCCGAATTCGTACAAATTGTCTGTACATCGAGTTCCTTCCTTCCCTCTTTTTTTTTTTTTACCCCTGTGTGAAGTGTTCCCATCATTCACTCAAGGCTTACTTAACCAGCGGAGTGGAGATGAAAGCTTGAGCATTTGAGTACCCCCAAGATCCTTTGATGCCCGACCATGAAGTATGTCTTAGAGCTTTTAGCATTCCTGACTCTGGAAATCAGTCGGAAAAGATTTCCCTTTCTTTTTCTCTTCCCTGTCTCTCTGAGAGCAGCAGGTCCTCACGGTGAACGCTTTCCCTGAATTGAATGTATGTTGTTAGACTGTTGAACCGCAATGCACTGAGTCAGGTACTGCGCACACAGGCTATAGCCACAGCCCGTCTAATCTTACCATGCAACTGCGGGGTATCTACTGAAACCGTTGTAGAAGCGTTACGGGTGAAGGAGCTGCAGAGCGGCTTGTTTGTTGATAATGCTGCAGCGGTTGTGCATTGTTTGCTCCAGATATACATTGCACACACAGGCCTATACGATCGTTTCTCATCTATTTTGAGGACAACTGTCTATTAGCTAGAGTGCCTGGAAAGACAATTTTTTTCTGCCCTCCCTCAGCTTTTCGTCAACTCTGCTGAGATTTGGGTAATGGCTTCCGCTCAGCTTAAGGAACAGCTCTCTATAGTGTGCAGACATAGACGTCTACTTTCCTCATCAAAAAAAGCTGATAGTCCCTGAAGCCTGTGCAGGGCCCTCCAATGGTCTCAGCTGTTGAGGCTCTGGAGAGCATCAGGCCCACTCAGCTGTCTGTTCCCGTCCTGACCCCCCCTCTCTCTTCTAACCACCGGCAGTATAACCCCCACTAGAATTGACAGCATCTGTCATTGTCACTCATTCAGCACTCTTTCTGATGTTTGACCTTTTGGAGAAGGGAATGTGCCAGAGAACTGTAAACACTGTTTGCTTTATCATTATTATTCTCCACTGTTCCACCCTGCTCGCTATACCTGGCGAAATTATTACTGCTTTGCACGGCAGTAAATATCCTCCTTCAACATTAACCGTGGAGCGCAAGACTCAAAGTAGAACGATATATCATGTGTAAGGGTGCTAAAGCAGCTAAATTACCTTGCAGCATCCCTTCTCGTTGACCTTTCCTTTCAGAATTGAAACTCAAGAGACGGACAGTAGGAGCGGATCAGTTCACACCTTCACTCTTGTTTTATTTGAGGTGCTCAGTCATCCACGGGGCAGCGTTCCTCATAGCGGGGGGGAAGTCGTTTGTCAAAGACAGATCCCCCCCAGGGAGCTCTGCTGGATTTAGGGGTTTCCTCCGCTCTTCACAGGGGCACATTTCCCAGAATTACACTCATTCATGATGAGTGAATGCATCCAGAGGAGAGAGAGAGAGAGAGAGAGAGAGAGAGAGAGAGAGAGAGAGAGAGAGAGAGAGAGAGAGAGAGAGAGAGAGAGAGAGAGAGAAAGAAAGAAAGAAAGAAGAGGTGCCTCTCGCCTCCATTCAGCAGCACAGGCCCCTAATCTCTGCTGGGACGGCCCACAATGAGAAAAGGAAGACCGGCACTCACAATCAAGCACCAGCCCTCTGTAATAAAGGGAACATTTCATGGTATAACGCGCACTGCCTCATCTGAAAACCTTTCAAACACTTCAAATACCTCAGATGTTTTTCCAAACCGCATCCATTTGGCACACAGCAGCAGTGGCATTATAATGTCCTCATGTGGCACTTTTGACAGGTTTATGAGTCCACTTTTCAACGATACACATTTGTGTTACTTTTCAACACAGACTAAGCCAGTGACAACATACAGAAGCGTATGTTATGCCAGTGTGTGATGCTATTTACATAATATGGGCTGCAAAAATATGTGTGTAATTCCAAACAAAGACATGAATGTATCATCTCTAAAATATGATCATTCAACTCACAGTTGTTTCATTCAAAATGCTGATGAAGAACCATGAAAGTCAACAAGTACACAATAGTTTTATCTTATAAACTGTGTAATTTGGTACATGTGTTTTTTAATTAATGTTTTTCCCTTGAAGGATTAATTCCACTTTAACACAAGGTTATATTTTGACATGTTCAGCTCAACAGCTGTGCAATTAATTGTAACCTCCAATTAATGAATTGGAATGAATTTTTATGCCTCTGGCCAAGAGTCTGCATTCACTGCTAGTAAAAGCTGAACTCTTCTAAAAATGAAGATCTGGCGTACTAATGGTGAGATGAAATGATGTTGATAAAAGATCCGTACAGAGATGTAAAAATGTTTATTCATAATAGATTTCTTGCTGATGTATTGTAGTACTGTACATCAGTATTAGTTGGCTTTAAGCAATTACAGTCTAACAAATCTGGATGTTTTGCCTTAGTAAATATGTGTTTTGAATTAGTTGTGTGATACAGATTGGTATTGAAATAACGACCTGGGAGAAGTACCTAGGTTGTGTGTGAATGCGCACGTGTGTGTGTGTGTGTGTGTGTGTGACCGTGTGTCTGTGCATGTGTCTGTGTGTGAATGTGTGTGTGTGTGTGTGTGTGTGTGTGTGTGGGTGTGTGTGTGTTGGCTGCATAATTTGTTGCATTAACAGGCTGGCTGGAGGCGGTCTGCAGGATATCTAGCCGCCGGCTCTGTGACCTGATCATCACTTGGAAGAGCACCAACAAGCAACGCTCCAATCATTTACACTTCAAACCTGCTGCAAAGCACAAACAAGCACATACTGTAGTATCATCTGGCCTCTGTCTCCTAACCTGTTCAGTAGGGTGCACCACAACCGGTTACCTAGTTTTCTTTTTTTTCTTTAAAAAAAAAACAGCAAAACAAAGCCAGAGGACATTTTGGTATGGAGCAGCACTATAGCCCTTAGAGGCGCTGGCGCTCTCCTCTTCTAGTGTTGTTGCTAGGAGACAGCGGGTCTAAAATCTGGCTTGGATGAGGTGCACCTGCTTTCGCGGGGTCTGGCACATTTTGGGTGTCTGCACACACTCAACACATGGGAGGAAGAGCTGCTCTGAGCTTCTCCCTGGTCAGATAATTGATCTGATTGGAGTTAAATCTACACTGACACATGTGCAGGTGTGTTCAGCCCATACTGTTCTGTACACAAAAACTACAACACATCCTTAGTCTAAGTCTTTCTGTGAGTGAGTACACACTGCATGAGCTGAGAAAGTCGATAAAGGACAAAAGGATTTGAAATCAATCAGTTTATGTGATTTTTGAAGCGGAGCAGTCGCACAGTTAACATCTCAACACATTAGGTCTCTAAAAATTAAGAAAAGATGCTACTTTTCTATGTGCAAAATGGATCGGTTGCAGTGTAATTCTGCCAATGTGTGATGTGAGCTGAGGTGATAAAAAACCCTTACTTACTTGTGATATAACTACATGTTTGGCTTTAGTGTTATAATCTCCAGTTGCTTAACTGTTGACCACTCGGCTGGGACAAGACAGCTGCTTACTGTGACCCTGAGAGTGTCAAGAGGGGTTTCAATGTACAGGCCGGCCGCTGTCATGTGGGAAAACTATCACAGCCCTGCACAGCATACCTTAAATACCCCCCCAACACCTTTCCATTTGCTCAGACACTAGGCTATTAATGGGGGAGGGTTAGAAAATAGACATACACACCTCTTTACACACCAGTAAAACAAAGCCCTGTACTATGCATCAAGTGATGACTAAAATAGAACACAAGCATCACTTTTTTTCCCCTCCTTCCCTTGTGTCTGTGTGTTGCTATGTGTGTCTGCCGGGCCCCACTGTAATGTATGTGCATGTGTCAGACTGGAACGCCCCCAGCTTTCAGTTTGGATTGGAAGATGATCAGCTAGGGCTCGACGGGGACCAGGGGAGGGAACCAAAAGCCAACAGCCAATAAACACGTCCGTATCCGCAGCACTTCGCAGAGTGTTAATTGTGCTGTGGGTCATTAGGCTGAGCACATGGCATATTTCAGACCTGGCCATCTCTCTTCCACAGGCTTTGACCTTCTGCCGCACCCTGGGTAAAAGCTGGACACGGGTGCTAGCAACCAAAACTGACTGGTGTGAGCCGCCAAAGCCTAAAATGATCACTTTTTGCATTAATAATCATGAGGGCAACTGATATAGTGGCCGTGTTGCCAGATATGTACTGAAAACCTTCATTTAAGTTGGATTTCCTGCTGCTTTAAATGCCGATAATATGTATTACAGTTAGTCTGATTTCAGGATCACTATTTATAGTTTAGACCTTGGACATGCAAACATTTTGCCAAGGTCTTTCTGAAAAGCCTCTTTAATTTTTTTTTGTTTCCCAAAAACTGTAGTAAATGTAGAAAATCTCTTCAATTTGTTCTATTGAGCATGTGCATTCTGCTCAAACAGCTCCCACCATTGGCTTTGGACAAAATGACTTCACAATCATTAAATACTCTTGAACGAAGGTTTCCTCTCTACAGCTAAAGGTAAAGAGGAAACACAAAATATGTTTTCTTAATGACAGTGTGTGCGTTTAAAAACAGCAAAACTGGTAAGACACTTGAGCTTTTAAAGGAAAAGGAAAATGAAAAAAATGAAAAACTAAATCTGACGTGAGAAAATGAATTCTTCCTGTTATCTACGGTATAATGTATCAATCCAACTAGATTCAGTGTGATTTTAATATTGTTTGGAATTCACTGTTGTAGCTCACAGTGACAATGATGCACCGAAAAATAAAAAAATCTGAATTTGAACACCAAGGTTACTCACAATAATGTGAATGTATTTTTCCTTCTGCAGGTGCACACCTTTGTAGAAAACGAAAACACAGTTTTGAAAACATTTTTTCTGGGAACATTTTGCCACATTTCTGACAGACTCCATCTCCCCTCAGCACACATAATATACCCTATATACGAGTGTTCTTCATTTTTCAGTTTGTGTGACTTAAGTTTATATGAATTCACCTCAAAACCTTGCCTGATGTGACAATTATCCAATCTAATTATATTGGAAACATTCACTATATGTGTTTTAATCAGCTGTTTTGCTCACTCGAGAAATAGTTTGTGCTTGTGGATATTTAGTTGTTGTTGTTGTTTTGTATCGAAATATGAATTATTTTAAAATATTCAGCAGCAGAAGCAGTAAAAGCAGCAAAAATACATCACTAATGATCACACCTACTGTATCCTGATCCAAACAGACACACACTTTAGCATCTGAAACTACTTTTTTTTAATGATTATCCAACCATTTGAGTTTGAAATTAAAACACGTCACTATCAGTTCAAATCTCAACAATACATAGTGGGATTTTCTTTACTACAACACTATTTACCGCAGCCAAATCCTGTAATCGGTGAAACACATTTTCCTGAAGGGGGCTCCAGAAGGATTCCCTTCTTTTAAATTGTAGATTGGGGGCCAAGAAAAAAGAGGAAAAAAGGTTGGTTTTGTGACCCTTTTACCTTATGGAAGCCATCAAGATAATTTACAAGCCCACTCAGGTCAATGGGCAGCTCCATTTAAGATGCTCGGTGATGGGGAGAGAGTACAGTAAGTCTTCAGGGAGGGCAGGAATCCTCTGCTCTGATCGTTTGATGTGTCTGGTCTGGACCGGGGAAGACGATACTTAAGGCGTGTGTGATGGGTGGTGATGCCCGACGGCAATTTGTTCCTCCAGTTTTTTGGGAACAACAATCCAAAAAACCTGCCCCATTTGGAGGATTTTTTTTTGGTTAATGTTTATTTGTTCAGTGGAGCTTAAGGGATGCAGGGGCAGAGTAAAGTAAAATACATATAAGGGCCTGGAGCCTCAGACCTATTTCATTCAATATCTCCACCGCTCCAGGGATTTTCCACCATAATGGGTGCTGCTGAGGGGGTCATCTTCTTTTATTGTGATGATACTGACACTTAAAGAAAAGTATCACTCACTTGTGTTTTTATTAATAGATACAAATGGCATGCCCAAAGTTCCCTTGGAGGACTGTCCAACACACAAAAAAAAACTATCACAAGAATAAGAAAGAATAAAAAAAAACTTCTTACACAGCTTCTGAGAGCTTATCAGTTAGGTGTTGAGCCAATTTTTCTGTAGTACAGACTCGAAAGAAGCTGACTACAGACACCTCTCTTGTAAACCTGAGTACAACACTGTTTTTGACAAGAAATCCGTCCAGCATACCCCATAGAACTGAAAATATATCCAGTTTTAAAATACATATTTTCCAAAATCATACTTTGGAGGAAAACAAAAGTTTTACACACTTGCCTCTGATCTTTAAAAACAATTTTATGTTAAATCTCCATTATTATTAAATTCTGAGCGGCTTGCCCACAAAGGACCGTCCAAAAGAGCAACGCTGTGCCACCACCTTCCTCCTTGGTCTCTTTCTAGTTTGGTAAGATGTTTTCAGGATGAAATTCTTATTTTTACAATATCATTCAATCATAAGCCAGCAGGTGATTCCTGATCTTTCGACTCCATTCCGTCATGTTAAGGAGGTCGGACAGAAGCAACATTTTTGTTATTGTTTCTGAGTCATGGAATGGTTGCTTTACTTAACAACTTTTCAACTGAGCCATGAGAAGTGTGACTAAGCTCCTCTGTCTTCAGTTCAACCATCCCCTCATCTACCCAGCGGCTATAAAGGAGCAGGGCTTATTGTCCAGTCAGAAATGAGACGAGAAGGCCACAGCATTAGCCTGGGCTCAGGAGATTTGAATTATTACGTCCCACACATAACACTGCCCAACTTGACTGGGGTCTATGACCTTGTATCCCATGGCTGATTACCAAATGCATGAGCATTGCTGGACCACAGCTGCAATCCTGTTTCCAACACTAAGGTGAAAATAATGAACGGCGCAAAAGAGGATGTTTGTTTTTGGTCCACATTGGCTTCTACTCCGTGCGCTGTTTTTCAAGGAGCCTTTCATAACAATGTTTCCTGCAGCCTTCAATTTAATAGGTAGTGCAGCAGAGACCAAGGGTCCTTAGTGTGCAGGGCCATTAAGACTTTTTTTCCATGTTTGCTCGGGACTCTCGTTCTCAAGCACTGAAATCTATTTTTGCATTTGCAGCACAGGAATAAAACAATATACAATCCTTCCTCTTTGCATTTCTGAAGGAAACTCACAGATTAATACTCTCCCTCACACTGATAGCGTTTACATTCTATTGTCTTCTTCAGCAGCTACGGAGAATTTTAGCTGTTGAAATTCAGTTTATGTCCAAGTTGCAATTCCACTTGACATTTCCATTCATGGTTTGAACCTCTGGGGTGATTGTGGGTAAATGACAGATCAGCAATGTCAAAAGACAGCGTCTTTGTCTCTGTGTTGTCTGAGGAGGCTGGTTGTCAAGTGCCACTCCCACATCCTCTGCTCCCACTGTGGCCCCAGCCTTTTAACCTTGACTTCTTCAGCACTGAACAGTATTTCCAACAGACGGTGCAGAGTGCCGTGGTGGTTTGCCTTGATGTCGCAATCAATCTCCTTCTGCACAGCCAACAGGGACATTTCACACTACGGCACGCAGAAATCAAACACCGAGCAAGCTACCTCCAATTCCAAGGAGGCTCATTCGGTTTGACTGTTACATGTGGTATTGGCAAATCTTAGAAGATGTTTTATCCTGCCAGAGAACCAAGTGGGACATAAAGAAAACGTGACGAGTAGTACAGAGTATAAGTAAATATTTTCTTGCTACTAGACTGAACAAATATGTTCTTTTATAGGTTGGTAAAAAGCTGTTGGATACTTTAAAACATGTCTTGGTTGAGCTTAGATAAGAGATGGAATTAAGGTCAAGATTTCAGAGATATAAGGAATGATAATTTCATTTATTTTACACATTTACTGTGTATATTGCATAAAAGGATAGTCAAGGACAGAACTTAAAAGGTGGAGTCAGCTTTTCTGGAGAATGCTTGTTGTCAATTTTTTATTTTTTTTTCAAAAATCAATGAACGATTCTCTCTGTACTGTGTGAAACTGAAATGTGTTAATTCACAGCCGAAGCACCGTTAAATGGCATGTTGCTAGCTACGGTGAGGAGATATTCACTGATTTTGACAGCAAGTGAACCTTTAAGGTTCCTTCAAAAGTGTCTTCTCCAGCATTGGACTGAATCTCCCAGCCTGTTCAGCTAATTTGAACTTCATCAACAATAATTAGAGAAATGTCTTTTTAATTTTTTTATTGTATCTGTACAGGGCACCTATTAGATAGATTGGTTTCGGCAACTAAAGCTTGGTCTTAAAACGTGGTTGATTGTGGCTGTGAATAAAAAGGGTATATAGGTTGGATAAAAAAAAAGTAAAACCTGGACCGACCCCAAACACTCTCGAGTCATGTAACAGTTTCCAGAAAACATAAATAAATTACTGATTATGACTGTCTATAAGGAGAATGTCTCATGTTACCCCTCCCTTGCAGGGTGTGTTATGGTTGCACATTCCCGTTTGAGGTTTGGGCTGGCAGCCATAGAGGAGGACGGAGTGGGAGTCCAACTGCTGTGGACTGGATTCATGTGTCCCGCGTGCTCTTCCCCTCACCTGCCAACCAACACCTCATTCCACGGGTTCCACTGAGGTCAGTTCCTAGGTCGCATGGGTATCTTACTACTCTGAGTCAATAAGAGAGGAACGTGGAGCTTACCTACAGGTGTGAATCTGACTCATGACATTTGTCTGATACGGTGTCATTCACAGCGAGGCGTGAGAGCATCCATAACATTTCCACCTGCTCAAGTGTCATTGAGAAATACAGTGTGTGTACAGTAGTAGCAGCATGACCCCTGACCAAATGAGAGGCAGATAGAGTGCCATATCATGGATTTCCACAAAATCAGCAAAAAGAAATGCAAATAATACAATAATCTATATTAAAAAATGGAAAACATGTTGCTTATTCTCCAGTCAGGTGAATGGCATAGAAGAAAAGGGAGCAACAGGATAACTTAGCTGAAAGAACGCCATCAAACAGTGATAAACTCTTCATTCTTCATCATCGCTCCAGACTTATTATGAGACTACTACAAAGGTAATGCATTTCTAAAAAAAAATGTAGTAGTTACTGAAAAACAAAAAATAACTATGTAATACTCACTTAAAAAAAATATTAAAAAAACATATGTAGTAGGTAATGCAGTACTATGTATTAGTTACTAAAAAATACATATGTAGTATCTTATTCATGTAGTAGTTTCCAAAAGCAAAAAAAGTGTTACCCTTTAAAGTTTAATTGAAAATGTGTGATGATGAGAAATGGATGGATAGAAATGCACTTATTGACCAGTGAACACTAAGCAAACAGTAACATCCATAATGAATAAGCAGTTCTGTGTAAGGATACTAGTAAAACCTACCTGGGGATTTTCTTGAAACAGTAGGCCTACATAACAATTAAAAAGTAAAGGACCCCCTTCTTTTTTTGTGAACAATTGTTTTTTATTTCAAATTCACAAAACAAAACATTGTAATAAACATTTTACCCTTGTAAAGGACCCCCTTCTAAGAAAAGAAAACTAACATTTAAAGTATATGCTTATCAGAGGATCCAAGCTATGGATCCATTAGCTATAGCTATTAGTTAGCTAATTAAAAAGGCTATTTTAGCAAATAAGCAAATTTTGCTTCTTATAAAACATGGTGAGACAATCTAGTGTTTACAATGAGACAATGTTGGCTAGCTTCTGAACACTTAAATTATCAGATGCATCAGTGTGGAAATGATAAAGTATCTCTGTGTAAAGCACCACAGACAACAAACAAATCTTTTCCACTTGATTTAAACCTGAAAACATGATGTTTGTGTCTTTATGTATTCCTGCCTCTTAAAATGCATCCCAGTTGGGCACATGTTGTGTGCAAATATGCTGAGTGCTTTAAGTGCCTTTAAGCCTGTTCATGTTTAACCTACGTTTTTGGACGTCATGAAATACCAAAGTCTGCAAACTCTAAAAACCTTCTTATATCTTAAATGGAGATATAAGGGAAGTCTTTTATGGATGAATGATTTTTTTTTGATGTTCATGTTATAATCATAGCCGGTACATGGGGCTGCAGTAAGAGAAATACTTGAGTAGTTTCATCGGGGCAACGTTATGGCAGCTCTGTCCTTCTCTTTATTGGATTTGGAGAAGTTTACATTCCAGCAAACCTCAGCCAAAAATATCCAAGATAGCTGCACTGAATAGCTTCTGTCATACCTGTCCAATGTAAGCTAAACATCCAAACGTTTATGTTAGAGTGAAATAATAGTCTGCTCTTACATTTTTCCTTATCATATTTAAAATGCTCAGTCATCAGCTCTACACTGCACTATAATGCAGTTTCTTCATATAGACAAATATCTTCTCCATGGATCATCAAATGGTAAGGTTTGGTGATACATTTAGCCTGGGGCGTATAGCTTTTGCCTCAATCTTTTTGCACATTCTCATGTATCTTAACTGCATATGTAACACCAAGTTCTTGGTTCTAATCTAGTTGGTTCTAACCTTCCGAAACCGACCCCTTAAACTGCACAGGCTGAAAGTTCGACCCGAGAAATGTTAAATAAGAACAACCGAGATGAACTTTGGAATAAAAAAACTACACACCTCTCTGAAGTTAAATGGCAAAAGAAATCTCAAGGTTTTAAACATTTCTCTCAGGAAGAAAACCTTTGCCCTGAACACCCAACTCCATTATCCAATCTTCTTTTCTGTAGAAAACTGTGCTGAATTGGAACTGTTATGTCAGTTTTCATTTTATTTAAAGTCATTCTTGCAATCTTGTTTCCAATTTTCTGTGCGTTGTCCTGATCCCTGTGATAAATGTTTTGTGAAAATAGGAGAAGTGGTGCAGCGATCACCTTTGCAACTTTTGGCGCTTTTCCACTGCACATGTAGCTCGACTCGACTCAACTCGACTCGACTCAACTTGGTTTGGTAGCAGCACGGGTCGTTTTCCACCGCAAATAGTACCTCCTGAACGTGGGCGGGGTTGTCGTAAGGGGCTGAAAGCCTACTCCGGAGCAAAGTAGCAAAGCAGAAATTACGAGCAGTTGTTGCACTATTAACTGAACCAACCGCCAAAAACACGGATGAAAAATGTTTAAGAAATACCCCCCTTGTATCTGTTTGCTAAAAGAAGTAGAAGAATATTGCTACGGGCCATTAAAAGGGATGGTTGTTGTCCCGATGTGTGACTCTGCCACACAGTCAGCTGTAGGGATGCGTCACGTACATCCCTATGCACGTAAACACGGGCATGATAAAGTTGACTGTTTAGTGCTTGTTTCAGGATACGTATTTCAAATGCAAGCCGTGTCTCAGCCTGAATATTTTATTGAGGTAATCAGTTCAGTCCGAGGCTTGTAATGTAATCGCTCGCTATCTCTGTCCCAGCTGGCTACTATTTAGCCTAGCTGCTAGCTGCCCTACATGTCTCCTCTTGTATGTTAAAAGTAACTTCCCCAACAACCAACACTGGGTGAGCTTAGCGAATATATGGAGAAAAATTTGGATCTGTGATACAATAGTCTCTGGCCAATCAGTGGCCGGCCGTCTGCCGACGTCACCTTTTAGCATCGGCTCAGCTCGCTTGGAACCTAGAGCGAGGCGATACCAAAAAAGCAGCCGCTACCAGGTACCAGGTACCATGAAATTGCGGTGGAAACGCCAAAAATGCGAGTTGAGTCGAGTCGAGCTGATACCATGCGGTGGAAAAGCGCCATTTGACATTTTGCTGCATCAGTAAATGTTTAAAGAACCAGAAACACCAAAGACAGACAGTTTGATCCATAACCTTCATGTTCCTTCTTACTCTAAATGTTTGCATTTAACTGTGTGGAGGCTTAAACAGAAACTAGACTACAATCTGAACTAAGGCCAGATGTTTGGACCACCGTGTTACAGAATAGTGACACCAGGATGACTTTGAGTACTTTAGTCCACTTATCCCAGCAGGAAGTGAAGGGCTCCTATGATTAGTCTAATTTGGCAGAATACTTGTTTCAACAGCATCCCTCAACACCATAGCTCCTCCATGAAACACTCTTATACACTTCAATCAAACAGAGAGTGAGAAGTGAGTTATTTTCTGATTTACTTAATTGTCTGATTCACGCTGAGAGACAAACTATTCTAAATAGAAATGTATAATTAAAGCAAGTAAGGATATCTCCAACTCTGCTCTACCAGTTATGATCATTTTGGTTTTAATCAGTTTCTTACAAGTCACCCAACTGTATGGACGTGCAAGACTAAATTGCTGGAGTGACCCTTTAAATTGTTGAATTCAACAATGCTCGGACATCTGAGGACATTTCAGATCATACAGATAGAACAAACAAAGTATTGTCCATCTCAATTGTTTTACTATGCAACAAAAAGGTAAAAGTGTCTGTAAATATGCACTTCATATCAAATTTGATGGAATGTCAAGTGTCAAGTCCATGCAAATGTAACTTAAATAAATAGATACATGTATAAGCTATACTTTGGTTTAGCTGGTAGTAAGATAGCCATTGGATGATTTAATAGTAGGCCTATGTGGGCTTCAACAAGCAAAACCTCATAAATGTATATACACTGAGCATTGGTCGGTCTCTTCCTTCCGGTCTGGGAACAAGATGCCAACACAAATGTAGGACCATGTGTGAACCCAGCCCGTACCACCAGCCACATGTGGACATCTCAGGGCTCCTCTGATAATAGGAGTTAATAAGCACAACAACCTAATTACACGTAATAATGGAGATGACTAGCATGTCTCAATAACACAGAGGGGGGCCTTCAATGAACAATGGCGTCCATCGCTGGCGGGGTGGAGACCTCCTGACTGTGACCCTGACACATTCACCCACATCAAAAAACTGCAGACAAACACGCAGGCGTTCCTTTCTTCTTCCCCTTTCTTTCTTTTTTAACTAATCAAGAGGCCAGTCCTCATGATGGTTAGTCTTAATTGACACTGGGAAAATACTGGAGGCCTACCAGGTCACACACTATACAGATGTCCCCCAATAAACACAACAGAGTAGAAAAAGTGATACACTGTATACAGACAAACACCAAAGATTAATAATCAGTATGATTGAGGACGTTATAAATTAGGCCAGTTGGCATGGGAATCTTGTGTTGTGGGCAGTTATTTTGGAGGGAGTTTCATACATATTTTGTGAAACATACGGTAAACTAAACTAACCTCACAGCATCTGTTGTGAAGATTTTCCCCACACATCATATAGGTGAATAATGCAAATAGGTGGATCATCTTCAGTACACCATGCGCAAGCAGTCCTCTGTTTTCCAAATGTGAGCATTTTCTGTTATGCTGGACCTGACCATCAATTAATTGTTAAAAAAAAAAAAAAAAAAAAAAAACTTCTGCACAAGTGGTTGATCCTAACCTGTTGTGCACTCTGGCCGCTCTGCCTTCAGGCCATGGTTAACAATGTGCCCGTTTCATGTCAGGAACAAAAGAGTCATATGTTCAGGTTGTGGGAATTCCAAGCCCTTAACCTGGTCATTAAAGTTGTCTTGTAATGAAACTCAAGCTTCACCTTGACTGAAGGATAGTCCCAGTAAAAAAAGGAAAGAAAAGGCATGCTATACATGCTTAGCAATATGCACGTTCATACGTGCACTCGTGCAGTATTATTTTTTTCAAATGTTTTAAAATCTCAGGTTGAAGATTCCAAGATTGTTAAGCAAGAACCAACATATCATCCATGCATATGTTTAAGTCACGTGCACTTGAATGTGTGTGTTTCTTTCCCTGCAGCTACTTCTGTTTCTGGCTTTTCTCCAAGCTACCGTGTGCATACAGAACATTTCCTCTAACAAGCTGATTTATTGGGCTGCACAAGCATCATACAAACCCAAACCGCATGTGTGCTAACCCTCTTTTATTTCCTCAGGGTGACTCTTTTCCGGCCTCTCGTGCCCCTTATAGAAATATGCATGAGGTTGTGGGGTCACCAAATTCATTGCAGAGAAGGTGCTACAAGCGAGAGCAACTCGTTTGATCCCCGTATGGTGCTTGTTTCCAATAAATTAACCAGCAATCGAGGCTATTTAGTTTGGTTGGGGGCCATTTGCGCAGGCATCATTAACTGACCAAATTCAGGTATTTATGGGAAAACGTGAGTTTTGTCCTTATTGAAGCTCTTTGTAGATGGTAAGTGTGCAGTGCAGGGGTCCTGCTTCAAACTGCTGTGACTCAGTACCCGGATGATGAACTTTGAGAGGTTAAACGAAAAAGTATAGTTACTTTTTTTAATGAACACAGTGCAGAGGTGATGTTTCTTTTCCACTTCAAAAGCCCTTTAGTTTCTCATATAAATGAAAGGCATTTATTGCAAACAGAAGCCTCTGCCTCATTCCTGTCTCAATACATCAGTCACTTTGTCAGGGTTTGAGTTGAACTGCTTTACCGTCATTATGTCCAGATGCCAAAATACATCATAGTTTTTCAGTAATAAACGAGGCTAGTCCATATGGTAAAATGTTATATAAGAGACTCAACTGAACCTTGTTTACAATGTACACCTTTAAGCAAGAGCTCTATATGCAAACACCCACCACAAGCCCACCACTTCCCTGTCATGCTATAACCTTAGACGATGCTTCCTCGCTCTCTCTCTCAAGCGCTACTGTAAGGATCAGAATGGGAGACTTCGACACCTTCTCTTCCTCCTCCTAAGTTGCCGATGTCGTCAATGGATTTCACATAGCAGACAGAGCTGCCGTGAAGTCATCCGCCCCACGCTCCATTACAGGTGGTCAAAGCGTCTGTCTGCTCGCCCACGTCACTGCAGCCTTTGAGCTTTTCCTGTGAGCTCGAGCAGAGGAGGTTTCCATGAGGAGGAACTATCATCATCATCATCTGGCCAGACTTCGTCTGCCGGTTAACCATGTGTTTGAACAAAATAATATGAGAAAGTCCTGATGTTGAAGTTCAACTCGACGCAAAAATATTATTGGCATTCAAGTCTGAACATTAGTTATATTTATTCATATTTCAACATTTTAAAGGTGCCAGTAGAGTTTCAGAGGAGGCAGCGGTTTTGTTTACATTCGCAGAGCCTGCAGTTAGTTTCAAAAAATATGTTTTCTCCAGATGTTATTCTTAGTGTTTAACTATTCTATAATCATGAATCAAAACTTTTAGTTATTTTGAGGCACCTGGAACCAAATGTAAGACTAGAATGTGTGTCAAAAAATAGTGGGCCCTGCTGATGTAAACAACAAAAGTGAAACAGTAACTTTTCACTTCACTTTCTAACTCCACACAATGTTTCAGGGATCCAATTTTCCTTTAAGGAAAGTCTGTTTATTTTGTTATAATTTACCTTTGATTTTTTGATTTCTCTGACACACCCAAAGTTACTCAGTGCACCTTTAAATACTCGTGTGACTGTGCCTTATGATTGATACATGTGTACGTTGAATTGGGTGCTTATTGGTGCAAGAATTTAAAAACAATGCAGATCAAATAATACATCAATTAGGTGTTTGACCATATGAATGCTACAAGTATGACATTTAATCATTAAAAATGTGTTTTATCCAGCCGTACAAACTCAGCAAACAACAAACTAGCGCTCTTCAGACCCTGTGGCCTCAAGGGGGAATTTCTCCCCCATATTTTGACAGTACCGGCTGCGGCTGCTCGTCCGTTTCTGCGTATCTGTCTCTCCTGTTCGTGGGATCTGCTCATGTAGTAGTGATACGCAGATGATTTACAGTAGTGAGGAAAAGCTGGGACTTAAATGGGACACCACGGGGGCTGACACGTTTGGAGTAGGAATAGTATGTGGCATAATGGTCGGATGTGTAGGCCTATGCTATATCTGAACACAGGTGTAAGATGTCTACTTGTATGCGGCCCAAGCTTATCCCTGTATATTTGTCCCTGCGTGTGTATGTGTGTGTGTGTGTGTGTGTGTGTGTGTGTGATATGTAACGGCAACTTTAGCCAACAGTCCGTCTCCAGA
Organism: Hyperoplus immaculatus; assembly: GCA_949357725.1. Lineage (NCBI taxonomy): Eukaryota > Metazoa > Chordata > Actinopteri > Uranoscopiformes > Ammodytidae > Hyperoplus > Hyperoplus immaculatus. The sequence goes on from OX442369.1 coordinate 6,199,665, forward strand.
TTCACCCTCTTAAAATGGGGGAAGTCAGCGACATACAGTTTCTTGGAAACAGGAGTGGCTGTTCAGTGTAGTTTGCTAAGTTAGGACCCATCTGCCTTTACACACACCCACACACACACACACATACACACACACGCACACACACACACACACCCACACATACATACACACACACACACACACACACACACACACACACACACACACACACACACACACACACACACTCAGCTGAGATTTATGAAGCTCTTTTCTGGAATGTGGAGCTCGCTCAACAATTCCTCACAGAACTCGCGTTGCAAGTTAAAAAAGACACTAAAATGCCAAAAATTAATTTGGGTCACGTGTTCGACTTAGGTTATCGAATCAAAGGTCCTTAAAGGGTAAACAGTGCTGTACACATGTTATTACTTATGACCATAAACACCCAGTACTATTACATTACACCTTAAACACACATGAAAGACTTAAATTATGCTAAATGATACGTTTGGAAATCAAAAGCTATATTGTAATAACAATAATACTCAAAATGTGGCTCCTGAATCAATGGAAACCCCTAAAAGACCCAGGCTGATGTACTGTAGGTTAAATTAAACCACAACAGTCTGCTGCAGCGTGCGTCACATATGGATGGAAGGTCAGTTGAGTGTGAACACTGCCCTGATATGGGAGGCTGAACTTTCACGGCACTGGTTTGAATATGAATGAAAAGTTTGCTGGAGTGACACATGTCATACGAAACATGACATATATGCTTCATTTGGGGAGATTTTTTTCTATATCCACGGGCAGAGGTCAGACATATTTTGAATATAACTCATATTTTGCTCTTGAACTTCACACCAGGGGCTTGTTACGCATGGTTTGGAGGGGGGTCGGGGTGAGGTGCTGGGGGAGTGGAGAGTGATGGTCACAGTATGTCCTGTCCTGGCCCCTCTCTCATGTAGAGAGGGCCGGCTTGCTGACAGCGGAATGACATCACCATGGGGGTCCCTTTGTCCCCCATTTTGGGAGCGTTGAAATTTTGCACACAAAGGCTGCACGGCGCTGCTATCTCCCAGATCTGAGTGGACGCAGCACTTTTGAAAATCCCTAACAAGATTAAACCATAGCGCAATCAGCTGTCAGTCCGCGGACACTGTGTGCTGCTTCTCAGAACTGCACATAGGATCTAAGCCCTGCTGTGTAATGTGAACACGCACTGGGCCACATCCAAAACTATAGGTGGTTCAGGGAAAGTTTGTCAGATTTATCTTCCTAATATAAAGCCTTCCTCTGCTTTAGCTGTGTATTTGTCTATATGTCTGTGAGAATAACTCATAATTATACACATTTCTATGGCATAATTATATAATAATAACTTTTTAAATGTTAAAACAGATGCCAATAAGTCAATATTCCTGTCTTGACTTAATTATGAGGAAAACATTGTATTAGTAAAATTGTATATGTTCTCATGATAGTTTCAAGTTTGTTTTTATCTGTTGGTGTCTGTGTTTATGTTAGCTGTACATTCTCCCTGCCTGCAGGAACTTTAGGTGCGTTGGCTATATCTCTTGATGCATTATAGCACCCTTAACAGCTGCTGACTACACATAAATCAAGGCCTTACAAGTGATTTCCTTTATCCTCTTTAATTTCAAAGAAATTTCCTGTGGATGTTGCTGCCGCTGTCGTCCAGATGTGTGTGTCTATAGAATCTCACAATTTTTTTTCAGAAGATGACATAACTCAGAAAGGAGAGGGCTCACACCATGTGAATGAACTCCAGTGTTGCAAAGGGGGTAAGCTCTCAGTGTAACAGCATATGTCAGGACTTTTAACAGCTCGTGTCAAATTTTCTTGTTGTGCAATTGCTACGGTAGACTCTTTTTGGAATGAGACGGTGTCATTTTGTCCGGATACAAACAGCCTATCACTGTGAGGCTGGTCTTCCCATGATACGTCTCATCGTGTCAATTTAATGTTTACCGGGCTTTGACTTCCACGAAGCCATGTCAGTGTGTGATGCAACTTTCATCAACAGAACTTAATATAGAAGCAGCACAATGTAAACCTCTTGGAGTAAATGAAAAGGCATTGTCATTTCTTTCTTCAAATGAACAGTTAAATATTAAAAAGGGTTAGGGTTAAATTAAATCCAATGTAACAGCCAATATTGTTATATGCTACGATAATGTTTAACTTGCCAATAGCGTAATCGAATTTCTTAACCAATAACGTAATAACATTTTGCCCATAATTTTGGCCATAAAATAATGATTGGGTGGTTCTTACATTGTGGCCGGGTTTCAGATATGTCTTAAAAATGTAATAACTGGAGCCGATAATGTAGGTTAATGTTGGTTATGTTGGTTAATAAGTATTACATTTTCTTACTGTTGCCTCTTTCAAATACCTTCTTACAGACCTGACCACACGAACACCCGTACTCTACCTATCATGGGCATATAGATATTAGTTAAGACATTTTATTATGTTATTGGCAGGTTATTACATTATTGTCTTTTATTATATTAAAAATGGAAAATGTATTACGTTATTGGAAGTTATTACGTTATCGGCCGTTGTTACATTATTGGCTGCTATACATCCAATTTATCCCAGATTCAACCACCTAGTTATTGTGACAGTCTAAACCTCCAAGGGAATGCATTTAATTTAAAGTGTCTTCCTGAAAAGAGTCTTAAATGAGTGCCTACGACAATCTGTGTCAAGGGGAGGGGGGAACTCTGATTACCTCAATTGCTGTTCAATGCTCATTTGTTTCCAGGCGACTTGCTTTGTGTTTGTGTGCTCTGACCGTAAACAATGCACATCTGATGACATGTGCATGCATATATTAACGTGCATATTCAATAGGCCGAGAGCCGTTCGAATTGATATAATGGCATTAGTGGTAATAATAAGATTAGTTCTGAGACAATTGAGATGATTTCCTTCAAGCATGTCATAAGAAGATGTTCGAGGTAATTTAACATGAAACTAAATCTAATGGCCGTTATCTCAATGTATGTTGCACTTAAAAATAAATACTGAATTACCATGTAGAGAGCTGAAGTGAAAAAGGACTTTCAAGGATTTGTTCCAGAGGGGAAACCAGCTCATTCAAAACCCCATTGACTTTTGTAACCATGCTAACTGCTTATACAGCCTTGGAACAGTCAGTCATAACAGTAGTCTTTCGAAACACTATCCAATATTGTTGCTTGAGCATGTGTTTTTTTAGCAGCCATTTACTATTCGTACTATATGGCACCAGCTTGACTGAAGAGGTGAGTCCATGAGTTGCGACTAGCGAGAGAACTGAATGCTGTTCAGGTTTTTAGTTAGTTTGATTGATTGATTGATTGATTGACAGCATATCTTAAACTGAGTTAGTGTTAAGTATAAACATTGTCATGAACTGGGCCTGTTCAGAAGAAATCAACATACCAGTACATATTTTCTGACTTTATAATCAGAGAGTTTATGAGTTGTTTTTCTTGTTAATGTGTGCATTTATTCACGTAAAATGCACCACTTTCTTCCTCAGAGAATATACAAGTTTCTTTCTCGTAAATGAATGAATCTTTAAATCCGATTTTTTTTCTCAAAATATAATCCCGTTTTATACCTTTTATGGTCTCAGAATGCTATAATAGGGTAAGGTATCTCTATATTTACTCCATCTAAATTAGATGATCAATTCAAATTAGTAAGACATGTTTAACAATGAGTTTTAAGTAGTGGAGTCTCTCCTTTAATTTTGGACCGGAGACATTAAGCAGGGGATGAGCTGACGTGAAGACCTTAATGAGGCCGCCCAAAACAATGGGAACACAAATAGGTCAGCTTTCCTTAATGCTGGTAAAGAGCTGCCTTTATTAGTGAGGGCATTTTCATTACTAACAAAAGGGTGTCACTTGGCATTTAACTTAAATTGTACACATTCAAGTCATGTGCCACCGTGTGAGACACCAGTCCTTTTTATAATTGCCAAACATAAGTGGTGGGGAAAATAAACACCAAGTTGAAATAAATACAATTTATGCACGCTGCTGTAATGTGCAAAGTTGGTATTTTTTTTTAAATCACTGCTCTGATTGAAAATAATGCTTCCAGTCCCGGAGTCTCTGGTTGAGGGTTTAACCTCTGTAGACTGGAGGTTAACACCACAACTGCAGGATCTAATCTGGGTCTTTGCATAATTAGAAAGAAAATGAATGTGGAACAATTTAGGAATAATTAGCAGTGGAGAACTCCTTTCTTTTTATACTTTTTTTGGTGGGGCAGTGTGGTGAACATCTGCACGTGTGGATCCCCTAAACACACTGTCAAATAATATGTTTAATGTTCTAAATACTACCTTTCTGAAATATTTTGAAATGTGAGACTCTAAAACCAAAAGAGAGCAAATTAAAAAAATTACAGGAGGATTGGAAGTTGGGTCTCCTCTAATGTCACCCGTGTCAAAATCCCTACAAACAAGTCTTTGGGAATTCAAAGACCCATCGCTGTATGGATGACCTCTCCACCCCACTGACCTCGACACAGTCGTCTGTAGATTCAGTCGAGCGAGTCAGACCCGTGTCAAGCCACGCGGTTCATAGGTGAGAATAAGACCAGTGCCATCCTGGAAATTAGACCAAACTAATTGTCCATCAGTCCACTTTAATTACAGTCCAATCAAAAGTGAGTCTAGCTCACCCGTTCCAGGGCCATGACACCAGCCATGGGTGGGGGGTTTGGGGGTTATTATGGATGTACAATTAAATTATGTATGCAGCAGTGCACTGGACACAAAAGCAAATTCCCACTTTAATTAACAAACAAAGACCTTCTAAACAAGAGGAATGTAGGCCTACTGTAGTTGGGTGGGAGAGACTTTTCCCTAAAAAGGCCTGAGTTTGTGTAGCATATTGCATTTTTCCAGAAAAATAATATTTACCTCATCAATTTATCCAGCAAATTGATCAATCTACCACTAAGTCTTAATTTACTCAAGCCACCATGTGTTGTCTTCCAATACATTCACTGAAATACATCATAGACAGTAGGTGACATTTTCTTCAACATGCATTTTCAGATTGTAAATCTTTCTTCACACTTCATGCAAATCATCGTGGCTTTACCTTAAGCCATGTTTATAATTCAGGCCTCTCCCAGCGGTGAAACCTGACCCTTGTTAAATTGCTAATTGCCCGAGCTAAATCCCTGCACCTATGCGGGAATTGTGATTAGCATATCAACATTAGCATTTTCGCATGCTTACTGCTAGTTAACAGTCCAGGCGAACCCCCCCACCCCCCACCCCCCCAGTTATTCCCACTGCAGTCTGTTTAACTCCGTCAGCAGCAGAGCTCTCCATCTGCGAACAGCGAGCGCTCCCTTGGTGAAAGGTTTAGTGCACTTGCTTTGATCAGATAAATCCAAATGCCAATTGATGCTCCACGCCTTTCTCTGTCTCTGCTGCCTTTTGAACCACCTCTGGAAGATAAAGCCATTGGTCCAAGTCTGCTCTACACTTTGCCAAACCCAAGCGTGAAATCTTGGAATCTGGCATCTTAGCATCTCCTTATTTTTGTGCAGGAGAAGAGGCAACAACATGTGGAGCACTCAACCTCAAAGATGCCTTTAAGTGCACTTCAGTCTGTAGTGGCCTTTCTCTTGCACTAGAAAAGACTGGAGGAGTGTGCAGAAGTGGCAAGGACATGTATGGAGCTTGTGCTTTGCTTGTTGTGTTGACTCTGATCTTCGTATGCACAAGTATGCTCTTAAAGGGGACATATTATGAAAAACCAAACATTGCAGGTGTTTGGGCACACTGTTTAGGTTATTGGGGTCCCTACCAGCACACACAAGCTTCAAAAAAACAAATGTGTCAGTTTCTTCAGGGATGCTTTTTTGGAAAAAAGGGAGATTTGAAGGTCTCTTCCAAAAAACACCGACTGATGACGAAATCGGTCGGTTTTCATTATCATGAATACTCCCACGGGAAAGCTCACCAGAAACTCGGCAGTTGATTGGCAAATCAAGACGCCCCGTTGGTAACCACACACACCTGGCTGAGCCTCCACTCGCTCATGCAACAACAGAGGAGAAGCAAGCTGCAGTGTGAGCTCAACCTCAAGCTACCATCACACCCCAGCCTCGAAGCACACTAGGGCTGAATGGATTTACTTAAATTTTTGTTAGGCTATCTCCAGCAAAGGTTTGCAATCTGTTAGTGTGATCAAAGCCTTTTTACTGGAGTGTGGAGGAGACTGTGCCAGGAAGACTGAGAGACACCATCTGTCCGAAATATAAGTAGTCCTATTTTAAAAATAATTCTGTCCGTTTGTTAGTTCAATGTCTGTAATGTGCTTTATTTTATCCCTCCTATAATAACCAACACCGACTGAAATGAGAGAATGCGGGGTTTAGTCGTTAGCATTAGCGCCCGCTAGCTTTACGGTTCCGGTTACGGTGCTAACGGTTAGAGCTGTGAGTCTTTTGCAGTGACTGTTATTTGGCTCTTTTGTGAGCTCACGTTAGTCCTGCCGTGACAGCCCCTGTGTGAAAAACAGACGGTGAAACTGTAGGGTGTATTGGAAACTGAAGAGTATTTTTTTTAATAGCTTCATCCTGCTACCTGTCTGATTGTATAGCTCAAGTACAAACCGCAATAAGTCTGCGGACAGTGTAGTACAAGCAGCAGTAGGCCTATTACATGATCTCCAGTGTAATGTACACATAGACAGGAATACTGTAAGTTGTCTCTGCTGGTGTTTGTTTCCTGTCCATTATATTTCAAAAAGCACACAGTATCACTCAGAACTTGTTGCTTATTGAGCCAGGGCTATACTGAATTTGTTGTAGCTTTGCCATAACAGATGTATGATGTAGGCCTATACATGTCAGCTAGGCTACATGATGTAACATTGAATGTGCCATGTTTTACAGGTGTCTGAGTGACCTGATGGAGCCGGACAGAGCCACCAAGACCGTCACACTATCCGTTCCTTCAGAGGAGGATGTGTTCACTGGGTGGGACAGGTGGTCTTCTTCAGGGCCCAACAACAACTGGACAGTTACATAACAGTTATGGCTTTGCTTCTGTTTGATATATACACTTCATATTTTCATTACATTGGCTATGAATAAACTGCTTTATTTTTAAGGATGTTTTTGGTCTTTTTAAAATGTAATGATACTGTTTTATCAGAGAAAATCTTCAGCGAGATGAAAATGTGAGTTTTAAGTAATTCTTTACTACAGGTAGCAAACAGTGACAGTAAGCAACACAATACATTTTTTAACGGTAAAACTTTATTATGAATGAGTGATCACAATACAAATGATACATTATCTACTAGATATTTAAGTGTTGTCAGATAATTTGCAGCTCTGACAAACCTAAAGCATAATTATTTCAACCATACATTTTACAAAAGATAATGCCTTTCCAGTGAATCTTGACATGATTCAGGATACATTCTTTTACATTATGGTTACTGTACATTTTTACATGTCAACTCAGTATCGGTTCACAACCAAAGCTTTTTCACTCCACTGGGCTGTAGATCATTCCACAGACCTGTAAAGACAAACGTAAAACAGGGTGTATGTTACCAGTTTAGAGAGTTTATGCATAAATACTTAGCTCAAATTATGTTATTGACTGTGACATAATTAAACAGTATTTACCTGAGGATAATGTCAGGGAAATCAGAAATCTTGATGCCATTTTCACAGTTTTCAGCTCAGACTCCTGTCTGAACAGGTTCAGTTGTACATCTTTTAGTTTAGAACTGGTTAGTGTGCCGATATTTGTGGTAGAAATGAAGCTAAACATGTTTACATTGGTCTCCATGCTGCATTGGCCAAAAGTACACAAAACTGACAGCTGGGTGTGTGCCATGCCCATGTAGGTAGGTATAGAGTAAATGAGCAGGGCGGTGCATGCACGCCCATGTAGATCTGACCAGTCAGAGCAGACTAGTATTTTTGCGAAGGGGGGTAAGATGTCAAAACCAACCTTTTGAGATAGAGGGCAGAGAAGGCTGGAAAAGGTGATGAAGAAATGGGAAATGGTAGAAAACTATTGGGTTTTTTGAAAAATAAACCATGAAAACCTCTCCTAGTAGACCTTGGAAATACACCTTCAAAACCGAGATTTAGCATAATATGTCCCCTTTAAAGTGTTGCACTGGTGGCCGCATTCCTTATCTCTGCTCAAAGTTTGCCGCCCAAGATTTGAGCCACGTGCTGCTCCTGAGAACTGCTATAGAATATCCTCCTGCAAGCAATTCCTCACAGCCTATTTTTGGCTGGTCTGCTGCATTTTTCTGCATGGAAAAAAGAAAGAAAAAACAAACCCTCCTGACAGCACTGTTGAGCAGTCACAGCCAGCTATGAAGTGTTGCTTTTAAGGACTCTTACTGTAAAACATGTGGCTGCCTTCCTTATATCAAGCTATTTGTGGCTACGTAATTACAGTCTAGACATGCTTCTGCTTTTTAACATGAATCTGCAGTTACATCTGAATCTACAGATAACGTACACAGACCCTGTGCTGTAAAAACATGGAGTCTAGTTCCTTGTCAATCAGATGAGGGAAAAACTCATTGGCTGTAAATAGAAAAGTTGTAAATGTTATAATAGATGTGACTGTTTGAAAGAAGTGAAAAACATTTTAGGATATATACTTATTCAATTTCTGGTCAAAAGTTTGACCTTAGCTTGGCTAGACTTAAAGGCATACAAGGTAATCTCTAGCGAACGCTTGGTGAACGTTTGTTTATTGTTATACTAACTGCGTCAATGGTTGACGCTCAGAGCGAGGGCCCGGCCCGGCTTGTTCCTCAAATCGTCAATCCTTGATGTTCTTGATGTTACATATGCCTTTAACCTAAAGACCGAACACCCCACTGGCCTGGCTCTGACCACACCTCAGCTTAAAGACTCTAAACTGTGTATCAACACCAGATTTGTTTTATAGGGCACATAGTACAGATATTTTGACAACAATCGTTCTCCAGAATCCCTAACTGCACCTTTAGTTAAGATATCACTGTAAAGTACTTAAAGTCACAGTGTACCATACAAACCATAAAGTAAATCGGTTAACTAATAATTGTGATCTTGTTGTGTAAAATGCAAACTGCTCCGGAGGTTAAAGCCACAGGAGGCTCTTCAATCCATAGACTTAATGAAAATAAGTTAAAAAAGATGAAAATCATCATCAATCCACCACAATATTCCCAGTGTCTCAGGGCAGCAACACTGGGAAATGCAGTGTCTGGGAGTGGAAAAAAAAGAGAGAGATCCATGCAGGAAAAAGTTATACAGTATATTTCTTTTTACATCGGAGCAGCAGGATGAGGTCCAAGTACAGGATAATGGAGGTGGAAGGGAGGATGGGGGATGTGAAGATTTTTAGAAGGAGAATGAGTTTTCAATTCACAGCAGAGGAAGTGGGAGGATTGGAAACACGTGTCCATTGCTTGATGAAAACATATGAACTTGAAAATAGCTCAAATATACAAATCACCATGTTATCCTAAATTTATGCATAAGATCATAACATGTCCTTGCTTCGAGTTTGGATCCTGAATTTCTATCTATTGAAAGCATGTGGCCTTGGTTAATGGCTAGCAATTACATCTGAAATAAGAAACAAACGTCCCCCAGAAGACTGCTGAACTGTAAGAACACTTAATGCCAAGGTTAAAACAACCAACATATGTTGTGGCTTTAATATCAATGTAGACACCTAAACAAATATGCTTTAACAGGGATTTAAGGTTTAGTTCATGGAGGAATGACTCTATTCTTTAGATATTGGCGGCAACAGAAGCAGCTGACTCATACTGTACGTGTAGTTCTACAGTTTGTCTTTTATATTAGTGTTGACAGGGAGTAATGAATAAATCATTTACACCATTGATCCCTTTTAGCCTTTATAGAAGTATAACAAAAATAAATTGCTAATTTTAATCACAAGTGTGTCCATTATCCTCTTGTACACTCACTGTTAAAGGGAAAGTCTGTCAATCAAAGTGTCTAGGAGAGGCTTGATGTTACGTAAACAGTCATTTGACTCGTCCTACCTCTATAGGGGCCAGGGCATTGTCATGTTGACCCCCCCCCCTGTGCTGAGGATCACAGCGGGAGGGGAACGCAAAGGGTCCGACTGGGATTCCTGCATCAATCTGGAAGTGTCTCCTCGTTTTTGAGAGGAGAGGCCTAATGGGAGAAAATGTACCACCTCATCACCACCTCCCAGGGCTGCCATAATGGAGCATCCATGGTCATTAATGGAGCGTACCTCCCACCTCAAGAGTCTCTATTCAGTCTCTGTCATCATTCACGGCCATCACTTCCTCAGATTTTAATGGCTTTGGAGCTCCCTTTTATCCCATTGTCTCTGCGCCTCTGTGTCCCTTCCTCTATTTAGGAGCCCAAACTAGAGGACGGGCCTGTTAGTTGGGCGTTTGGGGCTGACCTCTGCACCCCTTCACTGGAGACTCCTTCAGCTTTGTTTTGGGCCTCTGTCGCCCTTGCCAAGGCAAATCAGACCCCAGGCGGGTCATGGAGAGAGGGAGCCACTGGGGGTCTCATTGTCTTCCCATTCACATCATAGACAAGTGGCCCAGAGTGGACATCAGACGCTCCCCATAGCCACACACACTGACGGGACAATGTCCACACAAAGTGACAGCTCCTATTGGGAGAGGAATGCATGTGAATCAAGAAGGTTCAAAGAAGCACGCCAGCAAACCAACGACATGGGAATATTTGATTGCCAAGCGCTATTTCGCCCTCTTCCATCATCTTCACGCAACAATGAGGAAGATTACAGTCAAAACCATTTAGTGTAATTTAATGTACAGTTCAACTTATAGCGCATTAGGCTCAGGACAGGTTTTAATATGAAGCTGAACAATGAATTTTCCACCTGCTTCAATCGGAAAAATGCCCCAGGAAATCAGTCAGAAATCCAGTAAAACAGGTTGATTCTACGTTTTGTGCTTTAGGGGGCAGGAGAGAACCAGAGGAAAAGATTGTCTGGACCGCACAGGCAGGGCCGTGGGGTCGGAGTGAGCCTGCGGCTGGGGGGTAAGATTAGGAGGCAGCTGAGAGAGGGCACGCGGACGTCCTCCAGAACACATTCCCGCCATGGACGGAGGCCAGGAGCCGGGGATTAATACGGACTAAAGAGAAGGGCCGACGTTGGCAAGTCGCCGGCAATCATTTCCATGCATGTTCTCCTCGTCTTCCCTGACGACAATGTGCATTTGAATGCATGCAAATCAGGGTGCAAGGATTCATTTAGACTAGGACTGTGACAAAACTCTCGCGCCTCGCTCATTTAATCACAGATTCATTCAATTAACCCTCTTGGCCACTTGGCAGGCTTTGCAGATCCATATAAAATTATGTTGTGTGTTGCTATTCTGTGTGCTCTCATTTACTGAGTTTCCTCTGTTGGCCCTTTTTAAAGTGCGTCATATAGCAGCATAATCTGATTCCCTACATTTTCCCATCTATTCTCAAGTGGTAATGTAGCTGGATTAGGGCACCGGAGCCTCCTGTAGATCTATTGACCACAGATTCCTGGACTCATCACAGGACATATTGCTGTTTTGTTAGTCCTGTGAAAAGCAGCTTAAAGTTGCCAACACACTGCACACCGCCGTGCGGCGAGTTTACATAGAAAGTCAATGTATTTCGCGCGCCGGCGGCGAGCGGTTCACGCGGCGCGGCCAGGGCGGCGCGATAGCCAATCAGCGTTGAGCTCCTACCGACGTCACTCACTTCGGGACGACGGACAGAGGAAATTAAGATGGATGAAAACATAATAGTCACAGTTTGCTCCCATAAATTCTGTGAATAGCCTATGTGTCTGTTGCCTGCTGTGTACAGTTATCAGTTTTGCTTTATGAACCAAGTTAGCACCGGTTAGCTTGGGTAAAGCACCATCAGCACAGCAGGATGGTGCTCTCAGCACCGGTTAGCACCAGCGCCAGCATATCCCCAGAGTAGGAGAAGGCTACTCTGGTCGGGCGGCCGGCGGCGGACACAATAAGACCCAATATGATCACGCAGCGCGGAACCTGCGATTCGCGCGGCCAACCGCCGCGCCGCGGAGTGCAGTGTGTTGGCACCTTAAGAGGTTCATCCTTGGCTATACCTGCTGAGACTCATAGCTGAACTATAATAGCAGTCTGCACTATAATAGTCTTTCCAGTGTCTTCAAGGGGTGCCTTCAATCTAAGAGAAATCACATCTGCAGACCAGGAAACTGGAAATCCATGTTTGAGTGCCAGGTGAGTCGGAATAGCGTCTTATTCAAGCTGCTCCCTATTATCTTCTGTTTGCAGCTAAACATAATGGAGGGTTAGGGTTAAGAGGGTTTCAAAGGCTTAAAGCTCCCATATTGTGCAAATGCACTTTTCCGATGTTTTACATAACATAATTATGGGTCTACGATGTGCCTACAGACTGCCAAAGTATCAAAAAAAAGAAAGCTCTCTCCTTTTCTCACTCTCCCCTTTTCTGAAACACTCCACCTCTCCACCCAATATACTCCAGTCAGAATTCTCCCCGTTTCTGACGTCAAAAACTGGAAAGCCAGAAGCTTCCACTGTGCAGTCCACCCCCCTATTTCTTATTGGTCCACGGCCCCGAGATCCTCTCGAAAAATATTCCTTCACCCCCATGTTGTTTGCTTGTTGCAAAGCGACAAGATGCCTGTAGTACGGCAAAACATGATGAATGTTGCATAATCCACTAATTTATCTTAGCCACAGCAGCCTCGTTTTTAATAACACAACGGATAGGAAGCTACTTGTGCTTTTTTTCAAACAGTGAAACTGAAATAAATGTTTTTATTGGTATTTTTACCTGACTGGTGTATAGCTATTAGCATTGGGACAAGCATTCAGCTTTTGCTCATCAAAACGTATTTCTATTCCCCACACCAGTTTTAACAGGACAAAGGATTGGAATGTATACTGAAGAAGTCTGACTTTGAAGATAATTTTTTCACAGATTTTAGTGGTATTGTTAGCAGCTAGCTCCCGAGCGAGCTTCGCAGTAGCCACCATCTTTTGCAGCATTTTTATTGTGAACATGCCGTTTCCATTAAGGCCAGGACACACCAGCCCGATAATCGCCGTCGTCAAAAAAAAAGACGAATCTGTTTGGTGTGTGCCGTGACGTCGGCCGACGTAGAGGTCGTCGGGCTTGTTTTGAGCCTGTCGGCCGCCGATTGAACATGTTCAATCGGCGGCCGACCGTCTTTCATTTGGAGCAATTTGATTGGTGGAGGGCTAGCGAATCAGTGAAGCCCGGAAGTGAGGCGGGTAGCACAAACAGCTAACAACAGCTAGCCATCGTTTTAATGTGTTTGTTCGTTTCGTTTTGAGAGTACTCACATGCATCAACCCTTGTTGACTGCTCGACACCATGCTCGACACTCTCTGCTAAAAATTGTGCTCTTATGGTCCATAAATATAAATACGTATTTCTATCTATGTTTATGCTCTAGAGAGATGTCCAATCATTTCCGGCTTTCGTATTTTTTCGGGCCACAATACAGATTAGCGCCGCCTGCTGTTGTGGAGACATTACGTCCCGCGAGCGTACGGAAAATAAACAGTCGTCTCGGTGTGTTCTTTAGCAGCGACGGGAAGCTGGAGCTTCCTGAAACGGCCGACTCCATTTTTTTTGACGACGGCGATTATCGGGCTGGTGTGTCCTGGCCTATAGCGTGTGGCTGTCAGTGCATCTGTATGAACATAGTCTTTCATGTAGACAAGGATAGGTCATGTCAAACTGTTCAAAGTGCGTTACTAGCACTAGACTTGGTTCTTCTCATGGGTAGGCTAAACCTAACTGTGCTAACAGGCTATACGTCATCATTGTTTACAAACAGACAGAGGGCGAGGCGTATCTGGCTTCGCTTCCGGACAGGGGGCGGGGGGAGCTCAAAGATTGTATATTTACGAGGGGAGCTGCAGCTCTTTTTTGAAAAAATAGGCAATTGTGAGATTAGCTGAACATCAGCATAGTACAATAAATTATCTGAAAGTTTTTTTCAGCAAACAATTGAAGAAAAAATGTATTAGGGACCACTAAGACCATATAATATGGTGTATAATAGAACCGAAAAGTGTATAATATGGGAGCTTTAAAGTATAGTATGAATTCATTTTCTTGTTGCTGTTGTATAGAGTGATGAGGCAACGAAAAATGAATATTAAATTTGTCGTCCTCTTAAGTCATTTACCAGATGTTACATGATTAGCGGTAACTGTAATGTGATGCATCAGTTTCACAGAAGGCATCAAGCTCATTAAAGTTCAGCACGGATGAAGACATAGATAGTGTGGAGCTCATAATAGCCTGACAGGTTGTGACGGCAATTGCAATCTGATTAAACATGAGCGAAATTAACAGATCTTAAAAGCAGTGCATTCATGTCAATGCGACACAGACTTGTGAATCATAGGTCAAGACAATAGCTCGGAAAATAAGATAATTTTTATGAATCACTTGCAGATAAAAATGACACGTTCTACATAAAAGGTCTTGTAAAGCTGCATGCCATCTTTTATTATGTCATGTTGACAGCTTGGGTTTAATTCTGTTCTCATGTAGAAGGTATTAAAGGTGTAGTAAGCCATATCAGATAACTTGTTGATATTTGAACTAACCACCAAAACAAATACACCCCTCCCTTCCTGCTCCTTCAGAGGCACCGCCACCCAGACATGCCTTGCCTGGCAACAGCCAAAGTGACTAACTACCTGTCCAATAGGATTGTTGTTACTAACATCACAAATGCTGCCTGTAGCTGATTGGTTGGGAGAAATGTTAAAGGGCTCATTCCGACTCCCTTTGTTTACAAACCCATTTACGGAGCCTGGGCTGTTTTTAAACACCAGCCTCTTTCTTCAGATTACACACACGACAGACAGGTAGCGGATGGTGAGTATATTTTAGCTGATTTGGAAAAAAAGTGTTCAAGATTTACCTAGTATGCCTTTAAAGCATAATTTCATCTTCAGTTACATCTATGCACAAATCATGTTGACATCTTGGGTTTGATTTCTGTTCTCATACATAAAGTATGAAGTCATAGGCCTACACAGCACAGGATATGGCCTAAAAATAAAAACAAAAGTATTCACTGATCATTACCCTACCAGACATTGTAACCAAACAAATCACCTATTTCTTCACAGTGATTATACCGTCCTGTTTTTAGTCCCAAGTGAGAAAAAAGTCTGCAAAACAATGCTACTTTTCTGGGGTTAATTTTGTACTTGTTTGAAATCTGATGTAGTTTAGATAGACATAAAACATTGGGGAAGAGACATGTATAGCATCCAGCAAAAGGTCCCCAGCTGGATGAAACCAGGGACACTGCATTTACTAGTACATGCATTTTTATTGTATTCATCATCACCTATAGGCCACCTCCAGCCAGATGTCAGACTTGACTATTTAATATTGAACATGAAAAGAAGAAAAATGTGTCAGCACAAGATTTTTTATTTTTTTTGCCAGCATTTGAAAGTCAGTACGTCTGCTGACACTTACTGTGATTTATTAATTATTTTCTCAAATATGTGATACAGGTCACATAGAAATTGCATTACATGTTTTTGTGCAGCCCATTTAACTTTAATATTACGCTGAATATAACTGTGACAGCATATGTAAGTGAATGACTGGAACAAGTGTGCTGCCAGACTCTGAGGAACACATAGACCAGGGGTGCCCACTGTTTTTCAGCTTGTGAGCTACTTTGAAAATGACCAAGTCAAAGTGAGCTACCACCTACTATTAGGGGTCAAAAGTCACGGTTCGGTACGTACCTCGGTTTTTAAGTCACGGTTCTGTTCTGTACGGTACGGTTCTCAGTTAAGAGGAAAAATGTGTGCAGAATTGCAGCCTAAAGGTATTTTCCAGTATAGAAAAGAAAAAACTGCAATTTGAATTTGTCACAGTGCAGAAGCCTCTCCACTTCCTTGACTTGGGTTAGCTTTGGTTAGCTCACTGGCTAACAAACTGATATGTACTCTATGTCAAAATAGAAAGTGGTGTCCTCTCGGTGGAGGGAGACTCGCACTACTCGTTCGCTCATTCATAGTAAAAAAAAAAAAATTAAATTAAATGATTTATTTATTTTTTTTAAGAATGCCACGCGATCGACCCACTGTACCCTATCGACCTAGTGGGCACCCCTGACATAGACAATGTTACACTAAATACATTATATTCCCTCCCACCCCCTCACCTCTCCTCTCTAGCTTTCACTGTTGCCACGACGACGTCATGGAATGTGTGATGTCATCCCCAGTGCACACATGGCACAAGCTCTCACCTGGTTTCTGCGGCAACCAAACCACAGCTGTTTCCTCCCCATGCACATGTAGCAAGACGTGTTCAGTGAAAGCCATCATGCATACCTAGAAAACACGGGAAAAGACAGAACGGAGTGGTGCACAAGACAACAATAGCTCCTTCTCTGGTTTTGTCTTTTTGTCTGTCCTGTGTGACTCACAACATCTAAAGCTAAATGTTCGGATTCAACTCCTTTCACTAACAGCTTTTTCTAGCACATGAAAGGCCAAACTTTTTTGCTGCACCTGCACGCTCAAGACAAAAAAAAGCTGCAACCCGGTGGATAACATTACCTTAAGTGATCATAATAAAGTAAAATACATACCATTCACTTTGCAGATATTGCACTCCAATAGACCAAAATGTTCTACTCAAACTGAAGTTCTTCTCTAACAATAACCATTGACTCACATTCAAACATTATAGACAAATCTATGCAGTGTTCCCTCAAAATGTGAGCTCCCAGTTAAAGCACATATGCTTTTTGTGATCTCTGAGATATATGATAATATATAATACTGTATAATAATAATATAATAATATATAATACTGAGATATATTAATAAGCAAGCTTTAGAGGAGTTACCTTTGGACAGAGGCAGGCTAGCTGTCTCCCCGTTTCCAGTCTTAGAGTTGAGCAAAGCTAACTAGATGCTGGTGGCAGCTTTGTATTTACCATACAGCCATGTGGTATCGATATTCTCAATTCACTATTGGTAAGAATGAAAACAAGCACAACTATTACGCAAACAAAAAAAAGGGTACTTTTACATTTCAACAGCAGCTGTAGACAACGGCTCAATTCTGTGATTCAGTGGATGTCACATAAGTTGACTTTTCGGTGAAGACAATACAGGAGCTTAATTTTCAGAGTGTGTTTAGCCAGATTGCCCCCCATTAGTCCTCTGCGTCTGCAGACAGGATAAAGGGCCTCACACACTTTTGTGTTCTACAATTAGACAATCGGACAAAAGGCAACGTTCATTTGACTCCGGCCAACTCACTTATGCACATTGTTTATGGACACAAACACAAGAAATGCTGTACAGTGTGTAACCACTTAACAGGCTCAGATGGACAAACAGCTGGTAATGGCAGTGAATCAACAACCTTTTTTCTTTCTCTGGCGGTTGACAGACCCCACGTTTTGACTTTTTAATAATACAGACACACATTATCCAGGCACACTCGGCATACACACACACACACACACACACACGCTCACTACACATGGCCTGTTCGGCGCCACGCCAGCCCTTATGTGTAACTGGCATGACTGGTTATCGCCATGGCAACGGGAATGTTGGCCCTGGCAAGTGCCAAGAGAGCAGCTGGTAGGTAGTGGCAGATTAGTCTCCAAACAGATTTACAGCCAGTCAAGTACTGCATGGCCTTTGAACAGAGGAAGAAATGATAAAGAAGCCATTAGAGTGAAAGAAAACAAAGAAGGGATTGTAGTACAACTGAGTGAGTCCACTGACTGAGAGGAGCTGAAAAAAACTTTTTCCTAGTTGATCCGCCAACTCGCTCGAGGTGCTGAGTGCCAGAGAGAAGCTCGTAGCCCGAAAAGCAAATTATCAAAAAGAGGCTCGGGCTTTCTGAGAAAATATTACAAGTCAGTTTGCTACGTCTCTTGCTGTGATACAGAAATGTGAGTTCTGGTATGGGGGGGTGGGGGGGAGGGATTATTTTCGAAACAATTGATCAGGTGTAGTTGAGTTATGACTTAATTATCCAGAATCTTAAGTGTTATCTTATATGTAGATCAGGATAAATAGTAAAAATCCAGATTTTCACAATGTTAATGTCAATGAACGTTACAGTTAGCACCTGATTGGTTTGCTGCTGTCCATCATTTGCGAGACTGATCTGTGTTAATAATTCATGACTTCAGGAGTCAGCAATTCTGGAAAACACTTGTTGTCAAAATCACTATCTGCTACCTGTCAGTAGGGGAGAACGGGGTAAGTAGGCACACTTTTTACTCTAGTGAGAATTGCTCATCACCTAAACATCTTTCGATAGTCAGTCCTACATTACATTGAAGCTTAAGGTGTTGGCTTCATCAAGGGGTCGGTTGTCATACACTATGGGGTTGTTTGTCACAATGTTATCTTAATGGGAATAATCTCAAAAAGAAGGAAAGAAAGTAGAACTAAATTTGAAAATGCAATTGCATTGTCAAGTTGACAAATAGGCCTATATAACTTACTGTAGCCTTGGCAGCTGGTCTAGTTTGGGATGCACTGGGTTGTTCTGATTTTGTTGCCCTTTTTTCCTTTGCATGCTAGCTGCCTTTTCCTGCTCTATTCTTTCCTTCTCTGGGGTGTCAGTGAGGATACAGCTTGACAATTTATTTCGTTATTGGGTTCCTTTTCTGGCTGTAGCCTTTGGATAACATGTGACAACCAACCCCCCCAAAAATGTGACGACCAACCCCAACTTGAATTTTTTGCTAGCATCAAGGCCAACAATCATTTGACAACTAATTAGCTTGCTAACCACAATCTAAACTATAGTTTACCCTTCACACTTTTAATGGGTAACAAGTGTTTTGTTATAAACCCATTCTGTAAAAGCCTAGAAGAAAAATACTGAGGAGCTCAATATTTTCAATTTGACACGAGAAACACAAACAGTCCTCTCACCTCAAATTCAGCAGTCTAACTCCAAGGAAGACTATGTAGGTGACCTCTGATCCCAATTCTGGATATTTACATACCAAAATTTCACAGACAGCGCCTTCTGGTTCCGAGATATAACGATTGTGACAACCAACCCGTGTGACAAATTACCCCGTTCTCCCCTACTGTGTGTGCGTGCTGAAAAAAAACAGTGTTGAAAGGGAAGTCAGTGATTCTGGAGAATGCCTATTGTCAAAATCACTTTTTGTCAAAATCAGTGAATATCTCCTCACGATCTGCTACCTGTCCGTAGTGTGTATGCAAAATCTGTGTTACTGTGTGGCAGACAGGCAGGCAGGAAAGCAGGACCCAAATGCAAGACGTATCAAATAAGGTGATTTATTAGCTCAAAAAGGCAACCAAAAAACGCCAACAGGCAAAAAAGGCAAAAAGTAAAACAAAGTCCAGGAGTACGTGAAACAGGGAACAGAGGGAACACACAAGACAAAGACTCACCGACACTGACAGGACAAACCATAATGCACAGACAAGGAACAAAGGAACACAAGGAGTATATATACACAAGACATAACGAGACACAGGTGTAACACATTAGGGGCGGGAACAGCAATCAACAAGAGGGAAGCTAGACAGGACATGGGGAGGAAACAAGACAGACATACCAAAATAAAACAGGAAACCACAAAAACCAAGACAGGACAAGACGGACCATGACAATCTGGTGCTAATACACATGCCCGTTTTACAGAGTCTAAACTGTGTATAAGCACTGGATTATTCTTCATCGCAGACACAGCAGCCTACATACAGATAGCAAACCATGAGGAGATATTCACTGATTTTGACCAAAACAGATTTTGACCACAAACATTTCCAAGCATCTTTGACCTTTAATATGTAAATAATCCTAACATACTTACAGTCATAGACTCTGTCCTCCGCTGATTGACGGTGTTAAAAAAAATGGTAACGGTAGCCACATGTCATGTAAAAAGATAAAGAGGAAAAATTGAGAAAATCCATACGGTCATATTCAATGAGTATCAATTCAGGCCAAATGTCAAAGGCCAAATATATGTTGATGCCATTTCATGAATTTTTTAATTTAGAGCTACAAAATTCGATCAAAGTTAAAAGGTGCAGCTTCATGCATTGTCTGTGCCGCTGCTGAAACTCCAGATTCAACTTTGAAGTTTGAAATGTGTGTTTTGTTAGTTGTGTTTATTAGTTCATAATTCAACATGAAGGCCAATGCAGCGTAATTATGTAAAAATTAGCTCTGCACGACATCCAAGGTTTAATATACTGTTGCATATGCAATGGTTTTTTATGGCTTTTAAGAAAAAATGCCAAAACACATTTCTCATTCAGGTGATTTAATTCAAAGTGAGTCTTTTTCTGAAGAGTTGGTGTCCATGAAATTGTTTTATGTCAGCTGCTGTCACGATTTACTGACTTTTATTGCAGCATCGCAAAAAAGTTAAGGCTATGAGAAACAGAGACATCAGTTTGAGTGTCGCTACTTTGAGTGCTAATAAAACCCTTAAAGGTGCTGACGAGAAGGACAAACAGCAGCAGATGCTTTAGGTTCGACATGATATAAGCGGCCCATATTATCTGATACCTATGACGCCTTCTTGAACATCATTTCAATTCACTGTCACCAGACAATGAAGAAACACACGCGAATTACTTTTTGCCACCGCCTTAACTGTAAAAAATAGCCAAAAATGGCAGCAATTTAGTATTCTAAAATTGAGTTTATATTTATCTTTGATTATGAATGATTGATATGGTCCTACGATTAATATCTCACTCACCCTACAACAAAAGTTTCTCATGCTGCTAGTGTTGCCAAGCCACCAATTGCCATTCAGGGTTGGACCGATGATTACAGGGATTCAGCTTGACGTGCCGCAGTATTCCCAATCCAGTCTGACTCAGGAATATCTTCCCTCACTAACAAGCCTCAGCCTTTTTGCAGAGCTCATCATGTTAACACTTAAAGGGGACATATTATGAAAAACCAAACATTGCCGGTGTTTGGGCACACTGTTTAGGTTATTGGCGTCCCTACCAGCACACACAAGCTTCAGAAAGACAAATATGTCAGTTTCTTCTGGGACATTTATTTCGAAAAAGGGGGGATTTGAAGGTTTCTTCCAAAAAACACCGACTGATGACGAAATCGGTCGGTTTTCATTATCATAAATACTCCCACGGGAAAGCTCACCAGAAACTCGGCAGTTGATTGGCAAATCAAGACGCCCCGTTGGTAACCACACACACCTGGCTGAGCCTCCACTCGCTCATGCAACAACAGAGGAGAAGCAAGCTGCAGTGTGAGCTCAACCTCAAGCTACCATCACACCCCAGCCTCGAAGCACACTAGGGCTGAATGGATTTACTTCATTTTTTGTTAGGCTATCTCCAGCAAAGGTTTGCAATCTGTTAGTGTGATGATCAAAGCCTTTTTACTGGAGTGTGGAGGAGACTGTGCCAGGAAGACTGAGAGACACCATCCGTCCGAAATGTAAGTAGTCCTATTTTAAAAATAATTCTGTCCGTTTGTTAGTTCAATGTCTGTAATGTGCTTTATTTCATCCCTTCTATAATAACCAACACCGACTGAAATGAGAGAATGCGGGTTTAGTCGTTAGCATTAGCGCCCGCTAGCTTTACCGTTAGCTTTATGCTAACGGTTAGAGTTGTGAGTCTTTTGCTGTGACTGTTATTTGGCTCTTTTGTGAGCTCACGTTAGTCCTGCCGTGACAGCCCCTGAGTGAAAAACAGACGGTGAAACTGTAGGGTGTGTTGGAAACTGAAGAGTATTTTTTTAATAGCTTCATCCTGCTACCTGCTAGCTGTCTGATTGTATAGCTCAAGTACACACCGCAATAAGTCTGCGGACCGTGTGTAGTTAGGGTGACCAGATCCCAATTCACCAGATGTGGGACAAAGACTACGTTTGTGCGGGAGAATGCGGGACAAAGTGCCGTTTTTTTTAAGCAAAATAAACCTGTAGTACAAGCAGCAGTAGGCCTATTACATGATCTCCAGTGTAATGTACACAGACAGGAATACTGTAAGTTGTCTCTGCTGGTGTTTGTTTCCTGTCCATTATATTTCAAAAAGCACACAGTATCACTCAGAACTTGTTGCTTATCGAGCCAGGGCTGTACTGAATTTGTTGTAGCTTTGCCATAACAGATGTATGATGTAGGCCTATACATGTCAGCTAGGCTACATGATGTAACATTGAATGTGCCATGTTTTACAGGTGTCTGAGTGACCTGATGGAGCCGGACAGAGCCACCAAGACCGTCACACTATCCGTTCCTTCAGAGGAGGATGTGTTCACTGGGGGGGGACAGGTGGTCTTCTTCAGGGCCCAACAACGACTGGACAGTTACATAAAAGTTATGGCTTTGCTTCTGTTTGATATGTACACTTCATATTTTCATTCCACTGGCTATGAATAAACTGCTTTATTTTTAAGGATGTTTTTGGTCTTTTTAAAATGTAATGATACTGTTTTATCAGAGAAAATCTTCAGCGAGATGAAAATGTGAGTTTCAAGTAATCCTTTACTACAGGTAGCAAACAGTGACAGTAAGCAACACAATACATTTTTTAACGGTAAAACTTTATTATGAATGAGTGATCACAATACAAATGATACATTATCTACTAGATATTGAAATGTTGTCAGATAATTTGCAGCTCTGACAAACCTAAAGCATAATTATTTCAACCATACATTTTACAAAAGATAATGCCTTTCCAGTGAATCTTGACATGATTCAGGATACATTCTTTTCCATCATGGTTACTGTACATTTTTACATGTCAACTCAGTATCGGTTCACAACCAAAGCTGTTTCACTCCACTGGGCTGTAGATCATTCCACAGACCTGTAAAGACAAACGTAAAACAGGGTGTATGTTACCAGTTTAGAGAGTTTATGCATAACTACTTAGCTCAAATTATGTTATTGACTGTGACATAATTAAACAGTATTTACCTGAGGATAATGTCAGGGAAATCAGAAATCTTGATGCCATTTTCACAGTTTTCAGCTCAGACTCCTGTCTGAACAGGTTCAGTTGTACATCTTTTAGTTTAGAACTGGTTAGTGTGCCGATATTTGTGGTAGAAATGAAGCTAAACATGTTTACATTGGTCTCCATGCTGCATTGGCCAAAAGTAAACAAAACTGACAGCTGGGCGTGTGCCATGCCCATGTAGGTAGGTATAGAGTAAATGAGCAGGGCGGTGCATGCACGCCCATGTAGATCTGACCAGTCAGAGCAGACTAGTATTCTTGCGAAGGGGGGTAAGCTGTCAAAACCTACCTTTTGAGATAGAGGGCAGAAGAGGCTGGAAAAGGCGATGAAGAAATGGGAAATGGTAGAAAACTATTGGGTTTTTTGAACAATAAACCAAGAAAACCTTTTCTAGTAGACCTTGGAAATACACCTTTAAAACCGAGATTTTGCATAATATGTCCCCTTTAACATGCTGCAAGCTCCAGCCCCCCGTCAGCAACAGATAACAGATAAAAGGGAGCATAACCAACAGTGAAGGCAGTGATCACCACATCATGTAAGTCCATACTTAGCAATGTTTTTTTAAATGCTTGTGAGGAAATGAGAGACGTTAATGGCTGTCAGTGGGTGTTCTAGTGGCAAGAGGTCATAAAAACACCTTTCAGCTGAGCGGGCGACATACTTGACATTACAAATCTCTTAAATGCACTTGACATTACCTCCATTATTGTCATGTCAGCATGACAGCAATGGTGACCCCCTTGTGAGCTCATCAAAGATAATCACTTTTATCTGTTGAAGCTACATGCGTACAAGATGGATAAGGAATTAGCAGGATTTGAGCCCCCCAATGAACGATGAGGAACAAGTCCAGGCATGTCGGGCGAGCGCCCCATTTCCATCCCATTTAGTGGGTGAGCATGAAGTGCAGCATGAATCCACAGACTGTTGGGAGTTTGAACCCTTTCAACGGACCAGCAGCTGCCGCGTGCAGCTGTTCTGGGGACGCAGCTTGTGAAAGATCCAACAGAACCGGTCAAAAACAACACACCACGAAATCAGAACAGGTGAAAAAGAAAATTCACCACCACTGAAGAGGCTCGCTGCACAGATTCACTCAGAGTAACTGGACTGTTATGAAGCAATCTGAACAGGAATCATGGATGGATTTATGGTATGGGCCTATCGGAACGAAGGACCAGGGGCCAAAGGGGTTAAGGGAGCCCCACAAACACACACATAACTACCACAAAGAGAGACGGAAAACAACCAGAAAGACAGGACAGTACCACAAGACAAGGTAGCAGTGTTCCATTAGAGACTAAATATCAATGCAAATTAACCTCAAAAAGAGAAAGAAAACGACATCAAAGAGACACTAAAAGTCAATAAAAATAGACAGGAAATTGTGAAACAACACTGCCATTGTCATTCTATGTGTCTTTTAGCATGGGTGTTACTACTACATAGGAGGGGTGCAGGGCTTTTTTGGATTTCTGTGCCTGGGGCCTGTTGTCTCATAATCATTATAATGGACAATGAAACCATTTAAGTCCCAACACTCCACTTTATAGTTCTCATCGTGTATCAATCAGAGCGTTAAAAAAAGGATTTTTACAACACACCAGCAAAAGGAGCCAGTGTGTCTTTAAACCTCCTCTTATATAATTCTGTAGCTTGTAAACTGGCCCAGTGCCTCACAATCCAATGAAAGAGCTTACACAGAAGTTCATTCTTCGTATGAAGAAGTGAGAATTCTACACATGAGGACATTTAACTTGTCCTAAACCCAGAGGAGCCGGAACAATGGCATTGCCATTTTAAATGTATAGAATGGAATTAAGAGGGATGTTTCTGTACAATCTTTGTTTGAAAAAGTAACTTGCATGGAGTCGACAGAGTAAAAACCAGATGCTGTTGATTGTCTCATTAAACTTAAAACGTCTGAAATAATTCGTCATTTGTCATTATCTCTTTACTCAGAGATAAAATCAGAATATTGATAGCACTCTCATTCTATTTGTGGTACCTAAAAGACTATGGCCAGCAGATAGGGTAGCGTAGCTTAGCACAAAGACCTGGAACAGCTATGCCTTTGGTTGTAGCCTTATATTTACAGCACAGACGTGAGAGTCCCATCACTCATTCAACTTTGAGCAAGAAAAAGAATTGGGGTACTTTCAAAATGACAAACTATTCGTTTAACAGCATCATCTTTCCAGCAAACTGAGTCATAGCTTGTCTTGATTTGTAAAGCCAAAATTGTGTTGTTGATGTTGTTGTTTTATTTTATCCCACACACTGATTTCATTATATATGCCACATGTTGAATTTTAAGAAATAAAAAAGAGGATTATCACGTCTTTTAAAAAAAGGGTAAAACACTATTGTTTTTGCTTAAAGGGAACAAGCGAATGAAAATCGCAACCACATTTCTTGCAACTTATTCTCTGCAAAGACAATGCTGAAAACGGGGAAAACAAATCAAAAGGCTCTCGTACTTTTTGAACTTTCTGAAATGTCTTCCACCCAAGCCTGGTTACCTGTAATATAAGACGCAGAGTTTCCATATAGCTTAATTACATATTCATATGAATCTGTATGTGGTTTGTTTGAAAAGTGGGAGAAAAGTGAAAAAGCACAGGCACCAGTGGATAATGGATAAACAATGGACTGCATTCTATTCCTCCCTCTTTTTCCTTCTTCCTGGTCTTTTTTTAGATGCCTTTCTTTCTTCTCAACGTCTCTCTGCCTTCGCCTCTGCCATAGGTTTAAAGCGAGCCATATCATTAGGGAGTCAAGAGCATCTCTGTTGTGCCTGTGAGGTTTCCCCTCTCGGTTATATAATGATCTTCCCGTAGGCCTCTTCTAGTGTTGGCGGCGCTCCCTGCCTGCTAACCCGGTCCAGCTTTGGCGTAGCTCCAGACCAAACAGAACCCACTTTGTCCTCCACTTGGTTTTTGGCACCAGCTGTTTGTGCACGACTCCAGCAGCTGACTCCTTTGTTTCACTTACAGCTTCTTTTCTTTCTTTTTTTCTCTTCTTGATCTGGTTGTTCAGTCCTCGTTGGTCTCTCTCTCTCTCTCTCTCTCTCTCTCTCTCTCTCTCTCTCTCTCTCTCTCTCTCTCTCTCTTTCTCAGTTTCTCTTTTTGTCCAATTTCTATTGACATTTTTTTCCGGCTCTCGCCCTGAAGCCCTTTTTCTCCCTTCACTGTCTGCAGAAAAGGCTGTTAGTGCCGTGATGTATGAGGGCAGCTGACACCCACCTGCTTCCCAGCAGTCAGTCTGGAGGGTGTTTTCTAAGCTCGACCATTGGCAATTGGCTATTGGCCATTGGCTATTGGCTATTGGCTATTGGCTATTGACTATTCACTCTGCTCTATACGGACGAATCAATACCAACTGTCGCATCTGTCACACTCCTAGTAAACACAGCGTGGTGCAGTTAAACTGTTAGTAAAAAATGACTAATGATGATATAATTAAATCTTTCTTCCACTGCCAACGGCGTGTCATGATGGGTTATTCTTTTACAACTTCATGATAGCCCACTAGAGCTGGATTAAGTCGTATTTTATGGAGGAAAGACGGCGGTGTCATTAGCGATGATTTAGGGCCCGCCGTAAGTGCTTTGAAACAGTGAAATTCATAAAAGGAGTAAATTGGCTTAATAATTGAGAGCCACTGAGAGGCAATTCTTCAGTAATCTCTCTTGATGGAAGAATCTTCCTCTTTGCTATCTCAGCTTTGCACAGGTAAAAAGGAGTAGCTGGTGACCTTCTCCTCATTGGGAACAAATGATTGTTCGGGGACAGGGCTGATTAGTGGTCCTAATAACCCAATGCTGTTATCGTTCACAATGTCTTCGTCTCGCAAATACAACTATTAAAAGGGAAAAGCCTTTTAGTCTCGGTTGGCGAGGCAGGCGAGAACGTTGTCTTAATATCCGCAAAAGCCTCATAGAAAGGACTGAATGGAAAGTTGCTGAAGAGCCACTTTTCGCAGAGAACAATGTGAAATTAGAGTCGGCTCCTCACAATGTGTCGTTTCAATTTGATCGCAGACAAAAGACGCGGCGGCTCGGAGAACAAAAGCACGGAACAGGATCATATCAACACTGAGGTCAGAGGTCATCCCCATCCTGACTTTATTGTTGCCATACGTACATGTCTCAGCATCAGTCACACGCGGGGTAATTGAGAAGAAGGATATTGATTTTGATGTCCGGCCTAATTGTGTGTGTGGGAGCAGGATATCTGTGTAACAGGCAAGACATGACAGCTTTATGGGGCCGGTGTATATAAACTTTGAATTTTATATAGTGCACCTGTTAGATGTAGGATGTAAGTGAAGCCGCTGCCTTCGTTCACTAACAGCTCAATGTGTTCAATTGATATGTGCTACCGGCGTCTCTCCTCTCAATAAATCTTGATTGACGTGTGCTTCATGCAGGCTATTGACTGTTTGGAAAATGTACAGATGGCTTTGGTTTGAACATTGCAGAATTGAGTAGCTCTTAAAATGCACAATACAAACCTGTTAGCTGTTTCTATAAAGTGGCAATGGAAAAAATACTTGTTGCTGATTGGCTGGCAGTCAGCTTTAGAGTTGCCAGGCTGACAGCAATGCCTTCTACAATGACTGATGATATCTTTGAAAGGAAGAAAAATGGAGATCTAGAGGTATGGGATGATTTATCTTGTTATTGTTAACCTGTCTCTTTTATGGTAAACAGTGCACAGTATCTATTTATTTTTCTAGCATGAATGTATTTTTTACTTGATACATTAGTAAAGCATTATACTTTTAGACATGTTGCCATGATTGGACTGAAGATATGTTTGGTTACAGAAGGTCTTCACGTGTGCAGAAAGAATCTGGAGTAAGTCTTTTAGGATATTTACTTCCACAGGGAAATAGTTTGTTACCACACAGGTGAAATAGATCTGGGTCTACCTTGATCCAGTGGGAAATGTCTAGACAACTATTGGATGGATTTGCACGAAATTTGGCACAGATATTCATGGTCGCAAGATACTGAATCCTAAAGACTTTGGTGATCCCCTGAATTTTCATCTAGAAATTTCAATCAAAGTTTCACTTAAACAATGAAATATCTCAATATCTGAAGAGATGGAATGGCACTGAACAGACAATAACTTCAGTGATCCCCTCAGGGTTGACATTTGTAATTTGTATGGTCACCAAAGGGGTTCATTTGGCAAATTTGAGTGATCCCCCCTAGGTTTCCTCCAGCGCCACCAACAGTTTACATGTTGTCAATGTGTCATGACCACTAGCTTCAGCTATATGAATGTACTGCTAAATTGCAAATATTAGCATGCTAACATGCTAAACTGAAATGAACAGAACTTGCTAAACACAACTGCTCAACAACAACATATCATCATTGTCATTGTGAACATGTTCGAGTTTAGCTCAGTACAGACTCACTAATAGTCTTGTTCTGACCACAAACAGAATTGATTTTGTTTGAGAATTATCAATTTGTCTTTTTGTCCATATTTGATTTTGTTGGTTTTGTTGTTGTTTTACAGCATACTCACTTCTCACTGACAGCTGTGCTATAACGGGTTTCCATCACTCTGTCCCCGCCACCACATTATGTAACTGCTTTTGTATCAAGAGTCTTTTCAGCAGTTGCTCTGTTTTTTCGCAGCGTAAACTGTGAAATGACCCCACCACACACACACACACACACACACACACACACACAAACAAAACAAGGCTAGAAACATTTCATCTGTGCAGGGGGGCTGGATGCCACTTATCAGTCAGCACTCGCTCAAACCGTTCAGAGAGATTAGAGCGAAAAGGAAACTCAAACAGCAACCGTCTCTGCTTTGTGGAGACACGTTTATTACTAAGATGTTCCACTAATGGCTACCTCTGGCCCGCTCTGTCTGTTTGAACGTCTCTGCCTCTGCCTCTCCTCGTCTCACTCAGCAGCTCTACTTAAAGAGTGATGAGGAAATGGCCTCTTCCTGATCTACCTTGACAGGCTGTAGGGAAAGTGAACACATGTGCTGTTAGTGTGTGTGTGTGTGTGTGTGTGTGTGTGTGTGTGTGTGTGTGTGTGTGTGTGTGTGTGTGTGTGTGTGTGTGTGTGTGTGTGTGTGTGTGTGTGTTCTTTGCCAACATCCACACTCAGCTGCCTGTGGGGAGAATTTGCTTTGTAATTACAGGGGAGATAAAATGTAGACAGACAGGGAGAGATAGGGACAAAATAGAAAGTGTGTGTGAAGCTAAGAGGAATGTGCTGATTAATGGTGGATCGAAGGCAGCGTCCCTAAGCAGCCCGCCTCATTACCGCTCAGTCTGACCCAACACTCCCTTCATTAGGCCTTAAAACAGCCTGTTAAAATACTGCCGGTGTGTGTGGTATCCTCATTAAAGCTACAGATGATGACCAAACAAGGGACAGATTCCCAGTTTGTCGGTTCAGACCTCTGTGCTTCAGCCAAATCTTTTTTTTTAAAGACTGCTTTGTCCCCGGCTGTGTAAATGGGTTGTCTTTCATCCCTTCTATCTTTTTCATTTCATAACTTAGGCTTGGTTTGCGACAATTAAAAAGTCGGAATACGAAAGTTGTGCATAATAGTGGTTCTGGTGGTTTTCAGCTTTATACACCTCCAAGGTCAATTGTTTTCTTTTTTAGAATGATCAAATAATCGAATGATTATGTTTTGAAAGGAATTGCTTTTACACACCTTTGCAGTTTCCTTCAACTCCAAAGAGCTTTCAAGCCCATAAAAGCTCATTGTTTCCCTTAGCATTTGGTGGGGACCAAAAACAGAGCTAAAAGAAGAGTGAATATCTAAGTTAAATTCATCAGGTGGACATAAACACAACTCCAAATGAATAATCAATATTTATGTTCTATATATTCTCTAACATTATAGGGTACAGCATGTATTGGTACATCGTATAAATTGGGAAGAAAAGCACAAAAGCATAGCCGAACTAAATACAAATATCAGAAAACAAATGGCTACCCAGGATTTTTCTGTAATATCATGTGGTATTTATGTTATACCACATGATATTTCTCGTCAGATGGATTTTGCCTGGTTGGCATGAAATATTTTAAATTTTTGAGAATTTAAAGGACTTCATGTTGATTTAAAAACTGCGGTTCAAACTAAATTCTCCACTTTGGAAACAGCAGTCGAGAAAACACCTGTGATCAGAAGGACCTATTAGTGTTTGGTTCTGAGGTGTCATATCACATGAATTCATCATCATCATCATCATCATCATCATCATCATCAGATGGATAGATGGGTATTCCTTCAAGAACTTAAAAAAGAAAAGTTTAGTTTTTTTACCGTCAAAAATGAACTTTAAACAAATGTGTGTTCTTTGTATTTCCAACATTGTTGTACAGCGTCTTCAGGACTGGTGCTTTTCCTTTCACCTGTAAACCTCAATGGATCTATGAGCAAACTGTCAGAATGAGAAAGTTTGAAGAGGTCAATGAGGTTGTAACAGAGCAAAATAAATCACAAGGGTCATTATTGATGTCTCAGCATTGTCAGGGATGATTTATCACCATCGTCATGGCACCTACGTGTTCTGCTTAGTCATGACTCCTCAACGTCACTGACACTTAGTGGATTTATGAATTCAGTGAAAGTGATGGAAGACTGGGGTGCAAGTGTCATTCCGGCTGAAGATGATTACAAATTATCATTGGCAAATGCATTCTTACGTCCATCTGTCCATCATAGAGGATAGCCTATACTATAAGCTGTCTCATCATCGTGGGGATGTTTTGAATAAATGGGGTCAGGTCAGGAGGCAATCATTTAGCTTTTTGTGTTTTCTTTGGGCTAAACTATAGAAAGAGGTCAGGCTCTCTTGAGTTTTAAATAATTCTGGTCTTTTCAAAAGATGTTGAAAATGTGACATCTGAGGTCCTTAAGCCGCTGTTAACAGCAGTCTTACATACGCTGTAAACCAGGTAGGTCCAGAGGTCACAACCTCCAGTGATGAAACCAACGCTGTCATCAGCAGGTGAAATATGTCTGAACCGCTTCCATCTCATTCACAGTGAGAAAACTCCATCTAAGATCATCCACTGAATCGACTAAAAGTAAAAATTAAACATTTTAAAATCAGTGACTCTGCCATCCTCTCTCTGTGCCACCGTCATGTCACATCGACCCCTTTGATCAATCGTGCCGCGGCTGCTGTCTGGAGGATATATATCGCTGTGGTAACAGAGTCTGCCGCGCTGGACAGTAGAAGGGAAAGTCTGACTCATCATGCTCAATAAAACAAAGAGCAAACAACAAGTGCGTCAGGGATAGATGTACCCCTGCTATAAATGTCAAAAGCATCATTTTCCAGGGAGCGAGACGGACGGTGGGATCACAAGAGAGCTTCCGGGGCGCGCAATGTTACGACATGAGAATATGTTACAGCCTGCTGCTGACCTCATCATTTTCCACACCTGAGAAAATCAGATTTTATATTGGAGTCATATAACAGGGGGTTGGAGATAAACTTTAATTGTCCATGAGCCTAAAATATATTTTAGTTTCAAAGTGTCAAGGATTTCTATAAGTAGATAGAATAGATGAAAGCTCGAGTTATGCTGCACCGATTTTATTCCTTTTTATAAATTGGCCTTTGGTCTATAGACTTGCCTCTAAGAATATATCTCCATGTCTCAATGTAATCAATCAATTTATCTTGTGTGATCTAGAAAGGTGCCACATAAATACATTTTTCTCATTACTGAATACTGGCTTAATAAGCTGTAAAAGTGGAATATTCAACTAACCTTTTTGTTTTAATGTATGTTGTGTCGTTGTTCAGTGTGTGCATTTGAACCGTGACTGACCTGTCCCTCCATGTCATGCTTTTGTTTAGGATCTAGAATAACGCTTCGACTAAAGCTGCAACAGCTTGATTAGAAGAGGCTGAGATGTTGACATGCTTAACGCATATATTTTTCAGCAACTTCTGCGCTCCATTTCCCCTTAGCAGCCCACGGTTGGCCGCTATACCTCAAGTTTCTGTATCAGAGAAATCCCAACTTTTAATGAGGCACTGAATATTTAAATTCAGTCTCTTGAAATTGGTGAAAGTAGCTATATGTGGGAGGCTGCTGCCGTTCGAGTGGGTGTAAAAAATGTAAAAAAAAAACTTGTTTCCTTTACAATACAGGATGAGAAATTTCAAGAATAGAATGTTATTGTGTGTGTGTGTGTGTGTGTGTGTGTCTACAAGCATATGATAGGTGTTTTAACTGGTGTTAACTTTCCATTTCTGTACAGCATAAACATTGCCTAGACACTGTTGTTTAATTCATACGAATCAAGTGGTGTGCTTTTCTTTGGTTTAGTGTCTACAACATCTTTTTTTTTAAATAGTTTTGATGTGATGTCACAGCTGCCTTATTACATTGGAAGTGCCTTAATCACCCTTCTTCTTCCTGGTGGTACTTGGTTGCCTGTTGCTTAATCATAGTGTGCACCAGATACAACTCATTTAAAAAAAAATCTAAACTTGTATCTGAGTGTCATTCAGATATCTCCTGCTTCTCTTATGGCTTTGGTAGATAGAGGGAGCTGCTCTCCTGTAGTTAGCATGCACCTCTGAGTTTGACAGTTGAGTGAAATTTCCCAAAACATTCTCCAGTTCCCAATCTTACCTGGAATTTTAGAAACGGTTAATGCTGTTTTTTCAGTGGAAAGCTATTTTTTAATATCTCTAGTTTCCCCACTAGATTGGCTTTAAGATGATTAATTCCAGCATAAGCTTTTTAAACTGACCTTCCTGCTGTTAAATTTTTAATGAGAGGAGATTGGACGGTCAGCTCCTGTGTGTCCTTTCCTGTTGCTGTACACGTAGTGGTATATCGGCTTCATTTGATTTGAGGACAGTTCAAATGAATGCGCCGGGCCTCGAATGGCCATCTGCTCTAACCTTGTTTCATCGACCATAAACAGGCCGGCTCCATCAGTGAAAAAAAGAGGTCTTGGCCAAATATTTGCTGCTCTTCGACCCCATTTGGTTTAGTGTGTTCTCTGTTTGCATTTCAATGACCCACGGTCAGTGTCAGAACGATGGCACGTGTGTCCCTGACAAGCCGGCCCCTGATAAGACGCCAGCAGATGAGAGAAAAGGGACCGAGAGGCCTTGTGGGATAAGAGCAGGGTGAAGGATGGAGCAAATGCAGACAGGCTGCTGGTTCACACACACGCACACACACACACACACACACACACACACACACACACACACACACACACACAAACAAACTCTGGTATCAATCTCCTCACACACATCACACACCCTGCTGCACTGCCAACCAGCTCTGTGATAGCTGCTGAAGTGTTCTGTCGTCTAGTCTTGTGTTTCCTACCTTTGTATAATACTGTCACCGAAGCGTCAACGAACATGCATCGGGGAGCAATTGTTATTCATTGCTTTATTATCTGAACGGTACTTGTCGATTAAGTAACGCCTCCCACCGCGCGCCTCCTCAGTCAAGCATGCTAATCCCCAAGCCTCCTAATTATTGCTCATGCAAATCACAGATCATAGGGCTCACCAAATATTTTGCGAAAGAGGGAGAGAGAGAGAGAGAGAAAGAAGGAGAGAGAATTAGAGGATAAGGGAATGCAGGAGTGCGTCTGTGCATGAGCGGGTGTGTAGCACTTTCCCCCCCTAAATTTCAGCAGATATGGATTTAGCTGAGGAGGACGGGATTGTGCGGATTAGGCGGAGAGATTTTACCAAACGCAGGCTCCCTATGTGTAATTCATTTTGGCGTCCTTGAAATTGCTACTGTGAGAAATTCAGCAGCTGCAACAGCAGCACTGAGAGTCCTCAAATAGGCAGAATCCAGCCCCCCTACAACCACCCACACACACCACCACCACCACTCCCACGTTTCTCTGAAGCATGATGGCATGAAAGCTGCTGGGGGTATGAATGCGATGGTTTTGGTTTTTCTTTCTTTTTTTCCCCCCAAATTTTGCAGCTCCCTAAAAATATTTGAGGCTTTGTTGGGATATCTCACAGTTCCATGCGTCTCCCTAATGTGCACCCCTAATCCTGTGAAAGGTTCATCCACCCACATCACTAGAAAACATATATTCCCGCTTAAATTGTATCTAGCCGTTAAGACAGTTTTGGTTTCCTTTGCAGAGGTTTTCACATATATGCTAGCGAGACTTCTGCTGTCAGCTCATTTGGATGAAGGTTAACGGAATTTCCCTTTCGTTTATCCTTTCACTGTTGCTGTCCAATAGAGGCAGAAATTGCCACCACAATGTTTTTTTAAAAATATAGCAATTAAGAAAGTCAACAAAAGCTTCTCTTCCCCAAATGATATCTTGGTAACCCTCGATCAATCAACAAACCTCTCTATAGACAGTTTTAATGTGAAACTATTTTCTACCAACAACATAGTCGGCCTGTAGATTATCCTTAGTAACCAGGACACTGTTTGGATGTAATTTTCCGGGGCGGGAAGCACCACAAACAAAATTTAATTAACTTTAAATGCATTTCGGTTGCAGAAACAAGCCTGAGGAGGCAAAGATATAAAGTGAGATAAGCTGGTTTTCAACTTGAAGCGAGAGGCTTCCCACCAGCATAACCTTCAGTTGAAACACCATCACAACAAACTGCTGTATCCATGGTATTGTGCTTTTCTATAAAACTTTGGAAACTTGTTGGAGAGAACACAACAGAAAAGCTTCATGGCAAAAAAAGCCAATTAGGAGTTTCCCAATTTCTCAAAAATGTCAAACTATTCCTTTGAAAGTTGAGTCAACGATCCAAATCCAAAACACTTTATGTCAAAATCAGCGAAAATCTACTCCAATCAGCGAATATCTACTCCCAATCCAATCCTAACTGAAAAAAAGTCTGGTATACACAGCCCAGGCTCCATAAACGGGTACGCACGCAAAAGGGGTTGAAGTCAACCCGCTAACACATCTCCAGCCAATCAGCTGCATGCAGCGTTCGTGACGCTAGTAACAACAATCCTATGGGACCACTGTTACCAAGGAGAGACGCGTCAGGGGCGGATCCTCTGGAGGAGCAGGAAGGGAGGGGTTTATTTGTTTTGGTGGTCAGTTCAAAAATCAACAAGCTTTCTCTTGGATTAGCTGACTACAACTTTAATTAGACAAAATGGGTAAATGGCTGCTGAACTCAAGTGGACTTTTATCAGAGAGCCAGAGACCTCACACAGTCACCTGAATTATAGAAGACGCCGGTGTAAGACATAAATGTAAATGGCAGAGGCAGCACTGATACACAGCTCGGGGGAGTCAGGTGTTCATAAAACTGTGCAAAACATGCACTCATAAAACATCATTGCACTGCGGTTGCTACATAAACACTGTTACTCCCTCTCAAGGCCACTTAGAGAGAAAAAATTACAGCCTTTTTTCTTCTGAATGAAGGGCCTGGAACAGCATCAGAGAACGGCGTATAGCCACAAGTTGCATCTTTATAAACACATCGATGGATGATGAGGTGCAGCGTTAAGAGCGTAACACATCGTCAACATTGGGCCACGGCTGCCGCACTTGTGAGGGGGATCGTAAAGTTCCCAGCTGCTACCATCCATTCAATAAAAAAATAATAATAGAAAAAAAAATCTGAGCATGTGTGATGGGCAAATTCAGGGTCTTGTCGTCATGTTTCTCTCCATCGCCTCCGCTGGACGACAGAGCCAAGACAGGCTACTACTCCATGTTTACCCAACCCATTACAGCATACAGTAAGAGGATTATATCACCAATCCCCTTAGAGAACCCCCCCCCCTCCTTACCCCTCTCTTGTCAGTCTCAATGGGGGCCCGCCCATCACTCGGCAATCAGTTCACAGGTTCAAACCCTGCCCCCCCCCCCAGGCCGGCCGGCAATGACAATGTCTTCTGCACATGCCCAGATGCTAGTTTCGTTCTTTGGCTGCTTCACTGGCAGAACAACTGACAAACTGCCCACAGGAAACAAATGGCCATATGGTGTGAGAGCAAAGGTGCCATATAAAGCCATCAAGCCCATTTGTTCTCTGACACGGAGGTGCTCCTGAAAATGACCGTTTTGTCATGTTCACTCAGTCAGATCAGACGGCCGCTGACAGCAGCCGACGACCGCAAGCACCTGCCACCTGGAACCAGCTTGATGAAAGTTTAAGATTATTTCATTATTAAGTGATTGTTCATTATGTTTTACACAATTGTACGGGGATCATCGGTATTTGTCGTATCTGTCTCTATTGTGTCTATTGTGAATTGTGTTTTAGTGTCTGTTTATTTTCTGTGTATATGTTTAATGTTATTGGGTCCCTCTGAAATGCTTTCTGTAGCTTATCTCTTACATTCCCAAAAAAGTTTACTATGAAATTGTTTCTTAATTACGTGATGACGTGTGAATAAACTAAACAAAGCTTAACTAAACTAAAAAGGAACTGGCTCCTTAACCAACATTTTTATCAACAAATCCACCAGCCTCTTTCACAAGGTTTTCCTCACCTTAGATTGGGGATTCACTCAAGGGGTCACAAGATAAAGCTGAAGAGTTGTGAGATAATTAACAGGATAAGGAGGAAAACATTTTCCAGTGCGGTGCTGGCTCCCAGGCAGACATCAAAGAAAGAATGGGAAAGCTTCAGACTCATAACTCGGATGAAATCATTTACTTCACTCACTTACAAAGACTTTAACTTGCTGACAGGCCAATCCTTTTTTTTCTGGAAAAAAAGAAAAAAAAATAGTGGAACATTTCGTAGTCTTTTTTGCTTCTTTTACCGTGAATTACTGAATAGTTTCAGATCACATCAACCCTCTAAAAGTTGTCCAAACAACAGTTTTAGACAAAATAATCCTCTTTCTAGTTATTCAACTGGTCAGGACTCATTGACAAAAACAACCTTTAACAAGGGCTCAAAAGTAGACATCGCTTTATATTAAAGGAGCTGTAAGCGGAATGGTTCTTTTAGCTAACTTCCTGTCAGTTACTGCAGTTAGCGGTCCCCTCGCTCGTCCCTACGTCACCACATTAATGCATTGCGGTCTTCAAGCAGCAAGTTATCTAGCATCATCTCGGATCCATTTGTGTGATAAAACCGGATAAAACATGATAAAAACCATCAAAACAGACATTGGGAAGGATTTTTACCTGCTCCGCCATTGTAGGCGCATACACATTCACCCATCTGTTGCTCTGGCGTGCACCGGCAGTGAGACCATGGAGTGTATATACTATATATGAGTGAGATGAGTGACGGTTTGTAGCGTTCTCTCTCCTGATTGGATAAAAAATCGGGATATTACAACATTTTAATTGGGCTATTACTGTAAATCAGAATGACTTGGAGACCTGTGATATGACATCCGCACTCTGTTGAAGTGATTGCTGTAGGAATATGGAGTGATATAACACATATATTTACACAAATAAACTCACTTCACCTTTAAGGGTACACATGACAAAAATATTTCAGAACTACTGCCTTTAGGATAAACAGAATAGTTTATGTTTTTATTATCATCAACAAGTAAGGCTAATCCAATTAATCATTTATTGTTTCGGTCGCTGAAGGCATCATCGTCCCAAAACAATTAAAAACACAATTAAAGTGCCATACTGTAACATGTGGATGATGTGACAAGGAGGTTAACACACATTACCTTATTATGTTTCCATATTTGCACAATTTCTGTAAATGTAATGTATTTTTCTTTGTGTTTTTTAAGAAAACATGAAGCTTTTTGCTCTGGAGTGTATTTGGTCCCCTCAGGGGCCACCATTGCTAATTGCCAGAAGCTGCTAGCTTCATCTGGTGGTGTTATCATTCATCCCTAATACCGACAGACACAAAGGCAATTCCAAATGCAAGTGTGCAGCCCACTGTGTCACTGCCAATGTCAAAGACAACAATCCTCACAAAGTCAATCAAATTGGCTCACTCCTCGTCTATCGACAGTCACAGTCGTGTATAGTCCGTTTCTCGGCCAGCTCTACTTTCCCGTCCTCTTAAGCACAGATGGCCCTCAAGAATGATGTCTGCCAGGTGACAGGGTTTTTTGCAACTCAGCATTTCGTTTGAGGTTAAGTGAAGGCTGTTCATTGTGCTTTGGGCTCCAGCATCTGACTCTTACCTGGGATTAAGTCCCTCCATTAGTTAATCACCCTCACACTAAACCTCCTAAGCCAAGCACTCGAACAATAGAAAAAAAACATCTCACACAATCAATCAGCATTTTATTTCTATAACGGCTTGGGCTCAGTGAGATCACTGCGACCGGCTGACGTGTTATTCATACGGGCGGTAAATTGGTGGTCTCTGCTGTGACATCTGCTTGAGTTTTATCTCTTTGAGTAAAGTCTGGCATCCACATGGCCGACATTTTAAGCAAATTACTAAACACATTCCCCCCTCCGGCGCAATCTCTTTATTGTCATTAAAAAGGTTGAGCTGCTTTGATGTGTAAGGCTTTAACACTCAGCAGTAAATGCCCAAACACAGGGAAACACGGTTGCGTCGGTAAAGGATAAAGAGTTTTCTGTTCTTTCTAGATAACAGTCCCGTATCACCCCACTGCAATCCATGCCTGACCCCATTGCTCCATTGTTTACCCAGGGTTCAAAGCAGCATGTCACTCTGACCAGATCTGGTGGATACCCAAATTTAGAGGAAAAGGACGAGTGAAATTCTGTAGAAAAAAAAATCACAACAACATGAGCTCATCATATTGGACAATGATTAATATAATTTACCCTGGTATCATAACATATCGGACGCGGAGGTTCACCTAATTATTTTGCTTCCTTTTGTCATAGAAAGCATATATGTTCAGCATTTTATTTAGTAAGTGGTGATGATGCAGGGATTTCTCATGAACGACATTTTTACGACAACAATAAAAAACACTGACAGAAATATAAAATTAGCCACAGCATATCCTGACAGTAAGCTTCCCAAGTTTAATAACTCCAGAGTGAGAAAGAAAAAAAGGGAGAGAGAGAGAGAGAGGAATAGAAGGCATGGGAGAGTGTTAACTATCTTCTGTAGGGCCATTCAGTCGCATACTGCTGGAAACGCTGGTGTGGAATTCGGGGAATGCGGCTTCTCGGCAGAGATCAAAAGAGTTGAACATTAACTGCGCTGAACTCTTCAGCCCTCCAGTGCTGCTCCCAGGGACTGCCTCTCATATAGGTGCATGTTCAAGGGTCCCGCAGGAGCCCTGTTGAATGCTCAGTGTCAATAACAGGTACGTCACATGGAGCAGTTACACGTGAATCCAACTTATTTTCTGGCTCCAGCACCCTGACGAACTGCTTCAGGGCACAAAACACATACTGTATGTATACTAGGAACCACTAACGATTAGGTGCTCATACACAGCTGTCACTGTCACTGTGGCTCAGAGCAAGGGTGGGGGGGGACTACTTTCAGAGTGATAAACACAAATGCAGACCTAAGCACATTGGTGATATTGTGTGTTACTGAGGAATGCTAAAATGCCCCAAAATGTTTTCTTCTTCTGCGAAAAGGATTAAAGCAAGCAGAGGACAAAAAAAAAGACAAGCAATCATGTGAAATTCCTATAGGCAGCAGTTTTCCCAGCTATCTAAACTCTGGCGTTTTGCAATAACTGAACACGTTTATCTGCCAGGCCTCTTATCCAGAGGTGACAACTGTTCTTCAGAATAGTTCTCCTTCACCAATCCCACACCTGCAGTATGTAAAGCTGCAGGGGGTTTGTCTTCTCGGGACTCTTTGAAAAAACCCGACTGGGTGCCCCTCATATCTATGAACTGTCAGAGCAAGCTGCCAAATGACTGCTCCTAAAGATAAATCATCCAGATTAGGGAGCATAAATAAGTGATCTTTGCACCGAGATGCTTCTGGTCCTTTCAGTACACCTGCTGATGACTCTCGTAAGCCGTCATTCAGACAAGCTTATTTAACGAGTAAATTGGGAATTTTCGACTTTCGGGTTAAGAATTTAACCCGACTGACTCGAAGAATTTATTTAATTAAGAAAATTAATTAAATGGAAAGTCAGCACCAGTTAAAAGACACCAATCATATTTGTGTAGACACAGACATCTACACACACAAATACGCACACACACACACACACACACACACACACACACACACACACACACACACACACACACACACACACACACACACACACACACACACACACACACACAATACAGCTGAGGAGGGATTAGTGTCAAACGCTACAACTATTGTACATGTAGTATCTCTTTGCAGAAGCCCTGGCAGCGTTCCCAGGTAGTAAGCAGCTACTACTGAGGCAGTACTTTTGGGTGGGTGCGATGTTTTGACAGTGAGGGATGGGATGGTCCACGGAGCAGCTGTGGGTCTCTGTCACAGGGGCAGGGGCAGGAGGAAAGAGGGTTCAGTGGGAGGGTTTGACCGGGTGACGCTGCATTGAAGGGCGCCCGCTCTTGTAAGAGAGGCTCAACACGCTTCCTCCTGGGGGCCGGGCAGATTTATGACCCGGCAAATTAAATGTTAAAGCAGGATGTTCTGAAGGGGCCGGAAACTTGGGCGTGCAGAAATCTGCATGGGTCTACTCTGCGCTTATTATAACAGTTCGAACATGTACTGTAATATTGGAACAGAAAAAAAGGTACAGTAGGACCCTGTTTATATTAAGGAAGCGTAAATTTAAAAAAAAAAATTGCACATTGTCGCCATCTGTGGTAGTGAGTAGTAATTGCAATACTGTTTGAAATTTAGTCGTAAAGAAGGCATCTTTCAGAGATATTTTATATATTCTCCGAAATAATGTCACCATGAAAAATCACCCAAACTCTACTTTAACCCCGCCTCCAAAGAGTCAAAAGTAAATTTGTTGATTGGGTTTAGACTGACATTGGGCCTTGACACACAGCCCTGTGCTTGTGATGAAAAATGGCCCTGGTGATGATGATGATGCTTGCGGATTTTTTTTTTTTTTGTGTGCTGAAATTTTGACCCAAATCTGACTCCATAGGACACACTTTGTTTACATTTGTTTTACAGACTGTGCCTTTAAAACAACACAACATTATTGTGTATTGCATGGGAGTATGACAGTGTTTATTAGATTTAAGATTTTAAAACTGTTTATAATATTATGTAGCTAGCTAAGCAATGCCATGGTTCACACTGTCATGTGCAAAAAAGACAACAATATCTTTATATTTTCATGCTATTTGTATATTTCTTGTCAAATTAGATTCCATAAATACTACTATACCTGTATGTTTTAAATGATAATGTTTTAAATATAATGGAATTTTTAACATAATTTTTATATATATTTTATTTTTCCAGATAGAGAGAGAATCAATGTGGGTTTCTGATCAAAAGCTTGTGAAAACACCTTCAGTGGTCCATGGGGGACAGCAGTCGCACTCTCACATGAATATTTGAAAACCCGTCGAAAATGTGAAGGGGGTAAAATGCAAAAGAGGCTTCTCCTCATTATCTGGGCTGCTTTTTTTTCAAGGACACTTTTGCCCTCAGCCCTTGTTAATTACTGACCCTGGTTATGCGCATGTAAATGTTTTTTTTCCCCCGCGATTTCTTCACCTATCATGCAGTCTGGTTATCAGATCTAACAAAAGCCCTGAAGTCGCTCTCTGAGAAGATGGTCACAGAGTGATGGGACACATTTTTCTGAATAGAACGAATTTTACGCACAGAATTTCACTCAGATGTGTACTTTGAAGTTTGAACCATGAGATTAGGGGCGGGATTTGAAACTATTCAATG
This sequence comes from Hyperoplus immaculatus, assembly GCA_949357725.1. Classification (NCBI taxonomy): domain Eukaryota; kingdom Metazoa; phylum Chordata; class Actinopteri; order Uranoscopiformes; family Ammodytidae; genus Hyperoplus; species Hyperoplus immaculatus. The sequence goes on from OX442369.1 coordinate 6,241,547, forward strand.
GGGGGAGCGACCATGACCGTGTTGTTTGTGTTTTGTTTTGAGTCCCTTTATGGCTGTTTTGTGTTACTTAAAGGGGGTTTTGAGTGTCTCTATGCTAGTTTTACATCTCATGTTCATTTGATTGTCACTTTGGTAATTTTTTGTATTTTTTGTGGTTGTTTGGTGTATTTTGGTAGCCATTTTGAGTGTCTTTATCTTCATTCTATGTCGCTTTTTGGTCGTTTTGGCTTAATTTCGTGCCTCTTTGTGGTTGCTTTGTGAATCTTAATGGTCATTCTGAGTGTCTTAGTGGCTGTTGTGCATCAAAAATAAACTCTAATGGCCAGTTACAGAGGCATGCTCTGGACCATTCAGTAATCCATCCATGATACTTACAAGCCAACACCTACGTTACACCACCTTCTGACTCTGGCCCCCCTCCCCCTCCCCCTCCCCTCCCCTCCCATCCCCTCCCACCCCCTCCCACAGACAAGAGTGTAACACGGCTGACGTCGGAGGGTCAAGTTTGTGTGCACAGTTCAGGTCAGGACAGTGTACAGTATGTCAGAAGTTGCTTTAAGGGCCTAAAAATCCATCCCATAGCTGTGGAGTTATTTCAATCTAAAAGTAAGTAATGAGATGCATAGTTGTGTGCACGGCAGAGACACAGAGGGCCCTTCATGTACACAGCATCCCCGACAACTCTCCTCCTCTCCTCTGTGCGCTAACACAGCCACCCCATTCACTGTCCGTCACACTGCAGCACATGATCCTCAGAAACCACAGCTCTCCTAATCAGCCTATTTATGAATGTGGCAGCAAATAAAAAAAGACATTTCGTCCCGCGGCTGTGACTGCCCCGCACAAAGACCATAATTGATTATTCAGTTTAAATAATAAAAGTTTAAATAAAAAAATAAAAGTTGACCTTTCCCTTTCTCTCTAGCCGATCACTTGACTGTCAGAGTAGAAACAGTGAGTTAATTACACACCGTGAAATTGCACTCACAAAGAGAACCCTAGTCTTTTTTTGGGCGTGTCCTGAGCTATCATTAGTGGACAACAGGGGCTATATTAGATGGGAGATGCCTTCAACTGGAAAATTACAAGCTTGGTCCAGTTTGTGGTTCTTCTTGTTTTATGTGTGCAAGAGAGAAAAAGACTTCTACACAAGTTCCATGGCCGTCACATCTCCCACCAACACAGTGGGTGGAAGGAGCAGCTGCATCTCTGTATTGTCGTTGTCTACACAATGTCTAAGGCTTCACGGGTGCAGTGAGCATTCCTGATTGAATAAATACTAATCAGGAAAGTCCCATGACTTTTTTTTTTTTACTATGAAGCGCATCTTAAAAATGTATGGATCCTTTATGAGTTATCAACATTAGGGGTGTGTTCACACTGGGAAAGTCCGCTACTTCACTTGCTTTGGTCCAGACCAAATAGAGTTTAGATTTTTTTTGTTTGGTGTGGTCCACTTTCATATTGCCCCTTTTGCAAGTGAACCAGCATTAAGAAGTAAAACCACACGTGATCTGAGGTCATTCATTCATTGGACAGACATTCTTGGGTGGAAAGAAGCAGGAAGCACAAAGTGAAAACTGCGAAATATATAACTGATACAATATGGGGTAAAGAATAATAAATAAATAAATAGGCCTACATCTAGCCTATAAATACAATTATTGTTGTTTCATATGGTTATATATGTAGGCCTGTGTCAATGTGTGGCTTGTAGCCTACGAAGTGAAACATAATATTTACTGTATTTTTGCTGTTGGACGCGCGGCTCGCGAGGAATAGGCTCAAGCTGACACTCAGCTGATTCAGCCTTGTGTCAGCTGGGTGTGAGTTCGGCGCGGCTCAGCTCCAAACTGACACGGGGATAGTATTGACGGTACCGAAACATGGGAAGCAAAATAAAAACCCGCACTTCATACAAAGCGCAGCGTGAACCTGTTGGCACTGTGCCGGAGACGCTCCTCTCTCCTTCATCTGATCGCTGAACACATCAGCATGTTTACGCGTCCTGTCTATCAAATGTAATAGGCTATGTTCGCTTGGGGCTCCCGGTCAAACCACAGCTAATCATCCTAACAATGGCGACAACAACACTTTCCCATAATGTGAAGCTGACGGCGATTTATTAAAAAATAAAAGGCAGAGTGCTTCCTGAAATTGGGTCGGATCGAGTCCGGACAAATTCACACCACAAACGATCTGCAGCAGAGTGCTTATGGAAGCGCATCGAGACTACCTCTTCAGCTGGGTCTCGGAGCGCTTGTTTGGTCCGCCCCCGAGTGCGATTGCTGTATTCACACATGTCCGAAAGATGCGCACCGAAGGCGGAAGTGCCTCTGAGTTCGTTTCAACCGAACTAAACACGGCATGTGTGAATACACCCTAGGCGTCACAAGATTTCACACAATATGAATCAGCAGCAGCCCACTCAAACAAGAAGTGAGGTCACAGAGAAATTAACGGAGACCAGTCTGCATGCTTGACCTCAAAACCCAACATGCCCTTGTGCCCTAGAAAAGCCATTTTGCGCAGAGGTTTACCAAACTTCAGGCTGTAACAGGTAAGATTTGACTTCAACCATCCTTATTTAGCATTTATAAGCACTTCTAAGAAGATTGTAATGTATTTCTCAGCTAGTATAATGGTATTTCTAAGCGTTTATAAATGTACTGTACTGTGAAATTTGCAAAGATTTGCAAAGCAGTGTAACATAGCTTTTGTCATATTAAATAATATATCAGATACAAAATAGTTTATCAATAGTCTGTTGGGTTAGGTTTCTTTATTAGTACCTGAGGGTAACTGTTAAATGTTTTTACAAATGTACATGTTAAAGGTTAAGGTAATTATTATTCTGATTTGTTTGCTGACACACGTGGTGTATTACTACAACAAGCACTGGTTGAGTAGCTACTGGAGGGCAGGTTAAAAATAACTGTAATAGCTAGAACTAATCCAACATGGAGAAAATTCTGAAAATACACTGCATCTTTCTGTTACTGTTTCATAATAAAAGCCTCCCCGTGTGGTTCACCACTTGAGCACTTTTAACGTGAAGCAGCAGAAACAGGAAATGTTCACTTTGCATTAGAAGTCTGACACGGACTAGATAACATTGCTATAAAGTTCAAAACTGTAATGATAGGTCACAAGCTGCATTGTTTCCTGTGAAACCTTTCTGTGCAGGTAGTGGTGGACTCCATGCACCAACAATGAAAACCATAGGTCCATAAAGAGAACATTAAATACATAATATACAAGTGTGGACCAGTAATGGCATCAAACACTGAGCTTGATTTAATGTTTTGTACAACAAATATATAGCTTATAAATATTTCATTTCTCATATTACAGCAATGCTATATAATGATTAATTAACTTTTTATACACTAATTAAGTATTATCCCCAGGAGGATAGTTGTTACCAAATACATTAATAAACCCTCTGAAATGTCCTAATATTTACATATAACTACATAATGTATTATTTCATTATATATTTGTATAATGCTTATTAATGCTAAATAGGAGGGCTTAAAGTGTGTTGTACGACCTACCCTATAGGTGTAAAACGAAGTCCACAAAGCAAAATACTGTCCTTCTTCTCTGTGAAACGACCCTTTGCAGGAAACTTCAAAAGGCTCGGTCATTAATAATTCTGATTTAGGAGCTGGCCCTGCTTGATATTTGCAATTCTGATAACCGATGTTTGAACTGCAGGAGAAGACAGAGGGTGAAGATGGGAAGAGGGGTTGCGGGGAGGTGGGTGTATACACTGCAAATTATCCCTAAAATTATACTTCAAAATGCTGACACCCTCTGGAAACCTTCAGCGTCGAGGGAGTTGACAAAACATATGTAAAAAAAACACCCCCTAAATTATTCTTCAACGAATTGGTCTGTGTGTTTTTGTTGATGCATATTTCATGCACCCTTCTCAATTTGTCAAGCTTAATCCTGTAATTAACCTCTGGCTCATTATATCAGCCTGTTATTTAGCCTTCGAAGAAAATATGAAAACACCAAGAGCAAATCTACAAAAAGTGAACTTACATTTGGAGCGCAGAGGAAACTGCAGTTTTATTTTAAGGTCCACACAACAAAGAGCATGCTCTACATTCTGCGAAGACGTGACAACCGTCATTCCTAGAAGTGTCAGTGGGGTGATAAACATGCAAGGACTGTGGCAAAGTCAAAATACATGCGCATAACAGGGCCTCCATTCAAGAGCCGTATTTTTAAAGTTGCAGTGTAAAGTGGTTTACCGCATTAAAATTGAGAATATGCACGCTGACTTCCTTCTCAAAACTATCATGATGCAATTTCCTGTACAGTGTTGTGCAACGTAAAATTTATACGCGTAAGGTTCTGTAGTAGGCTTGAGCAATAAAGATAAGTGGCAATTTCAGTGTGTTTAAGCACCAAAGGGCTGTTTTGTTCTGACTTCAAATTCCATCAGCTGTAAAACCGGTGTCAGAAAGCAACCCTGAGTGATGTTAGTTTGCTTAACCAACATTCACACCCTTACCAGCTGACCCGCTCCCAGGGAGGCACACAGGAGGGGGGCACAGAGCAACAGTGACACCCACGTACACAAACCCAGCAGGTAAACAGACAAGCGAGATGTGCCATCCTCTCCCGGGCCGTTCTGCTAGCCCCGTAACAACACACTGTGCCATAAACAAGAACAAAATGATTCACTAGCTGCAACCTGATCACTTTCTTTTTCCCCTTTCTCATGGCCCTCATCTAAATGTCAGCATCTGTGTAAACGCTGAGGTAATTCACTCGTCGGCTCCCTGCTGCTCGCGTGGAAAGAGCAGAGGACCCAGTGAATCACTTTTTAAATGCATCCTCTTGGATCGGCGGTGCCTGCTGCCTTTGATGATTATTGTTGTTATAAGACAATAATAAAAGATTTTGTGTTTTTTTCGTGGAGATTTCAGGTGACATTTAGGTTTATATTTCTGGTATGTGCACTGCTGCATGATTTAAAAGAAGAGTCTTGAGTCACATGTGGTATTTCCCCTCCCTACAGTATAATACACACGTTCATTGAGGTTAATGGAGCGATAGTGAATGGATACACACTTTGCAGAACACAAGTGAGAGCGCGGGTGACCAAGGGGAGGCCCCACAGCTGACAGTATGATTTCTAAATGGCACCTTTCACAGCCAGTGCTTGTGCATATGCATAAAACAGGGCGCCAACTTCCCCTAATAGTGACTCAGAGTGAACAAAACAGACCAAGCAAAGCTGGATTTTTCAATACCTATATGGCTGTAAATTTTCCCCAGACCTCAACGGCAGCTCAGTGTTTTCTCTGTAATCCAAAAATACCGTGTCGTGCTCTAGTGTGAAATGAGTTTAATGTCAAAATGCAACTGTCATACATTTTAGACAAAAAAAAAAGAAAGAAAAAAAAAGCATCTTGGGAGTCAGAAAGAGGGAATTGAAAAGTAATTTACCTGAAAGTCACATAAAGTAGAGTTTAAAGTATTGAGTTATGTATTGGACCTCAATATACAATAACAATACTTAACTTTAAGTAATAATAGGCTACAAGTTTAATTGATTAACACAACCATGGTGACATAATAAAGTCAATGCAAATATGTGAGCGAACACAAATTTTCCTTGGTTGAATATATGTGCTCATGCAAGGTTTATGAAACCAATTCATGAAAGTAGCCCACAGCAAGACAATAAAGACGAACAGCGTCTGGACAAAAACTCACTCTACACACTCAATACATTGTTTTCAAATATAGGCTACATACTTTTTAAGAAATACACTCATGCTTTCTTGACGAGAGTTAATTAAGGAGATTGTTAATACTGTACATACACAAAGTATGGAGCTAAAGCTAGGAGGTGATTAGCTTAGCTTAGCATAAAGACAAGAAGGAGGGGGAAACAGCTAGCTTGGCCATCCCAAAAAAAAATAAAATAAAAAACACCTGCTCTGAACAGTGACGTTAATAACAAGTTGTGGGTTTACAGAGTTCTTTAGTAACCTAACTAGCGGCCAGGTGCAGTGGCTTTTTGGAGTCTTGTTGTTTCTGTTTTTGTACTATCGGGTGTACATAACACATAGGCCATGTTGATAGGATAGCTGTTTTCCTTTGTTCACAGTCTTTAGCTAAGCTAACAGCTAAACTAACACGGACAATATTTCCATAACTCGGGGGCAAAGAAGCAACATCATCCTTGTCTGTGCCTACAGGCCCTACATGCTGAATTAAAATGAAGCTGACATTATAGGCCTAAACAAATCTCGTGAATTTGAGGATGTTATAGTAGCTACACACAAGCACTGTTAACCGCCTGGATTTATAGACAGGTAGCGGATCGTAAGGAGATATTCACTGATTTTGAAAAGAATAAATAATAATTTGACAAGCATTCTCAAGAATCACTGACTCCACCTTTAATCTGCTACCTGTGAGATAAAGTTCTCATATGATGTGTAATGTAAAGTTTGTATGCTGTGGATGGGCAGTTATTTTGGGGTTAGTTTACTCTTTTTATCTTCTTAGTCAGCACTGATACAATCACATGCAAACAAGGCCAAATCTTCAAATCATTCATGTGGTAATATGCCAAGCTCTTACTACAGCGTGTGCTGATGGAAAGACACACAGACCTCACGTTACAAAATGTCAGGCGTCCGTGTGGAAAGTCTTTATTTAAACGTTTTCATGGCCAAAAGAGTCATAGGGCACATACAGCGCTGACTGACTGTGTTCTGGGATAGATTCCAATTGCTACTACGTCATACCGTCGCATTAAAAGACAAGTGAAAAGCTTCACAGTCGTGGCTGAGACAGAGCCTGCATTTCAACGGCATGGGAATGAGCAGGGCTGTTGATGTAGTAGGTTGGAAATGCAGAGCAGGTTTTAGTCTATACAATGTGTGACAGCTCTGTATACTGTGGCTCGTTCAGCAGTGTATATGGTATATAGGCTAGATGCATTCAATTCACTTTCAGTTGTATCGTCGTTATTTGTGACTTGGAGCCAAGCCTTTGATTAAAGACGGCTGTTTAAATTGATGCTGGAACTTTATAGCCTTTTACTGTGCCTTACAGTACCGCATGTTATTTCAAGGAATCTCTTTAACCCAAACAAAGTGATGGGTTTAAATGAAATAAAAGTGCCTGGCTGGGCACGGAAGATCGGTGGAGCGTGATTCCTGGAAAGTGCTTTCCCATGTGTGGGCGGACAGATCAGTTGGACAGGAGCAAGTAGCAGCCTGTGCTGCTGTTTGACTTAGGAGAGGGCATACTTTTGAATACACTCCTGCCAAGTTACAGGCACTCAGAGACCTCCCACATCTGCCTGCCTGTCTGTCTGTCTGTCTGTCTGTCTGTCTGTCTGCCAGTTTTTGTACACGAAGCCTGGGAACGCAGGGTTAGCTGCTCACCTGCAGCATGTCTGGACGCTTTTTAATCTACACTCTGAGCTTCAGGGAGTTATGGGAAGTATTGTACCTCTAAGATCTGTGCAAAAAGGGTGGAAATGTGTAGTGAGGGCGGCTGTATAATATTACTTGATGGAGAGATAATAAAATGCCGTCACACACACACACATAAAAGGTGCACATTTGTGAATTCAACATGGGGCAGATCCTTCAGATAAAGGGATTAAATGACTGCTGGTCTGTGCGGTTATTTTTACTGAAGATTTGCTGATGAAGATGCACTAATGCATCATGGGCCCTCTATTTTGGACACACTACAAACTCACTGACCTTTAGTAGTAAAAATACTAGGCCGATATAGTGTCACAGCACACTACATCACTGAGGGTAACACCATTAAATAAGACCTCTGAAATCTGATCTACAGAGACACACGCTGTTACGGTGGGAACAAAGGCAGCAGGGGAAAGACTTGAGCACAGACGGTATCAGTCAGACTGGTGCAGTGCAATGATTTATGATGATTATATGAGCCTCAGGGCAGGTACTGTAAGGTGGCATGCAGGTAGACGGGTAACATGTCGGAGCGACACAAGTTTGAGGGAACAAACATAAAGGTGACGTAGCAACGTAGAACAGGTGAGTATGAGGAAGTCTGGTGGAAAAGTGTTTAAAGGACAAAAAGAGGCCTGCTAATGGACGGCATGTCGGGGGGGGGGGGGGGGGGGGAGGGGGAACAGTCCCAAGCGTCCCAATACCCATACTCCCTTTCTATTTAGTATGGTAAAGCTTAAGCTGTCCCAATACATAAGGTCAAATGCAATAGGCCGAAAAGTACCAGAATGTCCTACTAAATCCGGCAGCAATTTTTTGATTGACAACCAGCATACTTTTGGCAGTTCTGACCCACTATCCACTGCGCAGCGAATGATATGTCACATCGACTGGGATGGATATATCAGCAAAAGAGTCAAATTCAAATGGTCTGCACTTATACAACACTTTCACGGATTTTCTCAGAATCAAAGTGCTTTACATCGTTTGCCTCTCATTCACCCATTCACAAACAGTTGCAAAATAATGTTCCAATTGTATGCATGCACATTATACCTGTACTTTTTAAGGACAAATGCAATATGAAGTATAGTAAAAAGAAAAAGAATGCGATTTGGAATACAGGGCCTCTTCCAAATCGCATACTTTTTTCTTTTTATTATAGAACATATTTCAGCTGTCCTTAAAAAGTATGTTCTTTGCATGTATTTTGGCATACTGCATTTGACATTCATGTATTGGGGCAACCTAAATATTTTCTGGTATACTAAATAGCATGCAATTATTGGTATCGGAACGCATCCTCTTTTGTCACTTACCATACATCCATGCTATTTAAATACCACATTTGTCTTATTTTGCAGGATGCAAACCAGCATACTTTTTGGCCATTCTGACCCGCAATCCTTTGCCTACAGCGTCTGAGCCACTGACAGAGCATAATCATGGAGTGTGACAAATAAAGAAGCAAGAAGATCAAGTTTAAAGCACAATGTTAGGACGAAATTGTGTATCCCAGTTCTATGCATACTGCATGCAAACTATGTACCTTTTAAGGACAGCTGCAGTATGTAGGGGAGAACGGGGTAATTTGTCACACGGGTAGGTTGTCACAATCGTTATATCTCAGAACCAGAAGGCGCTGTCTGTTAAATTTTGGTATGTAAATATCCACAACTGGGATCAGAGGTCACCTACATAGTCTTCCTTGGAGTTAGACAGCTGCATTTGAGGTGAGAGGACTGTTAGTGTTTTTCATGTCAAATTGAAAATATTTAGCTCCTCAGTATTTTTCTTCTAGGCTTTTACACAATGGGTTTATAACAAAACACTTGTTACCCTAAAAAAGTGTGAAGGGTAAGCTATAGTTTAGATTGTTTTTAGCAAGCTAATTAGTTGTCAGATGGTTTTTGGCCTTGATGCTAGCAATAAATTCCAGTTGGGGTTGGTCGTCACATTTTTGGGGGGGTTGGTTGTCACATGTTATCCAAAGGGTGCAGCCAGGAAAGGAACCCAATAACAAAAGAAAATGTCTAGCTGTATCCTCACTGACACCCCAGAGAAGGAGAGAATTGAGCAGGAAAGGCAGCTAGCATGCAAAAGAGAAAAAGGGCAACAAAATCAAAACGACCCAGTGCATTCCAAACTAGACCAGTTGCCAAGGCTACTGCACCCCAGTGCACTCCACCCCAGCTGGGGAAGAAGAAACAGAAGAGAAAGAGACAGGAGGAGGAATCTTCATCAGATGAAGAGGATAGTTTGTGTTTGGTTTGTATGGAAACGTTCTCCAGCACCCGTTCAGGGGAGATAAGGGAGAAGTGTTGTATGTGCAACCAGTGGGCACACAATCTCTGCTTAGTTAGAGTGAGCAGACCCTACATTTGCCATCACTGTAACTCAGATAGTGAATGTGTGTATCCTAGTTGAGTAGGCTATTATTGTTAGACCTATTTTTTTGTTCTTTATGTTGTTACATACAGTAGGTTGGTCTTAATATGGATTTCCCTTTTGTTAATTCCTTGCTCATTTTGTGTTAAGATGCATAAAGTTATGTAGGCCTATTTTTCAACTTGACAATGAAATTAAACTTTCAAATGTAGTTCTGCTTTCTTGCCTTCTTTTTAAGATTTTTCCCATAAAGATAACATTGTGACAAACAGTTAGAGTGTCTTTGATGGTAAATTTCTGATTTATTACAATAAGTTAGAAAAAGTGAGGGGTTCACATTTCAAGCCAACACCTTAAGCTTCAATTTAATGTAGGAATGACTATTGAAAGATGTTTAGGTGATGAGCAATTCTCACTAGAGTAAAAAGTGTGCCTACTTACCCCGGTCTCCCCTATAGTAAAATTAAAAAGTATGCAATCTGGAACACAGGGAGAGTGTTGCTGCAAGAAGGGACTGAGAGACAAAAATACAGATACCCATTGTGATTTACTTAATAACACTATTTTAAAATTCAAAAAGCCTTTAAACAAAAGCTTATGTTTTGGAGCAGTTTGGCATTTCTGCATGCAGTTTGACCAAAAGTGTTATAAATATCAATGGTTTGAAAAAACATTTTGCGTGTGCATGAGATATATTTGCATTCTTACAGTAATTCTGGACAGGAAAGATGCATTTTGCAAGCTGCAAGTCACCCAGAGTCTGTGGTGCCACTGGTAACTGGGTGTGGGTTCAAAGAGTGCAAATTTGTGAATGAAGTCCCTTCCTTTTATGGTGCTTGTGGAGTTGTCAAGACAAGAGGAACTTAACATGATACCTCTATGGTTTCCTCCCTTCAGTTTCAGCTGTTGTGTCTGCTTGTCAATGAATTGTAAAAACCACCACAGCAAGAGTTCACTACAGTACACGTTGTATTTCCATTGACAATATCCATGATTCAGCAGATCTCTGTGATCAAAGCAAAGCAAATATCTAAAAAATGTAAACATTGGATTATTTGTGCTTCAATTAGGTTCCTAGCCCTGGAGTCTGGAGTACTTCTTATCAATGAGTAACCAAACAGTGTTTAATCTGCACTCGTCTTATCTCCAATAGTTCCTGTTAGTGATGATTCATAAAGTTTTTGTCCCTCAGCTTCAACGCTCACAGTTGAGCCACAGAGCAGCTTCTCTTCTAGACACACCCCAAAGTTTGAAAACCCTGCTGGTAGAAGCGTTTCCAGACTCAACTAGGACAAAATAGATTCTCTCAGCTCTATAATAAAGACTAATTCCCATGATGTGACAAAAAACATGTGACAATGGTGATAGTCTTATTGCTGCTTTTCTCATTGCGCATCATTTCGTACATGACAACTATCTTGTTCTTCTATACAATGGCACACTTTTCAGTGAATCTACAACTATTTCATTCAGAGGTTTAACCAATTGTTTCCTACTTCACAGCTAAGTCCGTTACCAGACTATGTGTGCTGGATGTTTCACGTCTCAACTTTAAAACGGTGCAAATGATTTATCATGTGAGGATAAACGGGCCATTTAAACCGTTTATTAAAATACATAACGAACGGGCTGATTTGCATTATAATGAGTTCCTTCCCTATCATCACAATCCTTAGGAAAATGTCCCGACTGTCTGACCTCACCGTCAGTGGTCCGGCCTCGCTTCACGCCCTCTGCCTTTTGATGTGGCTGCTCTGTTTGTTCACCAGCGCCAGCGGTCTGCTCTCTCCCATTCAACAATGTGCCACTTGCTAAATCCCTCACTCTGTGACTGGGCCCAGGCCGCATTGTTTGCGTTTTACACCAGGAGGTGAGAAACATGCGGTCTCATTCACACCTCTAAAGGGCTTCAGACTCGGCTGCCCAGTTCATTCTGCAGAAATCCTCAGGTGCCACTTCTCACCTGCATTCAAATCCACTGGGGCTTCATCAGACTGGCGGCTGGTAGATTGGCTTTCAGTCAAGTCCAGTTTGACATTAGAAGGAAAAAAGTCTCTCCGTGCTCAGCTTAAATCTGAGTTCAACAAGAGCAGAATGTTACATCACAACTAGTCTCTCTAGCCAATCAGGGGTTCAATATCCAGCTTACAACAAGTCTGAGGTTTAGAAATGGATCAAGCGAGTCTGACTATGTACTTGATTTAGAATTGTACACAATTTTGTTTTATATTCATTTAGTGATCTATTTATTGTAAGTCTACAACAGCTGTTCCTGGTTGCAAGATGTGAAACAGGGTGGGTATGCAGAACAAAAACATGCATTGTACACAAAATGATCTCTGTTATTTCTGACATTCCTCTACCAGGGGTCACCAACACAGTGCCTGCGGGCACCAGGTAGCCCGCAAAGACCATATGAGGCGCCCGCAGGCCTGTTGTAAAAATAGCATAATAATCTGTTTCCCACCTTTTTTAAGTCATTGTTGATCATTATTGTGAGAAATCATTAACATGATCAGTGTCTTCACATAGATGAATATCATTAATCATCAATAATAATATATAACTAAAGGCAAACTGAATAAATTTGTTATTTCAGAAGAGTGTATCAAACTGGGTGCCCTTCGTATGACTCAGTACCCATGAAGTAGCCCTCAGGTTCAAAAAGGTTGGTGACCCCTGCTCTAAACATTGTCGTGACATGTATATTTAACTATGAGTTAAACTAATTTTCAGGATGATCTGTATGTGATGTAAGATCGCGACAAATACATACCATGAAAATAAACACACTCTCAAAATGTCCAACTATTCCTTTTAGTGATTACTATAAATCCCTTTGTTTACTTTCTACTCTTACCTCCACTGTCTTTCTCTTTCAACTCATCGTGTTACCATTTTATGGCCAGTAAACAAGCATGACATGTTTAGCTCAGTTACACTCCCATTTAAACAGGTTTACTGGGCTTTAAAAGTTCAGCATGAGATGGTTCCACAGGTATTGATCATAAATTTGACTTTGTTACACAACAAAAAGTATATTCATAATATAAAAGCCCCCGAAAGCTTGGTATCAAATCTGAAGTATTTCTTTATATGTATTACTTAATTAGCAAAAGGTAAAGTTTTTAAATAAAAAAATATTACATCTTTTAGTTTTTCTACTCATTTTCAGGACTGTGTTGATGTGATTTGCCGTCGCATCTAAATTCATAATGTTGCTGAACTTTAGTTGGCGCCTGGAAATACATGAAATCACAAGCTCAGACGAATATGGAAATGTCTCAGATGAAATAGGCCACAAAGTTCTAACTGTGGGAGTAAAGCAAGAAGCTCATTGAGAAAATGGGCCCTTGAAATTACTTTGGAACCAAGAAATACATTTATTTTAAACTCTAAGAGGGTGATTTCCCCATTCTGAAGTGTTTCATTTCAGCTGGTGGTGAGTATGATAGATTATACAACTTAAGATGTAATAAAAACTTAAGGGGTTTTCTTGCTCATTCTAGCATGTGCATACACCAAAAACTACACATCTCCTTTTGAGATGGGTCATATAAAAAATCCCTGCAATATACATCACGTTATCGAGATGAATGATTTGTTGTGTTATGTCGCCGAGTGCCAAGTGAGTGTCTGTGTGTTAAACCGTCTATGATGAGGTGGCACAGCGGTGGGCGAAACTCAGTCATCCCTTACCGATGTGGGAGTGAGGGCTTCAGATGGTCTTTTGTTTCCTGGTTGCTGGGTGGGAATCCACGGCTCATTCATTACCTGAAGTCCTGTTGCAATTCTGTGTGAGACGTGAAGCAAGACAAGTGTGCATTCCTGATGCTCACAGAAAGGGAGTGGGAGTTTATCTTAATGGAGGTGTGTGTTTGTTTAACCTCCTCTCTCTCTTCTTCCATATTCAAAACACCATTCACATGAAAGCGAGCCAAAGAGAGAACGTCAAACAGTTTGACCTGCTCGTGTTTGCGGTCGTGATCGCTTTGTCTTTGAAAAAGACAAAATGTTTAGTTTAAAAAAAAGTTAGCGCCGAAAACTGAGATTTTTATTTATAAAAGGGATAAAAAGTGATGGTGGCAGGAGATCCAGTGAGCATGACTAACCACTCAGCTGACCGCATCCAAAGGTTTCTGCTGGGCCTACAGAAGAGAGAGGGATGCAGTGTGAAGTCCATCACATTACCACCTGCAAACCTGGAGACCGAGCTGGACGTGACAAGACAGTCAAACCATTACTCATTAGCTGATTACTGTAGGCCAACTGTTTGTGTTCTTTATTATACTCCCTTTCTTGATCAGAAAAGTTCAATACCATTCTCATATCTGTACAGTAGGTACAGCTACAGCTAGGAGACTTAGCTTAGCACAAAAGACATGAAACTGCTGTTTCTGGCCTTGCTCCAAAACATTTGTTAAAAATCTGTATAAAAACCAAAGCGTTAGAACAACCAAGATGATTGTGTGTATCTATTTTCTGTGCACAAGCAGACTTCCCTGAGAATAAAAAGGAAAGGTTTTGTGTTGCTAAGCAAACTTCAGAGGTGATGGAGGGCAGATTTTGTTAATTTTGGCTAGCTGTTTCAGCCTTAATGCTAAGCTAACTAAACTAAACTAACTCTCTGCCAGAAAGCAAATGTATATTTCCCAAATTTCAAAGCTTAAATTCAAATTTAAAGGATCATTCTAGTTTATATAACCCTTCTCATTTGGTCATCGTTTCATTGGTTAAGTTTAGCAGGATTATCCATCACTTTATTTTTCAGTAAAACAGAAAGCGAAAGTAATGTCTCATTGTATTGGAACATGTGTGTGTGCTTTGCACGACTACGGCAGAAACTGATGGTCATCTGTAAAGTCTGTAAACTGTCAAGACTGTTTAAACAGTGTGTTTGCCTCTCCAAACGTGTGAAACGTCCTCTTCCTCGATGATTGGCTTGTTGATCACACACACTTGTTCTTCCAACTGCTTTTGAGAACACACCGGAAACGAGATCGCTAAAAACTCGTAAAGACCAAGTAGTCGGTTTCCAGTATGCGACATGCGGCGAAGAGATATCGCATGACGTTTTGTTCCTGCTTTATTGGACTTCAAAAGCTTTGTTCCTGTTTGTTGTCTGTGGATTTGTCGGAAAACAGCAGCAACTTCTGTGAGGGCGAGAGTATTTATACATTAAAACTGCTGCAGAGGAAATGTTGTAAAGATGAGTATCTGTCTTTATTGACGATGTTATCTGGACAATGCTGAGCCTTTTACTTGGCCGTTTGTCTAAAAAGTCTTATTTGGTTTCTTACCGAATCAAATGTATTTTTAAGAATGTCTCTGCCTTCCGAGACTACAGGAATTACTCTGGTGAGTAAAATTGTTTTTTTTTACCAATAAAAGCGACTGCCAATACTACGCAAAAAAGATCTGAGGTGTGATAAAAAAATAGAAGAAATACAAAACTGTATCAACTCACACTTCTGCAGGACAACTCCTCATTCGCGCTGCAATACTTCTGTGTCGTGGCCAGGGTTTGGTAACAATTGCAGATACAGTGTCTGGTGTGCTTAAATGACCCATGGTGAGAAATGTGAGGACCTCATGTACAGATTAAACACTTTCCCCCTCTGCAGCTGTAAAATGCACTGATGCAAAACCCCCCAGGACCGGCTTGGGTGTAATGAACACGCTCCACGTAAGAAAAGCACACGCTCGGTAAACATCGGCCAGAGTGAAACATTTATTCAGACAAGTGTGCAGCTTTTTCAAAACATTCAACAGTGTATAGTGCCAGTAAAGACGCACAGAGTATGCAAGTGGTTCTTAGAAAAAAAAAAAAACTATTGCAAAACGAATTCCATTTCTCTTTCACTTCGTTGTGGTTACAGAAAACTGAAAATACCTTCTTTAACTCCTAAACTCTGAACAGAAAAGTTGCTCAGTCACTAATGGCGACAGTTCAAACATCTAACCATATGGATGTTTCAGTCACCTGTTAAGGACCCTGAAGTAAAGACCCGAAACGAGAACACACGGCATCAGAAAGTGTTCACCACTGTCCCTTTAAGCAGACCAGCATGACAGTTGTAACACAAGGTACTTCCCAACCACTATGTAGATCACCACAGGGGCCCATTCAGGGTGTATCTGTGTCCTCTCAAAGAAAGGGGGAAGTAGATAGTATTAAAAAACCACCAGTATGTGTGTGTCTGTGTGTGATCCATTAAGAACCAATGTAACCAAATCCAACACTGACTGCTTCCACCTTTGCATCCTTCCCATCCAGATCAGTATCTTCAGTCGTCTCTGGGCGCGACAGCTGCAGGAAAACTCGGGACTGCATGAGGGTCTGCAACACCACCCACCCTGCAAAACAGAGCGGGGGAAAAAAAGAGAAAACTTTTTAAAGTACCGGTATGACTGTTTGTGAGCCAAGTTTCGTATCATAATGCAAGTTATGAACACAAACTTTCAATGCTGCAAATGAGCCGCTCCTTTCATTATGAGATGAGAGGTAGAGAGAAAGAAAAAAATAACAAACACTCATCTTTGTCCAGCTTAAGAGTAAAAACACAAATTCACACGTCGGTACATCTGATAAACAGTGAGTCATATGTCTTGTAAGGCTTTCAGTTATTCCAAGTAAAAGTAACACACATCACCAAAGAGCCTAAAAATGTATACAAAAATGGCCTTAATTTGGTGATTAAAAATGCCAATTTTGTGAAGAACGGTGTAAAAATAAGACAAAAACTCGATTTAAACATTTTTTAAAAGGGACTTATGTGTGTAGAAACAGAAGCTTCAATCCGTCACTTTTCTTTCTGCTACTGGGAGCATTTCGTCAACGTAGCCCGTCACTAAAGATGCAAGTTTATTTGTCTTGCAGTGGGGAAGCACAATAACCTTTGGGTGCATAACATGAAGTTACTCCAGTGATTCAGTTTTGTAATTACTTAAAGTTTAGGGGACTTGTGAGAGACAGATTAGAAAAAAGAATGATCGAAATTACATTTACTATTGTTAAATCTAACCATCAACGCTTATAATAAAAAACCCAGGCATGTTTCAGTGAAAAAAACAATAGTGAACTGAACAACATCTTCCTCATACTGTATATCCCAAGGGGTTAAATAGAGGAACTCCTGCCTCGTGTCTCTATACTTGACATATTTGTTGCTCACATCAGCTTTCCCATGTGCATTATATGGTTCACATAGAGGTTGACTTGTGGAGCAGCTCAGTGGCTGTAAAAGCCGGGACGCCACGTGTCAGAGTAAATGTATTTCCAGGCGGCTGAGAGAAAACTAAAAGAATGTGGGCGAGGTGGCACTGACTGGCACTCTGCTGCCCCCCCCTCACCCTTGGCCACCTCACGTGATCTCCACCCTATTTGTGGAGGTTCGGTATCCAAGCGTGGCCCGGCTAAAACTGGCACACAGATGAAATCCTCTCACCGGCATCCAGTCACATGGGCCCTTCATAGTATGCAGCAGCTTTTATGGACAGACCGGCGCTGCACTGCACACTTATATCTGAACCGGACAGTGAGCTGTAACATTTATTTATGCACCACTGCTATTTATACATGGTAAGTCAGCAGCAACCAAACTAGCTTCTGCTGCTAAAACACTGAGGCACGCAGGAGAGAGAGCTCGTATCATATGACATTTCCCACCGTGACTTTGGCGCGCAGTGGGAAATCCCATTTCATCAGATGTTGATTAAACCAGGTCAGTCACTTGATAACAGCAGCGCTCGAAGGCAAAGTCTCGTCTACAATAGGTCAAACAGGGAGCTGGCTGGCTGCCTTCCACAGAAGCTTCCTAATGAATGCCATGATAGCAGCAGTTATCAAGGATTACAGGCAACACATTAGACAGGAATCACCATCCAAAAATCTAATCTAATTTAACTTTATTATCCAAAGCAGGAAGATGATGCAGGAGCAGAAAAAGTAAGAAAGCAACAAAGGGATTATGTGTCCAGAATGTTCTCTCTACATGCTGGCTTCTTCCCAACAACACATCCTCAATAAATCGCCATCAATAAATGAAAAGTTAATGTACAAAAGCTACATCCTAACATGAATTAAATTACCTTAATAAGGAATGAAATACATTCACTCAATCAAACAATCCAAATGAAAGGTTGATTAGGTAGAGATCTTAGGCACATGGGGTCTCCTCATTTGTACCTATAAGGACTTCTCATCCATGTCAGTTAGAACGTTGAGATGGAAACTTGGTGTGATTGTTTGGTCAACTATTGAACTTGAACCTTCAATCTGAATTTCTGCTTTTGCCCTGTAATTCCTCATTAGAGGATCCTTGTGTCCATGGATCTGTTGTGAGGAGTTTTGGAGGCGTGAGAAGATGAAACTGTGTCACAATGTTTCGACAAAAGAAGCACAAAGTTATATTTCCTAGCTTCATACCTTGGTGATTATCTGATGACCCTCAAGACTCATCTAGCGACGCCTTGGTTGAGTCTTTAAAGTCACAAGGACATAACGCTCCAGACAGCTACTAGAGCTTGTGGTGACATTTCTTTTGTCGTTTACCGTTTCCATGTTGAAGGATGAATTTAAAGATAACGTATACATGTGTAAAATGCTCTTTTTGTGTCAACATGTGGGTATGTTAACAAATGGAGGCCACCGTAGCTAGCAACATGACAGTTCACAGAGCCAAGGCTGTGTATTAACACTGGATCTTTTTTTCAGAGCACACAGTACAGACAGGTATTGGATCTGGAGGAGATATTAAGCTGCTTTTGACAAAGTAATTTGACAACAAGAATGTTGAAGAATCGCTGACTCCATCTTTAACTTAAAATAATTTTTAGGGCTAAAGGAATCTGTTATTTCTTGACGGAGGACTGATACATTCACAAGTTAAACCAGCTTAGCACTCAGCTCAGAGACACACTCCAGGTTGCAAAAAACATTTGGCAAAAGTTCTCCTTTGACCCGATGAATGCCCATTGGGTAATGGGTCATGGAGGACCGGGTGGGATACAAGATCTGCAATGAGCTGCTTCTCACTAGCAGAATAAAAGCAGCGTCAGCCCCTTCGAGTCACCAGTTACTAAACTCGTCGAGCTCCAGCTGCTTCAGATATCCACTGTAATGTGAACTGGCAGGAATGTGCATTGGTGCTGGTGCTATCGCCGGCCGGCCGGCTGCTCCGGCGACGATCTGCTACCATTCTTTCATCGACAAAGTGCTCATTACCCAAAAACGAGGGCAACGGTCAGCAGACATAATCCTACAGGGAGGTCAAAGGTCTGACCTGCACTGTTTCTGGGTTTTAAAAGACCACCTTGATGACGTCTCCAGACACTTCTACGTTCAGTGAGAAAAGATTATTAGCAAACAGCAAAGCCAGACATCTCAAAGCTGCAGATGAGCGCGCTCGTTATGAGTCGTACATTGACGTTCAGACGTCTGAAGTTTTCTCCGGACGCAGCAGGGGTCAACCTCGTCACTTCACACTGTGCGATGTTGAGTTCAGGGCCTTCGTCAAGAGCTCCAGCCTCATTAGCAATCTGTATTTCAGAGATTTACCCACCGACATGCAGACCGACAGCTGCTCCAGAGGGAAGCCAGCAGGCACGAAGAGCTCCTCGGTAATGGGGCACTTCCTAAAATCCTCCTTTAACGAAGAAAGAGATTTCTCCTCATACCGAGGACGGCGTGCTAACATGCCTCTTTTTTCTGCCAAACCAGAAATAAATTGGCACAGACTTATAAGCTACTCTTTGTCATGAATCAGCACTGCTTATGTTTCTTTTCACACAGCTGCTAGCCTTGTAAAAAAAGAAAAGAAAAAAAGAGGCAATTTTCTGTTTCCAAGGACCACACATGAAAAACTGGTAGTGGTCTCTTCCCGCCTCTCTTTTAGGCACATGAAGAGATACAAATGAGACAACAAGGACAACTTTTTATTTCTATGAAAATCGATTTCAAATCAGATCGAAGCTAACAGCTGATGGTGGCGGTGTGTCAAATCAGGCTGCTATCAGGTTTAAGGTGAAGTGACATGGAGAGTGATACAGTGCCTGCCCTCCTCAAAGTCTTTTTACATGAGGATCCAGTGAAGTCATCACAGCTGCCGTGGCTCTCCTATAGCGGCCGAGTGAAAGGTCGTCCCTCCAGCTGAGGGCCGTAAATTCAAGACGTAAAAACGGGGGAAGACGTACGCTCCAATCAACAGGTGCAGATCCTGAATGAATGCTCGCCCGTTTTTTTTTTTTTTTTTTCTTTCTCTGAAGTAGCGGGGACAAAGAGGAGCGAGACAGGAGCATTCAGCCCGGAGAACTTACGATGCTTAAACGGCCGTGATTAAAACAACGATTGCCCTTCATGAAACCTCTGCAAATTATAGAGGACGGACAGAAACTTGGCTTGTGTGACTCGTTTTGAAGCTTTACAATTTATTGATTTTGTGTGCGTGAATACAACACATGAGAGCTATATTGGACACACACACACACACACACACACACACACACACACACACACACACACGGGATCTCAAGCTAAAAACTAGCAGAGAGATGTAAACCCTCTTCACGTCCGTTTGCGGAGCGCTGCACTCCTCAACTTCCTTCCTTAACAGAAGATCTGTCACATGCTGCGTGTAATAAAAGTGAAACAGTGGCCGGCTTGTATATTCCAGCCACGCCGCATGACAGCTCCACAATTTTTCAAAATAAGCAGGAACACATTGGCATAAGAGTTTGTCCTGTCCTTCAATGTCCAAAGTAAAGTTTTCAAACATGGTGTATTATTCTAAAGGTGGTACTCCAGTTCCAATCTATGTTTTTAGTATCAAACACCAAATCCCATAGACTTCAGCGCTGGCTGTAAGTTTGTGGTTTCATCTTGGATTCATGTCAATTAAAATGGAGAAGCATCATTTTTTACTGTCAAATGTCAAACACAAAACTGCTCTATCCATATCATTGGCTTGTCTGACAAACTCACTTTATAGTGCAGTTTCACCAATTAACAAATTGTCTTAGTGACTACTTCAATGACTCCAAGATGGCTGTGTTGTTGTAGAGTGGATAGTGTTAGGGTTACAGATGTATACGTATTGACCGCACATAGGGTTGATAAATCAATTTACAGAAAATTCATCTGCAAGTTTTTTGTTAATGGCAATTATTTTTCACTATTTTCTGATCCTACACAGATAAACTATTACATCAGAATAATTTGTTACAAGTCATATTATAGTTTGTTGGGTCAAATAAAACAAGGATCTAATTGCGATTAGACACAAAACAATTTACAGTCGGATAGAAAAGGACAAACAGCTAAAGACAAGGACAACACAGTTGAACAAATATAACAAAGAAAACTATAATGGACATTTATGTGAATATTTATGCAAAAGTTCACCCTGCTGAATGCAATCGAAAGGCTGAGCCAAAGACTGAAACAGAACCAGAGAGAAGGTGTAATCCTACGATATATCTCTAAATTAATCAAATGTGGGTTTTACCTTCATTAAGGTGGTTAAAGGAGATCGAGGCACCCACATGTGTATGCCTTTTGTTTAGCCACAGACTAACCATGTCTGACTTAGAGTTAACAGTCCTTTACAACTTGACATGAACTAATTATGGGAAACTCCCATGAGACCAGAACACAGCATGAATACCTGAGTCAAGACGGACAGGGAGGGTCTCCTGAGAGAAGAGGTACAGAAGTCAGGAATTCAAACATGTGTAAACCAAGGACAACAAGGGTTACCTGAAAATGGGAAATTCCTGTTACATCTATCAAATGATAGCAAAATACAGAAATAATCCCTAAAAGATAATTTGGTGAAACTGGCAGCAAAGCCTCTGACCTTAACAAAAAGTGATTCTGACAATAAGCACTCTCCAGAATCGCGGACCCATCCCCTAATTCTAAAATGGATACATTTACAAACCTTAAAGTCAGCAAGGGATTTTCTGAAAGTAGCTTTTTTTGGGACTTTCAAAGCCAGATTATAATTCACAATGTGCAAATGAAAGCATTTTTTCCCCCTCTAACAAATATCAAACTATCTAACTAACTAACTATTTAAATGTCTAACTATCTTCTCAGGTGAAAGCATATATTGAGTTATCAATTTTAAAAGCAATTAATAATACATGAAACTATTGGATGAAATCATTACTGCCTACTCCCTCATTAAGCAAAATTGGACACAGCCACTCTTTGATGAGCTTGGCCAGAAGGTTCTGTTGCAGCCAGGCTTGATGGATCATTTTGTTTTCGTAAGGACCAGAGCTACTGACAGGACTGGGAAGGATCCCGATGTAGGATTAGGAATAGATAGAAGAAAATTTGTGAAACACATCCATCCTTTGCAAGTGATATAAAATTCAAGCTAAATACTCCAGTCCCATTGTGTCATGAACTAACTTGATAGACCACTGGCACTGTTCACGGCTTGTGCAAGTTCTCTGACTTCCGCTTAAAAAATGAGCACATTTGCATTTAATTGTTATACGACACAGAAGGAGTAGCTGGAAGGATTCCTATGCTCACTCAATGTCCTCAGTGGCATTCGTGGAATTTCACCCTGCTCGTTCTTCTTTCATCTTCACTTGCAGTCATTAAGGAACATCCCACACAAATCCAATAACCAAACAACAGGCCCCTTTCTGACGGGAGAGTGTGTATTTCCTGCTGTAAGAATGACGCCATTATCATACTGGGAAAGTTAAGGCAAAGAATTGAATTTCCTCTTCCCGGCTTGTCAATTGCTTTTGAGAAAGCTAATACAAAAATCCTAATTGATTTAAGGAAATGTCCCAAAAAGAAAGAAAGAAAAAAAAAGGATTGAATAAGACATCCTCGTGAGAACTTTCTGGGTATTTTACGGTTAACCTTTTTGTTTTTACGTTTTCCATGATGTCACTTAATTTTGTTAACCGTGAACCATCAGATGTTTTAGATCAGGGGTGTCCAAACTACGGCCCGCGATTTTTATTGGCCCGCGGCCGATTTAAAAAATATAATGTAATATGGCCCTTTTAATTTTTATTTATTTATTTTTTTGTTAACCCACTAATGCAGTGGTGTCAAAACTGATTGATTGGCCCGCGGGCACATTTAAAAAATATAATGTAATATGGCCCTTTTAGTTTTTAAATAATTTAAATGCATTCATTATATTACAAAGAAATATGTCCCATAAAAGAAAAAGAGCACCAAGCCCATCCCAGAGGACCCTGCATAATATTTTTTTTTTTATTAATATTATTATGGAAAATCCATGTGTCCTTCTTCAATAACTTCTAATTCATCTGACACAGTATCTCCAAATTATTTGTTCACACAAAATTCCTCAGATTTAGCTTCCTAATTTTACTCTCAAAGAGCACCAGATTCATGCATTTCACTTCAAAAAGTTAAAAAAAATCTCCAAGGGAGGCATACCGCCGGACCCCCCTAGGAGGGTCGGGACCTCGGATGGCTACTATTTTCACCCAGCTGGACATTGGAGGCAATAGCAGAAAACACTGGGTGTCTGACGGGTGTCTGACTATTTAACAATAGTCAATTATTTGGGCAGTGCTAACATTGGAGGGGGCCCCCCTAATCAAATTCTGCTTAGGGCCCTTAGGGAAGTGTGTCTGATAAATTAAAAGGGAAGTGTTGCCGTGAAGAAGGATTACAATTTACGAAGACACTATGAAACTAAACATCAGAGCAGCTACATGTCCTGATAAATGTGTTATTTTTGCCAAGTGGCCCGGCCCTTCGTAGATTTTTCTGTATGTGGCCCTCAGTGAAAAAAGTTTGGACACCCCTGTTTTAGATAATGAAGATATATCTGATTAATCCTAATGTCACAAGGTATTTATTGTGTTTTTTTGTGCCCATAGGGAAGCAGCTGAGGACAGAAACGGCAATGAAACAGAAACAAGTCATGTAATCGTAAAAATACCAATGTGACACATGGCATTAGCCTTCAACAGGATCCAAGATTATATAACCAGATCAATACCTCGGTATAACTTCAACTCAGGTTATTCAAATTTAAACATTAAAAATTACCAAGGTGTGATGTTGTTAATGATCATTCCACATTGGGGTCAAAAGGAGGAAGTACAACTGCATAACTGTATATAACACACAGCTCCCACACTCAAGAAAAGGAGCGGTCATGACCTAACTGCGCAAACTGCCTCAACACGGAACACCAGTCTGTTATCCAGACCTAAAACAACTTCTAGTGCTCTTCAGCCATGACATTTCACCCCCGTGTCCAGACCTGTCGTAACACCTTCCTCTTTAACACGACCCTGCACGACTGTCGTTTTAAGGAACGGCCAATAACTTTACCAGAGAGTGGGAGTCTTAATTTGTTGCACATTAGTCAACAACTATGATGATGAGAAAAGTCAAGTAGACATTTAAAAACTGAAAGCTTAAGATTGTGATGTGATTAATCACTGCCCCCTACATAATGAAACTGTAGGAAAGCTGTGAACTTTCTTTATGGCAGTTTTACTTCTTTTATCTGGCCTGCAGAAGTCAGAGCATGTCCCCGCCCCCACCCCCCCATTCATTTCCTATGTCGCCTTTGAAGTCTCTCAAACTTGGAAGGCTAAATATTTACACGTCGGCCCTTGCTTGTTCAATTTAACAGGCACACTCACACAGCAAAGTAAATGAATGAAAAAAAAAATGAAAAAAGCCTTAGACAAAACACCTCCAGCAGCTGACGAGTACCAGGCCACTTTACAGCGTCGGTCCCACAGGTTCAACCTCCTTTTCAGGGCATGGGAGACAGTGACCCAGGGGTCTGCTCGTTGGTGGAGGGGAGGGGGGGTTAAATCAGTGGAGTAGCACAGCCCTGCTGACACTGCTGTCTCTGTGAAAAGAGGCGATCTGTGCATTTAGAGTTGGCTCAGGCCCAAAGAGATTAAACGGAGGTGGGCTGAAATACCATGTGAGGGCATAACAGACAAAGACAACAAGCCGTCCGATCAGCTGCGAGCATACCATTCACTGCCACAAAAGAATGAAGCGGACAAAGGCGTGTACTAGCTAGGACTTTTTTTTCTTCTTAATTGACCATTTGCTAAACCCCTCCCCCACTCGAACAGCGATTGTCCAATCATAGCTGAGCAACAAAAACTAAGTCTGGATTTCTTTGCGTGAAGAATTATAGCAAACTACTATTTAAGACGACCTTGTATTAAAATAAGTCAGCTGGAAACATTTAAAACCAGTTTGAGTTTGCAACCAACTCATGGACGTTATGTTAGCTTAATTAGCTAGCTGTAGCTGATAAGTCTGCAGTGTAAGGCTGATATGATCCAATAATACTATTTTCAGAGTTTAAGCTAACATTAGCCACTCTGTCCTGCTCTTCAGTGGTTTTGCGGGAATTTAAACTCCTGTAAGAACATTTGAAAAGTCAAGCATATATTTAACCATTGTCTTGCTCGTTCAACATGCAAGCTAAGCAGCCATACATGGTTATTTTGCAACAAACACATCTTTAGGCTACCTTCTCATACTTCATAATGTAAGTATTACCTAACTCTACACCGCAAAGAAACCTGTCTTTCTCTTTGACATTAATTCCACACTGTTGAGGATTACCAACTTGTTATTTTTGTTTTCAACCAACTCAATTAGCTGATTTAGCTAACTAGTTGATGATAGGGCTACAAATGAAAAAAGACAGGTTGTTTCTGCCTCTGTGATATCAAAAAGAGGGAGTAGGGGATGAGGGGACTAATAGGATTAATTGAACAACCACCTGTATTTAGTGAATAGGCAAATAGTAGTGTCAGAGGTGTTATAAATCTGTTGGGTTTTAATCTTTAAGCTGCTTCCCTCTCTAGTAATATTACCAAAACTGCCACTGTGGAAAAAATGTCCAGTCGGATCACTGGGCAGGACAAAACCTCACTTAGCCAAAATGAGGAGGGAAGACAGTTTCAGGCGATACTTGAGGCATGTGGCACGACTGAAAAGAACAGCCAAGTCAAGTGAGCAGTGAAGGGAAAGCGCCGCGAGGGCACTCTCTCATTCTTAATCCATAATCAGTTTACAATGGGAGTTTCAGCTAATTCTCTCGAATGAAGCATCTGTTTTACTCCCCACTAAGAAGGAGAAGTGCCTGGGTTAGTCAGAGATAAGCAAGAGTTCAACTGACATGGAAATAATCCAGGGGAGGATGCTATTACTAAATGTTTCTGCTGAATCTATCACAAATGCTTTGGTCACACCCTCATTTCAAAGTAAGTAACTATAAGACATAAATTAGCATTTTCTTTATATTATGTGGTCAAACACACCCACATTATAATGGCATGCATTCATTATAGCCCCCCTGAATATAAATGCTTCATGTAATGTCACAGAGTGAAACCAAGCAATCTCAAGCCTGGGGACAGCAATCTAATCTGTGGGGATCAGCAGCAGCAACTGAAACAGTGGCGTCCTGCTTCTCCCTGATAGTGAATAGAACAACAGCCATCAGCAGGAAGAGGAAACAATGTCCAATGTCACCACAGAGGAGAGACGAGGATAAGACATGTTCAACTCTCCCAAATCTGAGGCGCTTAAACAAAAGCTCTGGATTTGTACATTTGTAACAATTAACGGGGAGTTTCGAGAAAAAAAAAAAATGTTGTCTCGTCTGTGATCCAAGATGTAGAATCTAACACGAGCTCCAGACAAACAAAGACAATCTGCCCGGGGGAATGAAAAGGCTCTGGAGACAGAGCATGGGCGCTTTCTGGGACCAGGCAGTTTTCAGTCTAGTGCTGCATTTGTCTCATTTGGCAGAACATGATGATTAGATTTCCAAGTACAAATGCATCTTTCAGTTCGGACAAGAAAAAAAAAGGGTAAAAAAAAAAGAAAACACATTCTGGGACAAGAAACACAGAATGGTTTAAATGGGGAAATGTTTAATTGGCTTGTTTTTTCTTAAAGATCGACCACATGTTACTTGTTCCCCTGGAGAGGTGCCAGTCAATAGATTCAATATATTATTTTTAACATTGGTGAAGTAAGTTTTTTGAATGTTAACTATAATAATAATAAAATGTTAAGAATGAAAAGTAAAAGTACCTATAGAAAGTGTCCGCTGTGATTGTTGTACACACTATATTAATTTATTACTTATAATTTATGCATAATATAAAAGCAGGATAATACTGTTGAAGTTGGTGGAGCTTATAGCAACTAAATATGATTTATTATCTTCTTGTTATGATCTGTCTCACCAGGGTCAACACCAATTTTGCATATTGGATTTTAGGATAACTTAGGATTCATCATTTTGTTCATTTTGTTACAGTAGCCTAAAATACCTTAATGATACTTTCAAAACACTGTCCAACCAACAGTCCAAAATACAAAGAAAAAAATGTAAAATCTTCACTTTCAACTAATCAATCAACACTGCATGAGAACTGCAATATGCCCAGGTTGCCCTTTAGGGGCGACATATAATGAGAATATCTTCCTTATATATCAAATAAAACCTGTAAGAAAGCAGCATTCATACTTTTGCACAAACATACTGTCATGTAACCAACATCAACAACACTACACACAAAAGAGACACCACTACATCTGTCACCCTCCAGTGCATCTTCCTCCTGCAGAGTGAGGTGGAAAAGCAAAGAGGAAATCTTCACCAACCTCCAGTCTCCCCCTGACAACACAACAAGAGTAATGATCCGTTGTTTCCACAGTGTTTGGTGACTGTGAAGGTGGACCAGTCACAGAGGTCACCTGTAGGCTAGGTGACCGACCTGTTCACTGATTAAGATGAAGGATGCTAAAGGCAGGGGAGGTGCAAACGAGCCCGAGGACCCGGGGGGCCCATCTGTTGTGGGCAAATAAACGAAGGACTTCAGTTGAATGGGAAAACAGCCATGCTCTTCCCCTGTGAGGCCCAATAGACAGATCCATTAATCAGGACCAGGATGAGCCTGCTGGGTTTAGCAGTGACAAGTCAGCAGAGGCAGCACAAACTCTCCTCACACTGTATCTCCATTACAGGCTGGAGGTGTCAGCCGGCTGCTGCTTCTGTTGTCCCTATCTGTGTTTTCACAACTGTCCTCCAAGAAAAAACTGAAAGAAGTGACACGGGAGGAGCAGGGAGATGATTTATGGCCTGCCATTAAAGCCACCAATAAATAAACATTTGTTTTACGAGCTGCTTTAGTCCTGATGGACCATATGGCTTCCGCTTGACTTTCTAAAAACAGGTAACCCTAAACTTAGATTTGAGTGAGACAGTAGGAATTTATTGAGAGGGTCATTAGAAATCTGTCTGGGGCTTTAAGCTGGGGGTATGAGGCCCATGGGGGACTGCAAGATAAATGTGAGAGGACACGAGTTCATTAAGAAAAAGAAAAAACATTTTGACTTTCCTCTCATTTTTCCCATTTTCCTAATGAACAAAGCTAAATAAAGTAGCTTGAACTGGTTGCAACCAGTAATGAGAATTTTCAAGAAGACATACGTTTAATTTTAAAACAGGGCGACGAGCCAAAAAGGTTGGCAACTTCAGGGGCCAGACAAAAATAACCTAATAACATAAATTAGAGTTACAACACTAAAATCGCCAACTGACATTCATCCAGGTCAACAAAAAATGCTAATGCCATGTCTTTAAAAGGACAATGACACTGCACGATGAACACTGAATATTTGAGACAGAGGATGTAAGGATCGCCCCGTGATATCTTTCCAGAGTTTTACTATCATGTGTCATAGTACTGGAAACTCTCTTCTCACCATCACTGGTAATGCTCACACCAATGCAGTGCTATTTTCAGTCTGAGCGCGACCTTAGCCCAATTGGCAGCCACGTCCTCTTGCCTCTTTGTCAGTAAGATAAGACGCCTCCCTCCAGCCCTGCTTCAGAGAGAGAGAGAGAGAGAGAGAGAGAGAGAGAGAGAGAGAGAGAGAGAGAGAGAGAGAGAGAGAGAGGGGGGGGTTAGTGGTGGTGGTGTGTGTGTGTGGGGCTCGGGGTGAGAGCAAAGACAGTGGAAAGGAAGATGGAGGAGGGAGCACTTTAATAGTATGATTCAGCAGAGGTATCAATTCCCACAGATGGCAGGCTGGCTAACTATTGACTTACATAGGAGGGGAGTAGAGAGGCAATCAAAACCACCCATGGGACAGACAGTCAGCACATCAAAAGGGAGCAGGGATCTGTGTGTGCCCAAGGCGCCCCGTCAGAAAAGAACGAACGCTGCTGCTCTGAAGTGTGAAGGGAATGTGGTCGGAAAATGCCCTAAAATCGAATCAATCTAGCGGGTTAATTTGAAGGAAAATACACACAGTAAAACCTTTAAATGTCTATGTAAACACACTATATGTATCTATATCATACTTTAAAGTCTGTCTCATCTATCATGAGAAGATGAATGACTCCGACGGGTTGTATTGTGGGTAATCTCGCAGACCATTCATCCAGACAACTGAGGGAGCCTGAGTGACAACCCAAGGCCGTATGAACGAGGACAGAGTTGCGTTTAGGTGACAAGAGGATGTCCTTTGCCACCTGAACACACTGTACAACGGCTGCAGACGTCTCTCTGGTGGCAGCTTTCACACATTCTACCCAGCCCCCTTCAACAACACAACAAGAGGGAGAAGACAGAGGAGGAAAAGCTGTTTCCACCCTAAAGATGGAACGACCCATAAAAAACCCAACTCCTCATTTGGAGAACGCGACCATGGCAGCAGCACACAGGCCAGTCTCGCTCCAGGAGTGAAACCATATTAACCTTTACTTTACTTTTAATCAGCCTGATGAATTCTGCCAGACGGACAGCGGCCCGACCTCCAACCCCCCCGATGGGCGGGTGATGGGAGAGAGTTGGCGCTGACACGACGCTATTAATATTTAATTAAAGTTGCTTTAATGATCATTAAACTGCACCGTGAACCCCGCTTGCAAAGCATGTGATCCCATGTTGTACTGTCTGCTTCTCTTTGGAATAAATAAGGATAATCCAGCCTGTAATCATAGGCGAAAAAAAAAAACATTGCAAATGTAGCTATTTGTCAGACACGCACTTAAGTAATTAAATGAATAAACTAGGGCTGTCAAATTAACGCGTTAATTTCGATTAATTAATCACAGAAAAATTAACGCGATTAAAAAAATTAACGCAGATTAATCGCACTTCTATAATGCCCTTTGACCCGGTGCAAAAGTGGTGCGTAGCTGCACCGAGCTGCACCTGAAGCAGACACAGCCCGTGCGGGTGAAAGGGAGAAAAGTAAAGAGAGAAGCAGGGGGCCGAGGGCTCTATAGACGGTTTAATAAGCATGAAGGTAGGAAGACATCTTACTTTATTCTCCGCAGCCAGTGTCTGTGCATTATTGATTTAGTGGGTGCAACAATGTAGCCTAGGTTCAAAACAGTATCTCTCAATCTTTCTCCCCGTGTCTCAATTCTGTTTGCTAGCTGTCTCGTCGTCCGCGTAAACGTGTGTGTGTGTGTGCGTGTGCGCGTCTCTCAATATTTTTGCCTATGAGTACGACGATGGTGAATGAATCGGCATGAGCATCTGTGGCAGTGTAGCGCTGTCTGTTGTGGAGACAGAAGTTATGAGAGACGGAGTGAGAGAGAGAGAGAGCGAGAGAGAGAGAGAGACTAGCAGGCTATACAGCTGTTTATAAACAGGTATAAAAGTGTCATAAAAGTATGCGATTAATTTAGATTAATTAATCACAGAGCCTGTAATTAATTAGATTAATTTTTTTAATCGCTTGACAGCCCTAGAATAAACCATAAAATTCTGTGAATGAGCTTTAAGATGTGTAGGACAGTCTCCCCGTGTTGAATCAGTATATTTAAGATGTTGTTTTCCTTGAGTTTCCCCGACATGCAGCGCCTGGAAAAAGAGTGGGGAAAACACACATTTTCTGCTTCGTGCCAACTGCTTACAGTATGAATATCCAGTCAAAAGCTTTACTTGCTCTAGGCAACAGCATGTGAGCAAATAGGATTTAACTGAGACTCACAGCCAGGGTTACGCTGGGCCACAGTTGGATTTTTGAGCTAAAAAGGCAGCAGTATTGTTTCTTATAATAAATTATTTGGCAGATAATTAAAGCCATAGTGTATAACTTCTGTCGCCTGAGTAATTACAACAACACTGTAGTCAAACGAGGTAAGCCTTTGGTGATCGCGCATGGATTCATTTCCTTCTTCTGTACGTCCAGTTTTTTTCTTAGAAGTAGAATCAATAGCTGAAACATTTCATGGGCACTTCTTGAGCTCCTGCGCCAGTGTCAGGGGGTTGACACCGGTTTGTAAATGCCATACTGAGAAATTCAGAGTTTTGTGGAGCTGATAGGCTTAATCAACTTTATGTCAACTAATTTGGCAATGGCTTGAATGTAACCGACATTCATTCATATGAAAAAGTTACGCACCATAGCTTTAAATTGAATTGCCACTTTCTTTCACTTTCTTGCAGTGACGTGGCGTGGGGATTTTTTTTGGGGAAGCCAAGTGAGACAACACCTTTAATCTACATGTTTATTGGAAGGTGGGGGACAGAAAAGGGTAGGCGTCGCAGCTTGTATTTAATGTAACTACAAGAGCTATTATAGCACCTGGTCACTTTACCATGACTTGCACACGCCTGTAATCTGTCCGACACCGCTCGATCGCGCTCTCTCTCACTCACTCACCTCACACACCTCCTAATCGTTTTATTAAATTATACATTGTATTATAAATGCACCCCCCACCCCGACCGGAATGCACAACTAGCCGCTTAATGCCCAATACAGATTCAAATTCATTCACAATATAATTAGGGGGCGTTTTATAGGCTATTTTAAGTTTCACGTTCACCTGAGACACGACTCACACAATCAGTTAGGTGCATGACATAC
Source organism: Hyperoplus immaculatus (assembly GCA_949357725.1). Classification (NCBI taxonomy): domain Eukaryota; kingdom Metazoa; phylum Chordata; class Actinopteri; order Uranoscopiformes; family Ammodytidae; genus Hyperoplus; species Hyperoplus immaculatus. The sequence continues at coordinate 6,273,317 of OX442369.1, forward strand.
ACACATACTTTCTATACATCCTTTTCGTTTAAGAATTAGGCCAAATGTTCATTATACAACACTACTTAAGACAACCCAGAAAAACTTCAGTGGATACTAATGCAACTTAATCAAGGCACAATTAGCAATAAAATAACGCAAAACATAACACATATAGCTACACGGACAGTAAAGGGAACAGTTAACCCGCGCCGGGAGAAGGTGTGTATTTTACTCACTATTTGTAGAGGAATGCCATTAGCTGAAGATTGCCGCTACCAGCTAGCCACTCGGTGCGGACATAATTCTCCTCCCTGAAAGTGCAATAAACATTGGCCTGCCGTCAGATTTGATTTTTAATGGCTCCTCAATTGGCAGTTTGGTAAAATAATTTTTTACTAAATACTCAAAATGTCCACCCTCCATAACTGTTCTTGCTAATATGATAATAACAATGCAAACATGCTAATCTCCCGCTATTGTTATTGTTGTTAAATTTCAGTGACGTTGATAATGATGCTTTGATTTGATTGGTGTGAAGCCAAGGGCCGAGTGGCTTCCCTTGGCACCCTCATGACACCCTCCTGACCAATCACAGGAGGGCAGTGTCAAGACAATAGCCTCACCTGATTGGTCAATATTTCTTTCTTTTTTTCACCAAGGGATGCCAGCTCGGGCTGGCTTCCTCGCGGACATACAGTGTGCAGTATCGTGTTTCGCCTCGTCTTCAGAATCTAAATGTAAAGGGGCGCAGTTTCGCGCATTGTGAAATGCTCAATGAGAGGAGAAAAATGGGGAAGAAATGACAGCAACACAGCACCAAAGAATTACCGAAACTGTTAATAAAAATGTTTTTATTGGATGACAACTACAGCCTAAAAAACAGGGAAGCCTGGCGTCCCTTGGCCTCCGGGAGAAAACGCCACTGCTTTCTTGATTAGTCTGTCTGTTTTCTGTTTGAGAAGGTTTTTTGTTTTACTCCTTAAAAACCATTACTAAGTGAAATATCCGTTTCAATTTTATCATTTTAGTAAAGGCTGTAAAAAGTAGCTGCAGGCAATGTTTTTCATGTTGATACGAAAAAACACAACTTGTTATCTCTCTGAGCTGACTTACAACACAAACTATACAGCTGCCAACAATCTCCTCGCTTGCTGCAATTTTCGTGGAAATTCATCTACTGCATTTTTTTGGCTCTGCTTCAAGAAGATAACGTCCCGTTTCTTAATCACACCCACATAGCTCTGATTGGTTTGGTTGTTGGACACAGCTCCCACACTCATTTGGGGGGTAAAGATGAAAATGGAGTCAGGTGTCCGCGCTCAAGTGTCATTGACACCTACGATGCTAATGAATCACGCCGAATACAAGACGGCTTCATTCAAATGATTTCTAGAGGCTTGAAGAGGTAAAACGACCCAATATTTCACGAAAAGAATAATAATTGACAGAAACACTTGGTCATTTTGCAGACAAACTCAATTTATTTCTATTTTTTCCCCCTGGTAATTATCTAATGACACCTCAGATTCAGCCCCAGGTTGGGATCCACTTTGGGAAGAGCCATTACGGAAGCCTTGTTTTGAATGCCAAAAAAGCCACCTACGCTATCCCTGTGGCAACAGTGGTAAGTAACACATGTCAGATTAGTCATCGTGTTTGAATAGCATCTGAGGCTTTACCTTTCACTGCTGCGGGGAAAAAACCAAAAGGAGTCTATCCATCTTGCGCCCCTCCTCTGCTCTTCCAGCTTTACAATATTTTTTTTTTATAAAAGCGGCTTATTAAACGAGTGGGCTTGTTCCCTTTCATTCTGGACTCCTTCCACTGGCAGCAGCAGCAGCGGCAGGACAGACACATAAACACACAGAATGTAGGTCAGTCCAACCGTTTGTGTCTGTTCTCTCCCTCCGTGCCTGAGGTGAACTGACAGCAAAATCAAACACATTGTTTGCAGAGTGTGACTCATCTCAAACCAGAGAACCTGGGAAGTGAAAAAGGGTTTGCCCCCCTCGTCCGTTAACGTCGCCATCCGCGCTATACGTTTGTGTCCGAGTGACCCAGTCTACTAAACACAGCCAACGTCCGCACTCTCCTACGATTGAAGGTTCACTCTGACCTCCTCCTGTGTGTTTACGGCAACATGTCATTTGGTGGAATAAGCCGTGCTGAGGCTACTCGTAAGTGAGCAGGTAAAATAAGCAGAAAGAAGAAGATGTAATGGGAGGACTTCCATGATCTATAGTCAGTCAATTATTATTATTATTATTATTATTATTATTATTATTATTATTATTATTATTATTATTATTATTATTATTATTATTATTATTATTATTATTATTATTATTATTATTATTATTATTTCCAGAACAACCAGGAACTAAATATATTGGAAAATGTCATCCGGGGTGGAAAACTGAATTTTCTAACTTTGAAGCGACATAAATTGAAAACTAGGGGGATTTGTGTGGAAGTGTGGCTAAAGGAGGCAGAAGACCACAGGCGCGAGTTGTCCCTTAACTAATTTTATATTTCCTTTTCAAAGATGCAGCATGAACATTTATGAAAGAAAACTGTTTACATTCTCGATTAGGATCATCGCCTACTCATATAATCAGCTTTAAAAACCACAGGAACATGGAGGAGTTCTGTCCGGAAGCAACCAGAAGGTCGGATGACATCAGCAGTTCCATTCACAACTCAAGGCTGGACATCACTGTGAAATCCTGCATCTATATTTCCTTTTCGTATGGGAGGGGGGGGGGGCATTTATGTTAATGTACACAGCCACTGACTGATGAGTCCTTGGATAAATTTTCTCTTTACCATGTGAAACCTTCTATGCCTTGCTGTGCACGGCCTGTCTCTTTAAACTCAATACTACTACTAACAGACAGTGTTCAGTCCCCAAACCATCGTCATGCATAAGTCCAACAGGAATATACGATTACACACGTGCCACAGATTCCTTAATGTCAATATGTCATGTGATGATGTGAATGATGACGTGAAAAGCAGTCATTGCGGGAATAGAATTGGTTACAAAACTCGCACTTACTTCAACATCCACCTGTATGTAGTGTAAAATCAATTTACACAGCCCAGTATCAAAACAATTTGCCCCGGGGTCTTTACTGTCGTGAAGCCAGTGTACTGCAGAATTCCTCTCCTCCACCAAGACTTGACCTAGAAATCTGCCCCTTTTCTCAGCCTCCTGTGTGGAGGTCTGCACACACACTGATACTGAGGGGAAACACCTATGGGAGAATTAACTTAAATCCAGCCGGTACGTATACTGTTCTGATAAGGACTGTCTCCCATGACAATAATCTGCTTTGCACTGACATCCCCCTCTGCATGCAAATGGGAAATAAAAGGGCAGACCAGCTACAATATTCAGCAGCTTTTTCTCCCCATCTGTGAGAAATCTGAAAAGTTGAGATAAAATAGGCTTGTCAGAACAAAAAAGTGAATGCTACACCTCTGAAAAGGCATGGGGCAGATGATGTTTAAGTGTGTTCGTAATCTGGAAGAAACTTCAAGTTTAAAATGAGGGTTTAAAAAATATAGGAGTTTGGAATGTAAGCCTTTGTTCACATCTTGGTTTCTGTCCTATTCTTTATCAAATTGTATATTGGAAAAGCATATTAGGTTAGCCAATGACATCATTCACCAGAGGGACCAATACGGTTACATAACAGCCAGACATTGCTGTGAGCGCCCCACAGTACGCTGCTCCAAATAGCCTCTCTCAGAGGCTCCATACAGTACACAAGCCTATGTTCCGAATTAAACCTGACAAATGAACACATAACAGTGAAGCTATGAAAAAGACGACGACCAATCCATACAGTTAGCTTTAACTTGTTTTTAACTAAATAAGAAAGGGTACGGACTTTTCCTTGTTGTTTGTTTGGACTTGTGTCCTTATCTGGTCAAAGTGTGATCACAAAAACATTATAATTGTATTTATTTTTTTAAGATTTGCATTTTTATTGACAGTGCAGAGAGGGTAATGACATGCAGGGAACTGACCACTGGTCGGACTCAAACTGGGTCTCTGCGGGGAGGACTGACGCTCTGACCACTACACCACGAGTGCCCCCAAAAACGTTTTAAATCTAATCTATTTTCCTGCAGTGGTAGCGCCCCCTTCATTGAGGTCCTCCAGTAATTTGATTGTTGCAGTAAATAGGTGGACGGGCACCTTTGTTATATCACTTCAGTTTCATTGCACACGTGAGCAGACTAGCCATAGGTGCTGACCAGCAATGGAAAACACTAACAATATGCCGGTCATGATGAATGTCCATTATCGTCATAATTGCGAAAAATAATCTCAACGCTTACTCATGGGGGCTAGGGCTCTTTCCAGTTATTCATAAATCCTAAATGATCTAAAGTCACTTTTAAAAGTTCTAAGAATGTTTTGATGTGTATTGGGATAATATCCCTAATGTCACTATTTTGTCCAAGATAATCGTTCCATGTCTAGTGACCACATAGTTAGCTGTTGCTTAGTCACATTTGTGATTTCAGCCCCTTATAGGTTCCCCTGTCTTGATATGAACATGTACAGTACACATTTACCAAAAGGTCAAACCTGTTGCTGTGAGTTTTTAAAAGTCTGTTAATTTGCCATTTTCACAACTGATACTCATAGACTTGATGCTGCCAATTCATACTGTATGTCCAAAAGAGGGTTTAACATATGCACAATAACTGCAGTATCATCATCGTTTATGTTTCCTTACACATCAATAAGAGAGGTCAAATTCCAGTTTGGACGTTAAATATGTGTTGGAGTAAACATCCAAGAGCACGTGCGTCACATTCCTTCGCAACATTTACCTCCAAATACTTTCACATGAGTGAAAATATCTCACTCTGGAAATTCCGTGAAAGGCAAGACGCTGGCAGCCGAACACACGTTGTCAGTGCCAATAAAACACACACACAGCGTCGGCCCACAGACAGAAACAGAGCATGCAAATGAGCAATGCAGCGTGTTCCCAAACGGGAAAGTGAGGTCATTTGATAATAATGATGCTGTAAAATGAGACACAGCCAGGAGACAAGAGACAGTCAAACTGGGCGAGCGGCTGCAAGCTTGGACTTTGGGAGAGTATGAAACCGCTTTAATCTATTCCAGCTTCCAGCACTGCAAAACACACATTACATAACAGCAGACCTCTATGTAATCCTGGGCCTCTAAAAGTATCTGAAAAGTATGTGTGCAGCCGTTTGTGGCGAGGCAGTGAAGTTTGGCTCGGTTGCCTGGAAAACACACACACACACACACACACACACACACACACAGATCTCTAAGATACACTCTTTAACATATACAACATTTACTGCAAAAATCACTGCAGAGAGGAGCGCCTTCAGACAAGCCAAAGGAATCAATTCCCTTCTACAGTTGAGGAATTGCAAATCTCTATTGATGTGACTCCACTGTGTTTGTCAATATAGGATACAAGTTTATCTTATAAGCTAAATAAGTGGTGGTGTTTGAATCTGGATAAAACCATTTCCAATTGAAACAAAAACGTTAGGAGCCGGCTATGTGACTAGTAAACGGAGCTGAAACATGGTAAATAAGTTAAAGGTGGAGTCAGCGATTCTGGAGAAGGCTTGTTGTCAAAATCAGTGTATCGAGTGTGCAGAAAATACAATCTGGTTTTAATACACAGGCCAGGCTCTGTGAACGGGTATGTAAACAAAGGGGCCCACCTTAACTAGCAACATGCCACTTTACAGAGCCTAAGCTGTGTATAAACACCTGATTTTTCTTCAGTGTTCATAGTATGGACAAGTAGCGGATGGAAGATGGTATATGTATGCAACAGGGTCATTTGTTCCATTGTATCTAAATGTTACACACATAATCTAACTGTACATTGTTCATTTTTGCCCTGACTGACCTCCAAACTAACAGTAAAACAGCCCCGCCTTCTCCTACCGGATGCTGAGACAGTTTGGACTTGAAAAGTTTAACTGAATTCACGTGATGTAATTAAGTATAAATATATTAACAGGAGCAGTTGACTGTGTTGTTTAGCTTTAGAAATAGACAATCTATGCCAAAACATTGAAATATTGTAGTACATTTTGCAAAAAAAGGAAATGGAATTACATTTAGCTGTCGGGGTTAGGTTTTATCTGAAAATGTGACGTGTGGATTGAAAAATGGATGTTATCTGTATGAAGAGAGTCGCAGTTCTCACCCAAATTGAGCCCAGCGTTGACATAAAATGCCTGTTTGCAGATTTTTCTAGACTTATAAATGTCCAAAAACAAATGAAGTGTAATATAGGGGAGAACGGGGTAATTTGTCACACGGGTTGGTTGTCACAATCGTTATATCTTGGAACCAGAAGGCGCTGTCTGTGAAATTTTGGTATGTAAATATCCATAATTGGGATCAGAGGTCACCTACATAGTCTTCCTTGGAGTTAGACTGCTAAATTTGAGGTGAGAGGACTGTTTGTGTTTTTCATGTCAAATTGAAAATATTTAGCTCCTCAGTATTTTTCTTCTAGGCTTTTACACAATGGGTTCATAACAAAACAGTAGTTACTCATAACAAGTGTGAAGGGTAAACTATAGTTTAGATTATGGTTATCAAGCTAATTAGTTGTCAAATGGTTGTTGGCCTTGATGCTAGCAAGAAATTCAAGTTGGGGTTGGTCGTCACATTTTTTGGGGGGGTTGGTTGTCACATATTATCCAAAGGCTACAGCCAGAAAAGGAACCCAATAATGAATGAAATTGTCAAGCTGTATCCTCACTGACACCCCAGAGAAGGAAAGAATAGAGCAGGAAAAGGCAGCTAGCATGCAAAAGAAAAAAGGGCAACAAAATCAAAACAACCCAGTGCATCCCAAACTAGACCAGTTGCCAAGGCTACAGTAAGTTATGTAGGCCTATTTGTCAACTTGACAATGCAATTAAATGTTCAAATTTAGTTCTACTTTCTTTCCTTCTTTTTATGATTTTTCCCATTAAGATAACATTGTGACAAACAACCCCATAGTGTGTGACAACCGACCCCTTAATGGGGTTGGTTGTCAAAATGTGTAAGGGTGTCTTTGATGATTAATTTCTTCTTTATTACAATAAGATAGAAAAAGTGAGGGGTACACATTTAAAGCCAGAACCTTAAGCTTCAATTTAATGTAGGAATGACTATTGAAAGATGTTTTGGTGATGAGCAATTCTCACTAGAGTAAAAAGTGTGCCTACTTACCCCGTTCTCCCCTAGCTACTTCAGAACACCTTCTCCATTCATTATTTTTCCAGCACAAACCTTTAGCAGGGTGGTTACTATGTCATGGGTGGCTTGAACCCAGGTCAGCCACTTACAGCACACTTTCCCTGCTCACAATGCACTGTCACTGCCCACCCTTTAAGGTCCACACAAAGAATTCACACTAATCCCCATCTTTCAGACATGCTCCAACACCACCTCCTCTGCTTTACTGCTTTCATATGCATTCATAGACCCAAGAGAATAAAATATATACACTTTTAGAATATGGCTTCCTTTGTTGCACACAAACAAGCTCAGCAGAGTGCATAAAAATAGCCTGTAAAGTAAGTCAGGATGAAGCAGTGCCTGTCTGCCTGATGTTATCACAGACGCCTTCTGTTATTATGATCCACTGTAGCTACTATTTTACACTTTATGATCCATGGGGAAAAAAAGGCTTCAAGTCTAAATGTTAAGCTTCGATATATAGAAGAATAAAGTCGGATGAAACAAACCAAGAGACCAAAGGGACATGTGCTCTCCAGCTCTGAAGAGTTGGACAGACAATAGAGAAGCCAGACGCAAACAACACTTGCTTTGAGAACAATAGTTGTATTCTCACATTACATTCAAACCTCAGCTAAATCGACCATATTCTCACTAGAACTCCTTTATATTAAGTAGCCTCCAGAAAGGTTTTAAGATAAAGAGATTTGTTTTACTTTGCATTGTCATGAGGCCTAATAATTAGTGGAATAAATAATGAGTTTAAAGGGTGATGAATGCACTCGAATGAAGACAACATAGAGAGCTCTTACCGCGCTGTTCGGGCTGCTTTTATCGCTGCTTTGTTGCTTATTTTTATTCCTTATTTTCTCTCCTCTCCTGATGATCGCTCGCACGTCTCACAGACACAAATCTCGACCTGACTTCCATGTGCTCGCGACCAGCACCACGCGCTCAGGGGAGCGCCCGGGATACAGCGCGTGACGTCACGGCGAGACTGGAAAGCTGCTTGCAAAATCCGTGCGACATCAATCACAACAATAGTAGGATTACAATGCAATACGGCAAAATATCAAATATTAAGACTAGAGACTTAAGGAGACTATATGTGGTACTCTGCCTGGAAGTTTACTTATTGTTTTGAATTGATAGTATTGATACATTTCCATTAATATTCCCAAGAATATTTCAAATGTGACCGTTATATTTGTGTAACCTAATAGGCCTATCTATGAGTTCGAATAGACGTTTCTGGTCAAAAAACACATTTGGACTAAGCAATATATGAGTCAAATGTTTTGTTTTTGCAACTCTCAAACCACCAGATTTGTGACTTTTATCTGATCTGAGACGTGATTATTGGATCAGAATCACTATCAGCTTCGTTGTCCAATCTATATTTAACCATTCGAGGAATTTGAGGTCGCTCCAAGAACAATGTGTATGATGAAAATCATGTTGGAAATGAAGTCTGTGTGCATGAACTAATGTTTAATTGTTTCTGGTGCACATTTTAAGGAAAATGGATCTTTTGTCCAATAGGATAGTGATTGTTTAACTTTACTCAAGTGTGTTGGCTTCAGCACCAATATAATTCAAATATCTTCTAAAAAAAGCTTTCACTGTTCAAATGTGCCATGATGTAAGCTTTAATTATTCAATGTCTAAATTAGACCTCTAGAAAAGTCTGAGCTTACCTTGTCTGCCTCATGACCATGCACTAGGACTGGGTCCAAAGTGGCATCTTCCAGTAGAAATATTAGTAATGTAAGCCCTTAATATACTTTTATTTGCCTTAAAGTAGTCAGAACAAGGAGTGCCTTTGCATCATTACACCTTAACTTGACCATATAAGTCCCAGTCGACGTCACTTTATTCAAATTGTATTTATGTGTTTTTTTCTCCCTCTACTACAACAAGCATCCCCTGCCCCCAGGCACATATGCAACATATCTTCTCATAGTGGGTCTGTGATGACGTGTGACAAGTGTTTCTGGACTGCAAGAACAACGACACAAAATTCAAGAAGAAACAGTTTTTTTTATATTTCAAAAAGAATCTAGAAACATAATGGAAAAAAACCAAACACTGGGTCTGAACATCCAGACAATTGAGATCCAAAAATACATTTTCTTAGGAAATATTAATTATATACAAAACATAAAAATTTATATTTTAGTTTGGGCCCCTCACAGGGTAGCCCCATTTTTTTTTTTAATATTTTATTAATAAAAATAAACTTTTAAATATTTAATCCACCCTTAACTTCAATTGAGGCAGTTTCAACATTGAAATCAAACAAGATTCCAAAACAACTTAGTCCATTTTGCATTTGCATGCAACAACAACTGTACACCCTAAGTCTTGAACTTGCATAAAAAACAAAAGGCCAAAAAAAGTCTCTGAATCAAACTTTTTTTTTAAGCACGAGGGCCCTGCAGCTGTGCCAGTCTCTGCCTTAACAGTTCGCTTTTTCTCCTCAGCTGTTCTTTAAGTGAGAGGAGTCTCTGTTCGTCCGTCTGCATGCTGTAGATGCACTCTGTAGCCTTCTTCAGGATCACCACCTTGGCCGCCTTCTCGTTGTTGGCCACCTCGGGGATCTCGTCCCGTAGTGCGAAGAAGCTCAACTTGAGCTCGTTCCTCCTCTGGCGCTCCAGTACGTTATGAGTCCTTCTCTTGTCGTAGTCCTCCGTGTCGGACGTCCGGGGGCTGGAACACTTGCGGTTGCTGCTGATCTGTTTGAGGACCCTGCTGTGGCTCCCACCTCCTCCTCCTCCTCCACTGCTGCTGCTGCTGCTGCTGGTCTCCAGCTTTAGCCTCTTGACCACCGGCTGCTCGTGCCTTGAGGATGGGTGGGCGGCGTAGTTGTGCTGGTGAGTGGAGACGTGGCACCTCTTCAGTACGAGGGGGCTGGGGTGCCTGGTCTCTGTGGGGCTGGGGTCACAGCGCTTCACCGCGTGCCTCTTCTCCACGGTAACCACATCTATCTCCTCTTCCTCCTCTTCTTCTTCTTCTTCTTCTTCCTCCTCATCATCATCATCATCGTCTCCATCTTCTGCAAATACATGAAAAAAAAGCAAAACAATCACAATCGGGTTTTTCTTCTCCACGCCATAGTAGGAAGGGAGGAAGGTACGGCCCCTCCCTTCCACATGAGTTAATATTGCAGCTACACCCTCTGGCTGATCTCAGGGCAGCTTTACTACTACAGTACATGACATGGGAGGAAACAGGCAGCATGTCTCTATAAATCACACTAATTAAAGCACATTTGACCTCTTTTCATTCAGAAACGGTGGAAATAATCCGATGGCGAAAAAAATCCTTCCTACAATCCAGAAATAGTAGAAACAATCATTGCACACTCAGCAAAGGGAGATTCCTAATAGCACAGAGAGGGGTGTGACAGATTCTCATCTTACCTGAGTCACTACAACTGCTGCTGCTGCTGCCACTGTTTGGCGGCGTGTCCAATCCCAAATCCTTACTAGGTGAGGTCCCTGCTGCGCTGTGCTTGGGCGTCTCTGCTATGGGGTAAGGGAAAACCACAGAGGGGTCGATGCACTCCGCCGCGGATGTGTTCAGGTCTTGTAGGTAGCTGCTGTTTAACCTCCACGTTGTACCACCACCACAGGCGGTGGTAGGCTCCACACAGTCCCCGACCAAAGACTCCTTCCTGGCGGCGTGCAGGGAGGCGAGCCGCTCGCTAACGACCTTCTCCAGCTTGGCAGCGGCGGAAAAGCCGCTCCACATGCAGTCCTGGATGATGATGGACTTTAGGAAGGTCTGCGAGTAGTCGGCGTCACAGATGATGCTCTGGTTGACCGCGTCGTCGCCCAGGAACTCGGTCACCATCTCCAGCTGATCCGCCGTGGAGGGGAAGAGGCTGGACAGGGACGGCCGGCGGCTGGGCGAGAGGGGAGGGGTCGGTAGCAGTTCAAATTTCTTCCAGATGTCTTCGCTGGGCGCCGGTGGCTGAAGCTGCTGAGGGTAGAAGTCCTCCTCTTCGTTGTCATAGTAGAAATACGGTTGCAGCGAGTCGTAGTCGTAGTCATAGTTTTTACTCGCCAAACTTGAATTCAGCGGCATGTTGTTTCTGCTGCTGTCTCTCTCCTTATCGTGAAGCTGGTTGAAGGAAAAAACAAAACAAGAAATAAATCATCAAAATTGGTTGATAAGATGTTGTACGTGTGCAGATTCAAATCAGACAGCAGATGCCAGTTGGCACCGATCCTGCTACTACAACATTTTAGTGTAAGCAACATCACATGGTCACTTCAAAACATCAACCCTGTTCGCACGCCTTGCATGCATGCACCAGCGCTGCAGCAGCAGGTGCTCAACGGGATAAACTCATAGTAAAATAAGTGACACGAACGGGGGAAACCCCATTTCAATAAATTGCCCCTGTCTGATAAGCTAATCACTTGTTTTTCTTGTTCTTTTTTGGCTTTACTGGTGTATGAAGGTGCCGTGTAAGCTCCCGAAAACCCGCTCCCCTTCCTTACCTTTTAGATTTTAAACTGTCGGCGGAGGAAGACGGGGTGAAATCGACCCAAACGGCGCAAAAAAGGGCAGGAAAGTTAGTCCAACACGAACGAAACATTAAATCCTTCCACGGAGCGATTGCAGTGAGTCCGTGTCAAGCGTGCATGGAGAGTCGATAGACTGCACAAGCGACACGGAGAAGACGACGTGTAGTCAGTCATCAACAGCGTGAGAATCACAGCTGAGCGCTCCGCCGGCTGCAATAAAAACGACCGCATCACTGCTGCGCCCCCTGCTCCCCCCGCTGCTCCTCCGCTGTATCCTTCCGCTCGTTTTCCCGCGAAACGGTCGCCGGACTCAAAATTTGCACACGCCTTGCATTTATTTCTACATTTTATCGTCCTAAAAAGTACTCACGCGACGTTAAGGTCGAATTTAACAAAAAACATCCGCTTTCATCGGTTTATTTTGTCATTCGGGGTTGTATATTGTCTTTACGCCGGGTCTACTTGTGTTAAGTAGAAGTGGGAGGGGTCATAGTAGAGTAGTAGAGCTCCCATTGACAGGAGACATGCGAAAAATACTAATGTAAGTAGCAGTAGGAGATAATTAGGAGGAGCGTTTTCTTTAGGCTACTATCCCGCCTAAAATATCACCGTCCACCTCAAATTGTCTCGTGCAATCTCGTGAGCACCTGTGCAGATGTTGCTGTCGTTGCAATTAATCAATATGTGGCATTCTGCTACATTAGAATTAGAAGTCAATTAATTTACCTGCTTTTTGCACAAACCTCACACTTGCGCTTATAAATCACACAAATGCAGAAAAATTATATTAATAGGCTAACACATGTTGCCAGGTTTGCACAATTTCGTGCAGCAGGGTCCACTTTGCAGGATAATACAGCGCAAAGCTCGCAGGTGCAGGAGCTTACTATGATCTGTCTGTCTGACAGCTCTGATTCGGCTGAAACAGGTGAATTCAACAAGCAATCAACTGCAGTTTTTTTGGGGGGACTAAATGTATTAGTGAGCGTGCACTTAGTTGAACATAGTGCAAAAGATCCTCACTATTTGAATAGGCTTACTACTTTCCCCCCAGATTGGACAGATTGGCATCAATTAACTGCAGGAAGGAAGTAATTAAAGGAATCAGATGGGTACCGCAGTTGGATGGAGGCGTCCTCCCTTTGCTGTGATGGGGAGATCCAATGGGCTAAGAGCGCCCTCTGCTGGCGGCCAGGCTGGTGCAGGATCACACGGATGGAGGTGAACTTTCAACTCCACAAAAACATCTAGGCTATAGTATGTAGGAAGAGATTATTGAATGGGAGAAGATGAAATAAAACAGACTGTTAGGGTTCAGCGAAGGTGCACAATGGCTTAGTAGCAAAACAGTGGGTAAGATGAAGTATTTCTTGGGGGTTTCTGGGTCACTTTATTAGAAAGTATTCTCTTTTTTTAGCATTTAATGTCAAATATAGCCGTACCAAAATGTTAAAGTGGCATTTAGTAGGCTACACACATCTGAAGTAAAGTAGGCCTAGAGATCTAAAAACCTCTATTACTACAATAATTGTTGTGAGTTGAAGGACAAGGATAAAAAGGAGCACTCTGGATTTTAAGTTACACCACAATCCATCACAATGTGCGATTACGGCGACTAATAACTCAATATCATATGAACATATGAGTACTGTTTATAGATGGATGGGAAGAAATCTACAACCAGACACTTTCTTCTGTTTAACATGCTCAAATGTTTTAAAAAGCATCAATATTTAATTAAATTATGTCTTCAAACAATTCTTCTTTCCTCTAATACGGATGTAATTTAAAAAGTGTCAACTCCACTTTTCAAAAATCATATTTTCAGCAATTAAAAGATGACATACATTTTTTTCTTTATTAATGGTGGACAGACACTTGTATTTCTTGAATATCTAAGTTTTTCTGTTCATTTTGGAAATAGAAGTTAGATTTTAAGTCAAACACTTTTTATAAAAACATAATATTGTTCGACTTAAAATATGAAGTATCTATCAATGAAATTATATATGGCATTGGTTTAAAGATTAATAAAGCAGCAATTTACATTTTTATATTACCAGTTTCTTGATAATAAATTATTTGCCCCGACTACACCTTTCATAAACTAAATATAATGTGTTTAATTTTTACATTTGTCTGTACTTTTATTCTGTGTAGGTCCCCATCTCAGTCATCCGACTGTACCAGTTTAAACAAAGAAAATAACATATTTTTTTATAGCATTCAAAGAAATTCACATGTGCAAAAGTGTAAACGTGTAACCTCGCATTTAAACAAAACACAGGAGTTAACGTTCACAATGTCTCAGTTTTTCTCTGGAAAAAGGCATATGTCCTCAAACACAGACTTGTACCAGAGTCAGTTGAAAGTTGAATGAAGTAATAACATTTATTATGCCGTTAAAAGGTTTTCCTTCAATTCAATTGCCACAAAAGTAGAACACTTAGCTAAACATGTGTGTAATCAGTAAAAAATGACCCTATACCTTGTATATCCTTTAAGACTAAGTGAGATTTCATAATGGATAATAAGTATTCAGAGTTTACTGAGAGATGTGTTCACTAATGCTCACGGCCCTTCAGAGGAAAAATAAATCAATATTGGAGCTAACAAACAGGGAGCAAAGCAGAGTGATAGCCTACATTTCACCAGATTCTCGTTATCCAGTCCAGAGGAAGTAGACAAGAGAAACCCCCCTAAAGTGAAATAACACCCTGTGTGCCCATTCCTTCCTTCTCTCCTTTCCTCACTCTGGGATGGCTGCACTGTACTGTGCTTTGCGGAGGATAGCGATCACATCCACAGCCACTCATGTGTTGTGGTCATTGTGTTTATCGGCTCCGGATGTTTCTTGTGTTGCTGTGTTTTCAGAGCGTGGAGCCTGGAGACACAGAGGGAAGCTTTGAGACACTGGCTGCTGGCATCATTTCCTCTTGATAAGTGGAGACTGAAGGTGCTCAAGAGAGGTTTGATTGAGTGTGTTTTTTTATTCTCTCTCTCTCTCTCTCTAATGTAGCCTACTTCTACCATTTTTAATTTAAACGGTCTATCTTCAGCAAAGTGCAGAGCCTAGGTTCTAGTTCTACTTATGAAAATGTTCGTTATTTTCCATCACAGGCAGAGATTTTACTGCAAGTTTAGTAAATGATAAATTAGCAACAAAAAAAGGGTACATACATCTGTTTAATTTAAGGGCAGTATACACCTATATTATAGGGAACAAATCAATAAGAATTCCTACTTCTACTTTTCCACACCCTTTCCTTGACAGTGAAAACCACAAATCCTAATATTTGGTGAATGTTTGTGATGAACTAAAGGATGAATGAAGTGATATCAGTTGAGAATAATAAACTACTTCGTTAGATAAATTAACTATTTAAAAAATCCTCCTTGGATCAGCTGGAAAATGCATAAGGCTGACTACAGCTGGTTTTCTCGGCTTTTTAGAGATAAATGGTTTCCACAGGACAGCAACGTTACAAACATATGATGATCTAATAGACTGTGATGCATTGCTGCAGATTTAACTACCCAGCATTATATAAAACAGCTACACTCAGCTCAACCTTAAACATCTGCAGCAGGAAAATGCGACATACAAATGCAGCTGGAATATTAATCCAGACACCTCAGATATAAAAGGAAAACACTAATGGGGAACATTTTACTTCAACTTTTATAATAACACTTTTAAAGTATTTTTTAAAATAAGCTTCAGAATAGGGCTGAGAATGATAATGGAAGGTAAGTGGATGTAATTGCTTTAGAAGTTGAGACTTTTGGTTCAGAGTATTGAAGAAAACTAATGTTAAGATAATGGCGGTTTAAGATGGTTGTGTAGGAGAAATACACAGACGCCAACAGAAAAGGTTTTGTCAAATACAGACCTAAATGTATATTTTGTACCTTTTATGTATGAAATAAGGCATATTGGAAGCAAAATCGACAAACTCAAAATCAACCAGTGCTTGAAAACAAAACTGCCTTCAGTGTCTAACCACAAATGATCTGAGTATATGTCTTGCATAAGAGTCGGAAACCTCTGCTAATTATAGGAAGAACTATTGAGTGTGGGAAAAAGAAAGTGAGAAAATTAAACCAAACCACAATATATATCCTATTATTTACTATCTATGTTTATATCACTCTGCACTGGCCTTAATGCAAAGTTAGATTTGTTACTGCTGATGGGACATTCAGGCGGGGAGATTTTAACACTTTGGGCGCCAAACATTGTCCCTCCTTTTGATTCAGACGCTGCATTTTTGAACTTCCCACACACACACACAGAGAGAGTATACTTTCCTTTTTCATGTCACGTGTGTGTACGACCACAGACAGATGCAGTGATGCTGACGTGAGCTTATAGAAAGAAAAGAGCTTGTCATATGACAGCATCTCATGTACACAAACCCGCACTCAGTCATACAGCGAAAGCCCTTAACATATCATCAGACACATGTTGACAAACAGAGGGCGTGCTCCATCTCATGCAGTCAGGACACAGTTCAGCGTGACGCCTTGGTGCGGGGCAGAAAATCAATCTGTTCAGCTTAGTCGGTGAGAGGAGGTTTGCCAACAAAGCAGCCAACAATGTGAGCACGGCAGACCTGTCAGGCTGCTCGCGAGCTAATTGTGTCATTAATTATTGACAGTGACAACGGACATTTATTGATGCAGCCACAACCTGCGCTGCATTAAATAGCAACAGACACACTGTTTGGTTTGTGAATACAAATGGTCTGTATGTTTTTGGTAAACTGCATTGAAAACCTACTTCAAATAATAATACATAATCATTTTTGATGGATAATGTTGGATTCTTGTTACGACAAACAACCTTGGTCTTTATTATCTTGCAATTATTTCAGAATCTTTTAAGAGGAATATTAACGGTAATTAGAAATATAGTTTCAATGTTTTATTAAAACTGAATTGTGTCTGCAGGTATTCCTTTGAGGCTGCATTCAGACTAAAAAGAACTTCCCCCAGGAGCACTGATGGGTGTGGTTGGTGTAAAGTCAGCAAGTTCCTTCAGGTTACTTAGATGAGTGTTATCATATTTGACCATAATCACAAGGGCGTAGGTTTGGTTTCAGAACTGTATGGGGACACAGTAGAGTCACACGAATAGGACCACAGTTATTATGGAAAGGAAGCACATTACATCCTAAATTTCCTCTCCATTGTTATGGAAATGTGCCGTCCTACTATAACAATTACTGTTTAACAAAAAGGAAAACCAGGAAAGGCTATTTAAACCTCTGTATTGATACACTATTATAACTATTTCTAGAGACCTTGCACTTTATGATAGATACAATATCAAGCACAAAGATAGGTCATCTCTTAAAAGCAAATGGATTCATTGCCTAACTAAACTATGCATGATCGATGCTTTCTTCTATTGTTTTAGTTGAAAACATGCAGAAGAGATGGTGTCCCCTGTGGTTTTTGTGGCTGTATGTTGCCTAATATGAGCACCTGCAGACTCAGGGCAGTCAAACCAGTGTGGAGACTATACAATGGAAGGACAGACAATTGGTTCAGTGTTCTTCTTTAGTTTATTTCTGATTTAATTACACTTGATTGTTGTTTGCGTATATTTAGCATGGAGCCGACTGTGAACATTTCACTGCAATGTATTGTGTATGTGACAAATAAAATCTGAATCTTGATTTATGATGTTTTTATTTCTGACTCTACTCTTGTGCAACCTGCAGCAACTGTTGCCACAAGATAAAAACGGTCTTCTCGGTAACAAATCACTGCTCATACTTGACTGAAGTGTAGTGTAATGAGCACCTGTTATCCATGAGCCAATTCAGTCCTTGAAACACTGTAGGAACCAGCACATAATACAGTCTGTGGTTTAGTTAGTTCTGCACCCTTGACATCAACAAGAAGTGGCATAATTTCTGCTGTTCCATTAATTTGTACATTTTTAGAGTCAAGTCACTTTTACTAAAAAAACAAAACATACCTGGAACGTGAGGATGTAATTTAGTTTGTTGTCGTTGGCGGGGATAATGTTCAGATGGGCTCTGTGGAGAGGCACAGGTGATAGTTATGGTGAAAGCAGTGCTTGTATTGTATAATTGATGGAATGAGGATGCTGGCTGGCTGTCAGGTTTTTGGATGACCCTCCATCAAAACCCTGTAGAGGAGAGAAGAGGGAGTTAGGCAAAGGGACATGAGGTAGTTAGTATTTTTTTCTGTATTTTGTTGCAACGTCTCCCTGCAGCAGAAAATGTGATGCCCCATATTGAGAAAAAAAAACACTGAAACTGAGGAGGAACACTTGGAAAATGAACAGATGAGTGATGAAGTGGAACCTCCATTCTTTTCTTTTTGGTAGCAACTAAAAACCTGAAACCAGTTTTGTTTACTTATTATTCTGAAGTTTAGTAGAAGACTGACATGCAGCAACGCAACTCGGCATCAGCTGTGTTTAATTGATGCTAAATTCATCACTGGGAAAGAAGTAGAGTGGAGCTTCCTACTCCCTGAGATGCAGATCACCATGTGTTTAGGGACACGTTTTTAAGAATGCAGACTTTTACAGAACGAAGCACTGTACTGTAGGTGTTGCTGCTAAAAGTTGTTGGCCCCTAAAAGACCAGCAGAGGGTGTGTGTATCATCTAAAAATATACAGGTGAAGTAAATATAATTCCTACTTATTTTACATCACAACAGTATTGCATGTGTCCAATGTTGCACCATGTTAGATGAGTAAATACACAGTTTAAGTTTTATTTAATATTTTATGTATTTTATTTTGATCACTCACTGCACTTAAATTAAAATGTAATTCAACACATTTCTTCTACCATTACTTTTCTTCAGTATTTTCAATAAGTAAAAAAAAAAACCTCGAGTCAAGTTTTTTTTGTGGTGTAAATGTCAAAACCAAACATACTTAAACAGATGTTTTGCTTTTATATACACTCAGCAAAAATATAAATGCAACACTTTTGTTTTTGCTCCCATTTTTCATGAGATGGACTTAAAGATCTAAAATTCATTCCAGATACACAATATTACCATTTCTCTCAAACATTGTTCACAAATCTGTCTAAATGTGTGATAGTGAGCACTTCTGCTTTGCTGAGATAATCCATCCCACCTCACAGGTGTGCCACATCAAGATGCTGATCTGACATCATGATTAGTGCACAGGTGTGCCTTAGACTGTCCACAATAAAAGGCCACCCTGAAATGTGCAGTTTTGTCTCACAGCAAAATGCCACAGATGCCACAAGCATTGAGGGAGCGTGCAATTGGCATGCTGACAGCAGGAATGTCAACCAGATCTGTTGCTCGTGCATTGAATGTTCATTTCTCCACCATAAGCCGTCTCCAAAGGCGTTTCAGGGAATATGGCAGTACATCCAACTGGCCTCACAACCGCAGATCACGTGTAACCACACCAACCCAGGACCTCCACATCCAGCAGGTTCACCTCCAAGATCGTCTGAGACCAGCCACTGAGACAGCTGCTGAAACAATTGGTTTGCATAACCAAACAATATCTGCACAAACTGTCAGAAACCGTCTCAGGGAAGCTCAACTGCATGCTCGTCGTCCTCATCGGGGTCTTGACCTGACACCAGCTCGTCGCCGTAACAGACTTGAGTGGGCAAATGCTCACATTCGATGGCGTCTGGCACGTTGGAGAGGTGTTCTCTTCACGGATGAATCTTGGTTTACATTGTTCAGGGCAGATGGCAGACAGCGTGTGTGGCGTCGTGTGGGTGAGCGCTTTGCTGATGTCAATGTTGTGGATCGAGTGGCCCATGGTGGTGGTGGGGTTATGGTATGGGCAGGCATCTGTTATGGACGAAGAACACAGGTGCATTTTATTGATGGCATTTTGAATGCACAGAGATACCGTGATGAGATCCTGAGGCCCATTGTTGTGCCATACATCCATGAACATCACCTCACGTTTCAGCAAGATAATGCACGGCCCCATGTTGCAAGGATCTGTACAAAATTCTTGGAAGCTGAAAATGTCCCAGTTCTTGCATGGCCAGCATACTCACCGGACATGTCACCCATTGAGCATGTTTGGGATGTGCTTGACCGGCGTATACGACAGCGTGCACCACTTCCCACTAATATCCAGCAACTTTGCACAGCCATTGAAGAGGAGTGGACCAACATTCCACAGGCCACAATTGACAATCTGATAAACTCTATGCGAAGAAGATGTGTTGCACTGCATGAGGCAAATGGTGGTCACACCAGATACTGACTGGTTCTGAGTCCCCAGACCCCCAATACAGCAAAAAAATGCACATTTCAGAGTGGCCTTTTATTGTGGACAGTCTAAGGCACACCTGTGCACTAATCATGATGTCAGATCAGCTTCTTGATGTGGCACACCTGTGAGGTGGGATGGATTATCTCAGCAAAGCAGAAGTGCTCACTATCACACATTTAGACAAATTTGTGAACAATGTTTGAGAGAAATGGTAATATTGTGTATCTGGAATGAATTTTAGATCTTTAAGTCCATCTCATGAAAAATGGGAGCAAAAACAAAAGTGTTGCGTTTATATTTTTGTTGAGTGTATATTACAGTTTTTTTCGATTGCTAAACCACAGTGGGCACAACTGGAACGAGAAGTGCACAACTCTAACTACACTATGCACAGCAGCGGTTCATTCGGACCAAACTCTAGCTCGTTTTTCATTGATTAAACACAATTTTCAAAACTCTACACACCTATCTCATGGCTTAACCACAGCCTGCACAACACTGTGGATTTCCAGCACTTTTTTTCAAACACTAACACACTACTGCCACAACTGTAAACCACACATTCAAAACAGAATGAGTGCATTTCAAACACTGCAGATTGCAATTTCAACTGAAACACTAAGATGTCTTGTTTTAGACTTGTTAGTGAACATATACAGTATAAAGGGAAAGCTCAAAAATATATTTGTTTTTGGAAATGGACCAATGAAGACAGGTTGTTGGAGGGAGAAGAGTGGCAGTGAGAGTGTGGATGTGTGGACGAAGACATAGAGCTGTAATGTCTGATGAAACACAGTAAGGGCTACACTGATAGACCCTATTGTGAATCATGGTCTCTCATTGAGAGAGGCAGGGTTGAGAGTGCAACCCAATCTGCAAAAATCTAAAGTTGCATCTGTGATACGGAGTTTCCAGCAAACAAACAGCTTAGAGTTGCCTTTCCTTACAGTAAATGACAACATTACAGGATAGATTTCTGTATTACAATTATAGAATATTTATACAGATAAATACTACATTTGGAAATGTTTTCAATAAAATATACAAAATGTGTATCTATTGAAGCAAACTTCAGATTTTCATTTATTTTTGTTTTCCTAAAAAAAACTGGTATGTTATCAAATAAACAATTTCATGTGAAAGAATTTAACCCTTTCATCAAAGAAAATATTACGTAATTTGTGTGAAATAACTCAAATTATTCAAACTGTAAAGATTAAAAGTTTGTAATTTGTGTATTGGGGTTTGATGCTAGTGTTTATACTCTGAGCAGGTTCTGACTGACAGTGTGTGTTATCTCAGTGAGGACAATTCATATTGTTTGCTGCACTGAGCCTATTTTGCAGGTGAAGTGAACTGTTCAGCTCCAATGACTGGTAGTGCAGACTGTAGTTAGAGTTTTGCACATTGAGCTACAGTTGTGCCCACTGTGGTTTAGCGATCGAAAAAAACTGTAAAGTCCAAAATAATTAAGTTTCTGTCCAGTAAAACGGCACTAATTCCACATTAATATCAATATATTTATGATCATGTGAAGAGTTCAAGGCTCGATTTAAGTTGACGTATGGAGAAAATGCACATTGATTAGAATCAAATAGGCGCTTAGTGTAGGCTACAGTGCACACTCACTGGACATCAGGGGTAGAAAGTGGGAAAGCTTTCTAGGGCCCAGCCCTTGGTGGGCCCATGGTCTTCAGAGGCCAAGAACCTAACTGAGCCTAACATTATTTTTAACAGAAATATTCACTATAACCATTTAAAACTTGCACAACCATAACGACAAAACAAACATTTTAAATATTGCAACTTAGGTAAAATGCCAATATCTACTCCTCTGCTACCCTCTGCTTCATGTCCGTCCTGTGTGCATGGCACGCTGAAAAAAAGTCGCTAACACCAATTTTAAAAAGCCTGGCTCAGAGCCATTAGCTGTTTATAATTACGATTTTGACGTTTCGGGAACGGGCTCTGAGAGACAAATATTAACGTGGTTAGTATAAACATAAACAAACATTCAACAAGTGTTCGCTAGAGATTACCTATGCCTTTTAAACATCATAACATGATGTACAGTACATACAGTACAGTACTCCCCCACCCTTGAGCTGAGGGGGAATGGAGGCTGGCCAGGGAACTTGTATAACTTATAATTTGACCCCTTATACAGTATGCCTTGTAGGCTTCCCACCTAGTTGTAGTAATGTGTTAATCACAAAATAAATATAAATTTGTTCTCCCACGAATTGTAGAATCTTTCAGCCTAGCATCCATTTAATTTGAACTCTCAAAAAATAATCTAGTCTTGAAGAGCTTTAAGTTTGAGTTACAGTAAAATTATATCCTTGATGAATTCAGGTGTCTCCTTATCAGATAAATTTAGTTATTTAATACAATTATGCATTAATTTCCTTTACTTTTTTGTGTGCCATATGGTTACAACATTTGGTTTTGATATATTGATGTACAGTTTTGACTGGATTATTTTACCTGAGTCGTCCTGCTACTTGTGTCTGGGTGTTACTCTATGAATTGTGAAAAGTATTTGGACCCCTCAAGTAAAACAGAAAACAGGTCTACCTTTTGTTGTTCTTTTTCATTCTTATAAAGTTGACAAGGTTATTACTCTGAGTCTACAAACAAAAGTTCCAGTTAAATTTCTTAACTTACCTTTTTGCGATAAGAATTTCCCTTTGGGGACAATAAGGTCCAAAGTCTTTGACCTATGTCTTCAGGTTGACATGAGCAGCCAGGTACAATTTGAAAAATGTTCCATGAGTTTCATGTCACATACTGAACATACAGTTGTGTTCAAAATAAAAGCAGTGTGTTTAAAAAAGTGAGGCAAGATCAAAATCCTTATCATAGCTTTTATTTCCAAACACGCAAATGCATTGGGGACATTGCACATTCTATTCCAAATCCAAATATGAAGAAACTTTTGTCAAATGTTTCTTCATCTTTACAGAAAGTGAAGAAAAAGGAATATTAGACTGTTAAAAAAAAATAGCAGTGTCTGCATTTTTCTTTACAACCCAAACATTTACTGTATTAACTGAAAAATGCATGAAGATTTACCTTTCCTATGAATCACTGAACTAATATTTAGTTGTATAACCTCTGTTTCTGAGAACTGCTTCACATCTGTGTTGCAGGGAGCCGACCAACTTATGGAACCTGTGAACAGGTGTTTCAGCCCAGGACGATTGGACTACATTCCACAATTCCTCTGCATTTCTTGTTTTTTCCTCAAAAACATGTCACCACATAGGTTTTCTATTGGATTAAGGTCCAGGGATTGGGCTGGCCACTCCATAACGTTAATCTTGATGGTCTGGAACCAAGATCTTGTTCGCTTACTGGTGTGTTTGGGGTCATTGACTTGTTGGAACACCCATTTCAAGGGCATTTCCTCTTCAGCATAAGGCAATATGACCTCTTCAAGTATTAAAATGTAACCAAACTGATCCATGGTATGCGATAAATAGACCCGACACCATAGTATGAGAAACATCCCCATAACATGATGTCTGTGCCACCATGCTTCACTGTCTCCAAAGTGTACCGTGGCTTGAATTCAGTGTTTGGGGGTCTGACAAACTGTCTCCGGCCCCTATTCAAGCTACAGTACACTTTGAAGACAGTGAAGCATGGTGGCACAGACATCATGTTATGGGGATGTTTCTCATACTATGGTGTCGGGTCTATTTATTGCATATCATGGATCATGGATCAGTTTGGTTACATTAGAATACTTAAAGAGGTCATGTTGCCTTATGCTGAAGAGGAAATGCCCTTGAAATGGGTGTTCCAACAAGTCAACGAGCCCAAACACACCAGTAAGTGAACAAGATCTTGGTTCCAGACCATCAAGATTAAGGTTATGGAGTGGCCAGCCCAATCCCTGGACCTTAATCGAATAGAAAACCTATGTGGTGACATCAAAAATGCTGTTTTTGAGACAACCAAGAAATGCAGAGGAATTGTGGAATTTAGTCCAATCGAAATTTAATAAAAGCAGACATGTATTTTCTTGCTTTATCCACCAGGGGTCAGTATTTCACTAGGTATTTTCATATCAAGGCTTATCTGTTAACCTACATGTCATTTCTTTACTCATAGATAGGCAATTTAAAACATGACGACAGAATGATATCAAAATATTTTCAGGTAGCCTAAATATATATGAATGAGAGGTTTCTCACCATGTTATTCAAGCTGACCACCTTTGTATGTGTTTGTGTGTTTCTGATTTAAGTCAATTTTATGGACACATAGCCTTCTAGAGAGCCATGTCCCTAATTGGTGAAATATGTAGGTCTATATTTGTACAAAAATATCTAAATACACCAAAAGTAACACAAACATGTGTGTATTTGTGTTTTGTGAGCCTGTTTGTTTTTAGTGTGTGTGTGTGTGTGTGTGTGTGTGTGTGTGCGCGCGCGTGTGTGTTTCGTGTAGCCTATAGGCTATGTGTGTTTGTACAGGCAGTGGGCCTAATAATAACAACAATAAAGCAGCCACATTTCTAAACTCGGTGATGATGTCACGGCCGGGATGCCTGGCTGGCCCACGTGCGTGCAGCGGTTGGTTCCAGCCTCGGCCTCGGGTTGACAACAAATGGACTGACTGCGCAGCGTGCGGCGCTACGTCAAACGCGGAGGTAGAAAAAAAAAACTAATCCCAGCCCCGTTTTGGGATTATCGTTCTTATCCAAATCTCCAGTGGAGATACCGCGGGAGGCTTCTTCTTCATCGCTCGGACTGACTCGGTGTCTTTTTGCTGTCTCCTCCCCAAACCTCCCCCGAGTCTAGAAGATGATTTTGGAGGAAGATGCACCGGTCTGACAGCCCCGTTGACCTTCGTCTCCGCTCAGCGACGCATAGTGAAACGCTGCCGCCGCCACAGGAGCAGCGCCCCGACCCTGGCTCCTGCCGCTACTAGCCTTTCCGTCTACCGTGAGAAAAACACAGGTGCTTCGCTGTCAACTCACCTACGCTGATCTCTTGATTTCCCCTTTTTTCAATCAATCCAGACCGAGGCAGATGCCCCTCGCTCTGTCACCCCGGCTTGTACTATGGTGGACTTTCCATCTCTCACTCCTTACTGGCCTCTCATCCGCTTTCTGGTGCCTTTGGCTATCACCAATGTTGCCATCGACCTCGGCGAACAGGTAAGATGTCATATTAATATTCTATCTCAATGACAACAGTGTAGCAGTTTGCCTTATAGCAGCGGCTAACGGATGTAACGTCTTTTCTTCCTTCTTAATTCCGCCTCTGTGAGAATAAATAGGTTTCAGGATCTCAGCGAGCATCAATGTCTGAGCTCTAGAAAAGCCCCGTATCTCCGCACTGACATTGTATTTCCAGCCCGTTTGTGCCGCTTAAAAGCCGTTTGTGTTGTGTTGTAGCCCCGGCTAGCCTTAGCAGAAGCGCCGTGTAAAATATACATTATTTAGGGTGAGGAAACCGCTGTAACGAATAGAAAGGCCCCTTGTTTACCCCTGAGGAGATGTTTCCTGTCACCAAATAGGCTACGTCGAGCTCCTACTGATTTCAGCGTCTTTTATTCATACAGCCTTTGAGTCTTAAACAAGCGCCACACTGTCTCTCTGTGTCTTGTTTGTCTTTTGATTAATCAGTAGATCTGACTCAAGGCCTGTCTGTCTGTCTGTCGGCTGCACATGATGGCGGATCATGTAGCCTAATATCTTTCCTGCTTGGACATTTCCTGTCCTCTATGCCCTCTCCCATGGGACCCCTTGTCAGATAGTGAGAGAGTTAAAAAAAACACACACATTGAAGCTTGGGATATGTCAGGATTAAGCTTATGTAATGGCTCGGTTAGTTGGTATTAATAGCACACATTGCTGCAAAAGGAAAAAGCGGGCAGCTATAGAAGTAGCCTAGTTGAATTGAAAGGAAATTATTCTGGGGTAAAATGTAGTGGGTGAGTTTGAGCCACGATGAGTCAAAGGTCTGGCTTCTTTCCCCTTTTTTTACCGTGTCTTTAAAGCACATGCAAGTCATTTAAATTTTTATTGAAGAGCTTTGGCAGGGAATAAGGAGAAGCACTCCCTGTCTGGTCAGAGATAAAGTTAGGCTAAGTCATGGTCATGTGGCCTTACAGTCTATATGGGCCTTCCTCTATTTCCACGTGCTGTCTCCCTCTCTCTCTCTGCACATTATAAACACCTTCCCCCCTACCCCTCCTACAGGCTCTCAACAGGGGCATAGCCACAGTCAAAGAGGATGCGATTGAAATGCTGGCCAGCTACGGCCTGGCCTACTCCCTGATGAAGTTCTTCACAGGGCCCATGAGCGACTTCAAGAACGTGGGCCTGGTGTTTGTCAACAGCAGGAGGGACCGACGGAAGGCTGTGTTCTGCATGGTGACGGCCGGCATCATCGCCTTCGTCCTGCACATCTTAATAGGTGTGTTTGTCCTGAAAAAAAGGAGGTTGTTTCTCCACACGTGGGTGACACCACTTCCAGTTGTAAAATTGATGTTTTGGTATTTTTGGCAAACTGAAGTTTCATTATCTAGCACCCTTTTACAGCATGTTTTTCTTTGCTAAAGGTCCTATTGTGCAAAATTCACTTTTTATTTTTCAACATTAATATGGGTCCACTGTGTGACTAGAGAAAGAACCCTCTCTATTTTTCTCCACCTTTCTGAAAATCTTTGCTCAAAAACCCCAGTCAAATTTTCTCCCCATATGACATCACAAGGGGAGAAGCCATTGCCAACCTAACCTAGCACCACCTCCACCTGTGATAAGCAAACCCCAAGATCCCAGCAAGTCAGAGCAGACTGGGCTTTACTGGAAGGCGGGGCTTAAGGAGACAGGCTCTGAAACAGAGCGTTTCATAGGCTGAAAAGAGGAGATTCAGCAATGGCACTGTGGGGAATATATATATTTTTTTGTACACTACACCATGAAACATTTTTTCTAGTAAAAACCCAAGTTAAATTTTCTGACCCTGAATTGAACATAATATGGGACCTTTAAAATCACAACCTCTGCTGCTCTAATCAACATGTTTGTTTTGTCTACCTCACTCTCCATAGCTTACACAGATTTAGGATACTACATCATTAATAAGCTCCACCATGTGGATGACTCTGTGGGCAACAAGACAAGAAGGGCTTTCTTATACCTGGCTGCGTTCCCTTTGTTGGATGCAATGGTAAGTGTGTGAAGTAAACGCAAGGATTATTCTACATGAGAAGTCAGAACCTTTTATCATGCAAGCAATGGATTGAACCACACCTGAACTATAAAGGCTGTTTTTCTTATCCTGTGTCCACGCTGGTTTTGAGTGATGGTGCATTCCCTGCTCTTAAGTCCATCTCACTTGGAGCTTTTGTCTTGTTGTTTTAAACCTCATTGTCTTCTAAGGGATAACATCTAAAAACTTGTTTGTTCTGTTTTTGAAGGCGTGGATTCATGCCGGGATACTCCTCAAGCACAAGTACAGCGTCATAGTCGGCTCGGCCTCCATCTCTGATGTTGTGGCCCAGGTAATGAGATCCAGTACTTTTGCTTTAATTCAATCCAGAAGGCTGCATTTCAAAGCAATTCTTTTTTTGTTTGGTTATTTGGTTGTGTGGGTGTTTATGGCCTCTGTTGTTTCCTGCAGATCGTGTTCGTGTCCATTCTCCTCCACAGTAACTTAGAATGTGTGGAGCCTTTACTCATCCCCATCCTCTCCTTGTACATGGGTGCCTTGGTCCGGTTCACCATCGTGGGCCTGGGTTACTACTGTAACATTCACGACAACATCCCAGACTCCAGCGGGCTTGATGTGGGAGTAAGTTCTGCCTTGTTATTGTTGACAGGAGAAAATAAAGGGTATTGACCGCCATAGTAGTTTTATACATGGCATTAAACCACTTGAACCAAAAGCACGATGAATGATCAATTTGAATTTTGTAATGATATACTCAGAAATTAAGTTATCTCTTGTAAACCAAGACTGATTTATTGTATGTGTGTTGTTCCCTGCAGGGCGATGCCACTATCAAGAAGATGCTGAGTTTCTGGTGGCCCCTGGCCCTCATCCTGGCCACTCAGCGCATCAGCCGACCCATCGTCAACCTCTTTGTTTCTCGCGACCTCAAGGGGACCTCGGACGCTACAGAGGTGAGCCCATCGCGAATTTAATACGCCCAAAATATATCTCAACTGTTCTTCCTGAAAGCATTTCTTACATGTACCTCTGAGAAGTTTGATTTGCAAAGTTTAATCTGGATGTTATTAATTAAGCTGTTACAAGAGGCCTAATATTAATATACTTGCAGGCTAATGTTTGAAGATGTGTATCATTAAAAGGGTATTAATAGCTAAGTGAAGCCAGGGACACTAATCATTCCCTCAAGTTGTTGCACATGAAATGCCAGATGCTAACAGAATCCCTCTGGAGCTTTCTAGTTTACAGAGACCCCAACTTACCCCCACAACTACTAGAGACAATACAAAGCTGTTTACCAGAATGAACTGGAAATCATGGACAACACTGGCCGCCAGTGGTTTGGGGGATTCAGAGCGAACTCAGGGCATGATTATGAAAACATGAAAACATTCCTACACGGCCCTACTGTTCCCACGTACAGCCTGACACTGTCCGTTGTTGTTTGGCACACAAAAACAATCTATGGGGCCTTCATCCAAATCATAAACTTGTGAAAAAAACCTGGAAGGAAGTCAAGGGTCGCCTGTGTTGCTTTCAACTCTGCCATTGTTGGACACCTGTCATTAATTTAGCCGTGTGGTATTGTTAGCCTTAAAGCGGCGGCGCTGCGGTAACTTATAGCTGTCGT
This sequence comes from Hyperoplus immaculatus, assembly GCA_949357725.1. Classification (NCBI taxonomy): domain Eukaryota; kingdom Metazoa; phylum Chordata; class Actinopteri; order Uranoscopiformes; family Ammodytidae; genus Hyperoplus; species Hyperoplus immaculatus. The sequence continues at coordinate 6,302,191 of OX442369.1, forward strand.
GTTTTTGTCATTCCAGGCCGTGGCTGTCCTCACGGCCACATACCCGGTGGGTCACATGCCCTACGGTTGGCTGACTGAACTGAGAGCAGTGTTCCCGGCCTTTGACAAGGTAAACCACACTCCACCCACCTGATAGTGGTAACGGTTTATACTAGATTTTAGTTTTTGTTTACGTCACTCATATTGCTCTCTATCCTCGACAGAACAATCCAAGCAACAAGTTGATTGCTGGCACCCCGGTCACCAAGACACACATTAAAAAGTTTACAGCCTGCTGTGTGGCTATATCACTAACGGTAAGAAAAGGATACATTTTTTTTCTTTACTTTCCATCCATTCTTTTCCGAGTCACATCATGTGACTTGTAATGCTCTCAGAATGTGGCATCCATCTACTAGGACATAAGGTGTGGTTAGCTGCTAGCTTTGGTGGTATGTGTGGAAACAAGCCTGAGCTTGTTGCTGGATTTAATTTGACAAAGTTTAGAGAAACTAAATTAAATTTGATACAGTTTTAATAATGCACACATCGTTTTAGTCAAATATTCAGCAAAACTGCAAAAACACTTTTTGCCCTAGATTCTCAAATGCGCTCCAAAGCTTGATTTGTTGTATACTCATACATTTTAGACATTTTTTAATGTATTTTATTTTTTTATTGTCTGAAAGATGTATCAAAAAGTTGAAGCCCTCAGTGATGTTTACAGAAATAAGAAAAAACAACATGATTTAGACAGGTTATTAATCAAACACGTGTAGTTGACACTGCTAGTATGAAGTTCCAGTATTAATTTCCATTATTGGCCTTCCTGTACATTCAGAGTATTTGTTTACAGTCTAAGGTGTCCCTCATTGAGACTCGACCTTTACTACAGTAGTCTCAATTGTCCTACGGTTGTGCTCTACAACAACCTTGTAACCAAAGCCAGTCTTGTTTCTTTCAACAATGCATTGAAAAAATGCATTATTATACAGGATACAGCCATGTATTTGTCAAATGCATTATTGCTTGATTATTGGAGTGGGTGTATTTCTGCACCTTCTGATGGTGCAAGATTATGTTCAACAAAAATATCAAAACGTGATCACCCACATGCAAAACGTCTTTCCATTCAAAAACAACATCTAGGCTATGTTTATCTTTTTCTCTAATCCTGCTGTCATACAGATTGGAAGATAGTATGCCAGAGTTCATCCCCAAGACAGACATAACCAGTCTGGTGTTATGCAGAAACGAGCTTGACATAGTTTTTGCAGTGTGCCAAAGGAAATGCGATCCAAGGTTCCCCACTCAATCTCTAACCCTGACGGCTTCGACAGGAAAAAAGGCAAAATTTAGGACCTTAAAAAAAAATAGAGGTCACACATTCCAGATGGTATATTATGCTGGTACTCTAGCTGTACACTCAAGTTCAAAGTGATTGGGGTACTCTATGTACTTTCCCTTTGCCGTCCTGTCGTGGTTTCAGGTTGCAGAGCGAGACACATTAGGTTGGAATTTGTGAAGAGGCCAAGGAGCTTTTGTTCCCCCCCTCCCTTACCAGCACTCCCATCAAGCTTTAAGAGCTTATTAAAACAGGCCTTTCGCATAAAACATATCACATTCCAAAACTTCCTCACAGGTGTACTTTCCTACTAAGTAATGAGTGCTGCGGTCACATAAGCCTCGTTCGACTTGGCGCCGTCTTGCTCAGACCTGCGCAATTATGACGCGCGTCTTGCTGAGCGCACAGCTGTGCGCTCAGCAAGACGCGCGTCATAGTTGCGCAGGTCTGAGCGAGACGGCGCCAAGTCGAACGAGGCTATTACACTCAACAAAAATATAAACGCAACACTTTAGTTTTTGCTCCTATTTTTCATGAGATGAACTTAAAGATCTAAAATTCATTCCAGATACACAATATTACATTTCTCTCAAACACTGTTCACAAATCTGTCTAAATGTGTGATAGTGAGCACTTCTGCTTTGCTGAGATAATCCATCCCACCTCACAGGTGTGCCACATCAAGATGCTGATCTGACATCATGATTAGTGCACAGGTGTGCCTTAGACTGTCCACAATAAAAGGCCACCCTGAAATGTGCAGTTTTGTCTCACAGCAAAATGCCACAGATGCCACAAGCATTGAGGGAGCATGCTGACAGCAGGAATGTCAACCAGATCTGCCCGTGCATTGAATTTTCATTTCTCCACCATAAGCCGTCTCCAAAGGCGTTTCAGAGAATATGGCAGTACATCCAACCTGCCTCACAACCGCAGACCACGTGTAACCACACCAGCCCAGGACCTCCACATCCCGCAGGTTCACCTCCAAGATCGTCTGAGACCAGCCACTGAGACAGCTGCTGAAACAATTGGTTTGCATAACCAAACAATTTCTGCACAAACTGTCAGAAACCATCTCAGGGAAGCTCAACTGCATGCTCGTCGTCCTCATCGGGGTCTTGACCTGACTCCAGCTTGTCGCCGTAACAGACTTGAGTGGGCAAATGCTCACATTCGATGGCGTCTGGCACGTTGGAGAGGTGTTCTCTTCACGGATGAATCTCGGTTTACATTGTTCAGGGCAGATGGCAGACAGCGTGTGTGGCGTCGTGTGTGTGAGCGCTTTGCTGATGTCAATCTTGTGGATCGAGTGGCCCATGGTGGTGGTGGGGTTATGGTATGGGCAGGCATCTGTTATGGACGAAGAACACAGGTGCATTTTATTGATGGCATTTTGAATGCACAGAGATACCGTGATGAGATCCTGAGGCCCATTGTTGTGCCATACATCCATGAACATCACCTCACGTTTCAGCAAGATAATGCACGGCCCCGGATCTGTACACAATTCTAGGAAGCTGAAAATGACCCAGTTCTTGCATGGCCAGCATACTCACCGGACATGTCACCCATTGAGCATGTTTGGGATGTGCTTGACCGGCGTATACGACAGCGTGCACCACTTCCCACTAATATCCAGCAACTTCGCACAGCCATTGAAGAGGAGTGGACCAACATTCCACAGGCCACAATTGACAATCTGATAAACTCTATGCGAAGAAGATATGTTGCACTGCATGAGGCAAATGGTGGTCACACCAGATACTGACTGGTTCTGAGTCCCCAGACCCCCAATAAAGCAAAAAAATGCACATTTCAGAGTGGCCTTTTATTGTGGACAGTCTAAGGCACACCTGTGCACTAATCATGATGTCAGATCAGCATCTTGATGTGGCACACCTGTGAGGTGGGATGGATTATCTCAGCAAAGCAGAAGTGCTCACTATCACACATTTAGACAGATTTGTGAACAATGTTTGAGAGAAATGGTAATATTGTGTATCTGGAATGAATTTTAGATCCTTAAGTCCATCTCATGAAAAATGGGTGCAAAAACAAAAGTGTTGCATTTATATTTTTGTTGAGTGTATGTTTTGCTGCTGAGTGTTTGTGTTTCAGCGAAATGTTTGGATAATTGGGCCAGTCGACTTAACGGTCCAGTTGGTCTCTTTGCTCACATTTCACTTTCAATGTCAACACGATGATACAGAGGAAGAAGGAGCCTTTAGGAGCCCGGTTAGTTGGCATAACAACCAGAATAAGAAAAACCAGAAGTTTGTGGCTAAGGTTGGGTCCTTTTGGAGGAGAAGGCTGGCATGCCAGATGTGGATTCCCAGAGCTGTAAACATGTATGTGAGGGTGTGTGCTCAGCTCAGTACAACGGGCACACAGGTACGGTCTGCTGCAGTGTGAAAAACACAAGCTGACAGCGCTCACGCCCGGGCTTGTTCTGATCACACACGAAGGAAAGACAACAAGGTGAAAACTAGTGTGGGTTCAAAAAAGGAGCCGATCAAAGGTGGAGTCAGCGATTCTGGAGAATGTTTCTTGCAAAAATCTCTTTGTCAAAATCAGTGAATATCTCCTCACTATCCGCTACCTGTCTATACTGTGTGGGTTGAAAATAAATCAAGTATTAATACACAGCCTCGGCTCTGTAAATTCACATGTTGCTAGCTACGGTTGCCCACCTTTGTTTACATAACAGCTTAAATAGCCTAAGCTGTGTACTTAACACACATTACTGACAAGTAGCGGATCGTGAGGAGATATTGACTGATTTTGAAAAAGTGATTTTGACAACAAGGATTCTCCAGAATCGCTGACTCCACCTTTAATGTTCTGTAGTGTTCAAATAATTTTATTTTATGAAAGTATGCAGGATGTGTGCATGTGTCGCCTCGTTAGGAAAAACCACAGCTGAGTTCAGGGGAGACTGTGGTTTTTGCTTCAGCCACACAAATTAGCTACTATTATGTGCCTCCGTGTTTTTAAAATAATGATGGATTGTGATACCAAATGTAAACAGCAATTGCTAGTGATGTCCTACATTTAGGTACGAGGAAGCAATAACCAAGGAACCACATCAAATACTTTTGCACAGTTAATTTCCTGCAACACAAGTATTTATTAAAGAGTGAGAGGGTGAAATGTTTAAGGAAATTTACTTTTTAATATTGTAGAGCTTGTTCTGTTGTCCTTTTCCCTTCCCTTGTTTTCTCTCAACATAAAGTTAGACTCAATGTCATTAGTATAAATGTATTTCCTAAAGTTTTTTTTTATTAGCTTCTTAGGTATAGAGAGTATATTTTACAATACCTATCGGTCCTCAGAAACTTCTGTATCTAAATCTGCATAAAACTATTTACGTGGATTATTTTGGCAAGCGCTTTTGTCCAAACAAATAAGGTACAATTCAAGCTACTGAAGTGTAAAAAGAAGAGTCCGAGAATAAGTGCTATAAACCATCAATTTCTCTAGACAAAGAGTGCCAGACTGTCACGGGTGCATGAAGAAAACACAGATACTTGAACTGTTTTCCTTGCCACACCACTTTTAACCCCATGAGAAAGGACTAACACCAGATAGTTCAGATGGATAATTTGTTCATTGAATGAAAGGATGCAGACAGGTCCAGCAGGTTGATACCTCAAGGTTTAAAGCCTCTGGAAACCTGGTCTAAAATAGTAAAAATCAATATACGATATAAATTGGGTGTCTCAATGAGCTTAAACAAATCTGATTATACTGTAAAATGAAAAAAACAGCCCTTTTACTGTCTATAGTCTAGACCGTTTGACAGGACTGTGTGGGCATGGCCGTGTCAAACGGTCTGCATGGCATCAGTCATGGTTTTATCGAATGTTCGTGCAGAGAACTGCCTTGGTTAAAAGTACTCATTGTGTAATAAGAACCAGAGCATAGCATGCCATAATATCAAAACTGAATTTATGTGACAGTATCTTTAATTTGGATGGATAAATATGCCTAACTGTTTTCAGATGCTTTCAGAACTATCATGCAACTAACTAACTCCCTAGATTACATGCATGTAGTTAGAAGGTTTTTTTGGATTTGGGTTTACAGGGTTTTTAAGTTTAGTATAGGTAGTACGGTGATCAGCCTGCTGTGTTTTCAATTTTGAGATGGATTAAGGATTAATTATAGGGTATAACACAGGCCTGCTTTATACAATCTGTGGTATTCAGATAAGTACTTGTCTCATAGAGGGAAAACACTTGGATGAGGATTCATTTGTTGGACATTACAAAAGCCTATCTCGGCTTCTCGCCCAGATGCCGAACAGTAGGGGAGAAAACATGATTTGTGTTAAGCACAACTGAATTCGCAGTCATTTTTTGGACACATCCAGGTTTAAGTGTGGGTTAAAGGTGGAGTCAGTGATTCTAGAGGACATTTTTTTGTCAAAATCAGTGAATATCTCCTCCTGATCGGCTACCTGTCTGCACTGTGTGCACTGATGAATAAATCTGGTGATAATACACAGCCTAGCCTCTTGTATGTAAACAAAGGGGACCCACCCTAGTTAGCAACATGGCAGTTTACAGAACCTAGGCTGTGCATTAACACTGGATTCTTTTCAGCACGCACACAGTACGGACAGGTATCGGATCTTGAGGATTTTGACAAATGGATGCTGACAACAAGCATTCTCCAGAATCGCTGACTCCACCTTTAATGTGTACAATATGTGATCGACTGAATAATAAAGGGATACATCTGGTTTATTGACTGCAGACAGGTGGTTTCACAGGCTAACTGCGAAGAAGGTACAAATGAGCATGGAGTTGCTCTTGATCTTATTTGGCCTTAAGTATAGTTGCAAGACTTGTGCTTGCCTTGACTAAAAGGAATACTGTGGAAACGGAGAGAAGAGCAAAGAACTGGGAGCTTGTCAGTTCTGGGGACTCGCAGGTCGACATGAATGAGGACTCAACACAGGAGGGCTGGACATGAGATCGCCTTTTTATTAATACAAAGTGTTAAGTGCCAGATATGACTCAGCTGATATGCTGACTATGCTTTGCTCAAAGCTGAGATCACACGCATGTGGGCTGAGCAAGTGGTGGTGTCATTCATAGTGGTGGGACGCCCTACCAACTGAGCTAAGGGTGCCCCCCCGGGGCAAATCTATTTGACGTAAAAAAATTATTTGATTTTGTCCACTTTTGTGTTTACAGATTTGCTTTTTGGTGTTTTGGACGCCGCATATATCGGAGAAGATCCTGGTTGATATCATCGGAGTGGATCAGGCATTCGCTCAGCTGTGTGTGACACCACTTCGAATTTTCTCTTTTTTCCCCCTTCCAGGTAAGTTAGACACTCCCTTTTGGATGTTTTTTTTTCGCTGGATTTTTTTCCCACTGTGGCTTTAACCAGGGGAATAGCTCTGACCAGTGGGGTGATGTTTCTACTTTGTGTTTGTGTACAGTGACTGTTCGGGCTCATTTGACTGGATGGCTCATGACCCTGAAAAAGACCTTTGTGTTGGCCCCCAGCTCGGTTCTCCGCATCATTGTCCTCATCACCAGTCTAGTTGTGCTGCCTTATATGGGGTAAGTCAACACTTCAGAGAACACTGCCAGGGTCACAAAAGGTCAGAGCTGTGACTCAGGCTCACTGTGTTATTTCATACAGCATCAGGTGTTATTCTGGTAAATTGTCTTTTTTTTAACTCTTTATTCCTGAAAAGAGGATGACTCACTTCTTCACTTCTAAAATGGTTTTGGATGGAAGGCGGCACCGACTGAAGCCTATAAATCAATCCTTTTGTGTTCCAGGGTTCACGGGGCCACGCTCGGGGTTGGGTCGCTGCTGGCCGGTTTCATAGGAGAGTCCACAATGGTTGCCATAGCAGCCTGCTATGTTTATCGACAACAGGTGAGAACCTGGATGGAAGCGATGGCAAACGGGAGAGCACGTGCCTCCTCCTTTTTGTCCTACACTTATTGTGATCATCTCGTTTAGTTTGAACAGGGATGCAACTGAATGCAATCTGATAGGAATACAGGCAAGAAAAAAAGACCTGAAGCCTCTCATGTAAGACAGCTGTATATTATTTACTTAGCTATGGGAAACAAACCATTGCTCACATTTGTATTTAGGTGATACAAAGGATGGCAACTAGTTGGACAATCTAGTTTTACCTATTTTTTTTTAAATACATTTTTTGGCATTTTATAAACCTGTGGTCTGCTCAGGGCTGTACGCTTATTTTTTTAGGTGGTAGCACTGGTGCTAGCAATCAAAAAAATTCAGTAGCACAAGAATAAATTTGGTAGCACACAAAGTATGATCGAAAACTTGCATAACCTTAACCCTTACATTTTGCTCTAATTACCTTTGAGCATGTCATCTTGGTCTCATTTGAGATTCTCAATTCATATTATATCCTAGTGTGTGCAGTAATAATTATAGAATAATGAATAGGGGTGCACTGATTGCAATTTAGGCAAAAGAATCTAACCTGCCAATTGCAATTTTTTGCTGATTCAGAATTATTTCTCCCCATAAAAATATAAAAATAATATCTATATATTTATTGTATATACATATAATTATTATATTAATAATAATAAACTTTCAGAAAATGTCCTTCTGTTAATTAAAACCAAACTTTAAAACATTAAACATAGCCTATTAAATAAATAAGTATACATATTGGTACAATTTACTATAAATTAAATAGGTTGTTGTGAATATGTTGGGAGTATTTTTTCAGTGGCTTATTGTGTAACTTACACAAAGTCTGAAATAAGTTATTTCAAACTTTGTTTAAATAGACTACTGTTGACCAGTGGTGTGGCGTGGGGATTGTTTTTGAGGAAGCTAAGTGAGACAACACCTTTAATCTACATGTTTATTGGAAGGTGGGGGACAGAAAAGAGTAGGCTACGTCGCAGCTTGTATTTAATGTAATTACAAGAGCTATTATAGCGCCTGGTCACTTTACCAGGACTTGCACACGCCTGTAATCTGTCCGACACCGCTCGTTCGCTCTCTCTCACTCACTCACACACCTCCTAACCGTTTTATTAAATTATACATTGTATTATAAATGCACCCCCGACCGGAATGCACAACTAGCCGCTTAATGCCCAATACAGATTCAAATTCATTCACAACATATTTAGGGGGCGTTTTATAGGCTATTTTAAGTTTCACGTTCACGTGAGACACGACTCACACAATCAGTTATGTGCTTGACATACACACATACTTTCTATACATCCTTTTTTTCGTTTAAGAACTAGACCAAATGTTCATTATACAACACTACTTAAGACAACCCAGAACAACTTCAATGGATACTAATGCAACTTAATCAAGGCACAATTAGCAATAAAATAACACAAAACATAACATATAGCTACACGGACAGTAAAGGGAACAGCTAACCCGCGCAGGGAGAAGGTGTGTATTTTACTCACTATTTGTAGAGGACGGCCATTAGCTGAAGATTGCCGCTACCAGCTAGCCACTCGGTGCGGACATAGTTCTCCTCCCTGAAAGTGAGATAAACTTTCTTTCTCTCCACACGCATTGGCCTGCCGTCAGATTTGATTTTTAATGGCTCCTCAATTGGCAGTTTGGTAAAATAATTTTTTACTAAATACTCAAAATCTCCATCCTCCATAACTGTTCTTGCTAATATGATAATAACAACGCAAACATGCTAATCTCCCGCTATTGTTATTGTTGTTAAATTTCAGTGACGTTGATAATGATGCTTTGATTTGATTGGTGTGAAGCCAAGGGCCGAGTGGCTTCCCTTGGCACCCTCATGACACCCTCCTGACCAATCACAGGAGGGCAGTGTCAAGACAATAGCCTCACCTGATTGGTCAATCCTTCTTTCTTTTTTTCACCAAGGGATGCCAGCTCGGGCTGGCTTCCTCGCGGACATACAGTGTGCAGTATCGTGTTTTGCCGCGTCTTCAGAATCTAAATGTAAAGGGGCGCAGTTTCGCGCATTGTGAAATGTTCAATGAGAGGAGAGAAATGGGGAAGAAATGACAGCAACACAGCACCAAAGAATTACCGAAACTGTTAATAAAAATGTTTTTATTGGATGACAGCTGCAGCCTAAAAAACAGGGAAGCCTGGCTTCCCTTGGCGGGAGAAAACGCGACTGCTCTCTGCAGCTGAATGAGTTTCCTTTCAAGCTAGAGCACTACAGTGCTGTAAAGCGCTAACTTCCTGTTCTTACCGGCTTCAAAATAAAAGTCAAATCATGTTTGGCCAGCAACAGGCTTATAATGTGAAGGCGCACTTAACTGCGGTAATGTAAAGAGAGCAGAGAGCCGTGTCCTTCCGGTTATTACCGTTGGTGAAGTTTATTAGACGCTAGAATCGCCGCACCAGCACAGATCCCGAGCACACATCTTTCACCAGCCAAAGTGGAGGGTGGACTCAATAACTTACTTGCCTAAGACTACATTTACCCGCAGTGTTAATGTAGAGCCCTCTAAACAGTGTTGTGCAGCGCTCCTCTGTGTTTCAAAGACAGCCTCTTTTCATTAGCACTAGTGCGAGTGGACTTGTATTCATCATCGCACTGTACAGCCCTGGGTCTGCTGCAACTGAGGACTTTTTAAAATTGTTAACATTTTTAGTTAGCGCCCCCTCTTTTTACCTAATAATTTTAACCAGGAACAGAAAAGTTACCTCTTCACTTGTTTTTCTTATACATTATCTTCTTTTATATTGCATTGTTGACGGAAGCCTAAGACTAAAGAATTCAAAGGCCAACGACTGCTGCTTTAATTGTCGTGCATAAAAGGATCGTATAGTTTTCATACCTTTCTCGTCCGCTGTCTCTGCAGAAAAACAATGAGATGTCCAATGAGCTGGTGGTGGAGGGCGAGGACTCGGCCCCGATGAGCGAGGTGTGTTCCAGGGGTCAGATGGACGCCATAGAGGAGCTGCAGGAGGAAGAGGAGCAGGAGTGAACTCTGGGATAGCAGGGGGAGGGAGGGAGGTGACTCCGGCTAACACTGACCTCCATGTGGACATTTGCCGGAGAGGAGACCGCTGAGTTACAGTGCTGGAGAGGAGAGAGGACCGAGAGTATAGTTTGTTTTCAGAGGTTCTCCCTGAAAGACTAAACGAGGTCTTCTTCACGTCGCCCTACGCACACACATGAAAACGCACACTGTAAAAAAAAGCCATTCACCTCCCCAAGTGTTCATTCATCAGTGTAAATACCTTCGTCTTCTGACCCTTTTCCAAAAGTTTTCATGGTTTTTTGCCTCATCCCATCACCGGGCATATTAACCACTTACATGTGTCTACTGTTAAATAAGGGAATATGACACGGGAGAAGTCTTCATCCTCCTCTGCAGCAACAAAGGAAACATCTGTCGAGTGGTAGTGGAGTTGCCAAAATACAGAGTTAATTATTTTATCAAGACTTAAGCAGCAAAGCCTTGCTTGAATTCAAATATAGACATGTTGTGGGACTTGTTGGGTTGTGCAATCGTATTTTACATACAATGGTGTACAGATTATTGTCGTTTTATATAGGTAATGCAATGTGTATATTTAATTTCCCAGAGGGGTCAGGAATCCCTCGCGTTATATCATTGCGTGTGTTACAGAATACAGTTATGATTGTTCTACTTTTCCATGCAGTCTGGGAGTCCATCTACTTTTGTTTTGCCATTTTCCTGGTAGTATTCAGACTGTCGTATGTACTGTATATACTGTATAGGCATTCTTATTTGGCAAATAAATTGCTTTATTATTAAGCCTTTTGTTTGTTGATATTGGCCTATAGGAGCTGGTTTTTACTGCATTGCATAATGCTGTTTGCATAAAGATAGTAAATTCAAAATCAACTTTCTTCCCGTTTGGTATCTATATTTTCAATTTTTGTTGAAAAATGGTAACTTTCATTTGACACACAAAATACTGAAATGTCCATAAAGCCGGTTATTACACTAAGTAAGGGAACATATCCTTGGTCGTTTTCTTGCAAGAAAAGTCGTTGACAAAACAAATGTTGTCCAGTATGTTTAACTACATGTTTGTTTTCCTACATAGTGATGTTACTTACGGTCTCTTGGAACAAAGACAGGTTTAACACCTTCTCAAACCCCATAAATCCAGTTGGACGTATTTACAGTAAACATTACACAGTGAATCTTTATCTTATGTATTAAATCATATTTTATAGACAGTCTGAGACCCCATGCGGACGTAACACACAATGTGTCATTTTCTGTTGCATCACTTTAGAAACGCAGATAATTCAAAATCATCTTTATAGTTATTAGTAAAAGACAATGATTCAGTCAATCACAAAAAACAGGAAAAAGGACACTTACAAAAATTGTACCTTGATTTTATCTAAATGCCATCCAAAATCTGACAGTGCAAGAATATTCCTGCAAATAGCATTTTTTTTACTGATGTTAATTTATCACATTCCAAGCTCTGGAATTAGGGCAAGGAAACTGCCTCTTATCACCATTAACCAACATTCATTCTTATTGTGCATTATTTCTAAGGCAACATGGAGGACCAAGCGAGAGTTTACTACTGAATCCAGTGGCTGGTGGTTGGGACTGTTGCCAGTATTTGCAGCAACATTGGCACGTTTTGTTTTCCCCCTCAGGACGGCTTGGTTAAAGGCAACATGTTACACATTGAGTTTGACACACAGTTGCAGACATACACACACAGAGCATCATGAATCACGCCTCTGACACAGAGGCTGCCAATGATCTTCCAAGTCCTCCCATCGGCGTCTGGTGTGAGCTGTTAAACCTGATAAAACGTCAAACCCTTCATTGACAAGTCGATTCACTTGGCGACTGTCACACTTCTTTTATACATAAAGTAATAAATTAAAACACAACTCATAGCGCCCATATTCCAGTGTAAACACCAACCATCTCATTTTTGGAGCTGTTGGCAGCTCCACTGTTTTTATCAGGACTTTCCAGAAAAAGGTTTATCACAAAATCTGCCCCCACCCCCAACCTGAAAGTCAAAAGGACACCCTGCAAACTAAATTTGGAGCGAACTGAGATGAATCCACAATATCTGATGGACAAATATGTACACAAACCGAAATAGAAAACTCTGTATTACAGTACAGTGTGTACAAAAGTGTGTAAACCACATCTTGTACAGGGTCTCAAATCAGCATATTTTAAAAAGGGATGGGCCGACATTTTGGGAAATTTTGCTTTCTTTTTGAGTTAATTGAGAAGGTTGATACTATTGTTTTGTCCGTCTATTGAATATGAAGTTACTGCTAGTTAGCTTAGCATAAAGACTGTATACCGTAACCTGACTGTCCTCAGATAAAACCTCTAAAACTCACTCATTAATACGTTACATTCAGTGACCACAACACAAGTGACTTCGCCCCACCAAGAAATTGTCCAGAAAATCACAATGACTTTTTACTCTTCAGGTTTTGTTCAGATTAAAGAAACAAGATGTAACGTGAGATTTGCTGGGCCTAATAGGTTGATTTTGTTATCTTTGGAGAGAGCCAAGCTAAAGGTTTCTCTCCATTTTAAATGGACAGACAAGAAAGCATATTTCCCAAAAATGTCAAACTAATCCTTTATTGGCATAAATCTATTCATCTTGATGGACCTGAGGAGTGTTTTGTGTGTATGGCAGGAGGTTTCTTAGCTGGTGTGGAGCTCCTTGTTGTGTTCTGCTGCTTCTACAACTGGCACATTGTAGTGACGGTCGTCCTCAGTGACGAGGCACACAGACGGCCAGTCGTCCTTATGATCATCCGGGTAGAATGTGACAAACTCCTCTGTGTCGGCCTGGTACAGTCTGTAAACTTGAATGGTGCACTGCAGGGCGTAGCCCAGCAAGAACATCTCCACCTGGACACAAGGCAAAAACACAGGGTGGTTAATTGCACGGTTAGAGAGTAGCCCAGATTGAAACGCATACTTCTCAAACAACAAAATGTTTAATCAGCTGCTCAGGCACATGATGTTTATGGGTGTGGTTTCTTTATGGAAACCCAGCCAGTAGAACCTCTAATTAAAAGATTGGAAATAACAATTAAATCACTCGGCAGCTTGTCCTTTTGGAAACCTCCTCGCCCCCGGGGCTAATGATGCAGCTCCACAACAGAAAAGAGCACAAGCGCAGGCATGTAGACTTTTTCTGAGAATGTTACACAACCTATCTCATGACATCTGTCATAACATGTTGTTTTTGCCCGTAAACCAGCATGACAAAGGTTTATTTAGCAGAGATGTTCAGCAGCATTCCTTTCACAGGGCAAACAAACCCAAGCAGCTGGTTCCTTGTAGGTGTTTATGATAATATGATAAAGCCTACAGTCTACCTGCCAGTAAAACATTCAGTGCATGCCTTTAAAAAGGTGAGCAATTCTGGAGAATGCTTGTTGTCAAATTCACTGAATATCTCCACACTGGAGATATTCCAGTGTATAAGGTCTGTTTTTTTTTCTTCAGCACACACAGGTAGGAGATATTCACTGATTTTGACAACAAGCATTCCCCAGAATCGCTGCCTACACCTTTAAAATGCCTGTGGTTGGGCTGTTCAACATAAAAAAACAAGGCGTGTGTGTGTGTCTGCTACCTGCTCCAGCCCGGCGCTGAGGCCCACGTGGCGGAGGTGGTTGGAGAGGAAGGAGCGCGGGCAGTCGGACGAGTCCCGGGCGAACAGCAGCCAGCAGAAGAGAGGGACGTCTGCGCCGGCCTGCATGCAGCGGTGCAGCTCCACTGCTCTGCCCAGCATCAGCAGCTTCAGAGCCTCCAGCAGACCCAGCTCCTCCACGCCTCCTACAAACACATGCTCACACAGCTGCTGTCGCTCCACAGCCGAGGAGCAGTCCACAGCTGCCTGCCACTGGACACACATACATACAATCAATGACTCGCTTAGCATTTGATCACTGAAGTCATTTATCAACAACAAAATGCCAGTTGGCTGGTTTTATTAACAAATAAAACTAGCGGCTTGGGCAGTTTTAGTTACTGAGAGAGAACATAAGCAATTTCAAGACATCATTTAAGATCTTAGAGAGTATGGTTGTAATTATTTTTGACATTCTCTAGTCTGAATTCTTAACATATCCATTAATGGAAATAAGACTTTTTACTGAATGCTGTAGTCATTTAGTAGTTGCAGCCCAATAATGTCTGTTCTGAGAGTAGTATGGTAATATATACAGGGCTGTACGCTTATTTTTTTATGTGGTAGCACTGGTGCTAGCAAGCAAAAAAAATCAGTAGCACAAAAATAAATTCAGTAGCACACAAAGTATGATCGAAAACTTGCATAACCTTAACCCTTGCATTTCGCTCTAATTACCTTTTAGCCTGTCATTTTGGTCTCATTTGAAATTCTCAATTAATGTCATATCCTAGTGTGTGCAGTAATAATTGTAGAAAAATTAATAGGGGTGCACTGATTGCAATTTAGACAAAAGAATCTAACCTGCCAATTGCAATTTTTTGCTGATTCAGAATTATTTCTCCCCATAAAATTAATATCTATATATTTTTTGTATAGACATATCATTATTATATTCATAATAATATTTTTTTTGGTAAATGTCCTTCTGTTAATTAAAACCAAACTTTAAAACATATAGCCTATATATAAGTAAGTATACATATTGGTACAATATAGGATAAGTTAAATAGGTTGTTGTGAATGTGTTGGGAGTAGTTCTTCAGTGGCTTATCAGTTATTTCAAACTTTGTTTAACCCATTGATGACGGCTGCTGCGCGATGCCACATTGGCTCTCCTGCCTGATGCTGCGTCGCGCAGCATTATTACTTTATCTAATTTTCATGGCATTCCCAGCATAGAATGCACTGTCATTGGTTCAAATACACATGAGGTGGGTTTTGTTGATTTTTTTAAGACCACGTGACCACCCAAAAGTTGTGTGGTTTGCCAAAAATCATGTCAATCAAAAAAATAAAAAATAAAAAAATAAAACAAAATAATTAAAAAAATACGCCAGCTATGTCGGCGACAGAACAGTTAGTGGCGTTTGGTGCGCAGAATCAAGGTCTACTATAGACTACTGACGAAAATCACACAACACATTGCATCTATTTATTAACAATATTTAATAATTTTCTAATTCATCTCATTTTGACGATTTTTAGAAATATTTGTTGGTTTGTAAGCGCTAAGGGAGCATGTTTAAATAAAACCTGTGAACCTTAACTTTTAAATGTATTTTATTTCATGTTTCTATGTGCTACACAGGCTTGGATATTAAGGTTTTGGTAGACTTGACAATTCCTACATTTTTTTCAGAAAACCCTCAGGCATTAAGGACATGCATTCTAGATTGCCATAGTCATCAATGGGTTAAATAGACTATTGTTGTTGACTGCTCTCTGCAGCTGAAGCAGTTGATTTTCAAGCTAGCGCACTGCAGGGCTGTGAAGCGCGAACTTCCTGTTCTTACCGGCTTCAAAAAAGTCAACTCACGTTTGGCTAGTAACATGCTTTTAATGTGAAGGCCCACAGGAAATGTTCTGTTTGCACACGCGCTAAATTAACTGCGAGCCGTCTCCTCCTTCCGGTTATTACCGTTGGTGAAGTGTATTAGATGCTAGAATCGCCGCACAAGCACAGATCCCGAGCACACATCTTTCACCAGCCAAAGTGGAGGGTGGACTCAATAACTTACTTGCCTAAGACTACATTTACCCAAATTTGGAGAGTGTTAATGTTGAACCCTCTAAGCAGTGTTGTGCAGCACTCCTCTGTGTCTCAAACAGACAGCATCTGCTCATTAGCACTCGTGCGAGTGGACTTGTATTCATCATCGCACGTGATCAATTTCAGTAGCAAATGCGTTCAAAACTGTCGCACTGTACAGCCCTGATATGTATGTTTTTTTTGCACTTTTCCGTTGCCTGAATATACATGTACATTAGTGTGTACATACAAACTTACATACTTGTGGAAGCGGTCCAGACCAAAATAACACAGAGTCTATTTCTAGTGTTGCTATATAGAATCCATATGTCAGCCACTAAACCAGCACACAGCTACCTCTCATAAACCATAAGTGATTTTAAAAAACCTGTGCGTGCAGTAAACACCCAAATTCCTCAGAAGATACCAGTGGCAGTGACTGACAATAAATTCTGCTTGGGGCCTCAAGCTGTAGGCCAAAGGTCAGACTATCTATCCCACAAAATCCTTCAGAACATTACCAAGCGGTGTGTTAAAGAAACACATGGGCCAGTGCAGCATTTAAAAGACTCCCTTCAACATGTGGTAGCAATCACATACTAAAGCTCTGCGGACGAGTATCAATACCCTCAGTGTCCACCAACTGTACATAAATAGTGCTGTGGTTTCCTCTCTTTCTTTAACGTACTTTCTCACTATGGGCATTCTTCTGAGCAGATTTGCAGCCTTGTACCTTATTTCGAAGAAGCTCCATGTAGCCTTTTAGCTGCAGGGCCACATCTCCTGACCCATCTCCCTGCAGACAGTCTCCAGGAAATGTCCATTGACCAATCAGACCTTCCTCTGCTTCAAGTTGCTCCGGCAGCTGTGAACAAAGAAGAATTGAAATGTAAAGATATCATTTCAGGTGAAGAACAGAGTTTATTTTTAATGTGGCTTCTTCTTGTCCTTTAGGCCCCTATACTGGTCACGTTGTGAAACTACCTGTTTGCTTAACCTCTTCAAGCTAACAAAGTGGCATTTAAAGGGTTTAGAGGAGGTGAGGGCTAACACTTACCCGAACCCTTTACTTCCCAAAACACAACAGCAAACGTGCAATGGAAGAGTGTTAAAACCAAAGCTGCAAGCCTTACTCCTGCTAACTAATTAGCTTACTGTAATAGCTGAAAGTTAACATTAATTCCAAGGCAAAGAAGAATTTCTTTGGCTAGTCTACTTAGTAGAGCTATAGGCTTCACTGTGCAGCATTTCCATCAGAGTTTCAGGTAATGTTAGTGTTTCTTTCCTGGCCTTTTTTAAATTAATTTGGGAGCATAGCATATTCCAAAGCCATTTTAGTACATTGCTGGAAAATATGAACAAAACACTTAAAAATGTATTCAAATATTGAATTATTCATTTGTTTGGTATTTTAGGTTGTAACTATTAGTCATTGCTTTCCACGTAGCGTGACCTAGACTATTTAAAAAAAGTTACTTTAAGCATTTACCCTGAAAACACGTCAGATGAAGCAATATTTTAGTGGTTTTGCTTTTCTTTGCCAAGCCAATACTGGAAACAGCTATTTAAGTGTTGTTTACACTCTGGGCAATAAACACAAC
Source organism: Hyperoplus immaculatus (assembly GCA_949357725.1). Lineage (NCBI taxonomy): Eukaryota > Metazoa > Chordata > Actinopteri > Uranoscopiformes > Ammodytidae > Hyperoplus > Hyperoplus immaculatus. Next base: position 6,319,820 of record OX442369.1, read on the forward strand.
ACAATCTCCTTTGTAGCGTCACATTACCACAATAACACACTCAAGTCGGAAAAAACAGCTAAACTTGGGAAAACGGACCATCTGTGGAGCACATGAATGCAGCATAAGCCAACGGCCAATTGTTAGCACCTCGTTATGCGAGTGTTTACCATAGCAACGTGGTCGTCCTGCAGCCACGAGGGAAGCTGCGTGCTGTGGGAGAGCACCTGGAACAGCGTGGCTCTTAGGGCACAGTAGTTGTCTCCCCTCACTCTCCTCACACCGCCAAACGTCTGGGACATCTCTTTATAACCCTGAAGCAGCAGCAAACAGGGACACAACAGGAAATCTCTTAGCCATTAAACGTGGAGAAAAAAAAAACACAGAACAATCAGTGGCTTTAATCTGAGAGTCTTTTGTCCCAAGAGCTTTAGGCGCAGACCTTTCTGATGAGAGCACTTTTGGCAGTTTTTCCTTTCCACTCTCTCTCGCTGTACAACAGAATATCCATCGCCGGGGCCAAGCTGCATCTGTCCTCCACCTTTAAGACTGAGAAAGAGAGAGGAGAGAGTAAGTAGGCATGATGGCCAAAACAAAAAGGACTGCTGTATATTTATTACATGACAAAACCCAAGCCGTGTTGTTTCAATTCAAAAACGTATATTGTAGACAACACACTGACAGACAAATTGCCTTCATTCAGTTGCTCAAACAACTTTAAAATCAAACAGATCAATAAAATACATAATGACATAGATGTGTTATTTAAATGTACTGACATGTAGTTTCTGACTCAGACAGTGATCCTGGGCTGTGTTTATGGGACGCTGACAGCTCCTCTGCTCCTCTGTAGAGGTCTTCTTCACTAAACAGGAAAACAAACAAACACTTCAAGGACTGAACTCTGTAAACAGAATTCTAACTGTCAACTCAACCGATAAGTATCATCTGTGTAAACAAAGACTGCGCCGCAGGACTCCATTGTTGTCCACAAACCAAAAAACACACCAACTGATATGTTCCTTCATTTAAACACACACACTTTACGAAATAACCTTTATTAAACAAAATGCCCTCACCTTTAGAGAACTGTATTCTTAGTGTTTACTCTGTGCCAACAACAAATCCATTGTTCATGTTGAGTGAGATTTAACACATGGCACAGAGTCTACATTGGTTTAAAAAGTCCCTCTCTGTTTTGGATTTTATAATTCTCTCACTCAGTCTTTCAATGGATAAAATGAGCTATACAAACATATTGAGCAACTCAGTACAAACCTGTTCCCCAGGCCATCTTCAGAGTCTTCCTTGTCAGTAACAGGTGTCTCTGTCTCATCAGGCTTTGTGTCAGTGGACAGGCTCTCAGGCAGCTGCTCATCTTTTCCAGTTTTCTTCTGAGTCTCAGCATCTTCCCTAGCCTGAGTGGATTAGAATATCCTTTATTGTCATTGTACTAGTACAACAAGATTGAGTGTGCAACTTCATTCATCAATGTTAATAACAAACACACATACCATAAAAGACAACACAATAAAAACAATTAAAAAAAGGGACTCAAAAACAGCAAAAGCAATAAATATATATATTACATGTAGTGTATCTGCCTCTGTGACAACGTCCTCTGCATCCTCCCTTCTGTCATCCTTCACTTCTGGAACATCTCCATATTTGTCTCCTCCTTTTCCAATCGTTTCCTTTTCGATATCCTGTTTAACGTTCTCCGAGGAAGCGACCGCCACTGAGGTTGTGGCTGCAGACTCAAGATCTGGCTCTGCATCCTGATCGGACTTTGAGCTGGAGAGAGTATACATCATTATTACTTTATACATGCATAAAAAGTTTAAATCTCAACCTCAAATGCCACTTAAATGACATGTAATATCATGAAAGTTATACAGTAGTCTGTAAATCATTTTGCCCTCTAGTGGTCACAGGGAGCCTATCAATAACAAAAGAACACACTTAATGTCAACAAGTGTTTCTTGTTTTGATGATGAACACTGTGAACTGTCTGACCTCTCACAGGCATCTGCTGGAGCCTTGGCGTCCAGCTCGGCGACTGAGTTTTCCGGGTGTTGTTCCTCAGCGCTGTGGTCGAGTGTGGTGGGCCCAGATCCAGGAGAAGACTCAGAGACAACAACTATGACAACACTCCGTTTTGTGTCTTCAGCAGCGGCCTCTTTGCACTCCAAAGAACTCTCTGAATCCTCGGTCACAGTACTAGACAAAAAGGATAGTAGTAGAAAAGATATTCATATCAGAGAAACGCAAAATTAAATTATCCCTCAAATACCTCATATCACTGCCTTTGTTTTTGGATTAGTTGACAGATTTAGGCTTTGTTTAGAGGGTATTGTTTATTCAGACATTCAAAAATTATAAAATCTGAAAATGCTAATTCAATGATAGAAAATAAATAATATATTTCTCAATGGCCTTAATAACACATTTTGAAATTCAAATTATCATTATTTTTACCACATCTAAAAGCAGCCACACAAAGTGAAAGTGAACCGTTTGTCTGGTCCTGTGACTCACCAGCTCTGAGGCTCTTTGTCATTGTGCTGGCTGACCATAGAGAGGATGGGCACCTGACAGGCTGCTGCAGGGGGCTGAGTGTTTGGAACAGATAACACTGCATTATTTGGAGAAAACTCCACAGTTTGCTCGGCCGAGGCGTCGTCTACGGTGACCTTGGAGCCTGAGTCTTCATCCTTATCCAGTGTAGTGTCCACCGATGTGATGTGCTTTATTGTTGTGTTTGTCTCTGTATTATTTTCCAGTGAAATCTTGGCTTTTAATGGGCTGCTCCCAGGGCTATTGTCCTGCACGTGGGTTTGATTTTCTTGTTCTACTTCTTCTGGTGATGCATTTGTTGCTGTACAATCCTTGCATTGCGCTGTGGTGGGTTCCTCCTGTGGGCAGTTTAAAGTGCAGTGCAAAGGTTCAGTTCGTCCATTCTTTGCAGGACTGTGTTTCACATCTCCGCCTTGTGCTCTGGTGGACTTTTCTTTGCGTTCAGGCCCTTTCCTGGGAGAAGGCGTGTCCGTTTGTAAGTCCGTGTTGTGCGAGGGTTTATTCTCCTGAGTGTTATTGGGCTCCTTCTTTTCGACTTCAGGGATCCGCTTCACCTGCACATCCTCGGCCATTAGCTCAACCTTCGTATTGTTGGCCTCATCAGGCGTTTTCCTGAGTGACAAAACACAGAAGATTAGCAACAAAAACACCTTGAATTAAAACCTTTCCATCAAAGTAGCTAACGAAAGCATAGCTCATCTGAAAAAGCCAGGCTGATACTAGCGTCTCTCCCAATTAAGCCTCAAGTGGTTCCACTAACGCAGTTCAGCCTTGTCTAATCAATGTTGACTCAAGCCTGGGGCCAGTACGGATTCTCTTCTTTGCATAGGAAATTTCTTTAGCATAGGTTACTCCTGACCAACCTTTACGAATGGAAAGGAGATAGTGGTATATCATAATCCTTTACGGCGGCAAGAATAAAAAAATAAAAAATAACCCCGCCCCCCCCCCCCCCCCCCATAAAGATAATAAAGAACTCATAAAACACCAACATCATAATAGTTATTTTCGTAGCCCATAATTTACACCATAAGAAAATAAAATGCCAACTTCACATTTAATGAAGGCTACTGGGGGCAGTTCATTTCAACATCAACATAAGTGTAGCCTCTTTTTTTCACATGTGAATTGGGGGTTTCAAGTGGCCCAGAAGAAGGGCTGGTCTGAGTATTTCAGAAACTGATCTACTGGGATTTTCACACAAAACAATCTCTAGGGTTTACAGAGAATGGTCTGAAAAAGGAAAAATATCCAGTGAGCGGCAGTTGTGTGCACGAAAATACCTTGTTGAAGTCAGATGTCAGAGGAGGATGGGCAGACAGTTCAAGATGATAGAAAGGCAACAGTAACTCAAATAACCACTCGTTACAACCAAGGTATGCAGAATACCATCTCTGGATGCACAACACTTCCAACTTTGAAGCAGATGGGCTACAGCAACAGAAGACCCCACCGGGTGCCACTCCTGTCAGCTAAAAACAGGAAACTGAGGCTACAATTCACACAGGATCACCAAAATTGGACAATAGAAGATTGGAAACATCTTGCCTGGTCTGATGAGTCTCGATTTCAGTTGCGACATTCAGATGGAAGGTTCAGAATTTGGCGTAAACAACATGAAAGTATGGATTCATCCTGCCGGGCACCATCAACCATGCCACGTTCAAAGTCACTTATCACTTTCTTCCCCATTCTGATGCTTGGTTTGACTTCAGCACATAGTCTTGACCATGTTTTTATAAAGTTTATTGTTTTTATAAGCCATTGAACAGGTGTACCTGATAAAGTGGCCGGTGCAGTGACTGTATATATATTAAAATTAAGGTGTAGGACAACTTGTCCCCTTTATTGTCACAGCTAAACTAAGCTTGATCGTTAGCCTGCCCCGGACCAGGCTAGTTCAGAAGCATAACTTACCAAGGCTAGGATTGATATAAGCCCCTTTCCTTTTTACCTTGAAGTGTGCCTCAGGAAACTAAATGTAGTGACATACAAAGTGCTGAGGTTTAAACCCCCCAAAAGGAAAAAGGGTATCTCACTTTACGTCGTCATCAGCTTCAGGACCACACTTGCCCGTCCCATGCTTGTGGCCCGCGGGCCCCGCCGCCTTCGAGTCATTTTTCAGCAAACCACTTGTTTCCTCGGCGTTGCCACAGGGAATCTCAGGACTGCAGCAACAGCTCCCCATTGGCTCGCTCCCTCTGCTCGGGAGGGCAGACAGGCCGTAGCCTCAACGCTGACAACCGCCTCAAAACAATCGCCAAGCGACCGAAGAGTCGCCCAAGCCGGAGATTTCAGGAGGCCATTGTGTTGTCAAGTGTCAAGCCGCAGCTAAAGGAAAGAAGTGCAGAAACTGTACAGAAAAATAAAATACAATACATAAAATACTTCTGTTTGGGATAACTTGTGCATCAAATGTTCTGTTGAATTTTTTTTTCTAATTTGGTGTGTCATTATAACATTTCAAGTCATTCAAAATACACAACTAAAAAGACAATAATAATATGAACATAATATAATAATATAATATATCATGCTATTCTATGTGATGTTAATGAGAGACATTTGTAATTGTAAAAAAAAATTATATGAATAATTATTTTGATTTATTAAATTAAAGCATCAAAAAGAATATTGATGACGAAATCATACCCCATGTCTCCACATTGTAAGACTTTTGAAAGTTTGATGATATATTTTAATACCAATCAAAGCCTTATTTTTAGATTAACTTATTCAATACCTTTTCAAACTGAATGCAGATATGCATTATGCAGGAACACTGTAACAGGTGTTCTGCAACCCATCAGATTCTGTAGCCTGATAAGGAATTTTAGCTATTTTGTCAAAGAAAAAGTTCTTATTTTTGATGTTGGATAGATGCAAAAACACAATACACTTTATTTCTGTTGCACCTTTTGAAATCAGAGTTACAAAGTTTTACAAATACAACACTGTCAGTGTGTGTGGACAGCAAAAAAATAATATATAAAAAAAAGACATCATACACAACATGTGCAATGTATCAGTGTATAAAAGACGTCACAGCGAGAGATACAAAATATACATCTAAAAATAAATGACACACGTAATCAGATCCCGAGACACTAGAAGATTAATTAAAGACCGAACGACACACCTTTTATGTTATCAGAGCTATTAGTGTGTTACTTTCTATGCATTTACATATTAAATGCTAAATGGTCATACTATTTGGTCAGTTGACAACACTACAGTATGTCATGTGTATAAATAAATGTTAACATTGGTATTAGAGATTCAAAGATAGATGCAGGGTGTCAAAACGTCATGTCAAACCTGATTCCATGCGTTAACAAGATACATTTTTTGACATTATTTCATGTTTATATCGCTGCAGCTCGTTGTAAATGTAATACAATGAAAGCACATTGAACTGTCACATATTTATGACAAAACAAACCTACCTCTGTTGACTTTTATCTGCGAGCTTGCGGTCTCGAACTCCCTTTCCTGTTTCACTTTTGGTTAACTGGAGAAAAAAAAAAGCTCCAGTTAGCTCGCGAGCTAGCTGCGGTAAACTTAAAATATAAACATTTGCTAGTAAAGACTGATGTCCGCTGGTGAAAACAGCTGCCGCCGCACTTGACACCTTCTCTAATTATCAAAGCGACACCGTTTTTATGTGACACATTGCACAGATAACGTGGGATTTACTATATATTTTTAAGCGGAACATCTGTTGGCACGAGCCCCTAGCATTAGCCAGAGCAGCAGGTCACGGTACGGTCCGAACGTGTGACGTCATACTCTTGTGCGCCACGAGCTCAGCTGTGTTCACGTGCTCCTCGGAAACTCGAGTCTTATTTTGACATAAAGAAAACATTGATTAAACAATTACAGGTTGAATCCATAAGTCGATCCAACAATTCGGTTATACAAAGTAAATCTCAAAACACCATTGCCTGCGCATTAAATGTAAAATTGCCTTTTTTAAAAAAAAAAATATGTCTGTAAATGTATTTTTTTCTTTTCGAAAGCTGTTTTTTGTCATTAAGCTCTGCCAATATGATAAAAGGAGAATATTAACACATGTGTGGTTATATTTTACGAAATATAAAGAAAGAAGCACAGACACATTTAATAAATATCAAAACAAATCCATGTAAATTCTTACTAAAAACAAAATATGGCTAGTATTAAATACAGTGTATGTGCATGGAGAACAGGGATGCAGTAAAATATATCAAATACATTTTTATTTTCGAAAAAAAAAAAAATCAACCATTTCATAGAAATCATGAAAGCAACATTATATTTTACATTATTTACATCAAGAGGACTTCATAGCCTCGTGTAAAAAAAAAATATATTTATATCCTCCTAAATGACTTTTTCTCTTCCTTTAATCTCTATATGTCTTTCAGCTCCTGTATGTGATGGACCAGGTCCTGTGGCAGTCCCAGCTCTGACACTAGATCCACGCAGCGCTGCACCAGATCCGGCAGACTTTCAACTGACTCAGTGGACGCAGGACAAGGCTTTGGTTGGTTGTGAGAAATGTCCAGGTCCATTTCTTCTCCTCCCTTGCAGCAGTTCTTTTCTCCACACCCCCCTCCTCCACAGCAGCCTGGATCGGCCGGCTTCACCTCCAGATCCTCCATACTGTCGGACACGGCGCTCACGCTGGGAGGGGGATTCTCCAACGCATCCTTAATGCTCTCAGTTATGGTGTCTTCATGCCTGGTAACCCGCTGCAGTAGGTCAGTAACACAGGCTGGGATGGGGCTTTCCGGATGTTGGATCTGGTACCAGCAGCGTACAGCACTGTGACACACACACACACACACACACACACACACACACACACACACACACACACACACACACACACACACACACACACACACACACACACACACACACACACACACACACACACACACAGAGGTGACAGTGTCACAAACAATGGCACAGAGAAAGGACTGAGACAGGCATTTATAATACAGAGCAGAACAAAAAAGGCTCGTGATGTTTCTGTGCAAAGAAAGAGGTGCAAATATAATTCAACCTAGGAAACTGAAAAGGCACAGCAAAACATGAAATGTCACATAAATATCATTATCCAGAAACCTTTTTTTTTATTTCCAATGAGAAAATTACACCATAACCCATCTAGTCGACCCATCCACAACTCCTCACAATCAGCTACCAATATGAACTGCGTCTGCGCTGAAGAAAAATCCAGTGTTAATACATAGCCTAGGCTCTGTGTAAACAGATTTGTCGCTAGCTATGATGGGCCCATTTGTTATAGGATTACCATTTGTTTACAAACTAGGCAACAGAGCCTAAACTCTGTATTGACACCAGATTTGTTTTCAGCTACACAGTACTGACAGGTAGTGGATCGTGAGAAGATATTCACTGATATTGGCAAACAGAGATTTTGATAACAAGCATTCTCCAGAATCGCTGACTCCACCTTTAATGTTAACATGGATTATTATGAGCGGTCGAACCAAATAAGGGACCATTTTACTATAAGGGACTTTTAAGAGGCGTAGCAAGGTTATAGCATCCAGTTTTTCACAAGTAAAACACAGAAAACTCTGAATTTTGTGTTGGTTTTATATGATAACTTACACATTTAATGTTTGGACTACATTGGTTTTTCCACTGTCCTATTAATTAACCAAGCTTAATCTGAAGATGTCACATTTGGGATAATTACGTGCTGGTTTACCTCACAATCCCTTTGAGGCGGCCTACAGCCACAGTCCGAGCTGCTCCTTCCCTGAACCCGAGGTTGAATCCTTCCTGAATTGAAGCCTCTTCTCCGGCGTCAGCTCCGTCCACGAACCCGTCCTGTCCGTAACACCAGATCGACCATTAACACACTAAACTCAGCATTTACAGCACTTGACGCTATCAACTAATATATACATTCAAAGTCTAGCATTTTGATTAAAATAGATGTCAATAGAGGCTACATTAGCATTACCTTGATTCGTTTCTTCATGTTGGATGTCCAGTCTTTGGACATTAAATTTATTTCGTCCGCATTCTCGTCGAAAACATCTTCTCCGCTAAACGAAACAGCTTTAACCCAAGACATCTTGAGTATAAAAATATATACTACCCTTTTGTTATATATTTTATGTACACCAACACAGCGCGCGAGGGGTTGACCAACTTAAATGTAACACCAGCAACTTCTAGTCCACGGAACGTATGACATCATCACCTTGCGCCGAAGAGAGAGGAAATCCACCTTAAAACTTTTATATACTATCTATGCTTAAAACCTACAAATACAGAAAACAATGTAATCCACAATAAACTCATTCTGCCCATTTGCTGGCCTTTATTATTCATATATTTTTTCGTCACATTTTTCGTTTCCAACTTTATTCTTAACAAACCATATCAATTGTTTTTAAGGATTTTGACCCTTTGAAAATCAACTGGTTTACATGATGCAACTGATATTTTTGATATGTTTTAATAAGAAAGCACAAAAACTACTTTAAAAAAAGTTTTTTGTGTGTGTGCAGATTTTTAATTTGGCATGCTTATTCCTTCAGCCCATTGTGGCGAAGCTTGCAAAAAGTTAATACAGCAATCTGATAATTTTTTAGGGTGTACTTCTCCTTTAACACGCTCTTCCTTTGTGGTGTTCGTGTGGACGTGATGCATACTGCCATCTAGCGGCAACCTTATAATGTGTTGCCTAGTTCAGCCTGCAGGGGGCACTAGTGACTCGCTGTAAAACTGGAAGGATCATAACCATAAAACACCATGAGGCATCAGAGCTCAGCATGGGCTGAAATTTGGGTAACACTTTACAATAAGGGTACATTACTTAATGGCTAGTTAATGCTTAATAAGGTTTAACTAACCATTAGTTAACTGTTAACTAATGTGTCTAGTAAGCATTTACTAATGGTATTCATGTTAACTAAGGTATTAATTACTACATTATGTGTTTATACATATCCTATGTTAACCTTAGTTAACCGATTAATTAAGCATGAACCAACAGTTGATTAATATAATAATAAGCATTAATTAACTGTTAACAAATGTCATTTTTGTAACATTACTTAAGCATAATTAACCATTTATTAATGCTCTTTGTGACCCTTATTGTAAAGTGGGAACCATTTATCCATTAAGTAACACTTAATAAATGCACACCAGTGCTGAATAGGCATTACTGAAGCATAATTAACCATAATAGGCATTACTTAAGTGTAATTAACCATTTATTAATGGACTTTGTGACCCTTATTGTAAAGTGAGAACCATTTCTCATGAATTAACACCTAATAAAGACATACTAGTGCTGATTGAGCATCACTTGAGCATAATTAACCATTTCTTAACGTTATTTGTGACCCTTATTGTAAAGTGGGAGCCATTTATCACTTGTTACACTTAATAAATGCAAAATAGTGCTGAATAAGGATTACCAAAGTACAATCCATCAGTCAACATTGCTCTTTGTGACCCGTGTACATTCTCTATAATAACAATATTAAACATACTAAAATATTTCCAACTGGAAATCAATTCATGACAACAATCTGTTATCAACACAATTCAGTCACAATTTAAAAAAGAGAGAATTTTATTTTATTTAGAATCTTTAGTTTTATTTGGAAACACGGCTCTCACATTTGACATGAATACCGTCAAAGAACTCCAAAATAGTTTCTTCAACAAATTATATCCAGTTTAATGATTTTCTCTGAAAGTAACAAACAGGAGGAAATGGATTACTAACCGCAATGGTGAAACACACTGACTCAACAGTTAGGTTTAACAGGTAAATATGTATTTTCTACTCTCTCTTCCTTGAAGTGTATATATCATTGTTGCAACATAAACAAAAATAAAACTCGAAAGATCAGTTGAGGGGTGACCCTCATTTATAATCTCTCGCTCTCTTTAGATCCAGTTCTTGGGTTTGCTGGCCACTCCAGGCCTGGGTGCTCCTCTCCAAATGAAGCAGTTGGGCTGGAATCCAAGAATCTTGTCTAATCACCAAGTTGATGTACATGGAAAAAATGAAAATAATCAGTTAAGAGTTCAGATGCATTTTTGTTTCCTTTATCTAAATCATTATAGCATAGCATTATGGTTCCACATTATGTATTATTATTATAACACAATGCATTGCATTGCTGAAACTGAAATATCTTTGGTACCTTAATAAAATAAAATTCTCACTGAACCTTTAACAAGTTGACACTATTTTTTCATTCAAAAAACATGTAATCTCTATGACCATTCTACACAACACATGCTCAGCTTTAGCTCATTTTAGCAAGAAATAGCAACATGCACTTCACATATGGAATAATGATAACATTTATTCACATACGGTTTGGTGTCCATGAACACACATTATTTAGCCACCACTACAATTACTGCTAAAAGTTACCTGTGAAGCTAGCCAGCACAAGCCTCATGCTAACGCTGCTCATATAGCAGCGTGCTAATGCTAACGTTGCTATGCTAGCGGGAGGCTGTGTCGCTAATATATTTCAAAGTATTCTTACATACACACAACTATATCATCTCACTAACACCTTAATTAACTCACCAATAATTTCATTTGGCTAATGGCAGCATAACTGTAACCACCACTGGTCTTTTGTGTGAGAATAATGGGTCGGTCAGGTCAAGCTGGCACGTAGCTCAGCTGCTGCCTTTACTGTCCAGGCACACATCCGTCTTTCTATCCTCCCAGTGGCCAGGATCCAGTAAAAAACGAGATCTATAGGTGATTTATATGATCAATAATAGGCTATTGATAATCAACAATGGCTGTAGAGGGAATGCATGTACGTATGCAATGTATTTTCAACTTTGGGAAGGTGAAAATATGTTTGAGACTTTACTTAAGAAAAATATTTCTTTACAAACCTTATTGACATTAGGATTACCCACGTTTTTCAAGCACTTGAACTCGCCTAGCGATCAGCCAGCAAGAAAGAGGATGTGTGTCTGGACAGTGAAGCAGCAGGCCAACAGCTATGTGCTTTATTCTCACAAAAGACCCGTGGTGGTTACAATTACAGTATGCTGCCATTAGCCCAACAACATTATTGGTGAGTTAACTAAGGTATTCGTGAGATGATATAGTTGTGTGTGTGTATGTAAGAAATGAATAATGTGAAATATATTAGTGATGCAGCCTCCCGCTAGCATAGCACCGTTAGCATGAGGCTTGTGCTGGCTAGCTTCACAGGTAACTTTTAGCAGTAATTGTAGCGGTGGCTAAATAAAGTGTGTGTTTATAGACACCAAACCATATGTGAACACATGTAAGCCTTTTCCATATTCAAAGTGCACGTTGCTATTCCAGGCTAAAATGGGCTTAAGCTGAGCATGTGTTGTGTAGAATCGTCATAGAGATTACATGTTTTTTGAATGAAAAAATAGTGTCAACTTGTTAAAGGTTCAGTGAGAATTTTATTTGATTAAGGTACCAAAGATATTTCAGTTTCAGCAATGCAATGCATTATGTTATAATAATAATACATAATGTGGAACCGTAATGCTATGCTATAATGATTTAGATAAAGGAAACAAAGTGGCCAGCAAACCCAAGAACTGGATCTAAAGAGAGCGAAAGATTATAAATGAGGGTCACCCCTCAACTGATCTTTCGAGTATAAATAAAGGTTAAATTAAATACATATGTGTTCATTCAAATAACAGTGATAGGGTCAGGTTAAACTAGTGTTTAGTCACTAGAGAGTGATCATTATTTTGTTTTATCTTTAGTCCATAATAAAAAATGGAACTGTTATGTTCTTTGTGTATTTTATTGTTGTTTATGTTGCAACAATGATATATACACTTCAAGGAAGAGAGAGTAGAAAATACATATTTACCTGTTAAACCTAACTGTTGAGTCAGTGTGTTTTACCATTGCTGTTAGTAATCCATTTCCTCCTGTTTGTTACTTTCAGAGAAAATCATTAAACTGGATATAATTTGTTGAAGAAACTATTTTGGGCACAGCTATCCTTATTGATAGTAATATTCCTTTTGAGTCCTCAAACATTATATCAGATAAAAATGGACGTTTTATTATTGTCTCAGGCAAACTTTACAATAAGTCAGTCATCTTGGCCAACGTCTACGCGCCTAATGTCGACGATGTAGATTTCTTTAAGAGATTTTTTTCTCAACTCCCCGATCTCAATTCCCATTCTCTTATTCTTGGTGGGGATTTTAATTGTTATCTAGATCCAGTCTTAGATCGCTCTTCCCCCAAACCTGCCACTCTTAGCAGATCTGCAGGTTATATCAAATCATTTCTTGCTGATTATAGCCTCTCTGATCCATACAGGTTTTTATACCCCACAGGAAGAGAATATTCATTCTTTTCACATGTCCACCACACTTACACCCGAATTGATTATTTTTTTGTTGATAACTCATTGATGTCAGACCTTAAGTCATGCAGTTATGAAGGTATTGTGATCTCTGATCACGCACCTCTGCTCCTTCAACTGGCTTTCCCTGACGTCGAGTATACAAGAAGGCAGTGGAGACTAGATCCATTGTTGCTCACAGATGAGAGTTTTCTTTCACACATCTCTACACATATTAAAACTTTTTTGAGTATAAATAAAACACCAGATGTGTCCAATGCAACAATTTGGGAAGCCCTGAAAGCCTATTTGAGAGGTGAAATTATATCATTTGCAGCATACAAAAATAGGTGTACAAAACAGAAACAAACTGAAATTGCTGATCAGATTCTGAACATAGACAGACAATATGCTAGTTCACCTTCATCTGAACTTTACAAAGAACGTTTAAAACTTCAGACAGAATTCAATCTTCTTTCCTCTCGTCAGGTTGCTGACCAGTTGCTTAGGAGCAGAGGTACTTTTTACGAGCATGGTGACAAGATTGGCAAACTCCTGGCTAATCAACTGCGCGGATTTAGAGCAAAGCAACTCATCCCTGGAATACGGACAGACAGTGGGTGTACAACATCAGATCAGAAATCGATAAACGAAAAGTTCAAAACATTCTATTCAAATTTGTATAGTTCTGATTGTACAGTAGACGCAGCGGTGATGGAAACCTTCTTCAGTAACCTAAACATGCCTTCCCTTTCTCAAGACCTGAGACATAGCCTTGAGGCACCTATTACTCAGAGGGAAATTATTGCAGCAATAACATCTATGCAATCAGGCAAATCTCCTGGTCCAGACGGACTTCCATCTGACTTTTTTAAGAAATTTTCAGCCGAATTATCGCCTTTTTTATGTTCAGTATTCTCAGACTCATTTGACTCGGGTAAACTCCCGCCTTCGTTCTACCAGGCCTGTATTTCCCTGTTGTTAAAAAAGGATAAAGATCCTCTAGATTGTGCATCATACCGACCAATTTCACTATTAAATACGGATGTGAAGATACTTGCTAAAATTCTCGCCCACAGATTGGAGGATGTTCTCCCCTCTATCATATCCCCCGACCAAACTGGGTTTATAAAGGGACGCCAATCATTTTATAATATCCGCCGGCTAATGAACATTTTATATTCCCCCAGAAATATTGAATCAGAATGCCTCGCTTCTATGGATGCTGAAAAAGCATTTGATAGAGTAGAATGGAATTATTTGTTTTTCACCCTTGAGAAATTCGGTTTGGGTCCTGTTTTCACTTCGTGGGTTAAATTACTATATGCATGCCCTTCTGCCTCAGTATTAACAAACAGCCGTTACTCAAGTAGTTTTGATCTGCACCGTGGGACCCGGCAGGGTTGTCCTTTGAGCCCGCTCCTTTTTGCTATTGCAATCGAACCACTTGCGATTGCCATCAGAGGTAACAAACAGATTCAGGGGATATGGAGAGGAGGAATTGAACATAAGGTATCATTATACGCCGATGACTTACTTTTGTTTGTTGCCAAGCCAGCCACCTCCTTACCGGAGGCACTTTCTGTGTTGGAGGTCTTTAGTCAGTTTTCTGGCTATAAACTTAACTTGAGCAAGAGCGAACTTTTTCCGATTAATAAAGAAGCTCTTAAACTTGATTATACAGCTCTCCCACTCAAAGTGGTGACAGACCATCTGAATTACCTTGGGGTATGTTTCACCAGAAATTTTAAAAACCTATTTAAATCGAACTTCCTCAAATTATTGGATCAGGCGAAGCAAATATTATCGAAGTGGTCTCCTCTGGCTTTCTCTCTCATAGGTAGAATAAATTCAATCAAAATGACATTACTCCCAAAGTTCCTATATCTATTCCAGTGTCTCCCCATCTTTCTCCCCAAATCCTTTTTTCAGGCCCTTGACTCTTTAATGATAAATTATATTTGGAATGGTAAACACCCTCGGTTAAGGAAAGCATTTCTTCAAAGACCAAAACAAACAGGCGGAATGGCCCTCCCTAATTTCCAATACTATTACTGGGCTGCTAATATCCGTTCTTTGGTGTATTGGGTGCATTTTCACCTTGACGACTCAGCCCCAGTATGGGTAACAATGGAGTCCAGCGCTGTTAGCCCATTGTCTCTATCTGCCCTCTTAAGCGCCGCACTTCCACTCTCTTCGGCTATTCCCAATAGTAATCCCGTGATTAAGCACTCCCTTCGAATCTGGACCCAATTTAGGAAGAATTTTGGAATGCAGAATTTTTCACTTTTCAGCCCAATTGCAGCTAATCATTTATTTATTCCCTCGACGGTGGATGGTGCATTCAAGATCTGGCATAAAAAAGGCTTAAAATGCATCGGTGATTTATTTATTAATGATCTATTTGCTAGTTTTTCCCAATTGACAAAACATTTTGGTATCGAAAAGACAAACTTTTTCCGATTTCTGCAAATCAGGCATTTTACGCAGAAGTTAATTCCCCAATTCCCTTATAAACCGCCAGCCAATCAGGTTGATTTGTTTCTGTCTGTAAACCCCACATTAAAAGGCTCAATTTCTGTGTTTTTCAACCTTATTTCAAAGTTGCATAGCCCCTCTTTAGCAGCTATAAGAACCCTGTGGGAGCAGGACCTAGGCTCTGCCTTCACAGATCGCATGTGGGATTCAGTCCTGGATCGGATACACTCTACCTCCATGTGCGCCCGACATGCTCTTGTGCAATTTAAAGTAGTACATCGTATCCACATATCTAAAACCAAATTAGCTCGTATGTTCCCCGATGTAGACCCGACCTGTGATAGCTGTAAGAGCGCACCGGCATCACTCTTTCACATGTACTGGTTGTGTCCCACCTTGACTGAGTTCTGGACATCAGTTTTTCAAACAATTTCTGAAGTACTTCAGCATCAAATTAAGCCGAACCCTTTCACTGCAATTTTTGGCATTGCACCAAATTCAGGCTTACCTAAAGTGAAGCTGAGAGTACTGGCCTTCACCTCACTACTTGCTCGCAGGGCTATCCTCCTCAAGTGGAAAGATCCTGCTCCTCCTTCCCACTCACATTGGATTCGAGACATTATGGCATGTATGAATTTAGAGAAAATACGTTACACAACCCAGGGATCCGAGAATAAATTTGACCGAATTTGGCGCCCCTTCCTAAATTATTTTAAAAAAACAATAATAACTATAGAAGAGTAGCTAACCCCCCCCCCCTTTTTTATTTTTTTATTTGATTTAATTTTATTTCTTTATGTGTGTTTTTTTTTTTGTTTTTTTTCATATTGATTGTTTATTTCTGTTTCTTGTAGGGTATATTTTGTGTTGTTGGGTGTGAGGGTGGGATGTGGGTGGGGTATGTTCGGGGGGAAAAAAAGGGGAAAAAAAAAAAATCTGTACTAATCGTGCTACAATTTGTTTGTTACGAACATTTAATAAAAAAACCTTTGAAGAAGAAACTATTTTGGAGTTCTTTGACGGTATTCATGTCAAATGTGAGAGTCGTGTTTCCAAATAAAACTAAAGATTCTAAATGAAATAACATTTTCTTTCTTTTTTAAATTGTGACTGAATTGTGTTGATAACAGATTGTTGTCATGAATTGATTTCCAGTTGGAAATATTTTAGTATGTTTAATATTGTTATTATAGAGAATGTACACGGGTCACAAAGAGCAATGTTGACTGATGGATTGTACTTAGTTAATCCTTATTCAGCACTATTTTGCATTTATTAAGTGTAACAAGTGATGAATGGTTCCCACTTTACAATAAGGGTCACAAATAACGTTAAGAAATGGTTAATTATGCTTAAGTGATGCTTAATCAGCACTAGTATGCCTTTATTAGGTGTTAATTCATGAGAAATGGTTCTCACTTTACAATACGGGTCACAAAGTCCATTAGTAAATGGTTAATTACACTTAAGTAATGCCTATTATGGTTAATTATGCTTCAGTAATGCCTATTCAGCACTGGTGTGCATTTATTAAGTGTTACTTAATGGATAAATGGTTCCCACTTTACAATAAGGGTCACAAAGAGCATTAATAAATGGTTAATTATGCTTAAGTAATGTTACAAAAATGACATTTGTTAACAGTTAATTAATGCTTATTATTATATTAATCAACTGTTGGTTCATGCTTAATTAATCGGTTAACTAAGGTTAACATAGGATATGTATAAACATTACATAATGTAGTAATTAATACCTTAGTTAACATGAATACCATTAGTAAATGCTTACTACACACATTAGTTAACAGTTAACTAATGGTTAGTTAAACCTTATTAAGCATTAACTAACCATTAATTAATGTACCCTTATTGTAAAGTGTTACCGAAATGGGTTTAATTTAATCAGTTTAACCCCTAAACATACACACTATCATCATCACCTAACAGCGACATGACTGTTATATTTAGTTAATGTCGTTTCTAATAAAACCAAAGTAAAAACGATTAAAATAATAAAACACACATTATTTTCCTTATAAGGCTTATTGGATTTTTTTTTAAGTCATGATGCCAAAGAAAAGTTTAAAAAAGCAATGGAAAAGTCGTTTCTGTACAGTGAAAATAAAACATTGTGTGATTTTCGGTTTTCAAAACCAAAACAAAAAATGAATTGTTTTGAAAATTTCCCATATTTCTCTAGATTAACTCTAGAAACCCATTGACTCCACATAACAAACATAGTAACAAACATTAGGACAAGGCTGTTTTCTTGTTTTAAAGGAAAAACAACAATATTTTAGACCCAATAGTAAGGCTACTTAAAGTCTTTGTTGCGTCTCAAAACTGTGGAAAATAAAATGTCAAATGGTTGTGGCATGTGTATTTGTACTGTATATTTGATTAATGTTAGGCAATAATTGATCAATAATTTTCATTTAATCAGATTAAATCATAAATACATTTCATCCTCGATTTTAAGCAGTGTTTAACTGTATGTGAGTCTATGGAATTAAACAAGAAGAAGAAGGAAACACACACAATATAATAATTTTACATAATGCAATATGATTTTTTTTCCAGGCGATTTAAAACCATCTACAAACATCTACTTAACATTTCTGACAGGTGAAAGAGTCTTATATATGGTCAGGTCAGAAATCATGTTGACTGCTGTTGTTGTTTTTTCTACCTTACACATGAATGTTTAGCGCAGCTTCAAATCACTGTCCGGCTCATCTTCACATCACGTCTGTCCTGTTTAAGTTTTCAAAACAAGAAAAATGTCATCTGTCCTGACGAACGCATTATCTACTCATCAATAATGCATCACACCTTCTCTTCACTGTTGAGTAAAGAGAGAGACATGTCTCATTCTTCATGCCATACTTTATGGAGAAACACTGGAGCGGAAGAGTGGGGTGTGTGTGTGTGTGTGTGTGTGTGTGTGTGGGGGGGGGGGGGGGGTCAGCAACCTCCCTACTTGTTTGGAGGCATTTGCAGCTGCTGGACAACAATGGCCCTGAGACCACTCCGAGGCCACGGTGGAGTTGTCTCTCTGCTGTGGAAATGGAGGCCTCGTTCACAGGCAGCCGCCACACCTTCAGTTCCCCACTGCTCAAAGAGGGAGTCAAAACAACCAGCCAGGGCAATCACCTGACACATTTCCATCCAATTTCCACTGCAGAATGTGTTCATTTTCAGGCTAATGGCATGTCATTTTGCTGGAGCCTTTGGTCAAGAATTAATCCTGGAATCAAAACAGATTTTCCGGGGAGCAATCTTCCATCAAGTATTGATTTTTTTACACTCACCGAGCCTGTACTCCCTAATTTAACCTGACAGCCAAGCAACACAATGGACTGGGAGCACCTTGGCGTCTCACAGAGGGAGATCTCCACCTCCCCTCTTCTCCTCCCCCTCATCCCTCTCTCCATGTAGTGAGTGAGAGATTGGGAAGGAGGAAAGAGAAAAAGGAAGAAAAAAGGGCTCCCAGTTGTATAAAACAAAAAGCATTGCTTAAAGAAAACCCAGAGATAAGGCTTCCTTTTTTTACCTCTAATTATGTTTTTTAGTGTAGTGCAACTTGGACAGGTATAAGACTGAGAGGGAGACAGGGAGAGTGTTTGGGGGCCATCAGCTATCATTATGTGCCTGTTGACATCTCCCTGTCTTTGAGTGATTCTCATCTGTGATTTCCCCTGGCCATTTTGCACCAAGAGGGGGTTTCATCATGGCTACGCCCCCCCCCCCCCCCCATAAAAAGGACCAAAATGCCCGGACAGAGACGCTAATGAGAAAGCAAAGATGTGTGTGACCACATCATATCCTCTCCACTTTCATCCATACCTGCTCTCCTGATGCCTTCACATATGCAATCATTGCCCTTTCTACCCCCCGCTCTCTGCATATGCTTTGAGTACTATACGGTGTGTGGAGGTCAGTGGGATGAGAGGATGATGGAGGGCAGGGCTGGTTATTTTCTTCCAGCTCTTAAAGCTGCGATGACCCCTGTGCAGGAGAGTTGTACTTTGCCAAAGGTTTTTTTTTTCTCTCTCAATGCACTAGCTGCCTACAAACTACATATTTCACTTTTCATATGCCTGCTTTTAACTTCCTAATCCTCCATTTCTATGTGCAAAATGTGCTGTTTATGTTTTACACATAATTTAGATATTAGTGGCACCATATTTTATTATTATGGTAATTCTTGCTACACATTAGCCAGGGAGATATTTAGAGGGGATGGACCACTGAGCATAATATGATTATTTGCTTAAGTTAAAGTAAAATACTCCACTACAAGTCAAAGCCATAAACCTAACTTAAAGCTATAGTGCGTAACTTCTGTTGCCCCCATGAGGAGTTCTGAGTTATTACAACAACACTGACGGCGTATCTACATACATGAGGTAAACCTTCGGTGATCATGCATGGATTTTATACCTTCTGCTGTACGTCCAGGTTTCTTCTGAGTAGAAGAAACAACAACTTAAACGTTTCTACGCTTCTGGGGATTTTTCTGAGATCCTGTGCCAGTGTCAGGGGGTAACACTTGATTGTAAACGCTGCTATACTGAGAAATACAGAGAGAATTTTGACGAGCTAAAAGACTTCAACTTTGTGTCAACTCATTTGGCGATGGTTTAATTGAACCAACATTCATTATATGAAAAAGTAGGCTATAAAAGGTATAAGTGTAGAGGAGCCTGAACCTTGTGTTTCAAGTAGCCTAATAAAGAAAACAAGGCCATCTCCATTATTATTAAGATTTTTCTTTTGTTCCTGGCCACCTGCTCTCCTCCTTATAATTTTCATGAACTCCCTAAATAAAGAACTCAGACCCAGCAAGACTGTGGTTTCAGTCTAACATGACGTTAAATGCCAGTCCTTGTCCAGCATTCATTTGAAATACATCCATTCTTGTGTTCCCACCACTGGCACAAAAGCACAAAAGGAATTAGTGGTAAAGTGAGGATTTATTTATGATAAAAGTTTCCCTTTGAGGACAAAACTCGAGTGTTTTGAAAAAAAGAAACCATTTAAAACTAACCCGAGGACATAATGTAAAATGTCGCATAAAAACTCCTGAATATTAGTTTTAATACTCAAGGTCGACACAAAGAGAGCCATAACCTTTTATTTTCATCTTCTTTTTAACAAGCATAAGGCTTTTTGATTAAGTACAAACTCTGCCCTGAACTCTAACTATAAATAAACTATTAAACTATTAAAACTATTCAACGACATCCATTTTATAAATACAATTTTTTTATGCTGGTAATGATTCGTCTTGGACCTGTCCTTGTGTGCCTTAGAGTATGGCTCAGGTATTCAAAAGAAATGCATTAATTTAATGGCTGCTAAAGCTATTAGAGCTGGATGTGAATTTTTTTAAATCGAGTGTTATTGATCGGTGTCTTTTATCTCAGGTGTGCAACAGTCTCACCTGTGTGTTTGTGAGACTTTTGGTAAAAATATTTCTGCACAGAAACACAGTGGAGAAGAGCTCAGGCTGCTGTAAAAAAACAAAAAAAAACAGACACATCCCAGCCTAAAGGTGCGTGTTAGGAAGAAACTGCTAGAAAGTTAAATGGACTATGAGCCAATGCAATCAGCTGCTCAAGTCAGACAGGTGTCTCTGTAAAGAGCCGGGCTATTAACTCCTCATACCTGCAAACACCTCACAGCATGTCATTGCTAATAACGCTGCAAAAAAAGAGAGAAAAAAAGGCAAAATAACAAAACAACAGGAACAACTGTGAATTGCAAAGGGGATCATATGCATGGCCAACCTGGATTGCATGTGAGGATTGGTAATTGCACCCTCAGAGGCATTTGGGTGTGTGCAGACCGGGAGCAGCAAAGTGGGGAGATGCCTGAGCAGCTCCACGGCTTCACAGTCAGTGTAGCAACATCTCAACCTTGAGGAGGAAGTGAAAACAAGACAGACAGTTCATTTACCCAGAACATCAGGCCAGCCGCGCCTCGTCTGAGAGATAAGGACAGTGAATGCTTCATGCCTGATGGGAAACAAAAGGCAGCAATATAAAACCATCTGCATCCAACACATCCCCCCCTCTCTCTCCCTCCACCTCTCTGGTTCTGTGTCCTGACTGATATTGAAACATAATCCATTCGAAGCGCCGACATGTCATAATATTTCTTTCAAGTCTCCCCCTCTTTCCACACACGGCCGGGACAATTTCAGGTGTATGCAGGTTGAAAGGGGTTGTTTGATTTCAACAAGTCAGACCTCACTTTGATTCTGTTTTGAAAAATATAAAGCTTTCATGTAAGTAGAGAGAGAGAAAGCAGGGGAATGCAAGAACATAAAGGAAAGGAGGACTGATAGTTCACTTTGAATGCTTCTTAAGGAGAGCATTCATGCACATGGTACTTTATACAGAATTTTTCTATTGTTTTCTGTTTGTTTTGTGTTTTTATCTTGTACAGAACTCTGGTCAACTCTGATTATTATAAAATGTACTGTATAAATTAACCTGAACTTGACCTTGACCCAAGTTGCTCCTGTTAGCCTCCGTAGCTTCAGAAAATAGCAATAAACAACAAGATTTAGATCTGATGTAATAACATAAAATGTAGGATGTATTATACACGGTAAAGTATGAAGAGGCATCAGGAAACTTTCTTGGATCCCGATATTTCGGGGGGATTTACCTTGTTAAATCTAGGATAGGAAACTTAAATTGTTCAAAAATATGAGCAAAACTTTTGTGCATGACACGTTCTTATCACATTCACATCCAAGAATGATTAATAAAAAGCCCGAACTACTGACATTTACTCCGTGATTCTGCTTTAGGATCCTTTCAACTGCGCTGTTACAGATGCAGAGAGAGAATAAATAAAGTCAACTTTTTTATCAGCTGGCAGATAAACAAACAGTTTGAGATATGGGTCAGGAGCTGCATCTGCACAATTACATTGTTAATGGCAGAGACAATGAAAATAGCGGGGACGAGTGAAAACAAAAGAACATCAAATAAGCCGCTGGAGCCGCGCATATACACCTCAGCCATCAACACTCAGAAACACATCCAGGGGTTTTTGAAATGAAGGGGAGCTGAAAGGAAGACGAAAAAGCATCTCCAACATCAGTTTTCAGTCTAATGTTAATAATTTATGTTGTCTGTGCTTTTTATTATTATTATTTATTTATTTACTACTTTCTTTTTCAGCTGCCTGCCCCTTTTTCAAAGGCATCCTGGACAGGGAAGCCGTATCAAACTTTTGAGTTTAGTTTTCAAAAGGCTTTTTCTCTTTCCCGTTTTATTTATATATTTTTCTTCTTCTTTACACTTGTCTTGTTGTTATTTGGCGAGGCAAACACATGAAGCTTTGATGAGAAGCAAACCTGACATGCATTCTTCTCCACTGACCCCCAAGGAAATCTGAATAAATAACTAAATATTGTATGTTTGGCTCTTTTTCAATAGCCTTTTTTCCCCCATTAATCACATCACATATTCAGTTACATTCATTCACCAGCAATGGGTTAAATGCACCTTAAGTATGAAGGTGTGTGTACAGGTTGATTTAAGATTCTCTTGACCTTGACCTTATGGAGAGAGAAATTCAGGACAAGTTTGTTTTTTATTTGAAATGTTCAATAAACCTTGTTTATGTGCATGGAGCTGAAAAAGATGAAAGAAAAAGTCAATGATGTCTTTACATGTTGTGATGTTTGTGTTAGAAAACCTTTGAACTTGACTGCGAGAAGGACCTGCGTTTCTCACATCACACTTTTTAAGTGTTACACAAAATATGAACTTAATTTACTTTATTATAAAATCAATCTATCTATCTATCTGGATAGCTGGGTTTCCTCCATCGTAATTGAAATGAGCAAATATTACGGCCTCATTAAATGGGGAATAACAGACTTAATACTCAGACGTTAGTTCATTTTGTTTTTCAGACTGCAGCAAGGACAAAGTACGGTGAGCAAGTACATTTATTTGGCTTGCAAGCTAAATGCCTGACTGAAAAATTTACATTTTGTGAGATGGAAATTATAATGGCATAACCATTTTTATTTCAGTTTTGACCAACTCTATTAACTGTATTAAAAAAAAATCATTACACCGAAAACAGGACACAATATTCATGTTAAACAATTGTTTATTACTAATTATGGTACAAATCAATGTGACATACTTGAAGCTTTTTTTTTGGAAATACACAAAGTGCACTGTTTAACTGACCCAACAGATATTGCTCTATAGATTAAGTACAGTTTTCAGTCTATAAAAAATGAAAACCAACCTCTGCAGGGTCTTCAGCTTTGGTTTCAAGTTCTTCGACTACTAACAAAATGTCTGACCAGTTTGTTTGTGTTAGTTAAGTTTCACAAAAGCATTTAAAGGTGATTGACAAATCATCCTAATTGGTTTATCAGCGCAACATAACCGTATTCTCCCTTGTGTCTCTACCAGGGTCTACAGGTTCTTGAAAACTGAGGTGAAAAATGTCACACTAATAAAAAATAAATAAAAAATAAAACAATCATGTGTCACATAATAATAAATAAAATACAAGCGTCTCTTGAACGTGGACATCACACACACAGTGCAGAGTAATCGTCTGTTTTTTCCACTGACCTGCTGCTGCTTGTATGGTGTTTGAATGATTCTCACAAGTACTGAGGTAAACCTTGGATGAACTACTGTACATTTCTACATCTTCAATTATTTTATCTCAGATTTTTTTAATTTAATTTAATTTTTTTAAAGATTGTCAACATCATGAATCTATTTCTCTGTACAATGTGCATTATAGAGCTTTGGTCCAGCATTGAAAAGTTGAGTGAAGGCAAAACTCCTTACTGTGTCTTTAGTTTTTTGGTTTTGGTTACAGCTTTATTGTTAAGCTTTAAGAACAGATCCATATTATCCCATGTTTGTCTGGTGGTAGATGCAGACAGGTAGTTTCTCGGCCAAAGATTTGCCTGAAAGAAATATTGCAAGCAAAAAAAATTTAAATAAATAATGTTTTCTAACATTTACTGAGTTTGTGTGTGTGTGTTTTACAGACATTGAAAATGAACACAGCAGTGCACAGGGGACAAAAATACTGAGGTAGCCAATGTGAAACGGATGGACAGCTTTCCAGCAGACGCACGATTCTGAATAAATTCTAATTTCACCTCACTTCAAATTAAGTTCACTCGTTCTGACATGTGACACTTATTCTCAAGATTCACCCAAAACAAAAGCCACATATTTGTAGTAATGGTCTGGGAGGCTACCTGCAATTATTGACATTTCTAACAAGGTAATATCAAGTAACATGAACAGTTTGGTACACAGTGATGGAGAGTCTGATAAAAATAACACAAATAGATGAAATCTTTAAAAAAAATTTGGTTGAATTAAACCATTTCCAGCATTTTACTGTTGTAGGAATCAATTTGTAGGTGAAAAAAACAAACACATTTCTATAAATGGTTGATTGTAACATCTGTAAACCTTCACTTAGCATAGTGGAGTGCAGAATATAATGGAAATTATATTCGCAGGAAAATATATATTATTTTCGAGTTAAGATATTAAGGTTATAAAGCAGCTGAACTGGAATGAGTTCAGTAGTTTGGTCAGTGGCAACATACAGGCTTCAACCACACATTTAATAATTTTCTGGGCTTAATTAAAGGCTTTATTATGTAAAACAATGTGTTGTTTTCAGTATTATAATATTAACTCTGGGATGCCTGATGAAATTTAGTAAATAATCCTTTTTTAAGTGGTTTGAGTGGAAGCATGCAGAGGCAAAAAAATAAAACATTTTCTATAATTCAGTGACAATGACTTGACATGATAGTGTTTCGTTTTGTTTGGATAAACTTGACCCACAGAGAGAAACAGAGAGAGAGAAAATCACGTGAAGGAAGAAATAAAAAAGGTAAAATCTTTACAGTCCTTGAGCTGAAATGTATGTGTTCTTTGGCTATCAGGCTTTGGCAACAGAATGACACAGTAGCTCAAAACAAAGCTGCAGTGGACTTGACCGACACTGAAACCATTCATCTTCATCATCATCATATTAAAGTCTTTAGTCCGTCATCCTCGGAAACAATCTCATGAGATTATTAATAAATACCTGTAAAAGTTGTACAAAGTTACACTGTGACTGAAAATATTTGCAGATGAAACACAAATTCAGAGGCAAACAACATTATTATGCAAATTATTTACAACAAAGGTACTTTTTTTTTTGTCCAAATGGGAACTTTATCAGTGAGATTTTCAATTTCGATGACAGCATTTTTCTTTTTTGTTAATTTTTTAAAGATATTTACATACAAACAATGAAGAAAAAAGGTAAGCGAGAAAAAGATAAAATGTATACACGACCTCACACATATAGCTTAGATTTTGCCAGTACAAATGTAGAAATTTAGAGCACATTTACATTACAAAATTATTCTTAGTACTCAGATGCAACAGACTTTGGTAAATAGTGTTTTGATTTGGTATGATCTTTACTAAATCCCTCTTCGTGGGAACCAAAGTTTTGAGCGACAGTCTGGTCCGTAAAGCCAGAATCTAAAACTCTTTGAGACAGCACACCGTATGTTTTTACATAATTCTCAGATATTAATCTCTTTTTTCATGTTTTTGGTTTTTCGCCAAGGTCATTTACAGAGCTGTGGTAATCACACTGACAACACATAGTTTTTAGTTTGAAACTCATGTCCATCCAGGCTACTCTGGAGTATTTCTCAGTTCTTATTTCAAGATGAGTTCATCCACCTCTTGTTGATTTTAATGACTGCCACTTTTCGGTTCCACTCTTGTCGTCAGAGAGCAGGTTCATTTGGGGAGCTCCTCTAGAGAATCAGTGAGAGAGTCCATTGGCCCAGCGGGGCCCATGTCGGGTTTCAAACGCTTTATTGTGTTTTTCAAGGCTTGCCTCTTGTTGCAGAACCAGACGCGTACCACCTCCCTGTCATAGTTCAGCTTCTCGGCTATTTCCGTCATTTCCTGTCCGGAGGGGTGTGTGTTCTTCTCAAAGTGGCTGTTGAGGATCTCCAGCGCCTGCGGGGTGAAAGAGGTCCGCCGCTTGCGTTTTTTGGAAGGCTCGCTGCCGATAAACTCAGTCAGGTTCTGCATGCCGGATCGGTGGCGGGCCTCAGCCTCCGCCATCCAGCGCTCCAGAACGGGCTTAATCTTCTGGGCGCTTTTAGGGGTGATGTCCAACTTCTCAAACCTGGCAGGATATAAAAGGCCAGGGTTCAGTTTGCCTGTCAGACTGCTACCTATAGTGTTCTCTTGGGCTTCCTGTGGTAGGAAAAAGTGGCTTCTCAGGATGGTGTGTCTGGGGAGAATCGAGAAAAAAGAATCTTACTTAAAGCGCCCTACCAGAACAAGGGATATAAGCTGCCCTGCCTTTAAGTCTCCTCAACCAGAATGCCACAGGGACTGAGACTATAACGTCCAGGTAAAACTACTCTTTACACCTCAGCTGCAGCAGCTGGAGGTGACTGTTGCCAGTTGTGTGTTAATTCTCTGGAGGACGCTGTGGTTCTCTGTCCCAAATTGGCAATAGTGGAGCAAGGAGATATGGCCAGTGGCTAAAATCTGGTCCAGTTGAACCAAAAACAAATCAAACATCTAAGCGAAGGTTTTTTATAAAATACTGCACTCTCATAAATCAACAGAAAAATGAAACAGGAATAACTCCCAAATATCCCATTTCTTTCCCTCAGGTGATAGAAACCACACAAAAAATGCACTAATGCATGCAGTTAAATATGGCACCATCATTTATTTACAAAAGAAGAACTTGAATTATTAATCAAAATGTACATTTAATACATTTTTCAAACTTTCTTTCATCCTCTGAGAACGTCTCATTTTATATTTAATAAGAATACATTTACACACTCAACTTTACGGCTGCGTCACACGTAATTCTGACTTCAAATATACTCCCGCTTTTTAGTGAGTCACGGTAAGAATGAAGAATGAAGCTTCTTCTAGAAACAGTGCATGTTGCAAGTACAATCACACTGTTAGGTGCATCTGCCTGTGACATGAACAAATACTGTGAATGATATCAGAATTAGATATGATGAAGATCTTACATTTTAAAGTGAAAACAATTCTCTCATGTCTGTAATGGTTATTTTATTTGGAGGAGAATCCCAACTTGCTGCAGAAGAAGAGACAACCTAATTTTGTTTAAAATATGTTAAAATAAATTGTTTCTTTTAACGTGTTGAAATTAATTGAAACTTTGGTTTAATTGATCATATAATTGAATGACTTAATTTGCTGTTATTGGCCTGAAAATCAGTATGTAAAATGTCAAATTGAGACAAGTTTTTTAATTTAGGTCATGTCAACTGGTCTGACTGGATGTCATTTTGTTAACAGTTTGTTTTACTACCATTTTTTTTCTATTTTTTACAGAACAGGAAACATGGGAAGAAAGATCTGAGATTGTCATGCGACTTGTCTTTGGACTGTCAGGACTTATAATTAAAGTCTCTTTGTTTTTTAATTTAAGGAGCAAATCAGGCCTCAGTCTAGTGTAGCAGTGATACATGATTGAAGGGAGTTAAAGCAGCAGAACTTTACGTTAAATTCATTACTCGATCTTCTGTGAATCCTCTTTGATTGTTCACCGATAGAGCATTTGTGGTTGTGAGAAATTCTTGTCTTGTTGTGACTTCAGTTCTTATGTCCCTTTTATTTTGTCTCTCTCTAGTATTTTGTCAGGACTTTTTAAACTCATTGGAAGCTTATAAAGGTTAATTAACTAACGAAACCACAGACGATGAAATCTTTCTATACAGTATAATCCTTTTAATAGATGCTCTTTTAAGGTCAGATTTCTGAACATTACTAAATAAATAACTGCGGTTGAGTTCTCTAGAAGTATGAGTGGCGTGTGTGAATGCTTTTAGTGAAATAACTCCTGAGCTGACATCGCTGATGCAAAGACAGCAGAGATCTACATGGAGGCTCTGCTCTCCCAGGAACAAACAATACACAAAAGACATTTCTAATGGTGAGGTGAGCGGCTGTGAGATGCCTATGCATGCATGAACTTCCTCTGTTTCTACACCTCGTTGGTACTTTTGCCCTTGTCGACAGGCCACGGTATTATTTATAACCCCGGCCCCCTCCTAAACAGTGGAGAGAGGAGAGGAGGTCTGCGTACTGAGGGGAATACATTAGTAAATAAGAAGAGTCACCAGAGACAGGACATTTCATGGATCAACAGGAACCACAGATACTAAAATGAGTTGAGAGCCGCTCGGCTGGGGGAAGCACTCCCTGCACGAGTGCATCAATAGCACCAGGGAGAAATGGCCCTGAATGCATCTCCTGCCTCTTCTTCAAAGTACATTCCTTAGGAGGCTGTTTAGACGTGACGTATGTTTCGTTACAGTTCGCCTGAGGGTTTCAAAGTCATGTACCAGTAAGAGATGTTTGAGAGGTTAAGGCTTAGAATGAGGGCAGGACGACACATATGCCATACAACTACCATATATGAAGATAAATAATCAAATTAAAAAATTTAATAGAAAAACTATTCATTTTCATACATCAGCTCATGTATGTCTTGTCTCATGTTTGTTTCCTTTTGATATGTTTGTACTGTTCAATTAAAGTATGAGCAGGTAAATATAGTGATACTGGTGATTGGTCTATTCAACTTTTGGTAAAAAGTCACCGGTTCATGTACAAATTGTCTGTAACGGAGGAATGGGTTAGAAGCCATATATCAAATGGGATAATATAATTCTGAAATGTCATAAACTGTTCATATAGTGATGAATTTTTGAGACTGAAAATCATTGAACAGGCCTCATACAGCTATATTTTCTTTTTTATATGACCTGAAATCAATGTAATAGATCAAATACATTGATTTTTTAGGTGTAAAGTGATAAGGGAGAGGGACATTAATGTCTGGTTATTTCCTCCATTATTTTATACAAACATTTATTTTTAACCGATACATATTGATGTTTTGATATTAAATGACAAATACTGTGATAGAGTATTGTATCCATGGAGATCAGCTGTGGAACCAAATGCTTTTATAGATTATTGTTGTGACTTAGTTTCTTCATCTCTCATGACAAATTTCCTGATTTACATGTAGTTTTAATCCCTTTTGGCTGTATTGTATTAAGTTAAGTTCTTCAAACCCCGCTTTATTCTGAAAAAAACTAAAACACTGATCCAATGTTTTTGAGGTATTGTATAGGCAGTATTGAGGACTTGACTGGCAAATTATGTGTTTATAAGATGAGTATGTTTCCCTGCTTGATTATAAATGTATACAGTATCTAGTCATGTTAATTTATGCTGAATCAAGACTGAGTTAAGACTAAGGGTTTGTTAAATTCTCAGCAGGTCAGTCCAATTAGCTATTTCAAAGCTGATCTCTTACGTATGCATGCTTTTTTTTATGGTAGAGTATAGTTGCACATCAGTCACCACATTGGATATGATATTGTTACTAGAAAGTTTGTATAGTGTATTTTATAGTCTTCACATAATATATAATTTGATTCATTGGTGTGTTAAACATATATTACTTCAATTGAGAAATGTGTTTATTTTCATATTTTGTCATGCATAGAGTCTGTTTCAATTCATCCATGAAGGGGTTAAATTGTGTAATTAACACAAAAAATATGCCAAATGTAAAACATTAAATATTGCTGTTTTTTGTTGTGGTTTATTTCATACTAGCTGAACACATTTGAACTAAAAGAGAACATAGTAGCACAACATTGGATTGGTGTTATGCCTGTGCCTGTTTACAAAAACTAATAAAGTGCCTGGAAACATGGTGAGCAATGGAAGGAGACAAGATGGAAGCATCTGTCAGTGTCTGTTCAGTGTCTGGGTTCAGAGCTGGAGCCTTAGAGCTACCGTGACAGCCCGTTCCTCCTCAAACTTCATGTCTATGTTGATGTTAACTAAACTAAAGCATGTGAAGTTTGCCTCTCTACTTAAAACATCAGGATGTCATGTCCAATGTCATACAAACAAAAAAATTGTCTTAACGGCATGCATAACAGCCCTCAGAGTGTTTATTTTTGAAGCTAATGGCTTTTAATGTATGTTATAAATATTTGAATTATTCCCGGCTGTAAATATTTCATGTGTGATTTTAAGACTTTAAACATTAGTCAGAGATGGCTGGGCCTCATAAGAACCCCGCCCCTGTTACGGTTTCACATTTTATCGCCCGTTTGATGTTGATGTGATGAAATTTTTAAAAGTGCAAGGCGGCACCATGTCACATAAACAGCACAGGTCATCAGCAAAGCACATGCAATGCACAGGGACATTACAATTAATACCGGAATAAGAACAAGAGTTCTACTGAAAAATACAATCCTCTAACTTAATTTAAAGGTGGAATCAGCTATTCTGGATAATGCTTGTTGTCAAGCACTTTTTGTCAAAATCAGTAAATATCTTCTCACCATCCGCCACCTGTCCATACTGTGTGTGTACTGAAAATAAATCCAGTGTATACAGCCTAGGCTCTGTAAACGGGCATGTTGGTAGCTACGCTGGGCCCACTTTGTTTAGATATCCTTTGTTAACATATCACTTCACAGGGCCTATGATGTGTCTTAGGTCACAGCCTAAATTGTGAGGCGATATAAACTGACAACAAACATTTTCCAGAATTACTGACTCCACTTTTAAATTAATCTTTTACATTAAATTGCTTTTCAAATTGTAGCACGATACTTTTTGTATTTTTCTTTTTAAAATAATATTTAGGCTTGATGTAGCCCAATTATTCTGGCTTGAAAGGGAAATGTGGCTAATTTGACATCCTCATGCCAAATGTTAGTCAAGTGGAAAAACAGGGATGAAACACTGATTGTCTCATGAATATATAATGCACCATTTATGACTAAACTGTCCTCGTGGCAGCAGTAAAACATGGCAATCTTATTAACAGATCCTCGCCGTCAAGCTCTCTCATGTTCAGACGGAGCATCAGGCATCGGCCTTAGTAATTATTAAATGCTTTAAGTGCTTCGTGTAATACTTGTGTATGTATTTTGCATAAGTTAACGCGCAGCTGTCATGTCAGTGGCTGGTAGGAAAGGGAGATGAGGAAGGGTAAGTACAGACATGAGAGCTTCGTTCTTCAGGGTGGTGATAGTCAATTATTATATCTAATATTTTAATAATGTCTGTTAACGCAGTTATGAGCACCAGACAACACAGTGTGTCTGCATGACGTTATCAGGGACCTTATCAGAAACTATAAACCATTAATTGTTAAAGCCCCTGCAAACCCAAATTCACAAAATCCTTCTGTAATTCTGTAATTTGGGGAGCTGGTATGAGAGCAAGGCATATTTATTAAATACAAATGAAAGGTATTGTCATTTAAGTTTGATTAACTTAATTGATTCGGTTTAGATGAGGTGGGCTATGCTGTAGTTCTTATGACACAATACGTATTTTGAACCAATCACGGCAGTTCTCTGCCCGAACTTCTATAATAAACAATGACTGTTGTTTTTAAACTACGTTTTATAATATTCATGAACATTTATTTTTGATCAGTTTTTTGTAAAAGCTGATTGAGACTCTCAACTTTGATATCACATATTGATTTTTTACTATTTTGGACCATGTTTCCAGAGGCTTTAAAGTTTCACTATCCATGTTGGTTCTTACCTGCAGATGGCAGACTGGCTGTACGCCGGGCCCTCGGCCGCGCTGAGAGCCTGGCCCACCTGGGTCTGTGTCAGGCCCAGGGACAGCCGGCGGATCTTGAATGCTTTGGCAAATTCACGGATCTCCTCCAGGTTGACCCCGTCCACCTCACTGGGGGCGTTCTGGGGGTCTACAACACAACACACACATCTCATTTTATTAGCCTTCTGCTCCTCTGCAGCTTACCTCATTTTGCAGAGTGAATGAAGCAAACATCCAGACATATGTGCTCATGATCGTCTCTTCACAACTGTAACAAAAATAGTCCTGCTTGGGGTCAGAACTTATCATTTATCTTTGCCCTTGTGCTGTAAACCGCATTTATCTGAGAGATGCTTTGAAGAATAAATTCATTCTAGATGTGAATGCAGGGATGCCATGTGGCACTGACTTGCAAATGTCTCTGATCTCACTTACAAAAGCTTATGGATGAAACCTCGGACACAGAGGCTGTGAGGTATTGAGCAAATAGATGCTATATTTTTCTTTTATGTTCTCCAATTTTCTGCAGGGATACACATGTATCAAAAGCTGGAACTCTCAAAAATACATTTAATTAAGTATTTAGACATTATTTCATCCACCTGCCGCTCAGTGTAAACAGTTCAGGCCTTTAAACAAGCAGCAAGCCTTATGAACAAACGGCTCCACTCCAACAGATAACTCTCTTTATACAAAGAAAATGCTTTTTGTGAATTTCTGAATCCGAAAAACTTCACTGACGCAGTTTGAAGAATTTCCCCGCTAATAAAAAGTGATTTCACATTGTACATCAATGTCAGCTGCCCTGGCATCCTGCTTACTAAAGCAAAGTTTGTGCCTCTGAATTATTCATCTTGGTCATTATCAATGAATTATTAAAGGAATCCTCCAAGCGTATTTAAGCAAAAATCTATGGTGCTGCCATCTCGTTGTGCCTCATAAGTGACGTGTAGCGTATGCGGCGTGCTCCAGACGTGCAAACACTTGGAAGACGAGGGACTGGAGACTCCGAGTCGACTAAATGGGAGATATGAGCACTCACAGCTTCGGGCCCCATCATCTCCACATTGATGAGCACCTCTTCATCAGTCTATTTACTCTGAGCTTTGAAAGACTAATGGTTCTCTAGAGCGGTGGGTCTAGACTGCTCTAGCCCCTGGATCCATATTTGTCTATACACATTAAGTCATAATCCAAAAATTGTTTAAGGTTTGAACCCTTCTAATTCATTTAGACCGAAACTTTCAGAAAACAAAAAGAATATTAAATAAAATGTTTTGAAGCCAAATTAAGAACACAGAAACGACAGAGAAAATCGATTCCTGGGCTTCCAAAATATACTTTTCCTCGCAGCACTACATACTAATAAGCTTAATAATTACAGAAGGTCAAAAACAGGTTAAGCTCGGAATCTATCTATAAAAACTGAAATAGTTAGCTTAAAAAATGACAGGCATAACGGGTCTATTATTTGGACATAAAGCAGCCAAGTTTTTGACGCCATCTTAACTTAAAAAAAAATAATGTTTTCTGTTTGTTGAGATGCTCATATTTCACCTGAACTAGATTAAGTAACAAGGTAGTTTCACGAGTCTAGAAGTTAGAACATATGACTAAAAGTGAATAAGTAATATCATCCTGTCCCTCAAAAACTGCAGTTTTAAACATGTTGCTCACTTTCCCTGGATAAATAGAAGTTGAAATCAAAATAACCATGGCGAAATATTGCAGACATTCTTCTTTCTGATCGACATTTACCCATCTGATTATTTTAAACAACAGAAACAGACACTCAGCTTTTTAATCTGTTTTTGGCACTCGGTTTGTGGACAGTGAATGCAATGACATTTCATCTTCACTCTGCTGTCATGGGATTGCATTTGTGTATGTTTGCTGTAAGTGATATTGAGAGGAAGTGATATGGCTCCTACTCAGCATAAAGCATTAATTCTATTTACCTCAGAATTCAGCGTCAGTGTTTGTGGTTTATAAGATATTTTCCAAGTGAGTAAACACAAACCAAACACGGTGTCTACAACAAGTTGATCAATGGCGTATTGTTTTTCTTATTAAATTCAGTGGCATTGTGGCTGCTTTTGAAATGAGTTTACATGGAGTTTAGGGGAATTGACTGTGACAAATGAAATTTATCTGAATAAAACTGATTTTTAAAAAGCAATAGGTGCATGCTGACAGGCTGTAGCCCAGTGATTTATAAGGCTCTGCCAAAGGCCCACGCAATGGGAGAGTGAAACTTATGTTCATAACACATAACATACGCCACTTTGGGAAAACAGTCAGGAAAACATAAAACAATCGGAGGAGGTGGGGGATCAGTCAAAAGCTGTCCACACTCACTGATGTAAAAGGGACAGTTCACCCAAACAACAAAAACACACGTCTGTTCTGTCTCTGAGATTCTTGTGTTCACCTCAATCCAATGGAGGTTAAGGTAATTTTTATTTGTGGTCCTCGAAACAATATAATTAAAGTCTTCTTCAGGACTATTTATTTTTAAGACTAAGAATTCAGTAGAAAAACTGTGAGGTATGTAGAAAATTGTCCATTTCATCATGTCATTTATGTCTGAATCTCTCTATATTTGATTGTCCTTGGTATTTCTTATGAATCTTCATCTTACCAATATTTTTTTTTGGTCCGTCCTTTCATTCATTATAGACGTTTTTTCTAGGAACACACTAAAAAAAGGCCAGGGTGCTACAATATGTGAACCAGTTTCCAATAAACGTCAACTTATTTAAATAATGTTTCTAGAAATTAATGTCACTATCATCTTAAGCAAAAAATAAATAAACGCATTAAAAAAATTAAAGTCTAAATTTGTAAGACATGTTTTAATCAGTCAGTATCAAGGAACAGGATTGGGGCTGAGGCCAAGGATAGGGTACAGATGTATGTGAAAGTAGTGATTGGCAAACTAATGCATTGTTGGTTGTGAATTTTGCAGACTTATCCTTTACAAAAACAAGACCGTACACACTAAAAACAAAAATGCTCTTTCAATGTTCCATTTTATTGTAGTAAATCCTGCAGTCTAAACAAGAACACATGTTTTGTTGAGATTTGGGCGAGCTAACCCTTTAAATGTGCATCCACTGTAATACTACAGCTATAAGAGTCAACAAATTTGGTACCACTTATTTGACGACGTGTTGTGTTTTGGTGAGCTGTGTGGGACACTTACTGCTGACCAGCTGTCCCACGCTGAGAGCGGAGGAAGAGGAGGAGGTGGAGGAGGACGAAGAGGGCTGGTGGAGGGGACTCTGTCTGTGGGGCATGTGGAGCAGGTTGGGCTGAGATGACACGGGGCCGGTCTGACCCTGCTGCTGGACACACAAACACACACACAGATCAGAGCTGATACAATGTACTGACAGCATGCCGTACAGGAAAACCTCCGTGATTAACTCGTCTACAGCATCATAATCATCATCACTTAGAGAAATCTTTTTGGTGATTGGAATATGATATTAAATTTAATCAACAGCTATTAAATTATCCACTTAGAAGCTAAATGTAATGACATTGAACCTGATGATGAATACATGTTAATTACTGCCTGCAGTAATGCGACTGACAGAGCAGAGTGTGCTGTCAATAGTCTGCTCAATAGACTACAGCAGTGGTTTACTAATACATGAAACAGTGACTACGTCCACATGCACAGCAATATTCCAATTTTAACCCGGTTAAGATGATATTACGATCTATTCCGTCGCATTATTTGGACATACTGTATATGCACCTTAAATACACTTAATAATACAAAATAATAAATTTTTGCTGCATCTTCCCGCAATTGCTGCAGTTTGAAACACATGCCCTGGTGTTATTGTTGGTAAACTAGCGGGTGTAAAACTTATACATTCTTGTAAACATGCAACATGGCTCCTGCAAAGAAGAGGTGTCATTTATAGCTGACAAAACAATGCAAGACAACGATAATGACATAAGGGGTGTTTATACTCCATGGATGGGATGGGTCCAAAAGAACGAAATAACGTCATGACATCAGACGCCATGGCACTTCTACTGAATGTCGCTGGTTTATTCAGAATATGCTGATTGACATGTTAACTGGAATATCCTCGTAACTGCTGCACATGTAAACACCTTATTTGGAATATTGTCTTAACCAGAATATAGACCTTTCTCAGAAAATGCTGTGCATGTAAACATAGTCAGTGAGAGTTAACTCAAGTGCTCCACTTTCTCCAAGAGCTTTACAATCTCAGCACAAATCAACTGAGTTAAAAAAAACTGCTCATGACTGACAATTAGAGACTTCTTTCTCGTTCTCAGACCTGAGAGGCTGCTAATAACGGCAGCCTGAATCTGAAAGAAAAACATGTGCACGCAGCAGTCCCCATATCAAACATAATTCATGATCCACAAGCTACGTGCTCTGATGGCGGAAAACACAATGTATTTTCATGTTTTATGCACATTGGAATTGCTTTTACAAGATCAAGATGGTACGTCTTCACGTTTAAAGTGAAAAGCTGTCTCTGCCGTAAGCTAGGTCGAGCTTCTCATCTCCTTCTTTGCAATTAATTATTTTCTCCGTGGCATGTGTTTGTTTGGATGGTTGGGGGGTGTCAACAGCCGTGCACACACTGTCAGGGCTGTTGACAGGCTCAGAGAATTATCTAGCTTCACTGGAAATATTCTAGACGACTGCAGGCTCTGACAACTGTAAATTATACCCATGGAACAACGTGTATGCGCGGGGCTTTGAAGTGGAGACAAAAAACATAAACATCATTACAAATTAATTGATTCGAGTGTGATCTGGTGTTTTCGGGGGAGAGACACAATTAGGTGTCCATCTGCTGGGAGTCCATCCATCCATTCTGCACTCTGCCGGCCTCTCAATGTGAACTTTTACTCTGCTGACATCGCCATTATCAAGTCAATATCATTTTCATTGGTGTGTGCATGCATCTAATCCGACTCCCCAATTGTGAACAGTATGGACCTTTAAATTGGAAGGGGGAAATGTTTGAGCTTGAGTTTCTCTATAAACTCAAATGTATTGTCCAAAAAAGAAAGAAAGATGTTGTGTGTTTTATACGGCTTCCTTGAAAATCAAAACAAAATACTTCTTGTTCAGGTCAAAAAGGACAAATCATAAGTCTGAAGAGTGTGATTGAGGAAGGAGAGAAGGAGGCTGGGAGGGAAGCAGGAGGAAGTGGAGAACAGAGGCAGTGAGTGTTTTGAGTTTTAAGTGGGGTGATGAAAAGATGAAAAGTGTTGTTTTTTTGGTTTGGGCTCTGCAGGGGAGCAGCAGCAGTCTCCCTGAGACTCAGTCTGAAAGGTTGGCAGACAAGTGCCTCCCTAACATGCACACACACACACACACACACACACACACACACACACACACACACACACACACACACACACACACGCACACACACAAGAACTCACACACACAAAACTTACACAAGCATACACACACACACACTGAAACATGCAAATACACACTCAGTCACACACGTATAGACACTGTGAACAAGTACCAAAAGCTACAATTTTCCCAGAGAATGATGCAAATGAGTGTTGAAACGGGAAAAATACAAGGTGTTTAGCATAAAGCAGACCTTACTAGCAGTGCTGGAATATTGCATAAAAAGCAATTTCATAAAAGCAATAAATATGGAGCTCTAGTCTGACTCCACTAGGTGTTGCTCAATCAACAGCTTTAAAGATAGCTATTGACTGCTGTGGAAACCTTTGTGTAAGTTTATATTAAGATGCTCTATAAGATATCTGTCTCTATAGAGTATGTGTGTGTGTGTGTGTGTGTGTGTGTGTGTGTGTGTGTGTGTGTGTGTGTGTTTATGGGTCAGTGTATAGCTTACCTGCTGTCCAGGCTTGATTGGTGACAGCGTGATTCCCTGGGTGTTGATGACAGGCAGGATCTGATTGCCGATCACCGTGGCGATGATCTGGCCTTGAGCGTTGGTCAGAAGCTGAGGTGTAATTGGCTGTACCTGCAGTGCTGGGTTGCCACCCCCTGATTGGCTGGAGGGCCCTGCAGAGTTGGGCATCAGTGGGATTGTTCCAATTATCTACGAAGGGGGTAGAGAGGAGACAAAATCAGCTGGGCGTTTTTGAAAAGAAGATGGTGCAGAGAGGGTAAACACTACTGGAGGTAGCAGTCTTAATGATCTATGCCGCTGTGAGCATTTTTTTTTTTTTTGCATTTTTTTCTTCTGCGTGTGTTCAGAAACAAAACATGAGCCGATCGTGTTATGAGGCTAATCAAAGCACTCGGTTTTGAAGTGGGTCTGCGTGAGAGTCTCTGAGAGAGGAACATGCACAAATGTCCACTGATGATCGTCTGTCACTGTAGTGGATTTACATCCTAGAACAAGTGAAGCCTAAGCAGACTGCTGGGAGCGCGCTGCAAAGGTCAACACTGAATACCTGTGTGTGTGATGGTGCACACCACTGAGTGTATTATCCATCACCAGGCCAAGACTGGGATGAGTGTGTGTGTGTATGTATGTGTTTGTGTGTGTATGTGCAACTGAGTTTTGCTTAAGTGTCTTTGTCTGTCTCTGGTGAGGAGGAGTGAGGCTTCAGATGGACCCCCTATTTCACTCTCTCTCACACACAAAAGCACACGTACACACAAGCACACGCACACACACACATGGGAAAGAGCAAGAAAATAAAAAATAAAAAGAGGGAGAAAAAAGGAGCGTCAGAGAGTGAGACAGGACCCTTCGCCTCTAATTCAACCCTCAGGGTCCCATGGGTGCTTCACCCCTCCTCCACCCCCACATCCCCTCCCCCCTGCGGTCCCTGCTTTGCTGTCCTCTGTGGCTGTAATCAGGAAGGGCAGATCAAAGGGGGCGGCAGAGTGTCACTGCAGCGTTTTAGCTCTCAGAGCTGCCAGAGTGTGGTCAGGAGTGGCGCTTTAGGGGGGTCTTAGCGCCTCTTCACCATGATGAAGGTTAATGTCATCTGGGGACTGGTTCTGAGCCGCCATGGCCCCGGCCCCCCCATGGATGACATCGCTCCTCCAGCAAGCCTCATTACACCACACAGGAGCTCAACATGGATGAGACGCACATCATTCCAGGTTCTGTTATTTGGGCGACTGGGCGAAGAGCTACTTTAGCAAAAAAATCTAAATAATAATTGCACTCTTCTTCTTCTTTAACTTCAGATTTCGGCTGGTATACCTCAACCCCAAGCAACACTTACAGGTGGAGTCAGCAATTCTGGAGAATGGTTGTTGTCTTAATCACTTTTTGTCAAAATCAGTGAATATCTACTCACCATCCGCTACCTGTCCGTAATGTGTGTGCGCTGAAAACAAATCCAGTATTAATTCACAGCCTAGGCTCTGTAAACAGGTATGTAAACAAAGGATATGTAAACAAAGAGGCCCACCGAAGCTAGCAACATGCCCGTTTACAGAGCCTAGGCTGTGTAATAGAACTGGATTTTTTTCTCCAAGCGCACACACAGTATGGACAGGTAAGAGATTGGGAGGAGATATTCACTGATTTTGACAAAAAGTGATTTTGACTAGAATTCTCCAAAATCGCTGACTCCACCTTTAACTACAAACAGCTTCGACATAGCATCAACGTAGCCTTTTTCTGGCTCCACCGTCTCTATCGCCACCACTGCTGATGTGTTTCCGCTTGTAGTTTCCCTCCCCCTCCTCTCCCCTGCGTCCCTTTGACATAATAGGGAGGGATCAGTGAGAGAAAGGTGGGCCGACGATCTGTAATTCATCCCTGCCACGGCTCATTTGCTTACGTTGCTTCGCATTAGGGAAGAGATAATTTATCTCTCTCTCCGCGCACGCTTTACACATTCCCTGTAATGCTCTCCTGCCACTTAGCATATTTTATTGCCCTGCCTGACGCTCTTGTCTCCCGAGTCCCACTGATCGCGCTTTGCATGCCACCGTGGCAGGGAACTTGTTACGCTCAATTATTCATTGTCATTGGACTAAGTGGTTGTTCTATAAGCATAATAAAAGAGCAGGCAACTGACAGCTTAGCTCCCATCCCCAGTCCCACCATGCAATGCAATGCTTCTCAATCGGGATATCTCCGGCAGATGTTTCATGGCAGTGTCTCAAAGCTCGTCTGGGACTGAAAATGTAGAGTTCTTGGAGCAGTCAACTTTTCTAAAAAGCGGAAATTTATACACAGAAGGGAAGATGTTTTTATACTGTTTGGTAGTTGGAAGTATTGAATTCAGCTATGCTTAGGTTTAAGAGCAGAGGCCTTGAGTTTGTAGTGTAAGATCAAACCTCAACATTGTTTTTGAGAACCTAATAGAAAAATGTCAGTTAATGAAACAATCATGGGACAGATTCTTAGATACACTTATCCTTTAAAAAGAGTTGTTTTATTTAGGCTAAATCCAATATCCAATCCAATATTTAACACTGATATATGTAGAAGTTAGGCAAAATACTTTTATACTCCAAACTAAGGTAACAAAATCTATATTGTTCTGGTGTTGATTAAAGGAAACATATAGAATCCAACCCTACATACAGTATATTAATATTAAGATAATTTACCCCTGCATGTTTATGTATTATTCATTTTTAAAACCTTAATTCAAACCTCTGATTTATAATGTGTTTACTTACAATCTATTACCAGTTAAGTTACTCATTGGTGAGTGCTTCCAAACAAGCACTACTCCAAATAAACAAAGCAGGAAAATTCAGTTTCTGTGAAATAATCCTAAATTTGACGGAGCCATGCAGTACTTTCCATTTCTTAAGGTGCAATTTCCTCGTACCGCAATTTCATAAATGAGCAGCCCACAGGAACTCTCATCCACTGCTAGGGCCCTCTCCTCATTATCCTTCAGTTACTTCTTCTTTATTTGACTTCCTGTGTTTACTTCCCGCTCCAGTCCGTTTGACATGTGAGTAACGTGTCTCTCTCTCCACACAGCAGAACTTATTAAGATTATGCTGCTCTTGTTTCCACAGAAATGTCATCTCATCTCTGCAGCCAGGGCAATCTGTGTCTTTAGCCATGGTCGCCCAGGCAATATCTCTGCTGTTCATGCGGAGAATTGAGACCCCAAGAAGGAAAATGTTTGGGAAGTTTGGTCCAAAGTCGAAAAAATCTCACATTCAGTGCAAACCAAAACAGTGGACCTACAATGGTCTATGAGACGGATACACTATTAGTGCAGTAATTATTAGCTGTTAAACAGAAATTACTTCATCTACAGAAACTTTAGCTACAGCAATTTTGATAATTTATTAATTGCCTGAATAACAAAAGTATCATTTCTCTAATACCAACATTGTGTTTATGTTATACATCATTATGAATTCAATATATTTGGTTTTTGGAGTGTTTAATGCACGAAAAAAGATTTGTTAACTTGTAGGGCATCGACAGATTAATTGATACCGAAAATAATCAATAGCTGCGGCCCCACAGTAGATTTACAATTACAAGGTCAATAGCAGTTTACACTGAGGTTAGATGGGATCTAAGGGCTGGAAGCTTCCATCGATACACAGTGAGCAATTGTGTTGTGGTTCAGCTTCACTTATTTTACAGGCTCACTCGCTGTGCAGGTTAGCCGTGCATATGCTCCTTACCTGTCATTCTCTAAGGGTCAAAAACCCTCACCAAAGAATGGTGATGCTGTGAGTTCAACCTATAATACTGTTTTTCAGGGAGGAGAGGGTTTCCATAAGCAAAGCCAAGGTGCGAGGGTTGAACCAAACTGGGATTTGCCAAATTCAAAAAACATTTCAGCGATCTCTACACATTTCAGGACGCTAAATGAAACAACACCTAACATCCCCATTTGGCAAAACATTTCCACTCACAACAGAAAAAGTGAGAAATTAAATTAATTTGAAGAGGTTGAAATAGGTTGCCACAGAAGAGTCATGAAGGAGAAAAGGGATATCGGGAGTGACTTTACAAATTCTGTCTTTCATCCACATCCTTAATCACTGTTGTAGCGGCAGCGGGGACAAAAGAGCCTAATTGTTTCTCCTTGGAGAATAAAAACACTGGGGCCAATATAATTATGGTTTAAAAACATATTGAACCCCAAACGTTCATCAAACCGGGTACTTTTCAAAGTCCCGAGAGCACTTGTCTGTGAAAAGGTCTTTTGATAGAGTTGTAAAAGAAATAAGAATCTCAAAGACTCTAGTATACAGTATTTTTTAAACCAAAGGAAAAGTGGATTTTACTCATGGAAAACAGATTGTTCCCTAAATTCCAACTAAACACGAGCCTGAATGGATAAAAAGATGTTTTCTTGGTAAAAGCTGATCCACTGGCTCCTGTTTTTAGCTTTTACAAGCCAACAGAAGTTCTCAGATCGTCTTTGCTGGACCGCCAGCCTCGTTTGGTGGTATGTAATAACCTGTATAATCTCCTCAGTGTTAGGGGGGAATGGGGCACGGGACCTTCTGATCGGGTAGTGCATGTTTCAGAGCCGTGCGTCTGAATAATGCGGTGGAATAATGAGGTGGGGAGCAAAGGCTGTAGCCCAGGGCTTTGACCGCCTCTGTGACCTGATTATGTCAGGGGCTGTCAGCAGCCAAGACACTACAAAAGCACGGAGCATCCCATCAAGTCCATATCCACACAGATCTGTCCCCTAGTGCTCCAGGCACCTTGTGAGCCAGGGAAGTCCATACTGTCTCATTAGCAACGTTTAGCATCAAGCGCTCATGCATGGACAAAACTTAACTATATAAACAATGAGCCACGGTCCACTGGTGTTACTGGGACTTTACTCAAGCAGGGAAAATGTGAAGTTTAAAATTCAAAATCAACAGTTTTTAAATGTTCTTGTGGTATAAATGTCACCTACTGCTTCGGGTTCATCATGCTTGTGTTAACTTTTCGTTCATGACAGTGTAAGTGTTAAAAGATGGAACAGGGGTTAAGGTAAATAACACTGAGTGGCATGAAAGGGCACATTGTCCATACAATTTTCCTTTAATATGTGCTGTGTGCACCTGCGATAAGATGATTCATTAGATACGGTCCCACAATGACAAGCATCATCGTTCAAGCCTCTGGCTACTGATGAAACAATTCTGCAGCCACCCTGTAAATATGACAAGGTCAGCGTTTTACTGCGACAGGCGCATGCGGATAAGAGAAAGAAGGGCTTTGTTTATTCCCAAAAAGCTTAATATATGGAGGGGTGGCTACTAGACAAACAGCTTCGAGACAACACACAGACCCAACACGAGAAAAGAAAAAGATCAGAAATGCTATACAAATGTTTTATTCTAAAATGCACATTATACAAGATACATCAGCAGATTCTCTTACAGATCTGTGACCAAGGAAACGTTTTTCTCTCTGTATTATTGACATATCTGTATGTATGAAGGATCATTCAGAGAGCTTTTTAGTATGTAAGCGTCCAGTGTACCGCACTCACCTGTCCCTGTGCATTGGTGACCAGCTGTCCAGTGGCTCCTTGCAGGTTTGACAGGGCGTTACCAAACACCTGAGAACTGGCGGCGATGGATCCCATGGCGGCCGCTGCTGCTACCGCCGCCTGGCTGGCCAGTGGATTCAGCTGGAGAGGGACAAAGAAATCATTTGTCAGAACTGCATCCGTTTTTGTCACTTAGGCCACGTCCACACATACATGGATATTTAGTGTCCGGTTGGGAAGCTTGAATGTGGACAAAAGGCCAAACAGCACAGAAAAAGATACGGTTACCAAAATACCAGTGTGCGTGTAAACATGGCCCAATACAGATGTTTTCGTGTATCGTGCAAATTCCCCCCCAAAAAGAAAGAAAAAAGCTGGTTTCAGGGGGGCTCGGTGTGGGAGGCTCTCTCTGTAGTAGAGGCCACAATAGGCTAACTGCAGTGAGGTCTGTACAGTCCATCATTCAGTTCCCAGAGGTCTGCGCTCCTGAACCCAGTGGGAGGCTCAAGGGTATAGGAGCAGCGAGAACGGGAGGGTGGCTGTGAATAAGTGGCCATTTTACCACTCTAAGTGTTTCCTCTGGCCCCCGGGGCTCCCCACAGGGCCAAGGCGATTCTCTCTGCCCGCAGCAACGGTCCAACAGCATCCCACTCTCACAATAGTGCCGGGCAGCGTGGCCATGCATCACTGTATCGTCAGCCCCCTTTTCAATGTGCTTCCACTAAGAATTTCTCCTGCGTCATAGTGCACTAAAGCACTACTGTTACTTTTGAAGGAGAGGAGGGTTAAAATGACCATCTTTAGCCCTGCTGTAATGGACTCATCTGGTCTGGCCTGTGGTTGTGAAAAGGGCTCCTTGCGTTCGGGGAGAGGTTGTAGAGCCGCGCCACATCGACAAGATTACCCATATAAATCAAGCTAACCACTTATTAGGGGACTGAAAATGCACTGCTGATTTGGTTGTAGTGCAGCAGAGCAAAGTCTTATTAGGTTGAGTAAGTAGATCAAAGACCAAGAAGAGATAGGAGACCTCCCAATTACTCAACAGACGAGAGAAATAATAGAAACACTGCAGACTGCCTGCTCCCTGCTGCTAATATCGGTTGGCTACATACTTGCACACAACTGCTGAAATTAAGTAGAGTTTACATAAAATGTTCGAATAACATGCATGAGTTTTGTATATTATTAAGTTAATAAAAAATA
Organism: Hyperoplus immaculatus; assembly: GCA_949357725.1. Lineage (NCBI taxonomy): Eukaryota > Metazoa > Chordata > Actinopteri > Uranoscopiformes > Ammodytidae > Hyperoplus > Hyperoplus immaculatus. Next base: position 6,364,607 of record OX442369.1, read on the forward strand.
CAATGTGCTGTAAAGGAAATTAGTTAACTGAAAGTATCTTTTTGCACTCTCTGCACTCTGCAGGGAACTCAGCTTTGTTCATCTGAGACCATTCAGGTGCCATTCATCTTTTATCGTACCCCAGCACCATATATTATTACACTTTCTGAAATCAAATGATGAAAAAATGCCACAGAGCGATCAATACTTTTTCATTGACAGTAAAGGTTAAGCACATTAAGAATGACACTGCATTTGTCTTATGAAATCATATTTCATGTTGGTGGCCTCAAATTGGCCGTGATTGATATTGCCTCCCCTCGTCTGAAAGTCATCCAGTTTTTCCTCGATAATCGCAAGATTGTCTTTTATGTGTCCAGCGGTTGTCCTTCGGAAATCCCGACGAATCAAATGTTACAAAAGCATTAGTTTGACAGGAATACAGAATATCAGTCAAGCTGGAATTAAACTGCAGCATTTGATAGTAAGTTCTCCACCAATATTTTAATATAGCTTTAATATTTTGAGGCTATAAAAATTAAGAAACATTATTAAATTTGTTCATTAAACTTAGAAATTCATGTACACATGCATGTATTGTTAGATTAGACACAATTTATCATAAAACATGGAATTTTGAATACTATCTTTGGACTAGCTACTATGGTAGCTCTTCTTTAGTGTTCATAAGGCGGTTATTTAATCCACCTTGTTGCAAATAAAGTACTATGGGTGTTGTGATAGTGAATGGGTCCAACACGGCCGGTTAAACAGAGTTAAACATAGGCTACAGATCAACACACAGATCATTTGAACTGCTCGGGCGAGCACACCCAGAGTCTCCCTGATAATCTGCTGTGCTCAGTGTCATTGTGTGAGCGATGGGTAGTTGGGAGAACCTTTCAGATTGATTTGAAATATTACCATTGTGTTTCATTGGATGACAGCATTTTAGATGCTGTGTTATTCTGGTAAAACTAGGTGAAAAGAGAGCTGGCGTTATTTGTTGAATCCCCTGGCAGCGAGTAATATGGATGGCAGTTGAAAAAGGAGAGCCAGGAATAAGTAGAGGCGAGTCTGTTCAACACCTAAACAGGTGATTTTCCGCCACAGTGACTCCTCTCAACACCTCGGCGGGAGGCACAAAATGACAGACCTGGCCTAGCATTTGTACTGATTGCATGTGTTGGACGAGATAAACAGTGATCTTCCAGTTTGCAGAGCCTGCATGTTAACCATTGTGTTTCGTTTTCTTTTCATTCCCAGAGAAAAGGGCATCAAGGGGATTTTTTCTGCATCATAGACTAGACTAGACCCGGTATTAGTCATTAATATAGCCAGTATATATACCACATGTTAAAGAAATGTTTGAGATGTTGAAAGTTAAATGCAAGCCAGAAATATAGAAATATTGTGGACATATCCTTCATGTTGTGTAGCAGCAAACCTTGGCACTGCTCAAGCCTCCATTATATCATGTGACATCATCTTGTCACCTTTAAGTCCCCACAGCTGCTATCACTCTCTGCACCATCACAGCTTAATATAGCCAAATATACAGGGCTACACAGGGATCAACAAACACAAAATAAATGTCTCAAGGAGAAAAAAAGGCCTGCAAATTGTTAAAAATGCATCTTCTCTCTGTACGCTAGGGAATCTAAACTCGGCCAGGCTCTCCGTCGCCTGTTTGACCATGAGGGTCACCTGGTGCAGCAACCCGTGTAATCTCAGCAATAGAGGGGAAAAATAGCGTCACCGCAAAACCATGGAGAGACCCCTGGAAACCAAAATTGTTTGACACAAACTAACTGGAGTTTATTCTTGGGTTTGGCTCTTTTCATGTGGCCGTTTTAAGTTTAATTGCTTTCTTTTTCTGCTTTACGGGGGGACTGCACAGGACAAAAAAAATAGATAAATGGATAAAGTGCAGACACCAGCAGACAGGCAGATTTGTCTACATTCATGGTTCAGTGGTGTGAAAAGCTTATTTTCTGCCCATCTATGATTCAACAACAGAATCAAACATTTATCTAATATATCAGAGACAACTGAAAGAGAATACAAGACCACATAGAATGATTTAGCAAAATAATGTAATGCAAGTAGGTAATGTTTTAATTGAAAATAAAAGCAGCCATCCCCATTTTCAAAAGTCTAGATTGATTATAGGAGTAAGTAAGTGTTATATATAAACGTTTGGAAAATGTTTGTGTTGAACTTAAAGTGCTTTACTCGCCAAAGTGCATCAAAGTAGGCCCCACAGTGTGAATTAAAAGTCAATAGCAGTATTGTTTCTAAGAAAAATGTCCTTTATCTAAGAAACAACGTCTCCTCTTGCGCTTTTTCCCACTCTGAAGTGAATGTAATCAGCTGCGACATGCGAAAACATGTCCTCTGTCTGTCAGGACTCTGCTAGTCCTGGGCTGACGGTCCTCTGCTGACTCTCCTCCTCCTCCTCCCCCAAAACGGCCTCTCCCCTACCTCCCTGTCTCCCCCTTACTCACATCCGCTGTTCTTATGAACATCAAAATGCCATTAGGCCCTTCCAAAACACCTCTGGTCCCTTGGTTAGCAGGGCCTGGGACAGTGGTCGTGCACTCTTGAGCCATTTGAGCGCAGACTATTGCTCACCACTGGGCCTCTGCTCCAGCCGGCCTGAAAAAAATAAACGCCCAAAAAAGAGCCATTCTTGAGAAAAAATATTGGGAAGTGAAAGACGGATAGAACAACTGGGAAAATACAATAACGTTGCATCCGGTGACAGTCGGACATCATAATTGCTTAAGGCAGTGGAGGGATGCTGTGGTTGCAGCAGCAGAGGGAGTGGATGAAGAGGTGGCATGTGGGTGCTAATGGAGTGATGTCATATGAAACACTTGGAATGACAGCTAGTTAACTGAAGGGGTTTGGCTGATCAAATAAAATGCATTAACTCCAGGAAATGGATATCGTGGCGCGGCTTCAGAAATGGCCATATCTAATGAGTCAAAATGCAAATGACGACGGAGAGAGAGTCGTGAAAACGTTTAAACTAACTATAAAGGGATGATGGAGTGTCGGACAGTGGCCGTCAATCTCCCCACTCATTACCTTCATGTGAAATTAACAGCGGCTTTAATCATGACATAAAATCTGCTCCAGCCCATTTGTTGATAATTGTGAGGCGCAGAGGTTCTTCGGAGTGGGTTCTCTGTCATCAATCACGGCCGCAGTATATTTCCTCTGGTTAGGGGACACTCTGCGAGTAAAAAATAAGTTATACTACGTTCCTCTTACACTATTTCTCTTCCTGAGGGATGATCTATAATATTTAGCTGTTTCCAGATGTATTACATTTGAAACTACTTGGTGATTAAGTATCTACAGGAAAGTGCTGACCATTTCGGCTCATGATGTGACATATTTGGTGCAGTTATTTCTGTACCAAACCCGTGTTGGGTTGATAATAAAAGCAGTGTTAAACCGGCGTGGCAGTAAATCTCCTGCTGCTCAGGCTATGACTCTAAAGTGGAAAACCTAGCTACAGTTCAGGTTGCTTTGGAAAAAAAAAAAAATCCTCAGAGTAGAAAGGCATTATAAACACTAGAATTTTAGTGCATTATCAAAGTCTCTCCCCAGCCTTTTGTTGACAATTACGTTGTATATTCAATACGTAATAAAATATAATAAATATTTCTTGACTTTAGGAGTTCTATTCCCATTGCAGCGACTACATCCCATTCGTTTTCATTTAGGGGGGTAGTATGGCATCTCTTTTCACTCTGCTGTTGTTTGACATATAAATATAGCATTTGAATGACTTTAATATCCTCCTAATCAATGTCCGGTGATCTTTTGATGTCCTCAATTCAATATAGGAAGGGTCATCCGTGCTGCAGCTTTATAAACACAATAAAGGTAAATGATTACTCTCCACTGTGGTGTCCAAAAATACGGCCAGTAATGAAGAGAAATGGAGGACTTTGAGGGGGAGGCCTGTCATGTGTCATTGGCCGTCTCTAAGCCCTAAGATTAATCACGAGAGAGGGGCTCTGTGGCTAAGATGTGGTCACCCTTGATCGATAAATCCGCCTCCCTCCCCTCCCTCTATGTCTCTCTGCTTCACTCTCTCTCTCTCTTTTTCTTGAAAATATACACAATCGTAGTTGGCACAAGCTAAATCAGCATAAGTTGGGAGATGAATTGATGACATTTATAGCCGTATTTGTTTTGTCTTCTGAGGCTCCCCACATCCAGGAGTTGACTTAGGCAAATGCACTGTTTTTGCATTCTATTTGAGTCTATTTACAAAACCATCAATTGCACATTCCCACACTAATGAAAAAGGGCAAAAAAATCCCCCACAAGGAAAAAATTAAATAAAAATGTTCTCCATAGAGTTCAGGGCAGCAGAGTACAGTTAGAGGAATTTCAATTCATACAGCCCACTACACATAGCAAAATATATACCACATCTAGTCTCCGTTAACCGCAACTGAAAAAACTGTGGAGAAGAATTTTCTGATAATATTCTGCAGGGACCACAAATGGGACTTTTGACTCGGTCTATGAGGAGGGCATAATGCAATAACATTGCATTAGAAGGGTCTTTTTACAGCGTGGCAGTGCCGGGCGGCTGTATTCCTCGTGTGTGAACCTGGTGCTCTGTTTGCGGTCACTAATGGGCATCAGAAATTACAGGCAGTGGAATCGCGCCCCGCGGGGGGACTGGCCTCCTCAGCGGAGCGGAGCACTTAGACAGTGTCTGGGAGCCTGCTGGAGGAGGGAAGGGGGGAACTCAATGTCAAAGCCCTGCCTCATAATTAAAGAAACCCTATTCCTTATCCACTGTTAGGTGAGCCCTAGCTTGGCGCTTCTTCTGAAGGCTCCCCTGTGGGCGTCTAATGCGTGTTGCCCCCAATGTGCGTGTGGGCTGATCAGGGAACTGTGCCTTTCTGCTGGGTGCCAGAGCTGGAAGCCCTCTGCCCACCACGAGAGTCATGAGGCCACGCTCACACGAATAGCAGACCTCAAAAAGTGAAGAAAATATCAACTTGGTTAGGTCTATAACACAACACAACCAGAGAAGCCAAAAGGGAAGTGCAAGGCTGCCTGTAGGTGTAATTTTAAAAGTGCAAGTGTTTTCAGAGTTTTCCATATGATCCGACTGGAATATAATAAATTTAAGTTTTGTTCCTATTTATAAATTCAGGGCTCATCGTTGGTCCTTAAGTCTGTAGATTTCCTTCCTGCCTAATCCCTCATTTGAAGTAAATAAAAAGTAGTAGAGCTGTCATGGTCAGGTTGTTTTCCTCATCTAGCTCCTATGCTTTATAATTATTCATATGAAATGTGGTTCTGTTGATGGGCAACAGTCTTATTTTCTGCTTCAGTCAACAGTGCACATTTGTATTTCTAAATTGTGGAGCGCTTGTTATGTAAGGCAATTTTCTGCCTTCTTAAGAGCTAGATCTCCTGTGCATTAATAAGAGGCTAGGCTGAGCTGTTGGAGAGCTGATGGGCCCGTTCATGCTTTAAACCACACAGCCAAAACTAGCAGCACTGACATTTAAAAACACACAGTCTGGCATCACGCACCTTTTAAAATATTTTAAAGTTTTATTAGAAAATCGTAGACAATGGTCAGTTGTGAGTTGCTTTCAGTTTTGGTGTATACATATTTTCTTCAACTTCACCTGAAAATAATTGTTAAATGCAGAAATACGATTTACCAGGGTCAAATTATTTGACTAAGGAAAACACAAATTTGTGTCTTTACATAATTCCGATTTTTTTGGGGGGTGGGGGCTTTCACAAGCACTGCTGTTTTGAAGTTGTGAAATTGCATTTAAAGACGTTTTTGCACATTGTAGTTTACTGCTAGAATTAAATTAAAAAATAGCTGTAATATATAATTTTTATTAATAAACTGTAATCTGTATCCAAAGCACAGACACCACAGTTGAATTATGAGACATATGATAGATAATGGACACTTTCCTTCACTTATGCTCTGCCCGTTTCATCGACATGCCACGGTAAGAGCAATCGGGTCTACATTTGAGCATGTCATTTTAATTTTGATTTAATACCCTCTGTGGAATGATGGTGGCCCGTTTCGCTAAATTGAATAGACGTGGGGCTGATCTGGAAAATCAATTAATCGATGTGCAAGGCTCATTTCATACACATGTTAATATAATGGGAGAAACGCCCACCAACCCATAAAAAAAGACATTTGGAGCAAATTGGACAGTGGTGATTTTAACAGCGGTTGACATAAGTAAAAGTGCACTGCAGCGGAAAACAGTGACATGAGTGTCTGAAGGGGCCTCAGCTGGAGACAAAGGCAGCAGAGATGGGCCCGAGACTTGAGGAGGAGAAGGAGGGAGGGGGAGAACAGCAAGGAGGTGAGGAGAGATGGAGAGTCCAGACAGCCAGGCCTCTGAAAGGCCGCTGTGGTTGGCAGCCGCTGACCTTGGTGACGATGGGTTTTCACCAGAGGCTTCTAATGAAGGCTGATTGCCAGGGAATAGTGAGAGAGCCAAGGGTGTAGAGTAGGGGAGCAGGGGAGGGGGGAGAAGAAGAGCAAGAGAGAGTGAGAAGGGAGAGAAAAGGATAGAGGAGAGGTTCAGGTAATTGCAGCACTTGTGGGTCTGAGGCCCTGCGGTCCTGTGATGTCGGGGTGCAGTTGGGAAAGAAGAGAGATGTCTGTGGACGCTTTGGTGGTAAATTGTGGAGCACGGGGATAGAGGAGGCAGGCCCCTGGGCTGTAATTACCCCTATGAGTGTGTGGATGGAGAGTGGACAGGCCCAGTGTGGGGCTCAGACAGCGATCAAGGAGACAACTGTGAAAGGGGTTAGAAGAGACAGACAACACACAGACAGACGGCAGGAGTCTGAAAGACAAGACGCCTCCGTCTCTGCCAGGCTGCCCCTGAAAACCAGCCAGCCCAGACACTGGACCAAGGTCAGAGGCTATTAGCGAACACACAACATGCTGGTGACAAGACAGCCATGACAGGAACAGCAGAGAGATACAGCGCAGCGTGGTCGAAGAAAATGCAGCGCCCAGATGGAGATAGACATAATGTAGAAGGATTTAGGGCTGTTACGATACATTGATATATATCGAATCGAAGTCGTATCACGGCAGACTTTAAGATATCGGCAAAAATCGTATTGTTCAATGAAACGATCTAATATGGTATGGTGATGAAACCAGCGATTTACACCTTAAGAAGGATTTGTCAAAAAGAAAAAAGCAATAAAAAAAGAGTAATTAGATCAGAGCCACAGATGGAGCTCCACTGGATGGCACAGCTGGGTTAAGAGGGTTCCGGGGGCACACACAAACTTGAATAAGACAGTTGATAGGCTAAGGCCTAAGCTTCCCCACTGCCACGGATCAGTATGTACCGCCTCTACTCGCGCTGCCTGGGCTGATGTAACTCACTGGAGTGGCAAATTACACCAGACCTACAGCTGTAGCCCGACATTATGATTAATTTGATCAGTAATTTCTCCTGTTTTTCATTTTAATCGCCGCGACCATTCTGCTGTGGCAGGTCTTTCAGATCTAATTAAGATCAATTCCGGTGTAACAGACTTGGCGAGCGCCTTCACCCCGTCAAATCCCCAAGCTCTCCGGGCGTGGAGAAAACCCGCAGCCTCTAATCAATCAACTTCCAGCAAAATCCTAGCAGGCTCCCACAATCAGCCCATTAACACACTTAAGCAAATTTTATAATCTCCTCACCGTCTATTTGTCATCACTGCGGTGGCTATTTCAGGCTGTGTCTGCACTGTACTCTGCATGTTTGAGAGGAGCAAAGAGGGTGTGGGAGGGGCAGAAAAAGGTAAATTCTTACTCTATTTAACCAAATTAGTTGCAGTAATCTGACTTCAGACCATTGACTCAAGAGGGACACAGTCTGTTGTGGTGTGATTTGTAGTTGAATAGGGATATTATTAATGAGCCTATTAATGAATCTTGTCTTACACATTAAAAAACAGCAAACAGTAAAAACACTAGGGATGTAATGGATGCTCAGGATTTGTCTTCACTCTGGTGTTACGGAGAATATCACACCCCTCCCATGAGATGAGAATTACAATGGGACATTAATTGGAACATAATGAGTGTTTGTCTATTTTCAGCAAATAGTTGAATGGCTGGGTGATTCTGTGCAAATAGGGGTGTTATCTGTGTAATGCTGATTATGTTATGGTAATTATGACTCGACTTTACAGCACAGACCAGCTCCTCTGTGTGACGCATGGAAACACCAGAAATGCCCCTTTTGTGTCCCCAATTAAAACATACAAAAGTCAGATCAGGGTGACAATCCAGGTGTGTTTGTGAGGAAGATTCAGCTCAGGGAGTCTTTCTGAATTGAAAACTTAAATGAATTGTACGTTTTGGAGATCATGCCTCATGCTTTTATGGATAGCAGTTTGGGCGCTTTTTCATTATGATTTAACATGATTATTATTGTCTTTCTGTGTGTGTGTGTGTGTGTGTGTGTGTGTGTGTTTTAGTGTGCTTTATTTGATTGTATTTTCAAAGTGTTTCCTTTCTTTTGTTTCTTGTTTCGCTTAGTTATGTCTATTTACCTTAACCACAGCTATAACCAGGATGTTTAGTTGCATGTCATTGATTTTTGTTGTGTTTATGTTTGCTAAATGGATATTGAAAGCTCAAAATAACATTTGCATCATACAAGACAACCTTATGTGAATGAACCCCAGATCAGTGATTCTGGGACTGAAAATCCAATCAATGACCCAGGCGATGGAGGGAGGGGTGGAGCTTCTGTTTAAATCCCATTGCAGCCTTGAGCGGGTGCTGAGGCTGCGGCCTGTCCTTGGGCGAGCCCCCTTTGCTGGGTTACACACACTCTTTGAAAACACCAGCACTGACCCAGAGAAACTAAACCTTTTACGGCCATTCTGTTTCTTCCACACACACACACACACACACACACACACACACACACACACACACACACACACACACACACACACACACACACACACACACACACACACACACACACACACACACACACACACACACACACACACACACACACAAACGTTCCATAATCCTATTTGATGAGGCAATATCTTAATGATACCTGATGTGGCCCCTTTGGCCCCCCTCAAGGGAGGTCCGTCCTCAGTCATCATAATCAGCCTTGCTGCTTCTCTCAGAAGAAGACAATCTATATAAAGCTAAGAGGCTCAGTCTTATCATTGCAGTTAGTTTGTTCTGTAATAACACTGTTCCTGCTGTCTGTGTGTGTCAGAGAAAGATTCTCACAGATTCTTGGAAACTTGAGTGTGGTGGTTTCCTAGTAAATCTGACTTATAAATGAGATTGTCTGTGTAGGTTTAGGTTATATAAGTTATTTGTATGTTGCCTGATGGAAGCTAACGAGTGATCTGTATGTTGGTCACTAGCCCCTTGTATCCACAGTCAGACTGGACAGTATGTTTGGTGCGATGTAGCGGCTAGCTTTAGGAGCCCATTAAATCCAAAGGCTGTTTTTCCTGCTGAGTCTCACTGGGCCGTGACAGGGCCGGAGAGGGCTGCAGAGGGGAAACAAATAGCCCAACTCATCCTGGCCATAAAGAAGGTTGCACCACAACCCAATAAGGGTCTGACGCTGATGAATGTGACCAGGGACAGAAAGGCGACCCTGGCCAGTCTCCACCAGAAATGAAACCACAGGGATATAAAATAGGTTATTATCGTCACAGGGTGACAGCCAGACGGACAGAAGGGCACAGATGGATGGACAGACAAAAGTGACTAAAAAGGATGTTGAGTAGGAAGAGCAGCAACGATTAAGGGAGTGATTACGCCCAGGGTTAGATAACCCTCTTGACTGGTTGTGAGGTTTGACGAGCTCAAGATGCTTATTCTAATAGCTCCATGCACAGACGGAGGAGCTGCCAGTCTCCATTCAAACACTGCCACTTGATCAAGATCATGTGCTGACAGAGAATCAAGAATTGTTTATACTGCTCAAGCTTTGTGTATTCTCAAGGTTGACCCAACCAACATCACACCATCATCAATGACACCATTACGATGCACACTTCAGTTCTTCAAGTGGAGAATTACAAATCAAATTTGTACCTGATAATCTTGTGTATGTTAAATATGAAGACTAATTAGCTGGGTATTTTTTCTATGGAACCTTTGATGTAACTTACCCAATGTGTCCCTGAAAAAATATATGAATGGGCTGAATGTAGAAAGCCTTGAATCTGTATACAGTTATACAGTAGGTGTTCAGAAAACTAACAAGTACATAGAGAAAGCAATGCACCAATCTTAAACACTAGATTGGTATTGCTCTTGATACTGGTGGATAGATTGGATTAATTACAGTATATCAGTTATAAGTTGGAAGTAACCACTCTACATTAAATAATGTTTTTTGTTCTTTTTTATTGTTATAAAAAGAAAAAATGCTCAACATCTTTAAAAGCATGAAAAGAGAGTTGCTGCATGAACACATGAACATCTCAAATTATATCTGAGAGTTGAAATAAAGGTTATAGACTCTTACCTTACACTAAAAAATATTCCAGTTTAAAACAGTGAAAGATAAAAGTGAAGAAAAAAAATAATAATAAAAAATATCGTTTTTATAAAAAGAGAAAAAGTGGTGCGGACTCACCGGCAAAGTCATGGGCGGGGTGACAGGCGAGGGAAGGCTACGGGCCGGTGACAGGTTGGGCCGGTGCGGAGGGGACTGCTGCGGATGTCCAGAGGTGGAGGAGCAGGTGGAGCCCGGAGAGGGGACAGAGGTCTGCTGCTGCTGCTGCTGGCTGGGAGGGGTCATGTGATGCGGGCTGGAGAGCTGGTTCTGGGAGTGGGAAAGGTGGATCTGTTGGTGGTGATGCTGCTGCTGCTGCTGTTGTTGTTGTTGTTGTTGTTGTTGTTGTTGGTGGTGGTGTTGCTGCTGCTGGTGGTGCTGGTGCATCTGCTGGAGCTGCTGAAGGTGTTGGAGCTGGGAGTTCAGTGATGAGGTAGCTGTTGATGAAACGACAGCCAGTTGGTTGATTCCTGTCCTTACTTGAGACTTGAATTCACTATGTAAGAGTGCAACACACCCCTCATTATCTGAAGAATATTCCCACACCTCAGATGGAAATACATGTACACCTGGAGGTGTGGGATGCATAGGCTGAATGGTGAGAGACATGTAAATAACTTGGGAGCCACAACAAGGTCCACCAGGGTTGTTTTTTCAGCCCGCATGATAGAGTCAGTGAATTTAATTCAAGCTATAGTGGAGGACAAAGCTATCAAGCCTGACTGATATAATTGCTCTCTCCGGAGCCAAAAGTCTTCATTGTCACTCGGAGAATGTCAGAATCTTTGGTTTAATGGATTACAATATCATTGGTAAGAGACATCCATCTTCGCTGGAAGTCTTCAGAAATAAATCCATTAACTAATTGGATCCAATAATGGAACGCCATTAGAACCTCATTTCAACTTGTAAATTATTTTACATTTTTATGCTGTGAAAAAAAATAAGACTCAGACTTAGCCAGGCTGTAGCCACACCAGCATGCAAAAAATCCCACCATCACAGACTGTCCATCTGAGATATAATATAAAACATATACAGTATAAAAATATCTTGGTGTTAACTCGACTTAATGGTAATTTTTCTATGGCAGTTCACTCAAAAATATCTGAATAGAGATCAGTTCACAAGCACATTGTGTTTGAATGTCAGAAGAAATCCATATCACAACAAAGACAACAAATAATACCTGCTAAAGGTAATAGTGTATGTGGAACATTGGGGTAAAACCAACATCAAAGCTGACCTTCACAGCTCCTTCAATAGAAAAGGAGTTTTCATACAGATATGATAGACAGATGAGTTTTTTTTTATACTTGTGCTTAGATTCAGAATGTTGGCAGCCTTTTTTAAATAAATAATATGCATCTATACTTGACACAAAACGGCAATTCACAGGTTGTGCTAAATGCAAAAGGTATAAAATAAACAAATCGCAATTTCCACTTTATAATAATATATGGTTTCTACATTTATTTCCACAGCCACAGTCAGTCAATCTGAGTTTGTGCTGTTGCCAAGCTTTGAAGAAGGATGAATACAACAGACGACCATGACGGGAACCAACATGATTTTCTGTGGATTAAGAGATAATACAATCTTGGAGGGCACAGGACCTGATCTGTATGTTGATATGTGACTGGACTTCACACATACCGGACTGCACTACAGAGAACAAATCTGCGAAAGGCCAGGCAAGTTTGAGATACTTACCAGAACTAATGATAAGGAAAACTAAAAATCTTCTAAAAAGTATTATTTTGTTCAAAGCAAGATATAGCTATGTAGAGTCAATGATAGTCTATATTGTATATATTGTCTAAAATAACAAATTTAATCAATATTGCCTACTGAAAAATAAGTTTATTCTTCATAATCTTAGTGGACATTTAAAAGTGGATCTTATTGCACAAAATAAACTACTTGACAAAGTCAAAGAAACAAGTATATTTTTGTCCAGTGTTTTTCAATTATATAAATAAAAGAAAATATGTTTTGACAAATGACAGATTTGGTTTAGGTTGCACTGCATACATGTTGAGAAACCCTTATCTACAACCTAGGATCTATAGCATCACAAGAAAGGACATACACAGTTCAAAATTAAAATGACTTACAAGACAATGGACTGAATAACAAATGCTGGTTTGAAAGAGTGTTTGTGAACATCCATTGATAATGCAGCCAGACAAAGGCGTAGACAAGCTGGTATACATACAGAATCAATGAACTTAAATAATTTAAGTATGGTTGCCTCATAAAAGATGAATAAAACATCAGGGCAGACAAGTCTTTGATTAGTGTGGCCACTACGACTCCAGGACAGGCACAGATGAACATTTGATGAAGATCAGATCATCCTCCTCTTCCCTCACTCTGTAGAAGCCCAGTGAAAGAAAGCCAGGCTTCTCTTGGCCAGTAAACACTACACTTTTACATTTCTTCTACCTCCTGACACATTGACACCTCTCTCACACCCCCACCATGAATAATATATCATCTGTGCAAACGGCAAGAGTCCAATTCTCACTTGAAATGTTGGGGCAAGTTGTCTAGCAAGCGTTGTGAGCCCCTGTCAGAGACCCACTCTTTTCCCCCATGCAACTTCACAACGACAAAATGTTGAGTCCTATTTAAAGATGGAATGAGAGGGAACAAAGACACAGAAAACAAATGGGGGAGTGAAATAAAATGAAAAAAATTATCGAAACCATGCAGGCGAAGATCAAAGACGATCGGAGAATTTCCTCAAGCGCCAACCATTACGCCGAGGAACAAGAGGAACAACAGAAAATATGAGGCAAAGGAAAACAAATACAGAGGGAATATGGAAGAAGCCCCATGTGGCCTTATTATAAGGGCTACACCGCAGGTACTATATTCTTTAACAGCAGTGCTTTATAAATTCTGTCATCTTGTTAAGACTGTCAGCAGCACAGTGACCCTCCCCTCTATGCTCTAACTGGGCAACTGGCATTGTGGAGCTCATTCTTTTAACCACAGCTGTCTGATTGCTTTGGTTGAGCACATAATCCAAACGGCTTGTCTCAGCTAATTGTTTGTGCTCCTTCCTCCAGCAGACACAGGGCCGAGGATGAGAGTGGGAGCTTCACTTTAGATGGAGAGAGGGCAAAAGGGTTGCCGGGGATCCTATACTGCTCATTATATCTTCCACTGTCTCTTTGTTGTGTTTCATATTCACTGGTTCTACGACTGTGGAGCAAGCAGCACTCCCACTTAGTCATCACGCCCGAGGGGTGTAAGAGCACGGGTCTCACTTTCAGCGCTGTCGCAACTCGCCCTATGTTAATGTTTATAATGAGCCAGATCATACAGGAGAATCATGCAGCAATATGTCCACATACAGTACAAGCTGAACTGTGACACTTAGAGGCTCAGTTTAAACATTTAACTACAATCACTTGGGACTATGAAACACCAGCACAGAGAAGTCTACGGCCTCCAACCTCAGCTCTTTGAAGAACTGAATGCCATCTCTCTTTCAGAGCTCTTTTATTTCTTTTTCTCTCTCTTTTTACTTTAGTGCCACAGTAGACATCAACTGTTATCTCTGACTGTCCCAGCCCCAGCTTCTGAAGTACTGGAGGACGAGGCAAGACTGATTGTCAGAGGTCGAAAGGCTAGGTCAAAGCCAGCTCATTCGTCAGACAAAATGCTATTTTTGTTTCCTGTGCGGTTGAGGAGTGAAGGTGGGTGGAATGGGTGTGTGTGACTGTGTATGTGTGTGTGTAAGTGTGTATGTGTGTGTTGGGGTGGGGGACTGCTCTCTCTCATTACCAGCGCTATCTCAGTAGTCCCTGCCAACCCCCCTATTACGGAACTTTCCTATCTTGGGCTGATCGAGCTTGACTCCTTGTTTTCCTTGCAATGCACAACACCTACATTTACAACTGTTCCCTATGAGTTATAGTGCAATGTTTGTACGTCGTGTGCATGTTTGAGCACAGGCGTAGTCGCGGCTCAAGTAAATCTTTTTACACATCTGCAACACTGATACAGTTTGAGTTAAATGCCCAACATGAATGCAGAAAAACTGCAACAAATGTACAGAACTGAATATGGGATGTGCATATGTGTTTCGCCAACATATTGTCGCACTAACAACCAAAGTTCAAACTACATTAAATAGTTCATTAGTAGGATATATATACATATTATTGATGGTTTAAGGGTTTTTTTCAGGCTCTTATTATGACATGTAGAAAAGTACCAATCAATGCCAACATGAAGAGTGAAGATAGTGTAACAGTACTCAAGTCTACACACACTCAAGTCAACACAAAATGACTTTGACTATCTTTCACTCCATCCAACTGTGAATGCAAGTTTTCTGACAGTCAAAGAGCAATCCATAATTCACAAACCTTGAAAAGAATGTGTGGAGTTCACAATAGTGAAAACAATCTATGTTATATTTTGTGTGAGATCAGTAAATTGTATGTGGGCACAGTATGCATTTCTTAAGAGATCATTATTGCTTTAGAAGCAGTTCTTTAAAATGTGTATCGTCTCTTCTACTCAGCTTAGTGTTTAGCATCATTGGGGAGTGCTGTAAATTAAGGACCAATCAGAGCCTGCAGAGGAGCTTGTCACGAGTTAATGAAAGTGTCCACTGTGGTTCACCTTGTATTTTTTGGGGAGAACTGCTGGAGTCTAAACACAGCTGTCTTTCCCTAACAAGAGAGGTGAGATGGGACAACCAAGCTCCCCATTACTGCTCTGCCTCACGTTCCATTATGGGAGTCCATAAACCACTGTCTCAATTGCCTTTTCAGTGAGTCACACCGATAATTACTCCACTGGAGGTAAGGAGATTTAGACTCCATGAGATCTGGTAATTACAAAGGTGGTCAAAGGAAGGTCATTTTTACTCTGTGGATTAGAAGGGAGCACTTCTAACATCACTGTTTCTTCACTCATTCCTTCAGTCCACTTCTATCACCGTTGGTTGTCCATGCAACAACACATTTATTATTTTTTATTAATAATCAATCTATCCATGGTTTTCAATAGATTGTTATAAACAGTTCAAAATACCAGGACTCAAAAATGATCTGTTTAGCAACTGCAGCGATTGACAAAGGGTTCAGATATTTCACTCATTCAAAAGTTTATTCATATGTAAGTACTTTTGCACTGTTGCAAATATTTGAGATGGAGCTATTTAATATACCGCTGGATCATATTTCTGAGCTGAGGTTTTCTTTACAAAACCTGGAAAAACACTGGTGTTAGATTCATTTTACCAGCAAGTTGATACTGTTGGTAATCATGTTAAAGGAATGGAAAATAGATTCAGCAATGCCTGGAATAAACATGGAGAAAATGAAACACTAAAGGAAGTCGTGAACTACTGAATAAAAGCATTACTCAGAGCCACAGCGGGCAATATCACTGTTTCGGTCGAGCTGGAGGAGGAACTCAGCGACTATAGGCAGTTAAGATTTGAGCGGATCTGTGGAGCCACAGGATTTTAGAGAGTGAACCACATCGCTTGTAGGGATCCAGAGATAATGCTTTCACTTTGTGATGCAAGCCAATATCAAGCTGTGTTGCAGATTTCTCACTCTGGGGGAAACATTTCAAAGAATCAAATCCTCTCCATGGAGATGTTACACATACAAGAAAATCCCTGCGCGCTCGACAATGTTGGCCTTTTGTGTGTAGCTTATTCTTGGTTATTGATTTCCATAGTGTGGTCCAGGGACCTCGAGGGGCCCTTGAGAGAGTTCCAGGGGGTCTCAAGCAAAGTAAGGTTTCATTTCACGATTTCCTGTTACAGAAAGAATATCCATATATAACTGTCGATTGTAGCTTTTTTCCTGTGCTATCAAACTATTTGCTAATAAGGCTGAAAGTAATAATACTCATATATTGTTTTTAGATAGCGCTTCTCTAAGATTGGAAACCTCACAGTTTAGGTAATGAATCTTGTTTTGTATGCATGTCCTAAAAGTTTAAATGCTGTTAATTTCAAGAAATCCTCTGAAGAGAGAACTGAGCTATATTAACAATTTGAACTACTCTTATATATATATAACACATCCAAACACTTAATTAAACCAAATGAATGACCATCCAAAGAGATTGTCTATATTAGGACTTTTCCACTCACTTTTTGAAACAGAGGAGTTTCACAATTATTTCAAATACTACGTGTGAAGTATGTAATACTGTGTAGTTCCTAGTAAGGGGTCCCTCACTTTTCTTTCAGAGTCCAGAAGCTGTTGGACTCCCGCTCTTTAAGAAAAGAGCCTGTCTGCTTGGCAGGACAGACTGGGTTATTACAGTGTGTTCACGGTCCCATCATGTGTCGTCAGACCAAAGCGGAGGCCGCGAATAAAAGCCTCATGCAAAATTTATGTTCATGCGGCTGTTTCAGTGGGTGGAAAAATCAATATTGCGGGCCTGATGCACGGAGATGACTGAGTGCTCTCTGACTGACAGTAAAAGCTGAGAGAGATTGAGGGGCTGCATTTAATGCTTCAGAAATGGAGTGGGGTAGAGTTGCCTTAGTAGTCTAATTCTCCTTAAATTTGAATTTCATTGTGGATTATTTTGGTATCAATTTTGAGATTGAGGACTTTAAGAAATCATGCCATTAAAAGGAAAAGACAACATATCAAGTATAAGCAAGCTTGTTTTCAAATCATCCAAAACACATATTGGATTGTGGTCTGTGAGTAGCTAAAGTATTGAATATTATGGGGGTTATTAGCCTCTCCAACTTACACAGATATAAAATAACTGTAGGATAATCAAAAGACAATCTGGGTATGTGGAGGACATCATAGGGCTTTTTGTTCTGCGCTGCTTCGCTTACATATGCTTTTGATAGCGTGCCACATACCCACAGTGCATTTGGGGAAGAATGGGGAAGAAGAGAGCGAAAAAGAAAGTGAGAAAAAGAAATCCAGTGTGGGATGAAATAACCCCAAACAATGGGATTTGCTTTCCATTCTTCTGCCCCCATCTTCTGTCTTTAATTATTCCCTTTGGTTGTCTGCGGGAGCGTGTAAGCACTTTCACACAGCACAACATGCCCAGCAGCACAACACTGTCTGCCTTAGTGATGTGGAGACTTCTGAGTGACACTGAGCCTCTTGTGATTATTAATGCTGTTTAATACTACACAGAGCAGCCACTATGATTGAGGGGAAAAAACAGATTTCAAAATGCATGCATTCAAAATGCAATGTGAATGGCATTATGTACTACATGAGCAACTGCACTTGAGATACATTTTCCCTCTCTGCTACATAAACAACATGTACACCGTGAAATGAAGGCTAATGTTTTGTAGAAGCAACACTGAAACACTGTGTATTTGATAGTAGGTACCAAGTGTGCTCTGTTTTGTACACAGTGTTTAATGGAACCTCAGCTGATCCTGGTGGGGATCCTTTCTGCCGGTTTAGTAGTTTCTTCCCTGAATCGCATATGAGATATTTGAGAGCCCAGAACGATGTATGATGAATGAAGTAGCATGCTACTTATACGCTTATCGTGCTCACTGACTAGCAACAGGTTCAGTAAAGGGCAGCGGCAGTAAATGAAATTCCGCACCGGGACAATATATCATCAAAAGAAATGTATGCACCCCCGAAACTTACAAGCCTTCTCCAGACGCGGACAAGCTGACGGGGTTGGGGGAAGGGGTGAGGATGGGATATTAGGAAAAAAAGATGGGGAAGTGGAAGAATAGGGAGGGAGTTTTTTTTTGCTGGATGGGTGAGGAGCAAGCAAGCTTGGGGAAGCAGCAGATTTTGTCGAATCAGTTTTATTTTCATACTGGCTCATCTGTGTCTTTTAACCATTTCACTGCAGCCGGAAAATGAAAGTACCAGGGCTAATTTCACAGTGAGAGCTCACTGAACAAAACCCCCCACGGTCTGTGGAAAAAGGTGCTAAGTCTACTTTGTCATTGTGAATTACAGCGGCGTTATTCAGGAAAAGGGCTCTCGTGTGTGGGAGGAAAGTAGGAAATATATTCAGAAATAAAGGCTAAAGAAGTATTTTTCCTCTCTAGCCTGGGATGTTCTTAGTGAGGTTTACTCGTGATCTCTAAGTAACAGATATCTCTCTCTCCAAACACGCTGCCCTGTACGATGCCACAGGATCCATCTGTAATGTGTCTGCAGTTAGTCTAGAAAAAGCACCCAGGAGACTCACACACTCCTCAGGCGTCCTACGGGACCTTTTAAGCTGCACTGATACTGATAAAAAGCTCCCTGCAAATCTGGCCCCCAGATACCGCTGCCATTAATTAAGGTAATTAGGCCCTGGTCAGCAATTAGTAACCACAAATAGCTTTTAGCAGTGGCTTAGACGTTCCCTGCTGGCGAGGGGTTTGGTTCCTTACCATCTGCTGACAAATGTCACAATGGACTCTTTGGTTTCACAGACTGGGGAACTGGAGAGCCGTGTTTAAGAATGACCTCTGCTGTGATCCAGGCCGGGCTCCCAGACTCCCACAGCTTCGAGGCTCCTGCTGCTGCGACTGCACGATCACTTTGTTTGTTCTCTCTTCGGTTCCCCTTCTCTTTCAAACATGTAAGAACGAGCTCTATGAAAATCCATACGCGCTGAACACGGCGAGAGAGGGAATAGGAAACATTCACTGCACAAGGTATCGATCAAAATTAGAACATCTGGTCTGAGTGTAAGTAGTATTGATTAGAGCGTAATGCTACATTGATTTGCTTGTTATATTAAGTCCATGAGAGATCCATATTGATCATATTTTAGTTTACATTATAACGTTATATTGAAAGTACAGATGTATCAAAATTATGCTTTACGTATCATATTTTAAAGCAAGATTTCATGGAAACATTAGTGTTAAGGTTGCTTATTTTCATCAAGACATTCTTCTAGTCCTAAAAATGTAAAGTAACAACTCATGCAAACAGCCGTTAAGATCCTACAAAATCTTTTTTTCTTTACTGAAGACCTACTGAATAAATGTGAGAAACCTTCACATACACATGGCATTTATACTAATATCAAAATAAGGCAGTTTGTGTATTTCATCCTGTGGCAAAGGTGTGTGATATACGACGCTCTGAGTAGAACAGACTGATAAAAACAGGCTGAATACACACATTCAACCTCAGAGAAGAGATCACGCAATAACTCACATTACTGGGGGAATGGGAAATAAAGGATGCAGCTGCGCTACTTTACACAATTCCACATTTGAAGCAATCGGTGATAACACCATTTCCATTCCGGTTCAGTCCCATAAAATTACCATTAACATTACAGCTCATGCAGAACACAGATAAATGTAAAATGTCATCCAGTTCTGCCAGGCGGGAATTCCAGTTCCACAAGATTTCCATCTCTGTCTGCTCTCTCCCAATGCACCTTGTCTAATATTTCATTTACAACATTTCATAAGTTCATTTTCCCCTCACTGACCATGTAAATCAAAATCAATTTTCATTTAAAATGCTTGACTACAGATTGTTGCTGAAAGCTTCTGAATTGCGCTTCGGCAATATGGCAGACCTTTAGCAAATCTTTCGGAAAAAGTGAGATGTAATTTCTACAAAACAACTCTGGGGCCAATTGGTCAAGACATTTACTGGAAGCCTTTTACAAGTATTGAGATATCATGGAAACAAATACAATATTAGTTTTGTAATTTATATCAGATTCAGACTTGTGATCGACTCAACAGGAACAGACTATTATTATTATTGATTATGAAAAGATGAACGTTATTATTTGGACATAATTGTTGGGAATATCTCAATTGACATTAGCAAAATGTCTTACATATGACTATTTATTAAGGATTTCAGTGTGGAGAACATGTTTAGAAAACGTTGAGATAGTTGAGTTTTTTTTACATAAAATAGCCACATAATTTGGTTGTAAACTGTTAATTTAGCTTAACAAACACAACAGTATGCATGTTTCATATTTAAAAACATACAATAATTACACTGGGGGGTAGGTAATCTGTTATAGCTCAGGAGCTAAGGGAATACAAAGCAGCTGGATTAAAAGGGGATAATTTTGCATTTTACTAATCATACATGTAATTGGAAGCTAATTAAAATTGTGGCTTATTGATATTCAGAAACCTACCCTTTCCTGCCACCAAATACATTTAAATAAATGCACTACACTCTCTACATACACAGTGCACAGTCACAGTTTGTAATAGAGATAGAGAGAGAGAGAGAGAGAGAGAGAGAGAGAGAGAGAGAGAGAGAGAGAGAGAGAGAGAGAGAGAGAGAGAGAGAGAGAGAGAGAGAGAGAGAGAGAGAGAGAGAGAGAGAGTCTTGTGCACTGTGTTTATGGCAGGAGGTTTTGCAAAAAGCCTCCCCTTAGTGTTTACCAGTGAGGGCAGATGTCAGGGTTTTCTGTGGAGGAGCAGACACAGCCACATCTGATTAACACTATTATTGTCCTCCTCCACCCCGCCATAAAGACTCAGCCTCCCCCCATTTCTTTGCTATTTCAGGCTCTGGCAGTGCGCTGTCCTGGGGCATGGCTGAGCCAGAGTCACACTGCCACCATCCATAGAAACAACACATGAGTTAAGAGCCAGAAGGTTGAGACAAACAGCACTTCTGTATGCTACCACGCAAAAACACACAAATATCTTGGGATACATACATTAAAAAAAATTAAATAAATCATACCGTATATTCAAAAACGTGGTGCAACGTGTACGCTTATTATTTGTGCAATTATGAAATACATGTAAATTGAATTCAGAACAAATCTTCAGCATGTCTGCAACAAGTGAAACACCAGGGGGTAAAATCAACATCTCAGCTTCAAAAAAGACGTCAGAGTATAAATCATGCGTCTCCAGGGAGTGTCTGTGTTCATATGTGTATGTACTGTACAGTAAACCTGCGCATCAGCATGAGTGTAAATGTATGTGTTTGATTCCAACCCTCTCATCGCTCCTCTGTACATTTTGATTGGTGATTTTTTTTCTATTATTTTCCGTCACCAAACAGTCACAAAGGCAGTAACCCTGCACGTTTCCTAGCTGCTTATTGAAGACAAACAATAAACCACAGGCAGATATCAATGGCAGAGATGAGAACCCTGTGTGCCATATCTGCTGGGACTGCCTGGCGAAAACCTGCCGCTGCCTGCGCTTCATTTCTATCAGCACCTCTCACTCTCAATTATTTGGCTGCTGTCACAACAAATCAATCAAATTACCGCTCCAGGACTGTGTGCAGCTGTTACTGTTGCACCCGCTAGTTGCATTAGCTTTGAAATGTATGAGGTCTACATTTTATCACTTTTATTTATTTAATGCGGCTCACTCTCCCCTTGCGAGTCATCTTACAACCACGGCAAAGTTAAATCATTAAAAGGACGACGTGGAATACATGCTGCGAGAGAACACCTCAAAATTAAACAGCGATGAGGGAGAATGGATGGGCCTCTATTGTTTTAAGACGGCAGATGTTGATGTGAGAAAATGTGGACTGCCAGTACTTGGCTTTATTAAAAGGCAGTGATTCTGGAGAACACTTATTGTCAAAATAATATATATTTATAATATCTCCTCACAATCCGCCACCTGTGTGGAGTGTGTATACGGGAAAAAAGAAAATAAATGGTATTCATGCACAGCCTAGACTCTGTTAACTTGTACATAAACAAAAGGTATGTAAACAAATGGGGCCCACTGTAGCAACATGCCGGTTTCCAGAGCCTAGGCTGTGTATTATATATACTATCTATGGTATTAACCCTGGACTTTTTAATCAGCAAACACACTGTAAGTACAGGTAGCTGATCATGAGGAGATATTCACTGATTTCGACAAAAAGTGATTTTGACAACAAGCATTATCCAGAATCGCTGACTCCACCCATTAATGTACTTCTCTGCTGGCTCAACAAAACAAACAATAAGCAAATTATTGTCTCATGCCAAAATAATTAAAAAAATATACACACAAAAGAAATAAGCCCCTAATGACCAACTTGTGTGCCTATTAGGAGCCCAAACAGGGTGCTTGGATTCCTCCATCTCCAATAATATAATGGGTAAAGGGACATAGAGATGTTCCCACATCAGGCAGAGGTTAAGCCAATGGCCCGGCCTTGGTGATCTAAACCTCTTAAAGGAGCAGCAGTCAGCTGAGGCAAAGGAGATGCATTCTGACATGTCTAACTAGCGTGGAAACATTTGGCTCTTCCCCCAGGAGCCCACCCTTTGGTACTGTAATGAGCATAGTGATTTCCCTAATTTGTATGATAGCAACACCGGCAACCTGCAAACGACACTGCCGAGTGTTTTCATCGAAACGGAAGACGTGCCTTTGATTGACACTGACATCGGGTCTCATTACCGCAGGTGAGTGGGATGCCGACCTTTATCAGGAAGCTTGAGTGCTGTTTTGTGTTTTCCTGCGGACGAGTACAGAGGAACAATGCTCTCACCTCACCATTAGAACTCAATTCTCTGATGTGCTGCGCTGCCTGGCTTTCTGCTGAGAGCAAATAAGATGGGATATGCTTATTAATATGAAAGAGCTCCAGTAAACTAGCTTCTTGCATTACCTTTGAGTGAGTCGTAGAGGAGAGCAGTAGACAGATGGGACTTTGTTCTGCTTCCCCCATTGGGGATTACATGTACAGTGCTTTGATACAACTAGTCGTACAAGTATGGTAATCATGCTTTGCTTGTTATAAAATCATGTGAAACCTAAACCTATTAAAAATTCAACAGAAAGTTAGCATCATATCTAACAACAGAAATCGGTAGATGTTTTGTCTGCATCAGTCTTTCCTATTTATGTTTTCTACTGTGAAATCCACGTATTATTTTTTTTATTCATATGAGCTGTCATATTTACAGACCTCTAGCATGACCCAACCTAGTTTTTGCCTCTTGTGAAGTCAGCTAGAATTGTGTGCAATCTGTCACAAAATATAACTTTCTCCCTTGTTTAGTTTCATTGGGAATTTGTTTTTACTGCATGTTTGCAAGCATAAATCATTCTGACAAATAACCAGTTACACTGGAGCCTGTGTTTACTGAGTCTGCCACAAGATGCTGTTCAGTTTTATTTAAGCAACCGCTCCAACTTTACAGCACAACCCCATTACAGTGATAGTTATTCATCACAGTCGGAGAGAGCTGCCCTCCTAAAGCTCACAACAGTCCAGCCGGTTCCCTTCTGTCAACATTCGTTCTTACAGCGCCAGAGCAGAGTAGCATGGTCAAAACGTGATCAAAGATGCTGTTGTTACTGCTTGTTCTGATCTTGTCTTTTTAACAAGTCCCTCATTAAAGCTGAATATGAAATTGGACAAAATCCAACAACAATCCAACAATCTGGACTGAAAAATCTAATTTTGATCTAATATAATTATTAAACATTGCATTTTCACAAAGAAAATGACTATAGAACTACAAGCATGCTGGCTCTCATGTAAAGAGTACAATTCCTTAACCCTCAAACCCCATTCCCCAAGACACATAGCCTTATTAGCTGGTCATTAGCCGCCTCATTACATTTAAACGCTGCCATTGGCTGGGCTCCTCCTAAAATCTCATTACTGTGCCGAGCAGTTGTCTTGTGTCTGATCTGACGCTAATTAGCTAGCAGCGTGAGTGCTGTAAAACATACTTGGTCCTGAGGTCGTGAAATGAGCCGACTGCTCCCCGGCGACAGCACGGCACTGTATTATATGTGTGATTAATCAGACCTGGAGACCCGCGGGGGGCTGGGAGGGGACGCGGTGGCAGAGGCTAGAGCTGTAGTTGTCTGACAGAGGTGCTGTGCCAGCAGGCCTCATTCAGTGGAGCTGTGATCAACTCAGACAGGGGCGAGTGGAGGAGCGTGGCGTGGCCAGAGGGGCCCGGACACAGTCAAGACATTTAGCTTCACTCGTGACTTGTGTCACTTTCTCTCCATGGAGGTCCCTTCAATGCATCCCCTTTAGATAAGAGGACGTGCGAACAGGCAGTCTGTCAGACCACACGCTTAAAAAAAGATCTGCCACAGAGGCATTTCTCAACTGTTTTTTTTTTTTTTTTTTGCTATCTTTCACGGATGGGGAATTTGATCAGGACACTGGATTTTGGACTGACTGCTGGTTTGTTTAGCAGTGGACAATAAGAATGACTGAGAGGTGTTTCTTTCGGCGTTTTGACACCCTGACAATGTGTTTGTCGATCAGTTCATCAGATCGCTGAAGCCTCTGGGTTGTCCCTCATGCACCAAGAGGAAGATCTGTTGAAGTGTAAGTCAGACGGGCCTGCTGGGCCCATTATCGTCCACTACTGATGGATACATTGAAGGGCTCACTGGATAGATGCGGGTTTATTAAAAGCTCTGCCCACAGCGATGGCTGCTGTTATTTATGCATGTTTGTGTCCATTAGGCTTCTACCTCCACATTTCCTCACTCAGGGCATCTGTCCATCCATTTTCCCACATGAAGGGACTGGAGCCCTTCCCTGCACTTTGTGCTGCACTGGCATTATTGTAATCTCCATCCCAAAAACACACTGCTTTACATGAACCCTGGCATCTTTTTACATTAGTGCGGCTCGCTCATCCAAGATTTATGACCAACAGTTTTCCCCATCCATCCCTCAATCTAATGGTATAAAAGAGACAATGTTTTAAACATTAAAATGAAAACCATTTACAACTATGATCAAAAGAGAACACTTGGGCATTAAAGTTTAAAAGGCAAGGATAAGTACAGCCTTGTGGATGGACAGATGAGGTGGAAAGAGATACAAAAAAGTGAAGTACAGTGCACTCATATGCACAGGAAAGAGGCATAAAGTGCTTTTGCGCTGCACTGCAAAACATTGACCTGTAATTAATATGGTTGTTCCTCTGGGCAAGTCGAGGATAGCGGCTTTTTGGGAAACAAACCCCTAAAGGATTCTTACCTGGTCAGAAGCTTTGTACATCTTCTTTATTAAAGAAAAACAAAAACTGGTCCATGTCATACAATGGATACTGTATAACAAACCCGATCGATTATTTTTGTTATTACTACTGTATTGATGTCTGATGATGTCTATATTCTATAAATCATTACGTATTAAACAGAAATTGGATTAGAAATGTTAGTGTCTTTTTAGAATATCCATGAGCTTCCTAGAGTACCTGAATAACGTGTTACAATATTCCTGGGAAGCTGACCCTGTTTTGTCACAGGAGGCAGTTTTTTTATCAGTTATTTTTTGTACTGTGCCCTCTTTCTTACCTTGCAGGTTCTGGAGGGGGAGCGACATGATGCCCCCCGCGGCAGCAGCAGCCACCAGGCTCTGGATGTTTGCAGTGGGCAGTGAGAGGACCAGGCCCTGCTGCCCGCCCAGGTGTCCGCCTGCGTTGAAGGGGATGAGGATGGGCTGGTTCATGCCTGACGCCGCCCCCGACATCACACCACCTACTGCGTTGGCCAGCTGCTGGGCCACCAGAAGAGACTGCAGCAGACACACACAAAAATATAATCAGTGATGTTAATAAAGGCCTGGGAAGAAGTCTTGGTCTATGTTATCTTTTTTTGTAGTTGTGTTTAATGCAATATCGAAAATAAACTTAACACTGCTTCTAATGTAGTTACTTTTGATGATTTGATCAATCGTTCTTATCTGTCCTATACTTTCTACACGTACCAAATCTGCCCTATTTTAAAAGAGTAAAATGAGTTTTTCAAGTTCAAATATACAAAATGTATGAAGATATGGTAAAAACCATTACCATAACAATAATAAAATAATAATTGCATTTATCACAATATGGAAAACACATTAAACATCACATAAATAATCTGAATGTTGAGGACAGAGAAATGTGTTCCACAGACCAAACTCTGTATTGTAAATAAATATATAATATAAATATTGTAGAACAATAGGATACGATTTCTCTATAGTAGATACATTTCACGCTGAATTATCATACACTATCACCTGTGTGTCTTGCACACAAAGACATTAATACACTATTTCATATCCTAAATGTGATGACTAACAGATAGGTAAAGCAGTGAGTCAGATTTCCACAAAGTGGCTGTATCAATAATCTATGTTTTGATGAGTGCAGTTGTTTTGCAGATTCATTCTGAGTCACACACATACAGTCAAAACACACTGTAATTCGTACTGACACGGATCAAATACAATGTTTGTGAACATTTGGGGGATGAGGAGTGATATATGTTTAAGCCCATTGAACAACTCCCTCGAACAGCAGAAATATGACTGAAATACACACAGCTTTTACTCAAAAGAAAGTAGCAGTACTTCAACCTTTTGACGAGGTCTCTTTGTGTATCCATTCATTTCTATTAGTTTAAGTTGAATCTGTGCAGTCATACCCATAGAGGAAAAGATATGTTATCTGAAGTATC
This sequence comes from Hyperoplus immaculatus, assembly GCA_949357725.1. Lineage (NCBI taxonomy): Eukaryota > Metazoa > Chordata > Actinopteri > Uranoscopiformes > Ammodytidae > Hyperoplus > Hyperoplus immaculatus. The sequence continues at coordinate 6,391,574 of OX442369.1, forward strand.
GCTCTGAGATATTTTGCACAGTTGAAGATCCCTTCAAATGTATTTTCCGAGGAAGTGGGTTTAGAAATACACCAACAGATTTTTCATCCAGAGCTTTTAGCCACAAGTGGGAAGGTTTTTGTACCGTGGCTGAAATCTACACAAATACACAGGGAATGACATCTTAAATTTCATTCTTTCTGATGAAAACATTTTCAAATTATGTCAGCATTTGAGCTTGTCAAAGTGAATTTACAAAGGAGGGCATGAGACACGGGATGCAGGAGAGGCTGCAAAATCCAACACATTTACAGTTTAAACATAGAATTGAATTGTTTGAATAAAATAATAAAAGCACATTGTCAGCTTGTGTTGTGTCCACAGCAAGGCATCCCTTAGACAATGCTAGGTAAGCCTGGCTGCACCTGTTTTGACTCCTGCACCATAACTTACATTCACAAGCCTTTAACTCCAATTGTCAGCTATCTGCTTGTGTTTTGCATGGCGTGTCTGCAGCTTTTTCAAGGTGCACAATGGGCCGACTGGTGCGAAGACCCCACTGTATTCACAAGCCTGGTGCTCTTAGGTGACAGGCCTGTCAATGTGATAACCCTGCATGGTGCACAAAGCCTGCACCGACTCCGACATACATGCGATCGCAATTTAAGAAGGTACAAGGTCATGTGGGTTTAAAGCTACCAAGCACAGGGAGATCTTTGGGCGAAATATCTGCAGAGACAAACAATTCCAATACTTGTTTGTGCTTCTAAAGCTGTTAATAAAATAAAAAAGCACACAGAGAGGTGAATGTTGTTGGCAGGAGTAATCACAAGCATGGTATAGGATTCCTCTTTTTCAACATTTGCTTTGATATCCAACAACCGCTCATAACAAATGACAATATCTGACGCTTCTGAGAGCATTCAAAATGACATTTGCCATTAACTTTAAAAAAATGAATTAATAATCCGGGAGCTCAAAGAAAGAATCCTCAAAGAACAATAACAAAGGCAACCCCGTTGGTTAGCGGCGAGTGACATATGTTTAATCTTGCGTTTTAAACTAAATGTAATCTTGAATCGAAGCAGCGTATAATCAAAGACACTCTTTGAACATTTTATCTCTGAGTCAAACAAAATGAGATTGCCAGGCTTGACAGCGCAGACAGTTCCCTCACATAGAAGGGAATAACATTAAAAGACAATTCTGCAATTATCAGATGTAGCCCCTGATTTATTTATCATTACAGGCAGCTTTGGAGAAACAGGCAGCTGTTAGGCACACAGGCAAGAGAGAAAGCTTGTGGAGACGTTTTTTTTGCAAGAGTTCTGAGGCTTTAGGCTGTTTGTTGTGCCACTTTAGGACTGATTACGATCTTCACCCGAGGTGAGAATGACGCATATGCACACGTCAAAATCAGAGATAAGAATATATTTAGCGTGAATGTAATGAGCTCAACTCTGGAGCCATGCACGTTTTTACAATGAGATTCCCCAGTTCATCTAGATTCATGAGCAGTTCACCTTACGCTGTTTTGCCTGGTACAGTAGTCCCCACTCCTCCTCTCCATAGGTGCTGTTAGAAAGCTGCTGTACTATGCTTGGCAGCGCTGACAGCTGCATGTTGAGAAGCGGTCTCCTAGGGGCCACATAGACGGGCAGACTGGGTGTGTGTGTTGGGCTCTGGATGGTGGAAGCAGCCCCACTCAGGACTGGATGGTACCCAGCCTCTCTGCCCATCAGGGGAGAATAGGCCCTTTTCTATCTGCCTGGCAGCTCTGGCACTGAGAAATTGCCCATAATCACCCAGATAGCAGACTTTTGTCATCCTAACTGCGAGTGGGAAGCAGAAGGAAGGTGGATTCATGTTGGGTAAACTACCATCGGATAATGGTTGTTCGAACAATATCCGGCTCGGGAGCGAGAATCTATCAAAACATATTGATCCTGGAACAAGAGAATTGGGTATGGCATGCGGAGCGCCTTTGTTTCTGAAAAGTGTTAGCTTCACAGAGACTGTACTGACAGCATTAATATATTAGATGGTGACTGTTGAGAGCCGCCTGCTGAGGCTCACACTCTAACTGCTGCCTGTCCTGAGATGCTTTCCCCTTTTGTGTTTATTTCTTATCTATTGCCCAAACGGTGGCTCTGACCAGCCAGGATATCTGTAATAGGAAAAGGACTTTTAATTAAGCTCATTCTTTATCTGCACTTGCAGCTGATTGACTCTTTCACTGGGGATTTCTCACCCAACAAACCTGGCCAACAAATGGCTCTCTTCCTCCTGCTTTTTCTCTTTTGTTTATCCTGATGAGGATTGACTGTCATTGAGTAACAGTGAGTGCAGGGAGAATGGCCTTATTAAAGGGGGTGGAGGAAACCTGATTCTTTCTATGTGTGTGTATGTGTGTGTGCGTGTGTGTGTGTGTGTGTGTGTGTGTGTGTGTGTGTGTGTGTGTGTGTGTGCACGTGTGTGAGCGTGTGTGAGGAGAGTGTTGAGGGGTGACATTGAGCAACACTAATGAGATAGATGTTCATTAAACATCGCCGAGCCACCAGGCCAATAAATCCAATCAGATAGGACAATGCCTGATTGAGCTATTAACAGGGCTGCGGGCTGGGGCTCTTTGCTCCCCTGCTTGTTTTGACAAGGCCTGTATTGGCTGATGAGTGCCACAACTCAATTACATTTAAAGATGATGTGTGATGACAAAATAATCACATTTGTCTTAAATTTATTCAAGGTGTAGCATTCAGTGAGGGTGCTTTATTTTTATTATTTTTTTATCCACTCAACACATGCACTATAAGAATATGAATGTGAAAAGACCAAGTCCGTAATTTTATTTCACTGAAACCGTCAAGCAAACAGCTTAAACTTACACTGTGCACATGTGGTCACAGCGTGAAAAAAGAGCAGCATGGATGGTGGAGGCAGAAAAATAACAGGGCCCACGTCAAACACGATGAGTAGACCGGGGACAATGTCAGAGCACTCATCATCAAACAGAAGGATGCTTAAGCCAACCAAGATAACTCCATGGACTTCTCTCGCTTTGTCCAATCATTTATAATCATTACAGTATCATTGTGTTTTTAATATGCCAGATTCAAACCAAACAGTGTAAATTTTTCAGAGCCCAGAATAGAAACTCGTTAGGTGCAGAATTCATTTTTCGTAGTGTACATTCCAATCAAAACAGTCAGATATGAAGAAATTATGACTTTTCACTCAAGTAGACATTTTGACCTACTTATGAAAAAATTCCCTTGACCGTATGTAATTGACCTTAATTGTTGTCCCCTTACTTATTGACTCTATTGATGTTTGTGCATGCTTGATCAGACCTTCATGCACTTGTTTGGTTCATGTTTACGCCCGAACAGACTTTAGGACCTGACAACTTATTTTCTCAAAAAGATTCCTACTATGACTTATCGGATTCTACACACTATAAACACACTATTTTCTGCAAAAGTTAGAGCAATTTTGGTTATTATTTCACATTTGGCAGTTTTCCTTTTTTCCCTCTGTGCTCTCCTTGCAGGATTTTTCAATAGTTCAAATCTGATGACAGTTTGTTTACCTTCACTCAAATCTGATCAAACATGATCAAACATCAATGCTGTCTTGAGGAAGGTTTTGAGTTATTAACTACATATAATAAATATTAAAAATAGTAATAATGAAATTATAAAATAGTATTAACAAATCAGTAATTCAGTTTATTCACGAATATTGAATGTAATGTTTTAGAAAACAACAAACTATAAGCGCAAATCAGGAGATAATTAATTGACTGTTTTTGTATGTGTATAGCTACTGCAACTTTTTTTTTGTGCAGGGACTTTTTCCTTCATAATGGTAGGGGAGAACGGGGTAAGTAGGCACACTTTTTACTCTAGTGAGAATTGCTCATCACCTAAACATCTTTCAATAGTCCATTCCTACATTACATTGAAGCTTAAGGTGTTGGCTTGAAATGTGAACCCCTCACTTTTTCTATCTTATTGTAATAAAGAAGAAATTAATCATCAAAGACACCCTTACACATTGTGACAACCAACCCCATCAAGGGGTCGGTTGTCATACACTATGGGGTTGTTTGTCACAATGTTATCTTAATGGGAATAATCTTGAAAAGAAGGAAAGAAAGTAGAACTAAATTTGAAAATGCAATTGCATTGTCAAGTTGACAAATAGGCCTATATAACTTACTGTAGCCTTGGCAGCTGGTCTAGTTTGGAATGCACTGGGTTGTTTTGATTTTGTTGCCCTTTTTTCCTTTGCATGTTAGCTGCCTTTTCCTGCTCTATTCTTTCCTTCTCTGGGGTGTCCGTGAGGATACAGCTTGACAATTTCTTTCATTATTGGGTTTCTTTTCTGGCTGTAGCCTTTGGATAACATGTGACAACCAACCCCCCCAAAAATGTGACGACCAACCCCAGCTTGAATGTTTTGCTAGCATCAAGGCCAACAACCATCTGACAACTAATTAGCTTGCTAACCACAATCTAAACTATAGTTTACCCTTCACACTTTTTATGGGTAACAAGTGTTTTGTTATAAACCCATTCTGTAAAAGCCTAGAAGAAAAATACTGATGAGCTAAATATTTTCAATTTGACATGAAAAACACAAACAGTCCTCTCACCTCAAATTCAGCAGTCTAACTCCAAGGAAGACTATGTAGGTGACCTCTGATCCCAATTCTGGATATTTACATACCAAAATGTCACAGACAGCGCCTTCTGGTTCCGAGATATAACGATTGTGACAACCAACCCGTGTGACAAATTACCCCGTTCTCCCCTACAGTTTATCTTTGTTACACACACCTGAAAGTACAGTTTGAAAAGACTGGGTTCAGGAGCACAAACCCTTTTGCGTTTGTTTGTCTAACATCTTAATATGAGACCAGACCAGACAAGCTTGACGAGAAAAAGGAAAAACTCCACTTTTTAACGTTTGGGTTTGTTTCAGATCCCCTCACTCACCTGTGGACCCATTGGGTATCCTGGGTGGGACAGGCCCAGTTGACTCTGCTCAGAGGGACTGCTGCTGGCGTCAGACTGGACTGAACCGTCACGGGCTCCTGGGAGAGCAACAGGCAGAAGTCCATAATATAGAAAGAAAGGGAGACAACAAAGAGCCCACCTTAGATCAACACAGATAATATAAGTAGATAAACACAAAACACAGCGCAGATTGTGATATTACAACGCATGGTGTTGTACATCGGTGCAGAGGAGGGCAGTCGGGAAAAGAGGGGAATTTGTATTTAAGTGCTTTATCAATATCCGCTGTAGCACTGAATAAATTACCAACCAGCAGAGAGAGGCTCGTTGATGGGGGATGATGCATGCTAGCGGGTCCCCGATGGCCTAGAGTACCGCTGAGAGATAGAGCTCCACCACAAACGCCCAGGCCATATTATTCAGCCATTTACATCACTGAGTATCACTCATCTAAACCCACTACCCCCCTCCGCTCTGAGCCCGCAGCTACGACACACAATTAGACCTGTTTGCTATGAGGGCAGAGTGGAGCGGAGCAGACATGATAATAAGCCTGCTGATGGCTGCAGGGTAAAATAAAGGATCGGACGAAGGGATATCATAGCAATCCCTATCTCACAGGATCTCTCAGCAGTGCACCCAGTGTGGAGTGGACTGCGCTAAAAGGTTCAAAAGGGCTGCTTTGACCCTGACTCTTTGACCTCAATGATATCGTGATCACATGATGATGCCTTCCTGTTGACACAAGGGCTTTTGGAGTGCAAATACGAGTACATTTCACAAAGAGAACCTTCAGAAACATTTAATCTAGATGTCTCTCACCAAGCTACAGTGCTGCCAGATTACATAGAATTTAATGTGAAGGGCACTTAAATCTAACTAAAGCAAGAACGTACAAAAAGTCGGCAAACATCTTACACGGGTGAAATAAGCAACATTAAGACTGATTTTCTGACAATGAAGAGTGATATTGGGATATTGTGCTTTTTATAATTGTTTACATTCTTAAAACAATATAAGACGAATTGACAAGTTGTAAACAAGGTGCAAAGCAACCTCACATTGATTTTCTTTAAAGAAAAAGATTGAAAGATGTTGGTTCAGCGGATGAATGTCTTTTGAATAAGCTCGTGTAGAGCTGCAGAAACCAAATGTAGTAAAACTATATGCCATTATAAACAAGTGCCCCTGCTCGCTCTCTGACAGGCTGTCAATAGAGTGGGTAACATCTACTCACTGATTCATGTCGCCCAGCTGTGCCAAAGACAACGTCAGGCCTATTATGGATTCCATGACTTGTTTAACAACTTTACCCTGGGCTTGTATAGCTGTCTTTGTCCAACCTTCAAGCAGTCATTTGAGGTATTTAAGAGTTTTCTTTGAACAAATATCAAGTCTTTTTTTTAACTGTACAACACTTAGGAGACAAAGTGTCACCAGTACTGTGACATAATCTTCCTTTTTTGTGCTTTGGTTGAATTTTGAGTATTAATTGAATCACCATATTCATACTGTTAAACGTATTCATTCACAAGGATGCTCCACATTTGAGTGGGATTTACCTGATTCATACTTTGTAAGATTGTTTTTTTCTAAACTTAAACTCTGTTGTTTCTTAGTTAGCCATTAGGGAATCAGATTTTTCCCCACTAGGGGCTTTAAAAATCAAATTAATTGATAAATATTTGCATGACTCTTAATATCCCACAGATTGGTGACATGTGTCTTAATCATCAAAATAAATTATAGTGTAAATATTAAATGTAGTGTAGTACTCCCCAACATGCAGCAAATTAACCTATTTTGTTATATTTCTTATAAATGGACATTATTAAACTCTACTTTTTGATTGACATTTGAAGTTTAAAGACTATATTTTAGTACAGATGAGAACCTGGAACTACTGCTGTTTATAGTTGCTGAATCAATTCACATGCACAATAAAACTGTATTTCCATAATTTTATTTTAACACTAACATAATCATTTTACAAAAAGGTTATACACAATTTTTAATTAAATACGCATGAGACTCAATGCTCACAAAAGTGAATAAAGAAGTTTCCTTCAACTAACAGCTCCAACCATGTCAAGCTAACCATGTGGAAATGTGTGTGAGGGCCACACAACCTTGTTAAAACGCACATGTTGGCAATGAATTAAGAAATAAATGTGATCAAACTTCCACTGTAAGATCGATTTTCTTAAATGGAATATTGCAGCTTTTAAATGAAGGACGAGGCAAAGACATACTAAGTCTTTAGACTCAAAGATGAATAAGCCTTTTCTTGTTATACAAACAGCACATGCAGTGGTCTCTAGTCCTTTTATAAAAGCTTTCTACAGAACAGTCTATTGAATAGACTTGCCAGCAAAATCTCATTGCCTGTCAAGTATATTTATGCATTACATTTTAAACTCCCCTCCGCCAAATAAAATCATTTCATCTTTACATAAAATCCAAATAATTGGTGAATGGCATGACCTCAAAAACCTCAAGCATTTGATGGTTGATGTGAAAGCCCAGGGGGAAGCCTGCTTTTAGCTGGTTTCTACCTCTGGCTGACTGGCCCTGCTTCTCGTCCACATCCTCTCGCTTATCAACCTCGCAATGCAGTGGAGATTTTGACAAGCCAGTCTCTTTTCACCAATTATTTCACCCATTATGGATCACGTTGTGCAGAGCCCCGCCCCGTGCAGTCAGTTTGTGGAATTAAGATCAATGTGAACATACAGGAAAATACTTTCTGGCCGACATTATTACAATATCCTCTGAATAATGTCACATTTATTCTGGATATATGAGGCCACTATATGTCACAAAAGGTTTTGTCTCTAAGCAGTTAATATTACTTGCTAGTGATATTATCGAATTAACTTTACCCTACACTTGATTTTCATTTACAGTAACTCAAACTTTACAAACATCTCAAAGGCAATTCTCTAAATGCAGCCGCCATGCTGTATTAACAATAATGGACTCAGCAGTGCTAATGAGCAACCTTTTAAGCCAGTGAATTATCTAGTTATCATAATAAAAAGACAATTAGCTTCAATGAAGGATTGAGACTCTATAACATCAATAGGCTCAACAGCTTTGCTCACGACTGAAGTTAAGATATTGGTTCTGAATAATGTGTATTCTATCTCATAAAGCAGTGTAGGAGACTTTGTGGATAACGATTCCTTCATTGCATCATTTCACAATAACTGAGATCGTGTTTACCACAAGGGAAGAAAATCGATAATAAATAAATACACATGCACATCTTCCTCCAATGGATTTTGAGTAATTTCTTTAACTAAATTAAATATCAGAGAGGAGACATATTTAGGGAGACAATCTTCAATGTTTTTTATTACTAGAATCTTTGCACATGTTTTACTTTTATTAAAAAAAAAGTATTCAACCGATGTTCGTGAGAATGAAATGTTTTTCCAGAAGATTAATATTGTATAAAGGGAAAACAGAGAAACTTAACAAAAAAGAAGAAGAGTCCTTTGATGCAATATAATGTGTCGGTTACACAATAGACAGAAGTGGAATGAATGGATGTATTGATGTGAGTAGAGATGAAGGAACAGGCCAAACGGATGAAAGAACAGGCGATACACCTACAACATAGACTTACTTATCTAGGATGATTGGCTTCATCTTTATTTTATTTTATTTCCTCACAGTTTAATTGCTGTTGTAACAATTCAAGTGCCTTTAAATCTTTATTCTGAATAACAAAAACACTTTTTAGCCATTAAATGTACGTATGTCTTCCATGGCCTTCACTGAAAGTAAGATGGTGAATTAAATTATATTAAATCAGATGCAATAATTCCACACTTGAACTGACAGTGACATGATATCTTAAGTGAGGAGACTGTGAAATAATTATATTTATTACAGGGCACAGAGTGCCTTGTGACTTATGTCTTGAAAATATTGCCAATATCCACCACTATATAAATTCTCTTTCATTGATCACTATAGTGGCCCCTGGAGAGCGACTTTCAATGCCACACAAGGCAAAAGGGCGCACTGAGCCGTGTTCTCTGGGTGGTAGTGGTGGTGGTGGGGAGGGGGGGGGGGCAAAGAGCTATATTTATTTGACTTTATTCGGCCTGTCTGAATGTAGGGTGCCCCAAGGACTACACCACAAAACAATTAGCCTGGATTTCATAAAGCAATCAGCACGCCACCTTGTCTAATGCAACCACTTCGTACATTGACAGTCTGAATAAAATGGGTGTTATTGAAAGCTTTGTGTTCATGTTAGCTTTTGCCTCGATGCATTCAGGAATCAATTTTTGTCCATAAAAGAAACTTTAACACTTAAGCTATTTTAGTGGAAATGCATTATATAAGTTGTCAAACGTACTAGAGAGGCCTGGTAACGATTCAGGCTATTCAGAATGAAAAGCCAACCCCCATTTTTATAATGGTCCTTTTGAAAATGTCTGGCTGAGTGCATGTGTTTGCTATTAAGAAGATGTCAATAATTTTGCCTTGAAATCCAATCCATGGAAAATTTCACATGTGAACATATTTAAAAAGATTGCAAATTATTAGTAAATTACATAACATTATCTAAAAGACATTCAATTACTGAAGTTTGGGTTATTATAGCACAGTAATATCATTTTGTGTTATGCTGTTGATTGAGAACATTCGTTGGACAGCGATCTGTAAGCTGTTCAAGCGTAAGGGATGGACCCAGATAAACGACTAGCCACATCATACACAAAGTTAAATTCCATCAATACACAGCAAATTGTCCTAGATTGTTTGCCCATTGATTTTGTTAATGCCGCCTGGAATGTTGATATGGCATTGCAGAGAGAACGAAATGTAGAGTGACAGATCACGTAGCTTTCATTATTTCTATCTGAAGCTGCCTGGAATAAAAGTCTATAAAGTCATGTTTCATACATGACATTGTGTTGTAAAGAGTAGCAACGCCTATAATGTGCAGTGTGGGGCTTTATAGTGATTTACTTAAAGGTAACTTAAGGTGTGTCAGAGAAGTAAACATTTTCTAAATATATTCTTCTCATAACTAAATACACAAACTTTACTCACAGGAAAATTGGATCCATTTAACACTGTTTGAGGATAGAAAGCTACCTTAAAGTAGCAGTTTCACTGTTATTAGCAGCAGGGCCAACAGTTTTGTTTACATATTCTAGTTTTACGTTTGGTTCCAGATTCCTCAAAATAATTAGTTTTTATGATGATATAATTATTCAATACTAAGAATTACATGTAGAGTTAATATGTTTTATTAAATGTAAACAAATCTCCCTCCCCTGAAACTGCAAAGTGCACCTTTAACTTCTTGTGGAATGCAAAAGCGCTTAAATCACTACTGATTTAGCTCAGTGTTTCATTACTCCCACCAAAGCCCTCAACAATAACACGGGGCATAATCTTCTGCCAATAACTCCAGGTGCTCTTAGTCAGATGGCTCCCTCTGGGCCGGCAGGAAAGTAATACTGTGATCAGAGAAGCAGCTAGAGATAGCTCAATAGTGTTTCTGGGGATAGAGAATCACCGGAGACTGACTTTTGAGTGGCTGCCTGTAACACTATTAGCCACATTATGGCTACTGCTGCTGCTAGAAGAGCTGTCATTTCCTTAATTAAGAGCCCAGCGCAGGGCAAGAGGGAGAAGAGGCCACGGCAATCTCTCCAGGCCCTCGAGCATTGAGGCCTGATTCCTCATCACGCAAGGGCGTAGACCTTACAGGGGTTGGGGGGGGGGGGGGGAATCTATCTCATTCTTTATTCTGGCACAAAGTGGAATTATGGAGTTAAGGAATTACATAGGAGGTGATGCCCAACAAAAAGGATTTCACACCTCGGCAGTTCTGTGACAATTTTTTTAAGGTGATTTTTAAGCTACAAGCAGAGGAGGGAAGACACAGAGGACAGAAAACGAAGAAGAAGGGCAGAAGAAATGGATGCAATGGTGTAATAGATGTCTCCAATGGCTGGAGGTAATATGTGTAAACAACAGAAAATAGTGCACTTGAGTTTGTAGAAGTAAGTCCCCAGTTTCTGATGAATGGGTGGAGAATCTGCATGCAAACGATGCTTACAGCAGTAAGGACCCGGTGCTTTCGACACTTATGCTCTCACTCGTGGCCTCAGGTCTTCAACGAAAGGGTCTCTGACATGAGAGTGCTCTGCGCAAGCTCTTACCTGTCTCTCCCCTGATGCTGGAGTGGAGATGGAAGCAGCACAAGCACAAGAGGGACCAGAGGGAGGTAAATTGGTGAGAAGAGGCAATGCCCATTTCAAAGGTCAAGAAGGAGAGATGGTGTGATGGAGAGAGGAATATGGAGGTGGTGGAGGAGGGAGGGGAGAAGAGGGCTTTTGTGTTGCAGACTCACAGGGGACTTTGGGACACTTTGCACATGAGCACATCTGTTTTGGTGCGTCCTCCTCATTCCCAAAGCAATGTCAACCTGATTAGCTCAGGGTTGAAAGAGGCAAATAACAATCCAAATGATTCTTTATCCTCTTATAGTGGGACGCTGAGATGAAGACTAGCTTTAGAGAGCTGTAAGCCTTTTAGGAGATGCCTGCTTCCCCATTGCGCCTCCTCCTCCTAAATTACCTAAATGATATTTGCTGTAAATAGGATTCTGCTGTTGGTGGCCTGCAGCCCTGTGCTGAATTAAGGCCTTCCTCTCACTCCCTGTTACAAATCGTTGTACTGTCCAGTGTGTATAAAGCCAAGGATATTATGACAAGATTTGAAATGATTATCAATCAGTTGGTTGATGAACAAATATGAAAAACTGTTGCTGAAGTACATTTTTGGCAAAAAAAGAGAAAGAAATGAAGGGTTCTAGCTGGACAAACAAGGAGACCTGAAGACATTGCCTGGGGTTTTGGAAATAGTGACGTCCATTCTTCAATATCTTCTGTTTTTGGTTTACACAAAACATGACCAACTGATCGAGGAAATAATTAAATTTTAAACCTCCACTTGCAAGTGAAAATTACTTGATTACTTAAAAATACTAAAGAATTTTTCAAAAGACGTGCTGAATCCATGGCTAAAATACTTGATATCATTGCAAATCAAATACATTTTTCGTTTGTATTTTGAAAAGAAAGGATTATCATATTGAGCTTTGTGAAATGTTCAAATTGACAATTTCTTAATCTTTATTGATAGTAAAAATATTTTAAGTGACAGATGTCCTTCAAACCAGTTTCCAAAAACTGTAATCATGTTAAAACAAGCTTCTTAAAAGATTTATGTCTCTCCATCCATGCATTGCATCTGGTCAACTGCAGGACATTTAGAGATAGCCAGTGGGGGTGTGAGGGCAGTCCAGTCCAAGGTGTGTGTTTGTATGTGTGCGTGTGGGGGACTAGACACCAACATGTCATGCCTGACACGTCAGCCTTGGCCCCCCCAGGCTATCCGGCACTAATGCTGCCTATGTCCCACTTTCTTCCCCTTGCCCCTCAAAGCCTGCTGTTCTCCCCCCTCCTCACCCGCTCCTTCTGTCATAGAGGTATAATAACAATGGATCACACCAGCACATGCCGCAGCACAGGCTCAATCACTATAGGATAACATCAGGTGATACAAGCTGCACAAGAGAATATCTCACCTGAGCTAAACATGGCCTATCTAAGAAATGAGTTCATCTGAAAAAGTACTGTATTAGTTGTTACTGTATTCCCCTGTCACAGGTATATTTACAGAACTGAGTGGGTAAAGGTGGGAACAAGCAAATAATCATGTAGCTAAAAGACACCCAGCCAAGCCCAGCCCCCCCCCCCCCCCCCCCCCCCCCCGGCCAACACATTATTCTTGTGGAGCAGACAAATAGTGGAAGGAGGGACATCAGGAAATAGTATTGCTTTGAAGCACATAACTCTATTCTGGAGAAAAGAATCATCACAGTGTTATTCCACATCCTCAGATATAAAGGGAAAAAAACATAATAACTTCTCGATAGCCTGGATCTCCACTGCCCTATCCTAGCCCCCCCCCCCCCCCTCTACCCACCCACCCACACCCCAGCCTCATCCACCGTACACCCACTTCTCCTGCCTCAATCTTTGGTTTCAAAGGAAGCGAATCAGCCAGAAGGACAGAAGGTTATGCATTAGTACTGGTCATTGCTCAAAGAGCGAGCGTTATAAATAATAAAGGCTTGTGAAGGACACAAGGGCTGTGGGATGCATCTCTGGTTCACGCCACACAAGTCAAAGACAAGACTGTAATTTCTATTCCGAAAATGTGACCCTTGCAGCTTCAATTACATCTCAACAACACCGACCGTGTCCGTGCCAGGAGATGTGATGCCTCTTTGTTAGCTCTACATGAAAGGCTTATTGATATTGGTTATGGAGCATATGCTACACAACATCTAGGTTTTTTTGAAAATGATTTCCCAACTTAAAGTGTATGACTAAAATAAACGCATACTGAAATTCAATTTATTTTCTCCCGGAGCTAGCCACCTACAGAACTTGTAATGCGTTGTTCCTGAAAATACTTTCTAGACAAGGCAAAATTCTTCTTCTTCACTTTAAGAGCACAAACAATGGAGATAATTATATTGTCAGTTTTTCTATATGTTGTTCAAAGTCATTTCTGCATAACCAAGCATCTGTGAAACCTGATGACCTTTGCTGCTGTTACATCAAAAGCAAGAAGCCTGCGTTGTGCGCATCCTCCTTGTCCTCTGTGCCACGAACTGATTCAGTAGCTGTAGCCACGGGCACTGCGGGCACATTAGCAAATGTATTACACCTGCTTTATAGGCATGCATTAAGCTTGTTTTCAAGTTTGCGCAGACAGCTGAAATCCCCATAATGAGATCCGCCTCCTGGGGAGAGACTTGTTCTCCTTCGGTCTCCTTTATCCACTCTTATTTACTCAGCGTGGCCCATTCAGCACTGGGTTTGCGCCACTTTATTACTTAACCTCACCACACAACATTACGAGGCTCTTTGCATCAGCAAGCAGCCTATCCCACCATGCCTTCTGCTCGCTAAGCTGATTACACAAAAATAATAAGAACTTGTGCCTCCAGCAGAGTGTGTGTATATGCGTGCGACACCGTGTCTATGTGTGTATGAATTCCCCAAAGCAAAAGGGAATTTTGCACAAAGGAATCATTTTGTCCTGTACCAAAACTATTTATTAATACTATAAGTATGCACTACATGTTAATATACCAAAAAATTAAAGAGAAATTAAATGTTGGTCTAAAGATTTATTACTTTTATTATGTGTTTTCAGTATTCTTCAAGCTGTTTCACCACTTCCCAATATTTGTTAATATACTTTCCAGCTTTGAATAGCATTATTATAATGCATTATAAAACAAGTGTGTTCTTTAATGTATGCAAATTTAAATGTGAGACTTTAAGTAGGCTTAATTTGGTCCCTTACATGGTAAAAATAGTTTAAAGCTACATTAAAGTGCTTCAAAAGTATAAATAAAGGCACTCCTTTGTGAGTGACCAGTAGTCCATGAACAGTCCAAAATAAATGATTGTCACTAGTCCAGCGAATGAATATCTGATTGTAAGTGAAGCCTAATCAGCCTGATAATACATAAAAACAAGGTGCAGTATTACAGCAGATTTGACTTTCAGTGCGGACGTTTTTGTTCCGAGTGACCTCCAATACCAGAAATCAATGAAAGCTTAATTTAGGGGAGCGGGTCTCTAGGTGACCTTTGTGAAAATGTTCCACCATTTTGGCAGAATCCGTATAAGTGCAGACCATTTCATGTAGACAGTAAGTGTATGAAATGAGTGCTCCTGTCGTTCCAGCCTGGCTCTCTTTGACAGCATGATGATAGAAGCGTCACATCCTTGGGAGAGTAAATGCAAACTGACAAGAGATGAGCCTTTGGTTGCTGAATATAATACGGAATTGTGCTCTGAGTGTCTTATTATCTTGTCTGTTGATGTCTGAAAGGGGGAGATTTGCTTGAGAAGAGAAGACAGAAACTGTACGCATCCAACACCATCTCGTCCTTTGAAAAAAAATTGCTTGCCCTACTAACCACAGCTTTTCCACCTAATGTCCACTTCTACTTGGAATAAATACAAGGCGTCAGGATGTTTGTGGTGCCTCGTAGCCCCTGTTAGCTGAAGTGGAAGACTATTTGCACAGGCAAGCTTTTAGGAGGAGAACGACCCTTTCACCACTGCAGTGGGCATGTGGTGGGTGTAGATGGTGGACAATTTACTGTAGACAAACATGACTGCTACTGTCATTGTCTCCCACTTACTTCTCCTTCTCATCTCAAACTAAAGTCATATATCAACTCTGTGGGGAAGAAAAGTTGTAGAAGGCTCTCTAAGTATGAAAACATATTTATGGCACATACAAGGCAGGAAAAGACTCACGGCGATATCATCAAATTGATAGTGTGAAAGCAGAAATCAGAAAGCAATGATGATTCTTAACAGTTCAGTATCGTTAGCCCAAAAATGTGTACTTGGATGTGCACTGCCTGAAAATACAGGAAGGTTCAGGATTGCATATCATTCACACCTTTTGTACAGATCGTCTGGGAGTTTAGAACTAATAAGCTGCAGGTTGTCCTCTTTACAGCCTATCCTCACAACTGTTTAAATAATGCACACTTTCAGCTAGCTGTGTTATAAATACACTGTGTGTGTGCATGGTATGAAACAATTCTATACTTAGTAAAAATGACAGTTTTATTCTGTTGACACAATAGGAATAGGAGTAATATTTGAAATCTAGGGGAGCAAATTAAGTTTCTACAGGATTTGCCTTTCCTTGAAACTACTAGTTATGTGCTGTTATTCTGTGCATGTGAACTTACACACTACTTTGTGTGCAAATGTCAATCATGAAATTGGAGCATCTATCAGAGATTATGAAAAACAGCCTCAACAATGTTTTCATTTTTCTATACTCTGGAATTGAAGAATCAAAAATATTCTTTTTTAACCCCCGCGTCTTTACCACAATGCAAAAAAAGGGAAGAATCTTAGAATAACTCTATTTTGGATTCTGTTCCACGATCTGAGTTCAGAACCTCATAAAGAAAACAACTGAATAATGTAAGTCCTGGTTTAAACACTCAATTCAGGGTTGTTTTCATATCAGTGGCCTTCATGTTGATAATACTGTAGAATGGAGAGAATTGCAAATAACAAATTGTAACCATGAGAGTTAACTGCAGACACAAATCTGGTTTAAATAACTACCAATAACACAAAATCTACCCCCTGTACTAAACCTAAACAGCCAAACTATTGCATAAAATGTTTTTTTTGTAAATCTTTTGCTATTCAAATGGTCAAAACACCTTCAGATGCTTTACGTCTCATTATGTGGAGATTTTCATTTTGAAGTTTTAGAGAAGCTCATCTCATGGCGGTTAAAATAGATCCATCAACTGTAGTTGAAACACCAAAGTTTGCTAAATTTTCAATCAAACTTTACCAAAACACCAAACAAAACAGTGTTTGCAACAAGAAGACTACCATTCTTATCATGACTGGTTAAAACATTAGGTGACCAATCAATATTTTATTATCTGTCTGATAACATTTATGGAAATAAACAGAAAGATGCTGATTGTTTCTTGTTCAACACCCCACTCTCTCTTACACTTCCTTCTTATCTCCCCCAGCAGAGGAGTCCCTGCTTTTCTCTCTGACAGCACATGTGGGCAGCGCTTCCCAAACTAAACCTGCCCGGTGGCAAAGCCTAGGGCTCTGCCACTGGGCAGGGAGACCCACCCTCCCCCCAAAATTCACAACTTACACTGAAGCAACTGCGACCAGTGGTATAAAGGCAGCCAACACCAAACACAAAATAGACACCAAAAAATCGTATTCTAATGGTTCCAGATATTAGCAACACGTTTGAAAAGTATACTTCCTCATTGACAAAGGTACGTTACCTGTGTAAAACTAGATGGCTTCAAATATAAATAAATCGTAAAGCATTTGACAACATTTAGGTGTACGTGCACCAGAGAAAAGGAAAAGCAAGTGATGAGGATGAGAAGAGTCAGATGGAGCAGAGCAAGAGACTTGATGTTTATTAAACCAAATTGCAGCACATCACAGACAAATCTGGCAGTACTCAGTCCTTGTTTAGAAGACGCTAGCCTCGGCTTGCTATTGTAAAATAATTTAAAAGACATCTGAACTCTCACTGATTAGGTTTAAGACTAATATATGGATATCCCTTCTCCAAATTCTTATTTTATTTTCATCCAAATGTTTGGCAAGCTCAGTATATATAGGCACTATATTATACTCACTGCCACTACCAAAGAAACACGCAGGCACGTGCACACAAAAAAGACACACACACAGACCCACACAAACGCGCACAGATCCAGACTGATATTCCATTAATACTGCCATTAAAATCTTGCCCCTGAAATATTCAATGTTTACTGCAATATCATTTCATTACAGCAATAAAACAATCATACTGTATGCCATAATACCACACACATACACACTAAGGTATGCACTAACACAAATAAACAGTCAGTTTATCTTTCAGATATAGTAAAATAGACAAAATTACCAAGCACAGGAGACAAGATAGTTCATATAAATATTCTAAATGGAAACCAATTTCCTAAACCATTACAGAGGAATTTATGTCACCTGTCACTTTGCAACTAGATTAAAATTTTAATACGATAATAATAATATAATTAGAACTTGACAAAAGGGGTAACTAATGATGATATTTATAAATGGTGTCTTGTAAGAAGCTTTTTAGTGAAATTAAGCAAATGCATAAGTGTTAATAATTTGTTTAGTGAAGGTTGATAAATTATACACATCTTTCCATGAAAGGAAATATAGAATGTCTGTATCCCTCTCCATGACAACAAATATGTTAAAGTTATGTTGCAGTTGCTGGACACAGCAATTTGATGAAAATACAAATATCCAATGTTAATATTACTGTAAGATCTCTATAATGAAAGCATCTTTAAAAAACTTACAACATAATTTGAAAACTTTCAATAAAGAGTAATATATATCATTGGTTCATAACAAGGCCCAGTGATCCAATTGGTCCACATGACTGAAACGGTCATAATAAAAATATTTCACACTGATTCAGGCTAAATACCAAAACAGTTTGAAAACTCAATTAATGACATAACTGCACAATATATAAGGCATGCTGATAAAGAAATTGGTTAATTGTGTAGATAATGTGCAGCTGAAAATGCCGAACGACTAAAAATAACTGAATAAAGTGAAAATAAATATCTGTAAATCATCAGCATTAATCTAGATTCAATGTTATTATATTTTTGAATGGGTGACGATTTACATACACTGACTTAAATTTCACTAAAATATAATTTATGTGGATTATTTGCGATTAATTCTAACAATTGACACATTTAAAATGTTTTTCCATTAGAATGAAGGAAAAGTGCATACTAAATTAATACCAAACCTTCCCAGGGTTGTGAGGTAAAGTAGGGGTTAAAAGCACAATATTATGGCAGATAAAATTTGATTGTTTTAAACTATTGATTACAGTTTACATGAAGGGGAGTCATGCAAATATCCTACCATACAATATACAACAGGAATAAAGAACTACAATTATACAATTATGCTTCTGTGAAGATTTTAAGAGAGACAGTAAAATAGAATAAATACAATGGAGCTGCAATATAATGAGGCATGTTGAATTGCCCACACACTTTAAACTAACCAGACTGTCCCCTGTTGTTTTATAATAGGAGCCACAAAATGACGTAAACTACAATTTCCCCATAATGATATCCAAACTTTAAAAGAGCCAAACATTGACTTGTTCATTGCACTTAAACTAAGTTTGCTGCCTGACACAACTGACACTTGCCCCAGCACTGGATGCCCAGTGTTTTCGCCTCACTGTTGCCCAAAACAGAACAGTAGCTTTATGAAAGAGAAGAGGCACAAAGTGTAGGCTTTGAGCTGACTTACCGTACAGCTTGCTGGGAGTGCCCTCTCTGTCCGTGGCCTCGGAGGGCAGGAGCAGGGGCTCGTCGTTCAGCTCGCTGTCTGGGGTCGCCGCTTTGTCGTCCGCCCGGAGTTCTGCTGCGCTCATGTCGCTGCGCAGGGAGAGCAGCGGCTTGCTCAGCTGCCCTGTAATCATCGGGTCCTGGAGGGAGCTGCGAGCCCAGGTGGGGAACAAAAAGAACAAAACCAGCCGTGGTTTAGATGTGCTTCTTCGGCGTCTCACCCTCACCGGCTCCTTCTCTGTGTCTCCTCCAATCACTCTCTCTACCAAGCTTTTCCTTTCTATTGCTCACTCATCACTCTCCCTCTCTCTCTCCTGCTCCCTCCCTCTTTTTATCTGAGCCTGGTGCTACCCTGCTGATACTGCCGGCTGCTGCCTGGTGAAGAACTGTTACGGATCGCGTGGCTTTACCATTATACCCTGTAGTCTTAAAAACAGCGATACATCCATCTCCAAGGGCTCATTACTACCTGACATGTGCCTTGTCTTCGGCAAACACTAAGCTGACAGCAGTCTATAAAGGGCTCCATTGGGTGTGTGCTGATAAAAAAAACAAAAATAATAATATGAAACAAATATAATTCGACATCTAAAGCTTTGAGTGAAAATATAAACCAGTGATTATATCAATTTTGATATAATAGGGGACACAAAATTAGATCAAAGGTGACATCCTGCAGCAGCGAGAGGCTACCTCAACTTGAGGCCTGAATTTAACAAAAGATGAAGTCAACGATGTTCAAAAAATGTTCTCCCAATTATTTTCATTTTTTTTGTCAGCACTTAAGGACAATAATGAACAACATCAACATGACATGATAAGAGTATTATCTGTCTTAACATCTTGGCATACAATTCATAAACGGAAATCTCACAGTTATGAAAATACAAAAAGCATTTTTTAGAGAATTATGTGAATGCCGTTAGGGTTTGCAATCATCAATGCTTCCACAAGGACTTTTATTTTTTATGAAAAGGAAGACTTGAACAAAAATAACAGAATACAGTCAGTCCATATTTGTGTTACTTTTACAAAAATTAAAAGGAAAGTTTCTTAATGGCTGTTGGTAAACTGCTCTTACCTAAACAAAGCTCCAGATGAGAGGAATAAAGAAAAAAAAAGAGTTCTCAGAAAGTCCAAATGTTGAAGTCAGTCAAACAGCAGCTAACACATGCCACCACCAGCTAGTACATGCTTTCTACTGAACCAGAAACAGACTCAACCTCTGTGTATCTGAGTGGCCACCACAGGTCCAAGCCTGAGGTTGCTTCCTAAAACAGGCACTGGAGATGTCACCTCCTCCCTCGTACACACACTCCCTCCCTCTCTGTCTCTTCCCCCTTGTGTCCTCTGACTGGAGAGTTCCTTCGACAGTGTTCACCCCACCTCAGGCTCTGAGACACAGCAGGACTACAGCAACCCTCTCTTCCTTATTTATGAATCAAGTCCAACCTTAAAATATATGAGCAAAAGGACAGGCGCATATATAGGCACCGAAAGGAAAAAAGGAGGGTGAGCGTTATCTTGCCCCTGCACTCATCAATACCCTCCATCCCCCATATTTCTATCATTCTGGTCGATGAGTTCCTACCCAGAGGGGCCTTTTTAATGTGCTCATCACAGGAGTCAGCCCTCTTTGATATGACACATGATAATCTATGAAAATGTTAATCAATAGAAATAGTTTAAGCTGCAGTTAAAAACGTGAGCCGGCTGGTCAATACTCATATCCCCGGTAACAATGTCACTAGTCATCAGGGCTTCATTTGTGGAGCACTTAAATGTGGGACACTGCGCATCAATGCACCTCTCTGCCCGCCGAGGTAAACACATTTTCCCCTCTGTCTGAGCCTGGCCACACTCTGCATGCATTTGGGTCCACTCCCCCCACCTCCTCTCCTTTGAGTTGCTTAATAGGTCCACTGGAGGGCAAAATTAATACCTAATTGAATCTTGCAGTCATCAAAATAATCAATACTTTTTTATTATTTATTCTTCACAGTCTGTTGACTGTTTGAAAGCTCAGAGGGACAAGGGGAGCACACAGGCGACCCTGAAATTTTCTACCGTTTCACAATGTAATTTTCACTGGGGCATGAGAGTTTGCAAGACCTATAAAAAATGAGAGCAGCGGGTTTTTTTGTTACGAGGTGGAGGGGAAAAAAATAAAGGGAAAAATGGGAATCTTTGCCCCGGCAGCTACGATGAAAAATAAAATAAACAAACAACTGACACTTCAGAGAAGGGCAGGGTCCTTTCTGTCCATCCCTCCATCTTTTTCTCTTTCCCCTTTTCTCCTTATTTCATCATATCAGGAGTGTGGCGGTAGCTCCCTAATGCTGGCATTTCTCTTCCTGACAGACTCCAAACAAGTGCTCGGAATGAGATCACAGCTCTAATCTTCCCCTGGCCTCTGAGGCTCCAGGATAAGGGGGCAACACATCTCTCACCATCTTACGCTGCTGTTAATTACTTCATTTCAAAACAGCAAGCTTTGCCATTTGCAATCATGCCACCAAATTGGGTGTGTTTATTCATTTACGCTCAGGGAGTAATGTAATTACATATAATGGGATAACTGTAATTGTATTGTAAAGAGTCGTAATAAAAAGGGATATTTACGAAATTATCATACGAAATTACATTACTGAATCTCAGCAATGGATGTTTGACAGATTAGCCTCATTTTTTAACCTCTGGTTGAAGCAGGGATGTGTGTGTGTGTGTGTGTGTGTGTGTGTGTGTGTGTGTGTGTGTGTGTGTGTGTGTGTGTGTGAGCAGACATGAGGGAGTAGGTTTGTCTGGTTCCTTCTCTGTTCACTCGGTCTGGCCACAGCTTAGGAGCAGGTTGCAGGAACAAGGAAAAGCACTTGACCCAACCCTCTCTCTCCCGCTCACCAAACACTCACAGTGGCCCAATGATCAGTGGTTAGCAGAGAGTCCCGAGCGCCAATAGATATCCATGCTAATATCTAGCAGTCTTACCAGTGCAGTCACAGTGTGAGGGACACTGGGGGATCAGCATGGGATCGGCACACTTCACTCCGGCACTCGAGGCTCTTCTGGTTATTTCACAGAGAAAAATTATAATCAATATTCACAATAATTCATAAAGATCTCTTTTTTTCTTTATACCAGTATTCAACATGTGGAAAAAAAAGGTGAAAAAGCAGTTAATGTTAATCCACAAAAATAAATTCAAACTGTTGAGGAAATGATGAATATAGGGACATTTAAATAGACAAGTAAAGGTGATGTCTTTGTGATGTCATAATTATAGGGTGGCGATATCAGCAAGGCAAAGAAGTACCTGAAGAGAGTTCTGTTGCATACCTACAACGCTTACTTGATTAATCAATTACTTGATCAATCTATAGCTTAAGCTATTTTCTTCAAGCAAAAACATCAAAGATTTGCTAGTTTCATAGAGAAAGAAATATTTATTGACTGAGAAAAAATAGGCAGATTAATCAAATAGGAAAAATATTATTAGTGTCAGCCCTATATGCTATACATTAATTTGTATCTCATATAGTGACAAATTACATTGATAATAAAACTTTACAAAGTAAAGACATAAAAGATTAAATATAGTATATATTTTTTCTAATCATAATATCTTTCTCAATCTATGTCACCACCAGGTGCATTGGTGTAAACATTTGCAGCACTGCTTAGCCCCCTTTTTTTTTACTTTGCATTGCACAGGGGAAGAATAGTGCACAAACTTACAGTCAATCATTTCTTTTATTAATCAAGCATTAATGTGTATACTTAACTACTTCAGTGAAGCACACCACATATTCTAAAACCGCTCAGCATTGGTATGTACTATGGAACTGACACACAGCTTATAGATCTTAAAATCTCCCAAATGCATTGGCGACCTGTCCATTTTCCTACCTTTTACTCAGTGCATGCTGGGAAAAACCTCAGACCACCTCACACCTGTGACCCAGAACTAGATAAGTTGGTGTGAACAAATTAGGAAAGCCCACCATGTGTCTGACTTCACTTTCAGCTTACACCTGATCTTATAAACACTGATGTAATGAATCAACTTCCTATCTTGTTGTTGCCTCGCCGGGTTATGACTTCATAAGGTGAGAAATGTATTCCAATCACTTCACAAATCCTTTATTGTCTGCAATTAATCTGCTGCAGCTTTATTTTAAACTCATTATGACTGTTCTAAGTGGCCTACTGGCCTTAAGCAAATAAATTCATCCTGTCATTAGATGATTTGTGTTTTCTGCTGAAAGCAAACGAGTTGGTGTTCCTTGTAATGCCATTGTAATGACCTAAGTAATGCAAAGACACAGATGCTGCCAACAAATAATATCCAATATTGGCTTTAAGAAATTTGTCTTCAGTGCTTCTGCCATGAATTAAATGTGTCACTATTTGATTGAGTCTTACATGAATTTCAATTAAATATAAATGTACAGCTTATAGAGTTTAAGGAATGGGTAAAAAAAAACATGTATTTAATAATACGAATGTTAAAATAAGATAGCATACTGGAAAATCTTTCTTTTCTCACAGTTATAGTGGATTTGACTACGTTTAAATAAAAATAAAAAACACAACTTTATATCAAGAACTCAATAATGAGAATTCATTTTTGTGATATTGTATTAATCAAAGGCCAACAATAACCAGTCATTTTTAAGCAGCAATTCTCAATATCTGTCATTCTATTTTACCCAAATGTTTTAGGCAAATATCCCAGGACCTCAATGTCTAATGTGGTATGGTATATGATGATTTGTCTCCCCCTTAGGGTTATTAACCAAACTGTTCCCTTCTTTTCATGGTGAATGGATCTCTGTGTAGTTCAGCAACAATTTCACCAACACACTTTCAAGTATGTAAATGTCTAGTCTACTAGTGCTTTTAATAATTTATTTGATTTATTTATTAAAACTGCATTATTTTATCTCTAACATTACTGTCTAATCTACTTCCTCTGTGGACACTGTTTTGATATAGCAGGCCAGTGGTCTAAGTAGTCACGATTTTAGGCAATTTTTTCTTCCATACTCATTAATATGATGAGCAGTTATCGCTCTCTTCTCCACTAAAGCTAAAACGCTCCCCAGTGGACGGTCGGCGGGTCAGTGAAGGCTGAGGGCTATCAAAGCAGTGTATTAAAAGGAGCTCTTTGAAGCTTGTAAACCACAGTGCCCAGCAGGTCCACAACAGACGGACGCCTCTGGTTGGTCAGGCGTTTCTGTGTTTTTTTTTGCTGGAATCGATCCACGGAGCTGACATTCTGGAGCATCAAAGCTTTCAGCACACTAATCTGACTCCTCCTATCAGGGCAAGGGGTTGTTTTTATTATATTCTTTTTATTCCCCATGTAATGCTTATATCTAAGACGCAGCTCCTGCACACTTGTGATAAAAAAAAAGTGGTCGAACCATGTGTTTTAAAAGGTTTTGAAAGGGAATGAAAACATATTGAAATCTAGTTTGGACAGACACTGTATTTATCAACACATAAATAATGCATAACTATAGAGAGAGCAGCAGAGAATCACAGGGGCCATCTATTGGGCATACCAATGGCAGCCGAGGAGTGACACCGCAGAGATTCACACACCGCAGATCCTCAAAGTCAGTTTCCCCCTTCACGATGTCTCCAGAGACCTGCAGCGCCACGCACACACTCATGAAAGGTGTGAAAATCTGATTTCCCAAAAAGGATCTGTAATTCTCTGTGAGGGTGGAAGCCACAATCAATAAATCATTGCTAAGTAGATTGTAAAAAAAAAAAAAAGATTCCCCCTTGGTATCAGTACATTAGGATTCTCCTGAGGCTGGATGAGGCGAGATGGGGGTGTGAGACAATCTCAATAAAGAAGAGGCAAATCATACCTTTGGCATTCATCTGGACGATGGCAAGCAGCTGTCAGCAGCTTGAGGATGGACCTGGAGAGTTGACTCATATCTGAGGGATTCATTTGGTCGTCAAGTCCAGTCATGTCTGGAAATATACAAAACCAATAAGCTAATTGACTTTCTTTTACAAAACGCATGAACACACAGCCTTTTCGAACATTTTAATGAGATATCTTTATCTCTCATTCTGACATTATAAAAATGTTTAAAATATGTAAGTGTTGCACTTTATGCTACTTTAGCCTTTTATACTTCTCTACATTTAAGGTCTTTTCACTCCACCATATCTATATGCCATTAATATTATACATTTTGCAGAATCACATTTTTGCTGATAATACAGAATTATAATGCAGAGTTGTACTTGAAATATAGTATTCTTATATTGCTTCAGTATTATTGGCAACACAATAGGCTACTCCAGTATAAATGCCTTCATACTCCTATTTAAGTAAACGTAATTTAAAGTAGCCAATCGAAGTAAAGGTATCCATAATGCATCAGAATACCTGTATGGGATGTTTTATTTTAATGTATAGCTGGTTGGGTTGATATTGTTTTACACTTCTTTATATGTTTGTATAGGCTACAACACTGCAAACTAGTTCATTCTAACAAAATATTATTTTTTAATTAATTATTTATTGAATTTCATATGCTTATCATATGTTTTTTTAATGGAAAATCTGTTAAGCAACCAGTAACAAGCAGTAATAGTTGCTAGTAGCCTACTGTGGTTAAATAAAGACATAGCCAATTCAAAATAGGATTTACCTCTTACAATGTAGTGAAGAAGAATTATTTGCACCATAAAATGAAAATAGTCAAGTAGGCCTAAATTATTTCCATAAACTCTACCTCGTAGGCCTAGCCTACTACATTAAATGTATTTAGCTAGCCTTCTTTCCTACCTTTGAAGGAGTTCTTCGTCATTTGGGAAACTTTTGGTGGCCAGTAATGTAGACTAGTGTTCATTAATTAGGCTAGGCTAGTTGGCACCTGTTCAAATTATTGAAGTTGGCATCATAAAACCTGTGTCGAGATAGGATTTGTGGTTCAGAGAATATGCTACCTGTGTTTGGCGCAGATTAAGACTTTTGTACTGTACCCTAACTGTTAAGACCTTTAGCCCAAAGCCAAAGATAACACGGAAACTTGCTAGAAATGTCTTTATGTTTTACAAGTGGAAAAAACAACATAAAACAAGCATAAACTAGTTAGAAAGCCAAGACATTTCCTCTAAATACAAATACCCCGCCGGTGTTCTGACATTTTCTGCTCCCTCGTCAGATTTTGCTACCTATCAGAAAATGCTACCCTACGTCATGGTAGCGTATAGACAATTACCTCATCAAACGATGCATCCACTACAGAATCACGTTATTTTACACCACTACTCACCCTATGTAGGCCTACATACAGTGTAGCCTACACTGTAGGAATATGGGGAGCATATTTTGATGCTGTTAGTGTTTAATAGCCTATATCAAATTATGCTACCCTATCAGAAAATGCTACCTCACGTAATTGGTAGCGTATTTGATCTGTAGACCCATTAACTATCAAATAATGCTCCCACTACAGAATCACGTTACTTACAACACCACTACTCACCCCATGTAGCCTACACTGAAAGCTGTATATTTTTATGCTACTTTATAACGTTATTATAGATTTAGTAGGGTATAATGTGAGATCAATTGTCTCTATCAAATAATGCTCCCACTACAGAATCACGTTATTTTACACCACTACCTATGTACACCCCCCCCCCCCTCCCCCCCTCCCACCACCGGCGAAAACTTTCTGCACTCCGAGTCTGGTAAAGTTAACACATAGAAAAGCCTATAATTTTATTTCTATATTCAGCAGCAAAGCCAGTGTCTACATGCTCACAGGTCAAAAGGCACAATTTAAACATATGTGTAGCATAATTACGCAGTTAAAAACATGTTTTGAAGAAAATACTCGGTAGCAAAAAAAGGTAGCAGAATCTAACGGCTGCTCACGCAGGATTGTTATTTTCGGAATGCGCATGCGCATAACCACTAGGGAGCAAAATCTGATGGGTAGCAGAAAATGTCAAGTCACCGGTGAAAAACTAAACATTTCACGTCTCACTCTCACCTGTCCTTTTTTTCTCGTAAATTATTCGTTTCGACGGTTGGCGTCGTCTCTCTGCAGGAAAGACTTCATTTCCCATAATACCTCACTGCTTCGCTTCAGTCATGTGATTTAACTTATGACAGCTAGAGCAGGCTTCGACAACAAACATCACGTAGTTACTTGTACAGTGGATATTGTTTTCTGACAAAACGGACCTAATTGCGTTATTAAGGACGTTTAACATGCATTTTCTAAACACGTATTGAGATATAATAATTGTTCTGTTCGGATACAGCTATTAACAATGGCGGAAGTGGAGGAGCAGGTAAGCACAACATGCTAACATCAGCTGGCTAATGTTGATTTTGTGTACTCATATACGTCCTATTAAATACCTTGTGAGATTTGGGAATGCTGTTAGCTTCATTTTGGATTGATTGAGCTTATTAGCTAACATTGTCTGCGTACATTTGTGATTGGATAGTAGCTTTGCATTGATGTACTGCCTCTTGCAAATAAAATATTGCAGCTGCAGTGTCCCTGCATTGTTTCCACAGTGTGTGTTTTAAATTATTATATTCTAACGCAGGTTAAAATATGACAATACTGTGTTATTTGGTGCTCTGTTTTACTGAGACATTTAATCAAATCCATTTACAATTTGTTTTCATTCAGGGAAGAAAGCAAAGTGAGGAATTCACAGATGAGTCTGAGGTAAGAAATACATTAACATGACTATTCTTTCTCCTGCAAACAGACACATAGTAACAGTAACTTTATGTGGTACACACCTATGCATGTCAAACAGCTGCACCAGTTTAGAAATGTATCAACAACAGTTGATGACAGGCCTGCATAGTTCTGTCAAGCATGGGTGATTTTTTTTTAACTCAAATGAAAGCTCACTGTAACACATATCATACCTTTATCAACACAGAAGGATCCCAGAAAGATCATTGTCAGGTTTTGAGAGGTGTCAAACACTCATGAATTACGGATAGCTTTCCAGATCCATCAATATTATGACTGGGATCGGGGTTCTTTTTTATTTATTTTTTTACCGTACACTTGTGCGTCAGAGAATCACACAAGTAGACTAAATAAAATATAACTTTTTCTCATCAACCTGGCAGGATGGGAAGTTTGTCTTCATAGGAAGGGGAGGATAGAATTAAATATCAGGGAAGGGCTGCAGCGGACACTTGCACTTCTCAGAAGAAAAAAGTTAAGAGCGAGCAAAATGAAAACTCCAGACGAGTAAATGGAAAGAGCTCCTACATCCTGTGTTTCTGTCCGTGCACTGTGTGTTCAGGCACTGTAGGACACGGACAATCACATGGGGAACAAGCACTAGGGACTGCAGGATTATGTGTCTCCTCCAAGTGACAGGAAGAAGCTGACTATTGGCCCATAATACTGCAATACTGTATTGTAGATTGCTGCTGCTGTTACCTTGTAGCCTGGCATTCCCAGACCTGCCACTAGGCGCTGGCAAATTAAATTTGCTGCGCGTGTTCTATCGTTCAAGATATCAGGGTCAGGATTTCCAGGCTAGTTACCTTGTTGACAGCAGCAGCACTCACAGAAGAAATTAGCTTGAAAGTCAGAGGCATGGTCTTCACTATACCTTGGTAATTTGGCCAGATTAGTCTGATTTGTAATGACAGAATATGGTAATAAGCCTGGTTGTGAGGGTTTTGCTTAGTCCTGTTTTGATGCCTTATCCCTGAACCAGTCAAGAGAATTAGGTTTTATTTCAACTTACACTCAACAAAAATATAAACGCAACACTTTTGTTTTTGCTCCCATTTTTCATGAGATGGACTTAAAGATCTAAAATTCATTCCAGATACACAATATTACCATTTCTCTCAAACATTGTTCACAAATCTGTCTAAATCTGATAAACTCTATGCGAAGAAGATGTGTTGCACTGCATGAGGCAAATGGTGGTCACACCAGATACTGACTGGTTCTGAGTCCCCAGACCCCCAATAAAGCAAAAAAATGCACATTTCAGAGTGGCCTTTTATTGTGGACAGTCTAAGGCACACCTGTGCACTAATCATGATGTCAGATCAGCATCTTGATGTGGCACACCTGTGAGGTGGGATGGATTATCTCAGCAAAGCAGAAGTGCTCACTATCACACATTTAGACAGATTTGTGAACAATGTTTGAGAGAAATGGTAATATTGTGTATCTGGAATGAATTTTAGATCTTTAAGTCCATCTCATGAAAAATGGGAGCAAAAACAAAAGTGTTGCATTTATATTTTTGTTGAGTGCAGTAATATGTACAATAAACCAAACCCTTAACAGCAGATACCATCTTATAATGACTCAAAATCATAATGGGAATCACTAAACCTTTTAACTGACTTTATTTTGTATGTATATATGAGTTTGAGTCATAAAAACATGCTGAGGTTGGTGGACGAATTAATTAATTACTTTCTTAATATTTAGCGAGATATGAGCCCTGTTAAGCCCTTGTCTTTAACTATTTTGCTCTTTCTCATGTGTAATAGTGTTATAAACATGAGGTTGTAAAAATTTTCACAAATAAGGCTTTTGTCTAATAAATATGATAGGGTCATACATTAAAGAGTAGAAAAGACATAGTGTCTTACGAGGCTACAGAAAAGCTTCAATGAGACAATGTGTAACATGTCAAACTAAAATCTCTCACAGGTGTTCATATAGGTGGACAGCGGATGACATAAACCTAGGATTCACATTATTTTCACCAAACTATTCATTAAGGAAGCATCTGCTTTTGTATACTTATTCATTATGATTTTCATTCATTATTGTTTGTCAACCCATCTTTACGTTAAAAAATAAATGGAATGAAGGGGATAGATGTGTCCTCCTTTCTCATCCTAAATATATGTCTGTAGTTTTCAGTGTGTATTTGAAAGCGTTGTTATAGACAGATGACTCAGTTCAGATTGGGTCTTAACTGCCTGTTGGCAAATAATGTGGGATAAATGGTTACAAGACCATCAAGCCAGCGTATTAGTTGTCAAAACAAAAGGCAACTTACAAGAGATTGCAAAAGTTTTAAAAAATGGGTAGTTTCTCTCTGGGGATGAAGTTTTGCCTTTGTTGTTTGATACACCTTTGAAACCCGTGACAAATGCCCTCGCATCAGAAGTCTCACAACCAGAATACACAGGAAATAGCCTAGATATGGCGTTGTTGAGTGGAAAAGGATTGTTTTTGAAAATAACATTTTTTCCACGCTATCGTCCCCCACCTCCAACCCAGTAGCACATAATGGCAGACAATGTTTTGAGTTGATGCACCCTCTGGGCAGCCACAGACTGTGCAGCATTGGTTATAAACTGAATTATGAGCAATATTCAGGCTGTGACTGGCCTCGAATGTCGGCTCAAGCTGGAAAAGGGTAACGCAGTAGAATACCTTACATTTTCTTTATGAAACGACTAAATTCATGTAAGTCACTGGGGGATGAACGACCTCATGGAGAAATAACTTTATGCTGCATTTCACGCAAGGTAATGGGTATTGTCTTTGTGCGTATATATCCGGATACACGTGCACATGCCAGAAAGATGAATTTCTTTGAAGAGGCCAGGATACATGCAGGGTTGGCCATAAGTGTTTTAATGCTGGGTTCCGTGTCTTGTTCAGTGACACTGGCAGTGATGGTTAACATTTGATTGTAAAACCTGTTGCCTCCCTAAATGTATTGGCTACATATTGCTTTTTGCTGAATTTCTTTATATAAATGCTGCTGAACACTATGAAGGACTCCCTTGTTTGTTATCTTTTAAATACAGTTAGCGTTATATGTGTATAGTGGGGTCCAAAAGTCTGAGCCCGCTTTTCAAGATCCTTCCGTTTTGCATTTGTGCAGGTGTTCATTACCAGAGTTATCAAAAAACCTACAGACTTGAATATTCCCACCACCATTTTTCACTGTGGGTTTGATACAGTGCGGTATAATTCGCTCGCTCTTGTTTTTTCCCTACATCAAGCCTTCTGTTACTGCCACACAAATCTCTAACTTAGATTTATCAGTAAATAGTGGGCTGTGAAATGCTGCTATGTCTTAGCCCACCTCAAGGGTTTGGCCCTGTTTCCTCCTGAGAGTCAAAAACTCAAATGTTTGCTTTTTTGAAAGTTTATTTTTATTTATTGGTTTATTTACAGGGACATTGCACATTAATCAAAAGTCAAACTGTAAGCCAGAGTTACTATAAGAGGCAAGGTATCTGTTGTCCCAGATCAAAAAAAGTTGAGTTGGAAGTATGTAAAGTCAAGTCATGCCCTTTTTGAATGTCCTCACACTATTTGTTTTTTAAAGATAGCATAGTGTTTAAACTACTTGAGTTGGACATTGTGTACATTTCAGTTTACTGCATGAAGGGTTTAGTCAATGGCTTTCAAACATCGAACACCGTTTGTGAGAGGACACTGCACTGTTATGTAATGAATACCTTTTAGGAACATGTTATTGTGAGAGCCCATCTTTCAAGTCTACTTTCTGGACCAGGAGGAGGACAGTGAGGAGGAGCCCAAGCTGAAGTATGAGAGGCTCTCCAATGGGGTGACAGAAATCCTCCAGAAGGATGCAGCCAGCTGTATGACTGTCCACGACAAGGTAGAGGTTATAATTCACCGACCACAAGGGCATTTCACTCTCAAATCTAACCCATCTCAAGTACACATTTCACATTGTTTATGTACACACTGGAGAGATGTCCTTCAAAGTTCCTTTTAATCTGTAGAGAGTCTGGAGACGGCCCATTCTTTTCTCACCTTCCCCTTCTTTTCCTCTCGGGGAGTTGCATCAAAAGGCACCAGGCAGGCGCCATTGTCTACTCCTCTTTTTATTACCACACTTCCACATTTCTCGCTGCTAGACTAGTCTTCTGTTTTGTCGAAATGTTGATGTTTTTAAGAGGGCCACTCATCGGCTAGATGGTTAAATCGCTGTGGCACCGGCAGCAAGCGAACACGCCTGAGCAGAGCAAAAGTCATAGCCAGTTATGTCTCCTCACCTGATGTTTTATTAACCACTATTGATTTTCATTTATTTATTTTTACTTTCAGGATTTGTGTTCCCCCTCCACCTCCCCCCGTTTCGTTTTATTCTATTTTGATCTCAAAATAGCAAACGTGCCACAGCGAGAGACGTTGCTTCGCTGAAATTCAACATTTGATCTGACTTTCTTTTCTTCCTGGGATTTCAACCCTTGTGTATCTTCAGCCATCCAGTTACCTGTGTGGTCACACCAGCCCCCTCCACAGTGGCAAACCACAACCCCCTCAAAGCCACAGACGACAGCACATATTGCCTTATGTTGCTTCATATTATAAGTGTCTGAATCGGAATTTCATTTGAACAATTCCATTCTGATAAATCCCTTTAAAAGTCGCTCCGCCTCACAAGGTTGAAGCCCTTTATTTATTTATTTTTGGTTATTTTATTTGGGGAGATTGCAGGGGGCTCTGTCTGACATGCTCAGCTGTGCCTGTAAATATAAGCATTTCATTATAGACTGCACTGAAGCATGGTGGGCTCGCCGCACTTCCACATGCTGGTCTAGAAGGGAGGGGGATTAGGAGCAGGGGGCTGGGGTGCAAGAACACACGCCTAATCTAATGCCAAAAGCCCCCCCGCTTTCAATAATTTTTTTTGTCCCAGTGGACTCACACGTAGGCTAAACACACACACACATATTCCCACACACTTTTGTTCAAGCCCAAAAACACAGAAACCGGTTGCTGCTCAGGAAAAATAATGGCTCTTTTTTTCCTGGGCAGGAAGGTGATTGGATTGCATTGGAGAGCATGGGAAGAAGTCAGATGTACAGTGCATTTATTATGCTTAGGCGTTTTAATTTGAGGAAGAAAATGCCATTTCACACTGTATGCTTTAATAAATAGGGCTTTTCCACCCCTGCAATTTCACAGTTTTGCCTCCAAGCCCACCCAATCCCCACTTTGCCCATGTCGCTCCGGCTCCAGGAAGACTTTTTTTTCTTTTTTTTTTAAACCTTCCATAGCCTTCATCAGCATAGGATGTTTTCAAAAAATATTGAAGTTGTTTCAAGCGTCTTGTGGTTTAATTTACATTACATTTACATTTGTCCCTTTGCAGTTTCTTGCCTTAGGTACCCATTTTGGAAAGGTTTTCCTGCTGGACATCCAGGGAAATGTAACACAGAAGTTTGAAATTGTGAGTAAATGAAAGTCTTTCAAATGATGTTGATTAATGTCTTTTGGCCAAATGATCTTTTGAGCCGTGCTAATGACTAATGCTGGTAACATAACATGATATTATATAATATTATTCCAATGACTCGGGTGATCCCCTGACTTTTCCTGTAGCGCCACCAGCAGGTCAAAATGTGTACAATACTTTGGTTTATAATGATTTTTTGTTAGCTGTGCTAAACCATCCTAAACTGCTGCTGGCTAGTGGCTGTACACATCTATTTAATCTCCTTCTCTAAGTCTCTGCAACAAAGCAAATACGCATATTTATAAATCAACATATACAATTTTCCAATTTAAATATCTATCTATCTATCTATCTATCTATCTATCTATCTATCTATCTATCTATCTATCTATCTATCTATCTATCTATCTATCTATCTATCTATCTATCTATCTATCTATCTATCTATCTATCTTATATCATGTATTTTGAAATCTTTTTCAAAAACACAGCAGAAATATTTCCCCCTCCCCCCAAAAAAATTATGTCAATCCTGGGAGTGTCTAAAGAGACATTGATATTGGGTCCCATAGAGAGGCTGGAGGAGACATTCCATATTTGAGGAAGTTGTAACCACAACAATGATCTTTCACATCTGATTTAGTCTCTCCTTTTTACTTTACCCATTACAAATGTCTGCCCACTTGATCTGGAAGAAAACGAGTTGTGAACAATGATTCAATTTTCTAGTCAAAAAACATTAAGCAATCAAGGCTGTTTGGGCAGTTTCACAATAGTGCACCTGTGGTTTTAACTGTAGTTCCTCCGGTGGGCACATTGATTCAAGTGCTACTCACCCAAAGAACGTTCTGCCAGTAATCAGTCATTACCTGAAAGAAACAAGGAAGGTGTTTCACTGAACAGATGAGTTCTGGCTTATGGATTTATGACGCATAGTTTCAAAATGAAAAGGGAATTTAATAGAAAAGGGAATTAATATACATCTACCTGGATAGAGCAAATGCAGTGGATAACTTGTAAGCGTGTGACAAGCAAATAACTTTTTCTCCTTGTAGTCTACCAAGGCACAGTCAATCCTTCAGGGACTGTTTATAAGGAACATTTGCTATAATGTATGCCATTTGGTTTATGCTTTTATCTTAACAGCCCTATAGTGTCAGGAATGTCTGAAATTTTGAAAGCACCCCCCCACCTTTACGCACACACACACACACACACACACACACACACATGCACCCTAACCTTCATAGTGTTAATGCCACACTATGCATTGACAAATATCAGACTGTGTGTCCGTTATTTACTCAAATTTAAGCCTTTTTCATTAATCTGGCATTTCACTTAGCGGAGTAAAAAATGTCAGCCAGCAACATTTGGCCAGCTGCAAAGATATGTACTCACATCTTAATAAAACATTAATACAGCCTGGTATTGATAAATGTGTCTCCGCAGAGTTCAGTGAAGATCAACCAGATCAGTTTGGATGAAAGTGGAGAGAACGTGGGCATCTGCTCCGAGGATGGGAAGGTGAGATCTCTTTGCTTATCACTGCCTGGACTTGCAGCGAAATAATAAAAAAGAAATATATATATATATATATATATATATATATTTAGAAAAAAAAAGAAAAAAAAAAATATATATATATATATATATATATATATATATATATATATATATATATATATATATATATATATATATATATATTAAATTTATGTAAAGGATTTGGAACT
Organism: Hyperoplus immaculatus; assembly: GCA_949357725.1. Taxonomy (NCBI): domain Eukaryota; kingdom Metazoa; phylum Chordata; class Actinopteri; order Uranoscopiformes; family Ammodytidae; genus Hyperoplus; species Hyperoplus immaculatus. The sequence continues at coordinate 6,426,556 of OX442369.1, forward strand.
TTAAGTGTCTGGTGGTGAGTTTTTTTTAAAGGCAGCTCTTCACAGTTGAAGCATAAACCCAAAGTTTTATCTTCACTATATCTACACCTAAAATCCATATTATTTTCACGATGCGGGAATTTATAAAAAGGCTTGTACCCATTTTTAAGAGCAGGGGGGAAAGGATTTCACTCAGATCCGTCGAGCTGTCAGTCAGCCATCAGCCGTCTATGGATACCCTCCCCATGTTCTCCACCTCGCTGTTATCTTGTCTTTTCTCATCATTACCACCATCCTTCATGGATTTCACAGTCAAGATATGCTCTCTGATACCGCACACTCCCTCCCCCTACTTCTGGCACCTCTGGTGGCAAAAAAACAAGATCTTGTCGCACAAAAAAGTGGAGCAGACAATTAAAATGCTACAGCAATTGTTTGCCATCATCCAATTCAGTTGGCTGCTAATCCTTAGAAAATCTAACTTAATCCTTAATCGCTGGTGCAGTTTGAAAAGGGAGATTGCATCAGAGTTTTATATTATTCCCTTACTATACTTTAAATTTGGGGCCTCAGATGAAGAGAAACTGGGTGTTATGTAGTGTAATGGAACATTAGGGTTTGTTGTGGCAAACCAAGGCTGGGGTCCAGTCCGAGATGAGGAGTCCTGTTTCTAAAACCCTGTGGGGTTCAAAGAATCAACTTGTCCACTAATTGGCGACCCAACGGAGAAGTAAGGGAGCCAATCAAAGTCTTTTCTGACCACAATTCCCCCCGCTGGCCTCAGATAGTTGCAGAGGCAGCAATTAAAGAAGATTTTTTTTTTATGAGTTATTCACCTTTGCTTGCCTTTTCTGCTATCTCACCTTTGTTTCAGGTTCAAGTGTTTGGTCTCTATACAAGAGAGGGCTTCCATGAGACCTTTGACTGTCCCATCAAAGTAAGCTGATAACAAAGCATGCATCTGTTGTTGCTATTACCTGCATATATCACAAAGATATATATTTTTTTTACTCTAATCTGCCCCTCACGTGTTGTTTTGCAGGTGGTGGCATTACACCCTCAGTTCACCAGGTCAAACTACAAACAGTTTGTCACTGGAGGCAACAAGGTACGTTTGAGTAGTATTTTTCTCACTAGTACAGTCATTGTGTACATTTTTCGACGTTTCCGGCTACAATAATTCTTCCTGATTGTGTCTATTTGAAACCATATCCTACAAAACCTTCTCACCTTGACTGGGTTGAAGGCCTCCGTCGGGTGTGAAATGCTCTTACTTTTCTGTCTCTTTGCTGTGTTGAGTGCTCTCGGGACTCAGGAGAGCTGCCCATTTTCAGAAAGTGATGTTCGCCTACCACTGTTTGAAAGGGAAATGTTTCACAAGCACAGTAGTTGTCATTATAAAGAGGGTACATAGTCTTAGACCTATACCATGATCTCTTTCTTAAATGTCCCTCTGTGGTAGTTAAGTCACTATGAAAGGAGATGAGAATCTTTACACATTAGATTTGCCCATTTTGTTTTAAAAACAACCTAACTACCTACAACATGTCAATTACACAACTATAAACTGCTCAGGGGTAGTGTCGGGCGAAACCATCCGTGAATAAAGTGTGCTGACATTTATACAACTGGGGTGAGGGGAAAACAAGTTTTACATGAAACCCCATTGTTAGTGTTACTTTGCCATTTTCTTTTTATTGCCCCTGATTCCTCTCAGTTCCAAGTTGTGAAGGCCTCCACAATGTGCATGTGATGAAAATCAATAAGCCTCAACGGGAGCCACATCCTGTCAAAGGAAATTCAATTTTGTCTCCACAGTTCTTTTGTCATATCATCTCTTTGTAGAGCAAACTGTTTATTAAACCGCTGAATTAAAGAGCCTGTACAACCTTCTCTCAACGTCCTTGGTTATATTATGTGCTTTTTTAAGAAGGGTGTTTTTGTATCAGTTTATATAATAAAGACTTTAACAATGCAGGGAATGTGAATGGTGGGCTTTGTCCCCTACAATATGTACAACAATACAAGGCCTGAACATTAAGCTGCAATTTATAAAACAGTTCCTGTGGTCGTCTTGATGCCACTTGCACCGTGGTTAGAAACACAAACTTCACACAACGCTCTCACTAAGCTTACCACACCTCTGTGAAAAGGCAAGCCACAGAATACATGGCAAATCATAAAAACATAATGTGTTTAGATACTTGTTTCTATACTTTGCACCGTCCACAGAGAGTACGATAAATGGTGTGTATCCTACAGAAGCTGTAGCCATTAAGGAACAAAGGGAAGAAGGATGAATGAAATCGTTATTTATGGCTTCTTCCACACACACATCTTCTACTTGCGAGTTATTTCGACCATGCAAAACCGTAAAATGTTAAAATGATTATTCACCCACTGAATGTGAAGCTTATGTGTAGCTTTTTCACTCCAATGGAGAATGGAGACTAACGAATGATTAGTCTTCATTGTCTTTGTGCGTGAATGGTGGAACTTCCCAGCAGTTTAACTGACATCTTAGAGATCCCCGTGTTCCAACAATCCTCCTTCAATACTATTTAGTATGCCAAGAAAAGATTTAGTTTGTCCCAATACATGCATGTCAAATACAGTATGCCAAAAATACCCAGATGCCCCTTTTTCATCTAATTGCATTTTGCAGTATGCAAACCAGCATGCTTCAGTAAGGTAAAAAGGAAAAGTATGTGATTTGGAACTCGGGGTGTGTTTATTCTTTTCTCCTGCTCCTGAATGGCTGCTCCATTGCAATGTGCTGTTCATCTACTGCCCTCTGCAGGCGGGGGGGCTGCACAACTGCATTCATGAGTCGCTGTTAATTTGAGGTGCAAACTCCTGCTGAATTAATTGATTTCCTGTTTTGTTTTGTTGTTATTATTTTTAAAGCTGCTTCTGTATGAAAGAAACTGGCTGAATCGCTGGAAGACGTCTGTTCTACACGAAGGCGAGGGCTCCATCACTAACATCCAGTGGAGAGCCAACCTCATCGCATGGGCCAACAATGTGGTGAGCAATCAGTCACTGACCCTCAAAAAAAGTAAAATTATGAATAAAAATGCAAAAGTTTTTTTTCTTTCTGATTTCTTTCAGGGAGTTAAAATCTATGATATCGGAACAAAACAGCGCATCACAAACGTGCTGCGGGATAACGTGAGTCTGAGGCCAGACATGTACCCCTGCAGCCTGTGCTGGAAAGACAACACCACTCTCATTGTTGGCTGGGGGACTTCCATTAAGGTTGGCTGATTTTCTCTTCAGTCATTACTCACACACACATATGCCATTCCCTCCAGTTGTTCAGACATTTCCTTTTCTTTCTCCTCAGATTTGCGTTGTGAAAGAGCGAAATCCCACAGAAATGAGAGATCTGCCTAGCCGCTATGTGGAAATAGGTATGAAATACACATTACAATAAACCTTATTTATAGAGCCCTTTTCTAGAGGAAGGTTACAAAGTGCTTTATAACACAAAATCAATAGCAATATCGAGAGCAAAAAAACTACAAAGTGCTTTACAACATAAAGCAAAAACAGGCAAGCATAACAGTGGGATGAAATACAAACTATAGCAAGAATAAAATTAGAAGAGACAAAACAAATAATATTAGAAGGAGCCAGTCACTTTATCTTCCTATTGTGATACATCCTCTGGAATGCAAGAACATTTTGATGACGACAAGAGTAACAGATGTCAATGCAGCTGCTTTGTTACAGCTTCAAACTTACACATGAATTAAACTCACTACAACCAGAGTATATTAATCTTTGTTTGTGTTTTTGTTTTATTTCTCTATTTGTAATTTTTTTTTCAAACAGTGTCGGCATTTGAGACTGAGTTTTTCATCAGTGGCCTGGCACCGCTGGCCGATCAGCTCGTCACTCTGTATTTCGTGAAGGAGAACTCTGATCACATGGTAACGCTATGTCTTTGTTACTTGCATATGTTGTAGTGTCACAATTAAAATATTTGTACTTATCCAGTGTGCACTGTGCATATGTGTGTGCAGGATGAGGAGTTCCGTGCGCGGCCCCGTCTCGACATCATCCAGCCTCTCCCAGAGAACTGTGAGGAGATCTCCTCTGATGCGCTGACGGTGCGCAACTTCCAAGACAACGAGTGCAGAGACTACCGCCTCGGTGAGCCTATAAAAAGTGCCCTCAAGAGAAATGTCACGAGACCCTTTACTGCGCTCTGATTTCATTATGCATTGACCATCAAATGTCAGCGGTAATGCGCAATACTCAAGAGTATTAAATGTATTTCCATTAACAGAGCATTCTGAGGGGGAGTCGCTCTTCTACATCATCAGTCCCAAAGACATCGTTGTGGCCAAGGAGCGAGACCAGGACGACCATATCGATTGGCTGCTTGAAAAGAAGAAATATGAGGTTGGTGACGTTGAGTTTTATGAACGCTGCGAAAGGTTACAGTCTGCAATTACATGGTTTTAACTGTGCGTGCCGTTACTGCGGTTTAACTGCGGCTAGGAGGCACTGATGGCAGCAGAGATCAGCTTCAAGAACATCAAGAGGCATGACGTCCAGAAGATTGGCATGGCGTACATCAACCACTTAGTGGAGAAAGGAGACTATGACAGCGCAGCGAGGTGGGTGGGACTTGTTCTGCACAAGAACAGGAAGGTTATCCAGATACTGAAAAATTAAAGCTGAATATTTCACTCATATCGTTATTAAAAAATTTTGAAAGGGAGAAAACTGATACGGACTCAGGTGTGGATATTTATTTATTTATTTAAAAAATTTGTGTGATGGACTAAGAAATGTAAACTAAAGGTTCACTTTCAAAGTTTTTCTAAAGTTTTTACCAGTATGTGGACCTTGAGTTAGTTTTCAAACTTAAATTCTATTTCTAAGGTTAAGAATAAAGTTTTAAGCAAAGACACCCTGTAGTTTACTGTATGTGGACACGATTTATAACTTAAACATTTCTAATTCATTGACGTGACTCTACACAGCCACAAGCATGTCAACTGCTACCAAAGTCAAGTTTCATCTAAATGTGTTAACTGTTATTTTTTTTTCTATTTCAGGAAGTGTCAAAAGGTCCTTGGAAAAAATATGGAACTATGGGAAAATGAAGTATACAGGTTCAAGACCATCGGGCAGTTGAAGGTAATCAATTTCTGTTCCTTTTTAAAAACCTTAATTACTAAAATGATTGTGGTAATGAGTTGATTGTGTAATGTCATGCATATTCGTGAACGTTTTTTCTCAGTATCAGATTTTGACCAATAACACCCTACCTCTCTCAAACTGTAGGCCATCAGTCAGTATTTGCCCAGAGGGGATCTGCGTCTCAGACCAGCCATCTATGAAATGATCCTGCATGAATTTCTCAAAACCGATTATGAGGTACTATGCCCCCACCCTTCCTGATCCACTGTTAATCCATAGGTTGATCATCAAATGTATGGGTTTTCCTTACATCCTGTTCTGTCCACAAAGGGTTTTGCCACACTGATCCGGGAATGGCCCGGAGAGCTTTATAACAACATGGCCATCGTTCAGACCGTCACCGATCACCTGAAGAGGGACCCCACTAACAGAACACTGCTCACCACTTTGGCGGAACTGTAAGTTATTTTAACACAAGAAATATTGAGGGAAATATAAAAATAAGGATTAAAGGGAGTTGTAAGTCTGTTTATTAAAAAATATATATATATGCTGTATATCTATTTTTTTTTATTTTTTACAAGTTCTGTGCACTTGAACTTGGCTGCATAAAACTGGATTGCCAAGTGGTGTTGACTAAAGGGCCTGTAACGTCAAAGGATTGCTGCTTTCAATGACGTCAAAATGAACGCTGGAAGTGAAAAAAAGCTGACACTTAACCAATCCTTCTGCTGTTTCAGGTACACATACGACCAGCGTTATGACAGGGCCTTAGAGATCTACCTGAGACTGAGGCACAAAGACGTTTACCAGCTGATCCATAAACACAACCTTTTCTCCTCCATAGAGGACAAGATCGTGCTCCTCATGGACTTTGACAAAGAGGTAAGAGCCTCATCGTTGATTGAAAGCATGTCAAGTTTTGCACATTACATGGTCATTTAACTTTATTACAAAGAAGCTACCATTTTATTCGAACACACATAAAATGTTGGATGAATGTTATTTTTCCATTTGAGTGATGTATTTTCTACATTTATGCTACCAGAAAGCTGTGGACATGCTTCTGGACAATGAAGACAAGCTATCGGTAAGCATAACTTGCGTTTTTTTTCTTCCATTAACGATCTGATGAGAATGTGCTGCCTGCTGAATCCTTTTCTCTTCACACTGCTAACAGACAGACAGAGTGGTGGAAGAACTGTCAAACAGGCCCGAGCTCCTGCACATCGTGAGTTGAGATCACATTATATTATAACCTTCAAAATTCAATTGGGACCTCATTTGATTCACCTTTCTGCCCCGCAGTACCTCCATAAACTGTTCAAGCGGGACCACCACAAAGGCCAGAAATACCACGAGAGACAGATTGGCCTGTATGCCGAATACGACCGGCCGAATCTCTTACCTTTTCTGAGAGACAGCACGCACTGCCCGCTAGAAAAGGTACCATTCTTACGTGTCACCCTGCTGCAAGTTCCCAGCAGCTACAAAGACATGAATTGTGTTGTCTTTTTTATTTCAGGCTCTCGAGGTTTGTCAGCAGAGGAACTTTGTAGAGGAGACCGTTTTCCTTCTCAGTAAGTTTTTTTTTAGTGAAACTCTTGTTTTCTACTCTGTGAATTTTGAAAAGATTAAGTTGATTACTTAATTTAAAACAATACTTTTTTGTTAAACAAATTTAACAAAAATGTTTGAATAAATATGCAAATTTGTCAAGATCTATCTAATTGTGCATACATTTGCAACTCTCCAATAAATAAATCTGTATATTTTTAGGAAGAAACTGTATCATACAGTAGGGGAGAGTGGCCTAAGTTGTGCAACTTTTCACTCAAAGTGACTTTAAAGTAAGGCCTTTTTTTGCACAACTTGCCCCCGGTGTGGTGTAAGTTGTGCGGTTGGAGAGAATACCTTGGGGTAAATTGTGCCATTGCTATATATCTCATAAACTGTAATGCAAGACAAATCCATTAGACAATCACTTATTTAAGGTGTATTTAAAGTAAATAAAGTAAATAGTTGACAAAGATTGAAGGACAATTTTCTTAAACAAGGCCTAGCAGATCTAATGGTTTTACCTGCAAAGCTCACAATGACAAAGTCACCATCATCATCTTTCTGGCCATCTGAACTCTCATCAGTGGTGTCGTTAAGTGGAATTGAGATGTCACTCTCTTCTGAGCTACTGTAGACAATCACTTTCTTTTGGTGACCAGCGTATACAGCCATGCCACTGGCACAACTCTCAGAAATGTACTTTGCACTAGTTGCTCCGTGCTTGTGGAACCAACTGCCACCTGACAAATGTGATTCCCTCTACATTTCTGTCTTTAAATCAAGGCTCAAAACCCATATGTACACCCTGGTGTTTCCTCCCCATTAACTATCTTACCTCTGCACTACTATCTGTGTATATGTGGATGTATGGGCTTTACGTTTTTTATTTTGGTTATTGTTATTTTACCTTCATTGTTTACCTACTGAATGCACTATGTACAGCACTTTGGACAGTGCAAACTGTCATAAATGTGCTTTTATAAATACACTTATAACTCACCTAGGCCCTTTGGCACAAATCACCCCAATCCCAGAAATTTGGATAATAAGCATGATGCAGCAATTTAGGGCTGACATCGTGCTAACTGTATAGACTCAAAATGTAGCATACCAAAGCACCAAAACATGTGTCAAATGTTTTCAAACTTGTCTATAAGTGTTAAGACACAATAATCAAAAAACCTTGATAATGGAAATTTTACTTTGAAAGGCAAAACACAGTTTTTTTTAGCTTAAATGTGCTTATATCTTATTCCTTGTGTCTCCCTTCTTTACAGGATGAGTCAAATGGATGGCTCTTCTTAAATATGTGGTCACATTTCCAATTTCTTCCACGGTTTTCTAGAAACAAGGGGTGGCACAACTTCCAAAATGCACAACTTAGGCCACTCTCCCCTATATCAGAAAACTAATTAACAACATATGAACAAATCCTTCTCTAATAATCTTCAGAATCACAACTGAATTATTATGGAAAGTTAAGTCCATAAAGTGAAGTGCTTTAGAAGTTGAAATTTTTGTTATAGAATATTAAAAGAAACTTATTTTGAGATAATGGTTGTTGAAGATGGTTGTATCAGAGAAATATACGAACGCAACCAGACAAAGTCTAGTAAAATAAAAACCTTAATGTACATTTTTGACCTTTTCTTTTTTGAAAGAACAATGTTTTTGCCTGTCGTAACTCAGAAACTAATCCAGCACGTTGCTCCCAGGCAGGATGGGGAACTGCAGACGAGCGCTGCAGATGATCATGGAGGAGCTGGAAGACGTGGACAAGGCCATCGACTTTGCCAAAGAGCAGGATGATGCTGAGCTCTGGGAGGATCTCATCTCTTACTCTATTGACAAACCACGTAGGACACAGTCGCCTATGGACTCAGTTATTCTAACCTTCGGCCTGATTTCTCCTTTTCCTTTCTCACTTTCATGCCTTTGTTGCTATTTCTCTATCTTTTGTCTACCCAGCTTTCATCACCGGCCTCCTTAATAACATTGGCACTCATGTGGATCCCATCCTGCTCATCCATCGTATTAAGGAAGGCATGGAGATCCCAAACCTCAGAGATTCACTAGTTAAGATACTCCAGGACTACAACTTACAGGTTAGATCATTTGATCAGCTTTCATTTTATTCACTGGACAAATATATGTATAAACTAGGAGATAATATCAGCAATAAAAATGATTACACAAGTGTGAGTAAAACTACATCTAGAATAGCTTATGTATACCATCACAGATACCTGTATAGATAGTTGGGGGTTGCATTAATGAACAAATGGAAAGTGATTCTCCTGTATATCCCACTACAGGTTAGTAGCAGCATGAATGACATTGCAGTGTACTATAATTTCACCATTTATGTGAATGGGATCAGCTCACTAGCTCCATTTGGAAAAAATGTAACACGTTCACAGGCGGAAAAAATGCATTTTAAGAATTAATTTATTACGTTTATTTATATCGCTTAGCTCTTTTCTTCATGTTGTGAAGTTTTTGATATTGACTATCATTTTTATTTAATTTTATTTAATTTTGTTAAGATTCTACTGAGGGAGGGATGTAAGAAGATCCTGGTGGCCGACTCGCTCTCCCTGCTCCAGAAGATGCACCGGACACAAATGAGAGGAGTCAGGGTTGATGGTGGGTGCACTTTTGTTTCTAGTGTTCATGGCTTTTGAGAATTAAAACATTTTGAACTGTACTCATACAGTTTTTTCTGTTATTTTCAGATGAAAACATTTGTGAATCGTGCCATGCAACAATATTACCATCAGGTGAGTTTTTGAGTGTAGTTGTTTCCAAATATATTCCTTTAGTGTTGTATTTGAAAGCTGTTTATTGCTAATGTTGGCGTCACTCCTGTGTTTCAGACATGGCCAAACCCTTCAACGTAGTGGTGTTTCACTGCAGGCACATGTTTCACAAGGAATGTTTACCCTCTATGGGAACAGTAAGTAATTTTTCCTGTAATCTGTATCACCATTACTCAACTAATTAAATTGTTTATTTGTTTTGGTTGCAAACAAACAATATCTCCCCATCATATGTTCCTCCGGGCACTTGTCTATTTTATATCAAAGAATCTCGCACACAACTTTGCAACCTTTTTCCTTCCTTTTCATTTCAGATTCCAGGGGTGCAGTTCTGTAATATCTGCAGTGCAAAAAAGAGGCGCGGGCCCGGAAGTGGAATCCTGGAGATGAAAAAGTAACGGATGGATTCACAAACTCGAAATGTTATAATTGATGCTTTTATCTGCTACTTTCCCTTTACCGTCAATGCATTGATCAATGAATATCACTTTCCCTCTGTCACTGAACTGTACACTATCCAAAACGGCAAAATATTTATTTAACATATATAAAGCACTGGGCTTGTTCTGCTTGCTGCTAATGTGATTGATTTGGTAATGAAATGTCTGCAACGTCTGAAAAAATAAAAAAACGTTAGAAGAATGTGGTTTGTGTCTGTTAAGTATGTGATTCCTCTTCATTTAACCCACATGCAGTTGATCATGTCTAGTCAGTCAATTAAAGATGCATTAGAATAATTTAAAAGTCTGCTCAGAGCTTGTAGAAAATTACTGAAATGTAAGTCTTCTAAATCCTTGTTAATTCATAAATATATTCTGTATAATATTTACTTTTTATGCTTAAGGCCTTTTAACATGGTGCCATACTGTTGCAGTTATTGACAAGAGTCTCAATTTTGGTTTGGCATCCACTCATCTTGTCTTGGGCGATGTGGCGTTTTCCTCACAATAGCAGCCTATGTACTGTACAAAATAAATTCCATTCATCTCATAGTCTCCAAAGCTTACACGATTGTCTTTATCCTGTTTGCCAGACTTTCCTTCTTAACATCCATTCAAAACATTCGGGTATACATACAATGATAAAATATGTGATAGATTGTTTCTTCAGATATTTTAAAGAAATTGCAAGAATATCAAGTTAACCTCTCTGATGTAGCCTATTTTTATTGCTCGATATATTAGATGCAAATAAAATTAACTTTAAGACAAAAATTGTCCCCAACTAACCAGATTTTCTACCAAATATTTTCTCCAGAATGTGAAACCCAAAAGAACATTTATGTTGGAAAACGTACATCTTGTTTGAAATGCCTAATGTGTAGGCCTTATACATGTATTCCCAAAACTAATATTCTCGATTTGTGAGAGGATGCCAGACTGAGGAGCTGCTACGTCACATCCGCCATTTCCCTCCGGAAGTACAGTTAATTTTTATTCACAGGAAGAAAAAAAAACAGCTGTTGTTGAAAGAAGAAAACATCTAAGTGAGTTTCCTTAGCGGGTGTATTATCCTTTATGTTGCTGCAGACTTCAACTGCGTTAAAGCCTTTCCTTGCGCGCTGCGCTCCGCATGCCTGGCTGCTCTTTCTGCGGAGTTTTAACAGCGAGTCATTTGTTTCGAGTTGCTGCTGCTAGCTGTTAGCTCCCAACACTGTTGGACTTCCAGCTAACACACTTAGCCACTCTCTGCTACCTATCTGAACATATCTGCGTCTGTCTGCTCAGCTCCTGGTGACAACAACCTCGGTCTACTATTTGAAGATCAATAAGAGGATTGATGTAGATGGAGAATAAGTAAGTTGATGTAGGTCGTGCTTTGTGTGTGACTCGCTAGCCTCCGAGTTCAACTGCGATGTATCACTGTTTATATCTAACATCAGCTTGTTGGGAAAACTAGGTAACATGCAGTGTATTTGGGACATTATAATTCTTACTAATATATTACACAAGATATACTGCTATTTACTTATTAAATGTGGAAATATTATTTGTCATGTCATTTGTAGGTATGTGTCCTAAAAGGAAAAGATAAACTGCTAGCTAATTTGATTAAATAGTAGTTGAAGAATTAAATTGATTCTCCTCTGTTATGGCTATATTAGACTTAAGGGTCCCTGCATATCTTTAAGACGTTTATAAGGTATTGAATAAGTTCATCTAAAAATTAGGCCTCAATTTGTGATAACATTTCATCAGCCTTTTCGTAACTCTTGAAAATACGAAGACATTTGGATTTCATTAATTTTTGCAACTTAAAAACCAAAACAATAACAATTGGTAACATATATTTTTATTTTATTTATGTATCTTGCATTTAAGTCCCACAGATTATCTGACATGGTCATTAGTATAGCCTCTTTATGTGTGTATTTTGAGAAATAATGGCATATCAAATAAAAAACATTTGACAGAGATCATCAAACTTTTCACTTTGACCAAAAAAGTCATGTGTAATATTATGATTATCATTTGGGCAAAATTTTCCAAGCTGTTTTTGTTATTGTAAAATTGGGCTCTAATTTAATTTGAACTGCTTTAACAAAGTATTTAAACAGTTTTAAATATATTGCCTCAATCTGTGTGAACCCAGTTCTTAATGTATTTACTCTTTCTGTCCATTATTTTGATAGAATGCCAGCTCCAAAGAGAGGACCAGATCCTCATGAGTCTCAGCCCAAGATGAGGAAGTTGGATGAGGACGGGGAGGCTCTGACATCTCAAACTGCACCAGCTACCAATAATAGTTCCCTTAAAATGGGAAATACGCAAGAAACGACAGAAGACCCACGGACTAAGAAAAAACTGTCTGCTTCAGATGAAGTTGGGATTACACTAGCCAAGTCATCTGAACGGAGTTCCCCTCCAAAGGATTCCAGCCAAACCATTTGTGACCCGCCTCTCAAAAAAGCCAAGCTTTTTAATTCCACAAGTGCCTCCTGCGGAGAAGCTCCCTCGCTGAGAGCTAACTCCACATTTTCCCTGAAGCGAACCGCTTCCACGGACTCCGAGAATGACATAAGTAGCGATGATAGTAAGACTGACTTCTTTAGAGAGAGAGGTGATGGCGACAAGGCCCGCTGCATTCGAAAGTATTCTAATCGAGTCAAAGCTAAGCGCAACCCCGACGAGTCATCTACCGACCTACAGGAGACGAGCCAAGGGTCGCCATCTGCACCTGCTGTCCCTGTTCAGATAGAACACAATTATGGCAGATTTTCAGATGCCTCAAGTGTTCAAAGCATGGGCGAGGCTGATCAGGATGACAAAAAAGAATCTGTCATTGAACGAGAGAGGCAAGAAATTTTTGTTTGTGCAACACAAGCAGTGTCAACGGAAACGTTAGTTTCTGCTGATGATAGTAAAATTGACGAATTTAAAAACGAAGAAAGCCAAAAGCTCATAGATAATGAATCAACAGCATCACGTAGACAAATATTAGACACTGCAACAGTTGCATATGGGCCTTGCATCACGTCTGAGGCAGAGGAAGGTGAAAGAAAGGAAGATACAGAGTCCATCAAAAGCAAAAAGGGTGTAATTACTGAAGCACCAATGTCATCAGTGGAATCACTACATTTGTCTATCGGCGAGGCAGATCCAAGCCGTGAAGGTGCAGGCGAATCGACAAATGCAGCTCAGACAGATGTGAGCTGTGAAACTGAGACAAAGGAGACCACAGAGTCTGTTTCTGAGGGCATAAAGCTGGATTTACAATGTAAAAGTAAGGAAGGCGAACATAAAAAGGGAGTGATTGAAGCAGCCAGTTTTTCTGCAGGTGTAGGACATAAACTACTGTCAAATGAAGCAAACTCTGCACCACAATATATCTTGGTTGGAGGTAGTATTCCAGAGAGTCAGACCGAGGGAAATGTAACAACAGCCGAGTCTGACGTCAATACAGAAACTCAAACCGACCTGAGTTTCAAAATCCAAGTTACTTTCAAAGAGGGATCAAAATCTCAAAACCTGCAGGGTCGAGTTAGCTCGTGTGATGGTGATAAAATAGTTAGAACATCTGAAGCAAGCGAGAAAGGAGTTGAGTTCCTTTCGACTCAGGCTGTTGTCGGTCCCGGGTCTTTCGCTAAACTTCAACTGAGCGAAGATGTGATGGACAAGACGACAACATGTAGTGATATTTTCACACCAGATTTTGAGGCTGTCCACCAGCGAAATCCAAGAGAGGCGCTCTTGGCTTGTGTCACGGTCGCAGAGGGTCAGATAGACCTGGACATGCAGACTGAAATAACGTTACAGGAGAGGCCTGAGTCAGTTCAAAACCAGGGGAACCATAAACTGAATGAACACCCTCCTGAAATACCTGTTAAAGTCAACGAAAGTTCTAAAAGTATAGAAAAAGAAAAGGGGATGATCTCTGAATTTGCCAATATAGCAAGTGATCAAAGCAAAATGGATATAAAGGCTTCAGCGGAAGAACAAAGCCGAAAGAGCCAGGAAGTCATTGAACATGCCACAGACATATCTGGAGATTTTAAAGAGGATCATGTGGTAAATTCTAAAATAATGAAAAACGAAGCCAAGGTCTCACCTGGACCCCAGAGTCAACCCGAAGCGGAGATGCAGACTACACTAACAGCAGAGATTTCTACTTTAGCACCAGTGGAAGTACAAATCGAGAACAGCCAGAAAGTCAGTGAACGCACCGCAGGCATGTCCAGTGAGGGTCCGCAACATATTATTGAAAGTTCAGAAATGATGGAAAAGGAAAACATAGTCAACATTCAATGTAATATTGGACAAGGGAGTCAGACTACAGTCACACCTACAATGAAAGTAAAAAGCCCGGAACCCTGTGAACACAACACAGACATATCTGGTACAGTGCAAAAACACCCGGCTACAAACCGTCACGGAAGCAAAGATGAAAGCGGGGTTAATGCTGAATACGTTGCTGCTGCTGAAAATAAAATAGAATTGGACATACAGACTACGACGACATCAGAGAGCATTTCCATAATTTCATCTCCAGTGGATTTACAAAGCCAGCCAGTCATTGAACATACTACAGACATATCTACACAGGTTCACCAGGACCTGATGATAGAACATGTGGAAAATGAAAAATTTGAATCTCTGACTATACCAGCTAATAAAATCATAACCGAAACGCAGACTTCATCAACATCAGATAATTTGAATCCAGCCCCTTCCGTGGACATACAAAGTCAAAATGAAATGCATATGGAGACAGCATTGACATCAGCAAATATTCCTAACCTAGCACACACTATAGAGACATCAATCATGATGAGCCAGGAAGCCACTGAACCTGCAACAATCATATCTGGAAAAGTTGATGAAGCACTAATGATTGACACTCATGAAATTAACGGAAATGACAACAAAGTTATCACAGTAGGTGTCAATGCAGCTGAGAATCAAAGGGAAGTGGATTTCCAGACACCCGAAACATCAGCGGAGATTTCTGTACCAACAACTACAGTAGAGACTCAAAACCACAAAGGTCACGATGTCAACAAACTCACTGCAAAGATTGAAGGACTGAAAGATTTTAACATTTCAAATACTATGACTGAAGAAACCAAGGACAAGATAAATATCTCTAATCCACCCTCCACAGTGGAAACACAGAGCCAAGAGGTCAGTGAACTCAACACAGACATTCAAAAAGATCTATTGGCTGCAAGTTGTGTTCCAGAGCCTCAGACAAATATGGAAACTACAACAGCACTAAAGGAGATTTCTAATGCAGCACCTACAGCAGAACAGCAAAACCAGGGGATGGTGGACGTTTATGAACACAGTATTCCGTTATCGAATGAAATCCACAAACCTTGCCCTATGGGTGTATCTGAAAGTAAAGATAATGAAAGCATGCTGACAGAGCCTAACACAGAGGATATCCAAGCAGATATGGATGTCCAAAGTGGATCAATGGAAAGGATGGATTCTGCAACAGAACAGAAAACTAGCAGGAAAGTGATTAATGAGGTCAGCAAAGAGGCTGCAATCATTTCCTCTAATAAGGCAGACAAGTTAGTTGGTGATATCGAAGAACGTGGAGAAGGAACTGGAAGCAATGAAGTAATAGTTTTTGTCTGCGGCCAACCAGATGACATTGATGTTGTTATTCAGGCATCTGAAGAGCAGTTAAAGAGTGTGAGTCAGTCAGAGGTTGGGATCCATGAAAACCAGGTTGTGTATGAGCCCATTAGTAGTCCAGAGAGTAATGATGAAAGAGAGATTTCATCAGTATCAGAGAACCATGGTTGTTTGTCTTTACTAGACATACAGAACACAGAGACCCATGAGGTGGAAGGAGATTCATCTACTAATGAAGAAAACCGAGACATTTGTCACCAACAACTGGAAAATCAGGAATGCGTTGCGCAACAAATTTGTGTCTCAGACAGCCAACAAGTTGATATGGAAGTACAGTCTAGCAGTGTGCCAGAGAGTTGTGTCACTGCACAGTTGGAGCAGAGTAACACGATGGTAGATGTGAGACAAGTTGCAGTGATCAGCTCTAGCGATGACATCAGCATGCCAGATGGCCAGTCAGAAGTGGCAACAGAGAAAAGTGAAAGGAATGGCTATCCAGACTGTGTCAGTGCCACAGAGTTTTCTGAACAGGTGCAGGAGGACGTTGGAGTTCAGGAGGTTGCAGACACCACTGTGACAACAACTACAGCCACTGTTAAAGTTGAAATGCCAGATAGTACATCTCAGGAGTTTTTGATCCTAGAACCAGTCCCAGAGAGTGAAATTAACTTTGATATTGTCACTCAAGCAGCAGCCGAATCGGGGTTGTCGGTCTCACTTTCAGAGCAGGTGAATCAAGACAGTGCATTGGGTGAAGTGGTAAATCAAAAGATTTCAAACGGTACCCAGCAAACTGTTTTCCCTGAAGCAGAAGTGCAGCAATGTCAAAGAACTGGGGAGGTCAAAGATGCTACAGTGACCAATTCAAATGTGGTTTTAGAGACCAGGCTTGAGACACAAGTTTCAACTGTGGAAGGTGTTGAAGTTATTCCAAATTCTGACCATTTCCAGCAACTATCATCTGACATGGTGGACATTAATACCTCCGAGATTGAGACTGATAACTGTCAAGTCACCAACGAAGACTGTAACACAATGGTGATAGAGCACACTGAGGTTAGTTTGGACCTTCAAGAAGTGCAGATTCTGGAGGAAATAGAGATTGGTCGTGAGATTGTGGTAAAAGAGGAAGAGAATGAGGAAGATAGTAACATTTTCATGATAGAGAAAACCCAGGAAATTCCTGTGGAGGTCCTTGCTAGAACGTCTGAGGAAAAGATTCATGACAAAAATAAAGATGACACTTGTGGGACAAACTTAAAGCAAAACAGCACATCTGAGACGACTGAAGATGATAAAAAGACACTCAAGACAGAAAAACCCAAGAAACAAGAAATGAACACACAGGCCAGAACCAAAGCCCGCCTGGCAGCTCTGGCTGAGCAAAAAGCTGCAGCGTCTAAGAGGACAGCAAACAGACAGCAGCTGAACCTCTTAGCCCTTTGTGAGGAAATCGCAGAGGACATTGCTACTGACAGCATGCTGTTGAAGAGGTTAGAGGAGGAAAAACAGGCAGCAGTGGCAACAGCCGCTGTAGCCGCAGCATTAGCAGCAGTGGCGGCGGCAGCAGCAGCCAAGGTTGAAGCCAGCAAGAAGAAAAGTCAACCTGTGGTCAAAACGCAGGATGTAGACACAGTTAATGTTGCGTCTCCTGCTGGACCAGTAGGATGCTTAGCATCGGTGGCCCCTGCTGAGGAGACATCTGTTGCCCAGCCGTCGACAGCTAATTCGGCTGAGGCTAAGCCTGCTGCAGAGCCTCCGAAGAGACGTTTCTTCATCTCACAGGTTTGTGTGCCACTGAAAGCCCATGAGAAAAAGAAACTTACTAGATATCAAAGACTGAGACAGGTTGAGTTACAAAGAGAGAAAATGTCTTGGGCACGTGTAAAGAAACTTAAATCTGATCAAGCTAATCAGATGTTTTCAGACATGGACTGGCAAGTGCCGATGTCTGCATCATCTCCTTTTTCAGTGAGTCCCATGAACGCGGAGCCTTCTCCTGCAGCAGGTTCATCTAAAATACCTCTCCTGATTCCAGCCTCAACTAGCAATCCTGCAACACCGACAGCAGTAATTCCCAAAATTGACATACCTAAGGCTCAACCTAGTAAAACGGAAAACTCCAATACTGAGCCCACTAAACCTGAACCTGCCAAAACTGAACCAACTAAACCTGAACCTGACAAGAGTGAATCCTCTAAAACGGGGCCTCTTATTACTGAAACCCGTAAATCTACCAGACAAAGTAAGGCTCAAACTTCCCAAGAAACCCCTACTCCGGGGCCAGCCCCTAAAGTGACCAGATCGGCAGCCAAAAGGACCCTCCCAGCAGTACCCCCTCCAATGCCCAATGGACTGAAAGCTCAAAAACAAAAGCCTGTTGAGTACAAGCCATACAAACCCAGGCCCAAGTATACCTTTGCTGACTTTGAACTAGATGATGACCCACCTGTCGCTCCAAGAAAGCCTATGCCGACACAGCCTTCACGACCCAGCATTCAGTCAAACCCCATGGTTCAATCTAAATCCGCAGTTCAGTCCAAACCCACACTTTCATCACAACTTGCGAGTTTGCAGGCAAAGCTCAAAGCTCAGAGCACACCTGCTGGACAGATCTCAGGTCAGACAAAGGCTGCCATCGCGTCAACTACCCAGTTAAAGGCCACAGCTACTGTTGGAGCTGCTTCAAAAGCTGTTCAATCATCTAAAGCTCAAATAAAGTCTCCTGTTTTGACAACTACTCAGTCAAAAGGTCTTTCTGCTCCTGGTCAGTCCAAGCCTGCTGCTCTAGCTCGACCTCAGTTAAAGCCCACCGGGAGTGGAAGTACAGCACAGCTCAAGAATTCCACTGCAACAGCCTCTCTGCCTGCTTGTTCTACCACATCTGTGACTAAACCTGCTGCTCCAAAGGCCGATGTCGGTTCAGTGTCTCAGAAAAGCTCAAATATACCGTCATCAGAAGATAGCAAATGCAAGGTAACAAAAAAAAGCCATAATGTGTGTCACAAATAACATTTTTGAATGAAGATGTTCATTATCTTTTACTCTTTCTCCTTACACAGGACACAACTAATATAATTTCAAAAGCTCCTACCTCTTCCCTTCCCTCTAAAGAGAGATCCAAATTGTCTGATGGCACAGAGCAGTGTGAAAAAAAACCCGCAGGTATTATATTTTATTTTCTGACATGTTTGCATAAGTGATTCTGTCTTCAAGATATATTTTGGAGAACAAATATTATCATTTGCACCCCTTTAAGCATTAAATATGACCTTTACTGGATTATGAAATCTAAGAGAAAAACCGTCTTTGATATTATTTATTAAAAAGACTGTTCAATTAAGATCACATTTGTAGACATATTCAAAAACTATTTGTGACTTGTACACAAATGTTACGGCCATATAAGAATTTTCCCTTTCTTTCTTTTTTTTTATAGTCACTGATGTTGATCAGTCTCCAGAGAAGAAGACAGAAACAGTCAAGACAGCCGAGAAGACATCTGAAAAACCTTGTCAAGAGTAAGAAGTTTCTCTGAAGTCATTCTAGATGTTTTCCCCTTTGTTGTAGTAGACGCCTAATATAAAGCAAAGTGTGTTTTGTATCACAGCAGAGCAGCGAAGACACAAGATGGCGGGACTCCTCTCTCCGAAGCTTGTCTGCAAAAAGAAGTCAAGAAACTAAAGGAGGCCGACAAAGCTGTTACCCAAACCATTATTGTAAGTGAAGTAGTACCTTTACTTTCCCATATTTTTAAATAGCAGGAATCCTGTGCATGAAAGATGATGCAGTTTGTCAGCTGCTTAA
Source organism: Hyperoplus immaculatus (assembly GCA_949357725.1). NCBI lineage: Eukaryota > Metazoa > Chordata > Actinopteri > Uranoscopiformes > Ammodytidae > Hyperoplus > Hyperoplus immaculatus. The sequence continues at coordinate 6,445,961 of OX442369.1, forward strand.
CATAACGGAGTTCCTTTATTTATTGATAGGCTTACTTGGATGTAAGCATTGATGTGTTGTTTTCTTTGTCACAAAGGATGCAGGACAGAAGCATTTTGGGGCAGTGGCCTGTAGTGTGTGTGGGATGCTCTACTCCGCCGCCAACCCTGAAGATGAATCTCAGCATTTACTCTTCCACAACCAGTTCATCAGCGCTGTCAAATATGTGGTGAGTTAAATTACTTTTCCATTATTTGTCTTGCCTTCCGTCCCATAATATTGACTCATCAGGGCAATACACCAAGCATGTGTTTAGCAGTTTATTTGAACTTAAATAAATAAATGACCGAGAGCATCTAAAAAAAGTTATGTTGTTGCAGTGTGGTACATAGAGAGACAGAGGGTCATCTGACCTAATTACAGGAAACAACTATGTGTGTGGTGTACAGTATACTTACTATATTACTGTGAAGTACATTTTCGTATGGATTTTTTCACAGCAAGAAGAACAAAATTGGGTATATTTACATGAATGCAATGATTTTCTTTTTCTTTTTTTTCAGGGATGGAAAAAAGAGAGGATTCTGGGAGAGTATCCTGACGGCAAGATCATTCTTGTCCTGCCAGATGATCCCAAATATGCTCTAAAGAAGGTACAGTATGTTAACAGGATTAAGGTCAATCAAAGCTGAAGGCAATATGACGCAGAATAGTATCGGATATATCACAATACAGTCTGGGCCTTCATATCACATCAAAATAAACATAAATTATCATTCAAATAGCAAACATCTATAAACTGGAAGAATGCATATTATCATGTCATGGTAACTTTGGCCTCGGGCAAAAAAACACCACACCAAAAAATCACTACACAGTTTGTTCATTGTTTTTATCAGGTTGAGGAGATCAGGGAGATGGTGGACAATGACCTCGGCTTCCAGCAGGTGGAGACCAAGTGTCCCTCTCAGACCAAGACCTTCCTCTTCATCTCCAATGATAAGAAAGTGGGTGGGTGCCTTATTGCAGAGCACATACAAGAGGTAAGAGACTGCAGCGCACATGGTTGACCTCACAGATTAATTATGTAAAAAGCAAATCTTAGACCAACAGACTGCGTGAGTGTACGTGTACTGAGCCTTGTTGATGCTCACAGGGGTACAGGGTGATAGAGGAGCCCGTACCAGAGGGTTCAGAGCGAGAAAAGGTGATGTTTGAGCGTCAACGTGCTTGGTGCTGCTCCACAACACCAGAGCCGGCCATCTGTGGCATCAGCCGAATCTGGGTGGTCAACATGATGAGACGCCAGGGCCTCGCCTCGCGCATGCTAGAGTGCCTCAGGTGAGTGTGTCCTGACGCACAAAGATGTTACATTACCTTAAAACAAATTAAACAAAACTAACACTTTTTTTTCTTTTTTTTTTAACAGGAACAACTTTGTCTTTGGTTCGTATCTGAGCAAAGATGAGATCGCTTTCTCCGATCCCACTCCTGATGGGAAACTCTTTGCCACACAATATTTTGGCACTTCTCAGTTTTTGGTTTATAACTTTGTAAGTGGAACACGCTCGCCCAAGACTGATGCAGTATGACAGTCTTCGAAAAGGTAACTTGATTTAACCAACGCCCACTGACCAATGGAACGCACCGTCAGTAAACAGCACCTGAAGCAGAATCTGAATTTGCATAACAACTTTAAAAAAAATGTAAATTACTCCTTACACATTGGTTTAAATCTCAGGATGAAAACTACCAGGTTTCGTTGAAAAATGTAATGAATTCACCCTTTAATCCCTCCCCAAATAATATTTTGGAAAAAAAGAGTATTTTCTTTATACATTTTTAAGTAAATAATTGGTTTTATTAGTTGTATAGAATTTACTTACATGCATGACCTAACAGCAATAGAAAACAAAGAGCATTTCATAGTTCTTCTTTTAATCCCTGAGAAGCAGAACATCGACAGAATCCATTAAATCAAACGTTTGTCCTCATTATTCTGTTTTAGCGTTTTTAACTTGCATGACATGTTCATCTTCTGACAGTTAACAGTGATGCTGTCTTTGTCTCAATTTGAAAAACATTGGTATGTTTAAAGGTCACAAATGCACGATTTCTATTGGAGGGTTAAGGAAGACTGACATTTTCACATATCAGTTCCCTTAATTTCACTATCATGTTTTATTGTGACATTTCAAACTGATCATCTTACCATTTATCCGGAGGGGCCCATGTCAGCGATTTGATTGAGGAGACATAGGCCAGAACTGTAGCTAGGGCATTAATCATGTGCTCTAAGTTTCTTAGATCACTTTTCCTCAGATGTTTAGTTTTCCAAGCTGAGCCATATACTGTACACCATTTAACAGGGCATTGTAGCCTATACTGTATGAGTGATGTCTTTCAATTTCACCGAGGCTGTGTATTGCTTTGTTTGTGCCTGAATGAATAATGTGTGACTTAAGATGTTTTCTTTGTTTTTTTCCCCAGTCATATAATGGCTTTTTATTCAGTTATTGTAGAGTACCATCCTCCTATTCCTTGGTATCAACAGATTAAAATGTATATCAAATTATCATGTAGATTTATGCATATTATAACAAAACGTGTAATGAAAGACGAGCATGGTTGTAAGGCTCGGGTGTTAACTGGTAGTTGAGTCATCCAGGTTCAGCCTTTTTGATCGCAAGCAGGAATATTTGCTCAGTGATCAACACAGATAAACTATCATTGTAAACCATCCCACATTTTCTTCTTCCTCCTTGTTGCTTTTAGAAATATGTGTTGTGTAAGAAAAGGAACCTTGATTTATACGAAGCTGTTATGTAAATATTTATTTAAATAATAAACAACTTAAAACATTATTTGCCTGCATGGTTTCTCTTCTCGAAAGAAATGACAGGTTAGTGTGTGATTATGTGCTTTCCCCATTGTTACCGTTACTAACAGTTGACCGCTTAGTTTTATTTCACCAATGCCATCTAGTGGACATTGTTGCAAACATTCACCCACCTTGAAAGACCCTTTACCATGCATTATTTTGATGTAGAATGATTAATTATCTCCAGCATGTTAAAAGCTAATGAATATAAATTGAAGTTGTTAATGGAAAATGTTTGGGTAAGTGTCAAATGTGGGAATTGTCTGGCTGTCATGTATTCTCTTTGTAGTTACAGATGTAAACACTCCCCTCTTAGTGCATTCCTCGACAATCCTGTCACAACACGGGCCAACTCAGTGGCAACTTCTGAGAAACAAAACAACCTTAAAAAAACATGAATACTTCCTCAAGCCGAGAGTGAGAAAACAACTGCGATCTCCGCTCCTCCGATACTGATCAGCAGGAGAAAACAACAGCTGAGCTTCCTAAACTATCTTGAACACAACGGTCACAGTGGCCTACTGACACTAATATGATCATCACCATCAGATTTTCCGTGTGAGACCAATCCAAGATCCATAAGGATACTTTGGATTTAATTTAGTCCAGGAAAAGGTTGTTACAAAATAAAACAAAACATTTGTAAATACACACTTTTATTTTTACACATCAATTTAAAGAGAAAAAATTGTCGTAGCTGCCACATTGTAAACCATGATACCATTAATCCTAATAATAATTATCAGAAATCAGAAATATGTGGTCAATTATGGTTACTATATGAAAATCTATAATTTTCTTATTTACACATAGGACAACCAATATACAAAAAAAAATAAATCAAGCATCACATTGATCATGAAAGGATTAATTCTACAGTCTGCTCACAACCTATGTTATGTACAGGTGCCTTTTAACTCAAATATCAACAACAACCTGACCAGTTCACTCAGTGCATGGGGGATTGGCCTTGTTGTCTGACATCTATGGGACCTTGATCTGTGTTAAGAGTTTAAAAACAAGATTACAGTAATGCTCTGGGTAACTGCTGTGTTAACAGGCAATCTGTAAGAAGAAAATAGCTGCTCTGGATTGTGCACGGCAAATACACAATTTCTAAAAAAAAACATCTACTAAATTTACATTAAACTAGAGCATAACTGGACAAATCAATCACATGGTCAAATATGATGGTTGAAAAAAGGTGAACCATTGGCTCTTGCATCTGTGACACATTGTTAAACATTTAGAAGTTAGCTCAAATGAGTTCACAAAATAATGCCACGGATATGGCAACATCAAAATGTAGGCACAAAAGACATTTAAGATACAAACTAAATTAAACTGTACCCCAGAATACATACTTCTTTAGACAAGTTCCTTAAAAAAGTCCTAGTTTTGTTATTGTCTGTTAAGAGGCTTAAAGACAGTCCTTACAGGAAGGGACAATTCTGACCACAGAAATTGTACAGTATGTCCAACATATCAGGCTCCCCGAGCCTTCTGTTCAAAGCACCCTGACCTTTTCCAGGTTGTACATCTACCACTTCACGATCAGATGGAATCTTTACCAGCGGGTGCACTTTGTTATCCATCATCTTAAAGCCAGTAATGGCACCACTGGGCAGCATGCTGTTCCTCTCTTCACACATTTTGGTATCTTCTGAATTCACCTTTGTGTCTGTGAAACTGTCACCATCCGCAATGCTCTTGCTAACTGTGCTCAGCTCATCCTGACATGGTTCTGAGTCACTAGCATGGGGCAAAGAAAAGTAGGTGCACTTTCTTGAAAAGGACTTCTTCTTGTCTTCCAATTCAGACTTTGTGTTGAAATGAGAATATGGAGAGCACTCCTCTGTATCCTCACACATGACTTTGTCCTGAGGAGAGTTTGTGAAGGTTTTGTTTATTCCAACTGGGTCTGACACAGACTTTTTAATTACTGTGTTCTCTTTAAGGAGCCACCCGCCATTATCAATAAGGGCACTGTTTACGGGCCCGACTTGGGAATTAAAAACAAGACATCGTGCTGATTCACTTAATGTGTCCAGAGCAAGAGCTGAATTGAAGTAAGATAACTCAGAAACTGCCTTGGACCGGGTTGTGTGGAAGGGAGAAAAAATGCTTGAATATTCTTTCTTTTCTGGTTTCATCACAGATGGGGGCCTTTCACTTTCCTCCTCATCAGGATTAGCGTCTTTCTTGCCATAAAGCCTTTCTATTGTTCTTCTCACAAAACCTTTAGTGATGGTTTTCCGTGGTGAGTCATCTTCACCGCTAGACAGCTCACTTGAAGTCTGAGATTGATACCCAGCACTAACTGAGGTCTGTGCTCTCAACTCGGGCAGCTGTGATGCGTTTGGGCTTGGGAAACATCTATGTTCGTGCTGGATGTCAGTAGGACACTTTGCCAGGAACATTTCCCTGATGGATCTGACCCTGTTGCCTTCAGGCTCTGTTGTTATAACATTACTGGAATCGTAGCTAAAAGATAATGAGGACTGAGGAGCTGATCGGTTGCCGAGAGCTGACTGAGACTCAGAGTGTGTATCCTCAACATCCGACTCAAGAGGGACATTTATTTGTGAGAAGCGTCTCATGGTAAACTTTTCTGTTGAAATGTTTATCTTCTGGGCATCAGCAACTTGCTTTTCCAGAAGAATTATTCTCTTTGCGACAGATGGGGATATAATGTTTTCAGGTTGTTGCTTGAGGTTTTCTTCAGCCTTATCATATCTTGTAACTTCACAGTCTGTTGTCAATGCCTCCTGATATTCTGTACAGTCCTCTTCAATGTATCTGTCCATTTTGGCATGTTCTTCGTCTGAGCTGTACTCTTTTTCATCGTAATTTAATTCCTCTTCAATGTGGCTGATTTGTTTATCTTCAACCTTTATTTGCTCTATTTCAAAGTGTTCTTCACAGCTGCTGTGGTCATTTCCACTGTCCTCATCTGCATTAAATTCATAATGCGTTGACAAACTATTAGACTGTATCAAATGGCTACTGTCTTTTTTGGTATATGAATTCTGATTTTCTATGAAATTGCTAAGATCCCCTTCTACTCTATTCTGACTTTTTATCTCATCGCAAATGTGAGTTTTATAAGCAAGATGGTCCTTGTCGTCTGTGCTGACCTTGTCCTCCTCTGTCTCTTCTATCGAAGCCTTTAACACTTTGTGTATTTTTGTTCGTTCCTCATGAATTACCTGTGGTTGCTTACATTCAATAGTATGAACTTCTTCATCTGAGTTACATGTACTATCATTAACACTGACATTCAGTACCATACACCCGGCGGGACTCTGCTCTTGTTCTTGTTCTAAATGAGTTAGTCTGGCATGGTTGGGCAAATACTCTTTTCTGTTCAGCTCCTTAAATTCAACCTCTAGTTCTTCTTCTTCTGAAGACTTCATTAGACTATCTGGGCTGGATATTATTTCCGCAAAGTAAGTAGAGCTTTGTTGCTTTTCCTCTTGTTCCTTAATTTGACTTTCAGGGTTGGACAAATATTCACTTTCCCTTCTTTCCTGAAATATCTTCTCACATTCAACTTTCAAGATCGTACATACTGCTTGATTCTGCTGTTCTCGGTCTAGATAAGATGGACTTGCATTTTCAGACAAAGTGTCTTTGTTGCTCAGCTCCTGAAATGGAACTTCTAGTTGCTCTTCTTCTGACAAAGACTTGTTTTCACTGGATATTCCTTCCTTCTCCCTTGAATTAAATTCTACAAAGTAATTTGAAGTTGTTTTTTTGTCCTCTTCCTCCTCAACTTGACTTTCCGAAATGGATGATTTGTCACTTTCCTGACATATCTCCTCACATTCACCTTCTGGTTTCAAGATTTTACATACTGCTTGACTCTGCAGTTCTTGTTCTAAATGAGATAGTCTGGCAAGGCTAGACAGATACTCTTTACTGTTCAGCTCCTTAAATTCAACCTCTAGTTCTTCTTCTGAAGAAGACTTGCTTAGACTATCTGTGCTGGATATTCTTTCCGTCTCATTTACATTACGCTCCTCAAAGTAAGTAGAGCTTTGTTGCTTTTCCTCTTGTTCCTCAATTTGACTTTCAGGGTTAGACAAATAGTCACTTTCCCTGCTTTCCTGAAATATCTCCTCACAATCAACTTCTTGTTTCAAGATCGTACATACTGCTTGACTCTGCTGTTCTCGGTCTAAATCAGATGGACTTGCAGTTTTAGACAAAGTGTATTTGTTGCTCAGCTCCTGAAATTGAACTTCTAGTTGCTCTTCTTCTGACAAAGACTTGTTTTCACTATATGGGCTGGATATGCTTTCTGTCTCCCTTAAATTCAATTTGACAAAGTAATTGGAACTTGGTTTTTTGTCCTCTTCCTCCTCAACTTGACTTTCCGAAATGGATGATTTGTCACTTTCCTGATGTATCTCTTCAAATTCACCTTCTGGTTTCAGGATTTTACATACTGCTTGACTCTGCTGTTCTTGTTCTAAATGAGATAGTCTGGCAAGGATAGACGAATACTCTTTACTGCTCAGCTCCTTAAATTCAACCTCTAGTTCTTCTCCTGAAGAAGACTTGCTTAGACTATCTGTCCTGGATATTCTTTCCGTCTCATTTACATTACGCTTCTCAAAGTAAGTAGAGCTTTGTTGCTTTTCCTCTTGTTCCTCAATTTGACTTTCAGGGTGGCACACATAGTCACTTTCCCTGCTTTCCTGAAATATCTCCTCACAATCAACTTCTGGTTTCAAGATCGTACATACTGCTTGACTCTGCTGTTCTCGGTCTAAATCAGATGGACTTGCAGTTTTAGACAAAGTGTTTTTGTTGCTCAGCTCCTGAAATTGAACTTCTAGTTGCTTTTCTTCTGACAAAGACTTGTTTTCACTATATGGGCTAGATATGCTTTCTGTCTCCCTTGAATTCAATTCTACAAAGTAATTGGAACTTTGCTGCTTGTCGTCTTTCTCCTCAATTTGACTTTCTGAAATGGGTAATTCCTCACTTTCCCTGCTTTCCTGATGTATCTCCTCACATTCAACTTCTGAATCCTCTTCTGTACTATTTGCTAGTTGCTCACCTGCTTGTGAGCTAGATAAACTTAACTCACAGTTCACTTTCTGCTCTAAATCCTTAAATGCACTTGACATGTTCTTCCCCTCCTGTTCTGACCTTGACTCGTTAAGCTCATTCTCAGGGATACCCATACTTTCCTCACTGTTCATCAACAGCTGATCCTCCATGTCTCGCTCGTCTACCTCAGAAGTTAAACTATCTTGAGTTTCTATTCTGCTGACTGCAATCATGTTTGCCTTTTCTTGGTTTGATTGATCTTCACTGTCGCTTTGCTGGTTTTCCTTCCTCAGGTTTTCTTTATTTACTGTATCGCTACATGACTGCATACCCTCCTCAGTCTCTTTTACTAACAATACTGTACTGTTTAGCTGCCTTTCTTCAGATTCAGCTAATGTACATGTGGTCAATTTCTGCACATACTGGCTATCCTGGTCTTTATTTGCCCGATCAGTTGTTTTGTGCTTCACAGTCTCTGTTATACTACCCCGGCTAGATTGTTTAGGCTGGTCAATATCAGTGAATTTTTTAATGATGGAGCTCACATCAACATATGCTTTCTCATCTTGAGTAATATCATTGTTACTATTTTCACTTATTTTAACTATAGTCCCGCCAGACATATTTTCTTTATCGTCACTGTCACTTTTGACACCCAGTGAAAAAGAGGACAATTCTTCCTTGAGCTTCCTAGGTATGCCAAGATTATCCATGATCTCATCAATAACATTTTCATCGATGCTACAGTCTTTTTCAGCCTTGTTTACGAGTTCTTGCTCTGGGGCATTTGGTGTTGAGCTGCGGCTCTTGCATGTGTCGCTGAGTTCCTGAAAGCCCCTCCAACTTTGCAGGAGATGTGTTGAAGCTGACTGTTGTAACTTTGACAAACTATCTTTTAGCTCGTGTGAATCCTCAATTCTGGCAATTTCCTTAAGAGAATCAATCATTTTTAAAGCCTCGGCACAGCTGACATTGTTTGCATTCAGCTGATCCATATTTGGGTTAGTTAGGCTTGCTTTAAGGGTCATGACGGACAAGAAAGCAAGGAGAGTCTTTGTGGAAGAGCCAAACGTAGAGGCCACATGAGAGGAGAAGTCAGGCAGGCTATTGGACTTTTCCAGACATGATGGACGTTTGTTCTGTGAGATATGTCTAATTGACTTAATTGAGTAGCAAATCTCCTCAAGCACAGGTGTCATGTTTGGCTGGTTTGCCATGTTTAATGGCTGTGGCATTTGTGTTTCTTTCATGGATTCCTCTTGATCTGTTATTAGTTTGTCCGTCTTGTTCACCTCAATGTCATCACTCTGATCAGCCTTCACGGACATGAGAGTGATAGAAGTAAGTGTTTTGTCTAGCTCAGCTGTTGATTTTGTAGACTGTGGTGTTTGCTGACGCTTTCTTTCAGACAATGTTTTCCTTGGTGACCCATTTGTCGACTCAGTTGCATTGTCTGAGGATAGATCTCTGGAGAGCAACTTTCTACTTGACTTATGGTTGACAGATGGTGACACTATGTCCAAAGACTGAGAGTATGGAGACCGTCTCTCTTGCAATTTAGGTTTATAAAGTGTCTGCTTTGTCTCTGTGGAGGGGCTAGCGTTTGGGGTTTCCTCTCTTCTCATCGCAATATTAGGTGACATAGTTTCATCAGGAATATGGTTTTGTGATGAGGACAACTTTGGAGAGTTATGATGAAGTTTAGAAGAGAATTTCTTGGTTTGGGATTTTCTTTCAGGAGATTGACTGCTCATAAGTTTAACTTTTTTGACCAAGGGTTTAGGTGATGATGCCCCTTTTTCAATTACAACAGGTGATTCATTAGTTTTTGGCTCCGTAAGTGCAAGATCATTTAGTGTTGAAGCTTTACTTGATAAAATACTATCTGATAACGTTCTCTCTTCAGATGTTGGAATAGTAGGAGATGCAGAGGTACAATATACCAAACTATTCAAATCTAAGATGCTGTTTGCTTGGTGTATTTCGTCTGGTGGAATTTCACTCGGTTGTTGTATCCCTGTTGAACAGATGCCATTTTGCAGCACATTATCACCCCCTTTGTTGATATGAGTTGATAATGTGGTTGTCTCTGAAGTGGCATCACTACATAAAGTATATTTATCCAGACAAGCCTTTCTAAGAGACATTTTCCTGTCAAAAGAAATTTTACTGACCAAAGGGGCCCTTTTAATAGATGCAACTCTTGGTAATGGTGCTTTCCCCAGCACAGAAGGAATGTCAGTCTGAATTGATGTTGTCATTTCCATTGTGTGGTCGGTAGTTGATATGGCCCTGTCAGACGTAGGACTAAGGGATAATGGATGATTATCTGACATTTGACTGCTCTCTGATGAGAGCCTGTATAATGGGCTGCTTGCCACTGAAGAAACATCCATCATGCAATATTCAGTGTTTTCTAGCTCTGTATATTCTACAGGTGGTGGTGGTGGTGGTAGTGGTAGCTCCATTAAAAGCGTATCGGACGGTGTTGCTTCATGAAGTGAGATGTTGATAGGTCTTGATTCATTTTCCACGTCACTGCCTGATGGCATTTCTGTTGAGGGATTATTAGCTGATGGATATATTCCAGAACAGATGTGATTTGTGAAAGACTTTGTTTTTTCTATATTATTCTGAGCTAAACTATTATTGTTTTCTTTGATTGTAGTGGTTGTATGGACATTTTGCTGATCGACTGGTGCTTTGTCTATTGATGGACTTGAGGGTTGAATTTCAAAGGACTTGATTCTTTGTTTGACAGAAGCTCCTAGCACATTCTCAGGAGGTTGTGGGTCAGTTTTGAGAGATCGACATGTTTGTATTTCTGATGTCTCCTTCAAATAGTTAACCTCCTCTGCCACATTCTTATTTTCAGACTCCCAACACTTTCCATTTTCTGTTTGTACAAGAGTATCTGATACTAGTTCTTTACTTTCCACGACTGGTTGGTCTGTGGGGCTAGGATTGGATTTCTCCAGCCAGTTTTCCACATATTCATTAGTGACAGAGATGGGGGTGTTAAATGCAAGCAGTGGCATGCTTTTGCTAACATAATTTCCATTACTTTTCTCCTGATACATTGATGTCTGCCGTGTCAGTATTCCCCATTGTTGACTTACTTCATTGAGACCAACATTCAACCTGCTTTTCTCTATCTCATTTGCATCTTCTATCACTGATGATGGTATTTCTGTGTCTTTGGTAATACATTCATCATCCGACTGTTGCGAGCTCTTTGATATATGACCCCTCTCTCCATTTTGTGTTGGTCCCTTTTTACGCTTTATTGTAGTTTTTGTTGAATTCAATTTAGACCCATAAATCTTCCTAATGAACCCAGCACTGGAGAACATTTTTACTTTCCTGTGTTTCCCGCCTGTTTCTGCAGATTTTTCTTTTGGTCTTTTCCCAGGTGTCTTAAGCCAACGAACGCGTTTTGTGATCACTTTGGGTTTTAAGGGTATCCTCTTATCATTATTGACCTCTCTTTTTAGGGGTTTGTCTTTGCCTTTAGCATGCTTTGGAATGTGCTGCTGAGCATTTGTTGCTTGAACTGCAACAGTCTTCAGTGAGGGCAAGGTTATATCAGATGTAAATGACCTGCTCTCAGCTTTCCAGATGCTTATTGACTCAGAAGCTGTTGATGGTCGGCAGTGATCGAGTTCAAACTCATTACAGGAGGAGAGCTGTCCACATCCTGAAGTAGCTGGCCTGCAGGTCTGCTGTTCGTATAAATGTAAGAACGTTTCAGTGACCTCCTCTCCGCCAGATTCAGTATGTACAATTTCAGTCATCCCTGCTGATTTGAATGTAGATACATTCCTGCTGTTAATGTTGTTGGCGTCCAAAGAGCCAAGTGTTCTAGGTTTGGGCACTGGTCTGATGCTACTCTGCTTGACCATGCAGTATTGCTCCGTCGTGGCTCCATATTCTGTCTGCTCTCTATAGCAGTAAGAACCAACCATACCTTCCTGTATCCCATCTGCGGACAATGATTGTATACTCTCCACAGAGGTTTGCTTTTTTGTTATTTGCTTTTGTCCCGGGGAAGAAGCTCTCCAAGGGGAAACCGCACCCGTCTGTTTGTTGAAATCATCTTCTTCGTTACTACTCTCATTGAAGGCTCCATTGCACGAGGATGGTGGATCTTGATCATTGTCGTCCCAAGTTTTGTCCTTGCTGATGGTGTCATTGGAGGCAGCTGGACTTTGTATTTTCACTGAGTTTGATTCTTGTGAGCTAATCTCCTGCTCTGCCTCAGGCTCAGTTAAACAGGTCTGATTAAGCTGATTGGCTACACTCGACCGTGTCAGAGTGGTCGTCCAATGGACGGTTTCCTCTTCCTTAATTGTCAGGCGCACCTTCATCTCCACTGTCATGCTACCATCTTGGTTCACCCGAAAGGACTTTTCAATGTCGTCGTCCGTGGGTAGTGAACAGTCCTGCCCTCCAGCTCCATTATCAAGGCAGTTATTGCCCTCAGTTTCTGCTAACGACTCCAGTACACAACCCCCATCCAAATCGACAGAGTTTGTGGGGTTACTGGGTAGGTCACATGAACTTTCTGTTATGGAGTTATGGATCTGATTCACAATGTACATCTCAGATGAGGGGGAAAATTGCCTTGACTTTGAAGAGTTTGATAGAGTTTTCTTTTTACCTTTTCGGTCAGTCAAACGAGCCATTCAGGTACAAGAAAAAAAATTCAAATTGGCAATGAAGTAGGAATGTCCAAAGATTTCCGCGCAAAGATTGAAAAGGATAGGCAGAAAAAGAAAACCCAAGAAGCATGAAAGGAGAAAAAAGAAAAAAGTTAGAAAGATAAATCTATTAAACTATTAATTGCTCATGAAGAACAGTAGCAGACATTCACATAAACGGTGTATGTAGGTCATCTATGGCATTATGTGTAATATCATTGCCTCAGCACGTTCCCAATCTCCATCCCATGCAAGCAGTAGATTACTGCAGTCACAACATATGTGTCATATGAATACAGTTCCATTAATGAGACAGAGCAAGTATGAACTAAGGGGGAAGTATGAACTAAGGGGAATGTGCATGTTTACAAAGATAAATATAAGAACAAATGTAAAACAAAGATGTATATCAGTAAAAGGATGTGGAATGTCTTGGATGAAGAAATTAAAACGTGTAACACGATACAAAGATTTGAAAAAATACTGAAAAAGAAGATGCTTAACAAATATAAAAGTGAGGCATGAATGGCACTGTGAATATGTATTGTGGATTTATTTTGTCTTGTGTCATAACTTTACATGTAATATGTTTAACATATACAGGAATTAATCATAGCAATAATATTTACAATAACTATCAAACAAATTATTAAAACAAATATATATATATATATATATAATAATTAAAAAAGATCCTGAGGGACCAACGAAAAATTAATAAATAAACATAACGTAAAATGGGTAGGTGCAATAAGCTAAGGCTTCAGCCTACACCTTTTCAATCAATACTATTTATAAGAAATCAATGTATAAATTAAGATGACAACTTTGTGTTTTTCTTGTGTTTTTATTTTTTTTTACTTATGTATGTAATGTTGTGAATCTGTGTGATTGAAATAAACTGAACTGAAACTGAATGAGAATAAACTTCATGTCATCAACTCATGGAACAAAATGACTGCATAGATTCAATATATATATATTTAAGAAAAAAAACTTATGTAAACTTACGTTTTAGTCTTCTGACACTCATTCGTTTGGTAGTTGGCATAGTTGGAGGTGGTGCTTTCTGTGCATTGTAGTTTGCAGGCTTGAATGGCTCCCTGCCTGAAGCCACCATAGTACCAGAGCACAATATCAATCCTGGAAGACCATCCACCTGCAATAGACAGAAATGATTTGACTATGAGGCTGCTAGATAGAATAGGTAGAAAACTTAGAAAATATATACGTATATATGTACAAGGGTGGTAGGGAGTGGTATAATTTCAAATGTGCCTTTTTATGTACGGTATGTCCATTCTGAATTTAATGTGTTATTTGTTAAACTTGTACATGACATTATCACCAGGCTCTGAATATGCGTGAGCTATATTGACCTGAAGCCTTACAGTGCAATATCCCAGAATGCCTTTCTGCGTATTACGGTGAGGTGCTGAAGGAGCTTAGCACTTTCTCTCTTCATGTGACGGTCATCTACAGGCCAGATTTAAACCAGTCCTTCATGGGTCGATAAGGTTGCTACTTAAACCTGAAGCTTGTATATTAACATAGTATTTGAAGATACTATGCTAAGAGAGACCGAGAGTATCAACATACTTTTTGGAAAGGCTTTAAAACAATTAATTTCACTCTTCATATCAGTTTGAAAGTATCGTCGTCTAAAACTTTATGGAAATAGTTCTGATAGATGAGGTTATATTTTATATTGATCCTGAAAAAAAAAAAGTTTGATTATCTGAGTGCTATTGTTGGAATGGAAGGTGAAATTAATACATTATATATACAGTATATATTTAAATTATCTTGTATGTGCTTTGAGTAGAACACTCACACGTCTGCCATCAAGTGTGTGTAGTTTCACCACATGGAATTGTATCAGGTCCGAAATGTATTCCAGGATGGACTCAAAAGTGGGAGTTATCCTTTTTTGAAGCACCACAGTGTATTTTACAGTTGTGTCCCCATTGCGAAAAACCTGTAGCCTCTTTGGTGTGCGCCCAACCACCGGCTCCTGCTTGTGGATGCTCCAACCAGGGAAGAACCTTGCCTGCTGCACGGTCCGACGGCGGGAACTAACAGGCCTTGCGTGATACCATGGCGGCAGCTTCTTCCTGGCCAATGCCAGATTGATAGGTTTTACCTTACGTCTGTCAGAGCAGATGTAAGATTTCCCATCCTCCAGTTCATCCAGAGTACAGACTGCATGAATCCCCCGAGGAGTGCTGATGTTCCTCACCCCAAATGGCAGAGGAACCTTTTTAGAGAGACTGTCCAAGAGCCCATCAAATGTTTTAAAGGTGCGGTTGTTGATGACCATGCGCAGACCATTGAACTGAGGATCCCCACTTTTGTAGAAGCAGACCCGCTTTGATAGGATAGGGTCGATGACACTTGGGTGGCGTGGGGTGCCATAGGTGTGCCCAGTCCCTGATGACTGGTCTGGGATGACTCTTTGAAGCCCCATTTTGTTCATCATCTTTGGTTAGCTGAGGGCGCAAACAAGACATTAGGAATTATATATTTAGTAGAAACCTTTAAGGTTATCTGAAGACCCACATTTTTCCACTTTATGCTTCTCAGTGGATATTCTGTCTGATAAATGGTACAAAAACGGGTCAATATGATATATGTAGCCTATATATTAAGGAAAGTGGTATTAAATACCCCAATTGCTGTCATTGCTGCAGAAACAAATAATCAGAAGAAGTATAGAAGGGGAAATACACAAACAAAACACCTTATGTAAGACAACTTCTATAATTAAAGACGTCTTGCACACATACAGTATGTTGTTTACTTCTTAGGACTGTGGCCATCAGGTGACATGACCTCACTCCTGGGAAACTTGCCACGTGAATCTTTAGTTATTTGAATACCTGGGGTTTTAACACCACAGTTGAGAGCATCACAAGTTATAGGGAAATATTAAGCAGCCTATTATTTCTTCTTTTCTTTGTTTTACCAGTATTGCCCTTGTTATTTCTTTGAGCATTATTATTAGGGTATGATAATAGTTTTATTCCACATTTCAGGATTATTTAGTTTTGAAAAATAATTTACAATTAGTACAGAATTCAAGAATTGTTATTATCTATAAAAACAGAAATCCGATGTAGTACCACATATACATTTTCATCTCTCAAGATATTTCAAATCAATCAATCAAAACGTTTTAAATATTAAATTGCTTAAAAGAAAATAATTTCATATAAAGAATATATGATAAGTTACAGAATATTTTTTCAGTGGAATATTTTTTTTTACTTCTAAATGTGATACAAGTTTGATATGATGTATATATATAAATTGGTTTAGATATATTAGTCAGTATTAGTAGCACTATTGGTATTTGGCAATAATCCGATATCAGATTTGTATTTGTTCATGTTCATATGAAGGAATACATATTTGTAGTAACTGTTGATTAGAAAACCATCACACAAACAAAAGAATCTCAGGTGAAAATGTATGTTCATGGCATTTCTAGTGCTGCAAGTGAAACATACATACATGCAGATTATAACTGTAAACAAGTTAAACTCGGTGAGCAAACAAATATACAAGAATGACAGGATTACAAGTAATACTCACCTACGTCGGCATCATGAAATATCCAACCGTTTTGAAAAGATCCATAAAATGTTATTCCGTGCTCTACATGTTCGCTGCTGTTGAACTCACTGCACAGCAACAGTTTATTTCGGGCGACTCCATCATGGGTAATTTGCTTAATCTTTGCTTAGAGTTAATCTCCCCTACAAGAGCAGCACTTGGAAATCCTCTTCAGAAAGGTGTGTGACACGGATGCATCTCTAGAGCATAGCAGGACAAAGAAGTGCACTATCTTGACCTGAGATGTCTTAATTCTACGTACATAAAACACATTTGTAATGATGTTTTCTCCTTGGAATATATTACCAATGATTCTTTTTTGTAAAAAAGCAATTCTTAAAACACAATTTTTTTTTATAGGAAATAGGATACATTTTACATAAATAAAAATATAAAAAGACAAAGGAAGTTATTATTAAACTGACACAAGTACTATGAGCGTGTTGGACCAGTTGTATTCCAGTATAACAAAGACAGCATTTTTTTTTAATGTGTTTGTACTTGCGTTCTGCTCCTATTTGAGACTTAAATAAGACAAACAACACTGCACCTGCAGAAGGTTCTGTTATCTGAGAAGAGATCAGGGATTTCTCCACTTGTGGCAGCAGGTGGTACATTGGTGTCCAGTTGGAATATTTGTGAAGGGTTGTAATCTCATTGAGGTCCTCTATAGATAATAAGGATTAAGGGGCTCTTCATTAGCAGGACCCTTATGAAAGACCACTTGTTGTCAATGAAAGGGAGGAACATTCACCTGCATAAGTAATTGGATTCTCAACCTCAGAGAGTAGTTAGTTGGTAACATGGACATTTCTTACATTGCAAACAAAGTTTAATATTCCCTGCACAAAATACATTTGCTCCTTCTAAATACAATTAGGTTTAGCAGAGTAGTGGAGTCCTGTAGATTAGGGTGAACCCTATTACCGGGGGCATTTACAGGTCATGTTTATGATTTAACATGAACTACCACGAGTTGTATAACAGTAACCAAAACTGGACTGAACTAAGTCTATTCCTGTAGTGGAGGGGATTAGTGAACCATAGATAACTTCATTCCCCTGTAAACCTGTGGCTGAAGTTAAGGAATCAAAAGAATATACAAAAGTAATCAGATTTCAGCTCAGTATAAACGGATAAAGTGATGACACTCTGTCATACTGTTTAGTTTACAGCTGTAAAAATATCTGAGGTGTGTATGAAAGAGACGATATGTGTAGGAAAGAATTCCTGCCGAGCCCAAGCAGACAGTCATTCAGGAATGCCACAGGAGGCTCCCAATGCGCCGAGCCCCTGACCTGTTCCCAAAACAACAACCAGCACAAAAATGTGAAAAATCTGTCAAAGGAAGCTGGGGGGGTGACAACGGAGGAAGCCCTTAGAGTAAACAGGTAGGCCTGTAGCCCGCATGCTCCTCATTCCAGCCCTCCACTCCGGAGATAAGAGACAAGAAAATGTTATAACCAGGCGGGTGAAAACGGCTGGTCACACTGATACAGCAGCACAGATCCTGCCAAACATACCCAAATCCGACTGAAAATAGGTCTGAGCCAAAGCCCTGCATCTCAAAGTAGCATGACAGGTAGAAGCAACAAATGCTTTGAGCTGCATTTGTCACATTACTTTCCACGTCAGAGAGTTACAACGCACCAGCTGACGATATGAATACTGTTATTTATTTTTTCCCTACACATGATTACATGTGAAATCACACGCCGCCATGACAGAGATATCTGCCTCTGCATGCCGGGTGTATTGTCACCTCTGCCAAGCTCTATTTTTAAGCCTTTGCGCCTATACTGCAACTAATTGGCGCCAAGTTAGATTCAAACCATGCTGTTAATGGGAAAAAATTTGTGATATGTTTTAGCCCTTGTCCCCTTTCTATATTTGGCCCAGCGTCCTCTATGCAGCTGCTCCTACAGATCAGTCTGCCTGTGTTCCCATCAAACACCTCTCTTGCGTCTGCATATGTTGCTTCAATTCCAGAGGCAAAGTCTCTTCCAGTCAGCTCCTGTTTAAAAGGGGAAAAACACAAAGGTGGCTACACAGAAAATTACAGCAGTTTGCTTTGATTTTATGAAAAAGTTAAGTAGTATGTAGGCCCAGTGTATGTACAGTATGTAGTTATCATTTGAATTGAAATTCCCAGTTCGATTCGTAGCCCGTTGTAAGAACTGGTTAAGATTCCAAGCATTTGCAGCTGTCAGGAATTCAATTATAAGGGATCCAGCTGCACTGTGACCAACAGCAGTTTAAAACATTCACTTTAATTAAAGGCAAGGCAGCTGATACCGCAAATATCCTTTAAACTTTTCTTGTACCCAAACATCACTCCCTCTTCTTCTGCCAGATTTTTTTTTTAAATAATGATGATGAATTCCATATTTCCTTTGAGGTCAGTTTATTGTAAGCTGAAAAAAAGATAAAGGAAAAAAACTCTGGCTTGGCAGACACTGAGCCAAAAATATGCTTACTATTCAAAATTCCATTCAAGTTACATGATCGTTTTTTTTTCCGCCTCTTAACTTCCAGTGGAATTCCCAGGTTTTGAATGAATCCCTGCCAAACAGGACTCATAAGGTCACACCACCGCCTGTCCCCTCCCCTCTAAAAGCCCTCACACAACAGTCAGAGGTCCCCACCCCATCCATTTTGAGCGCTCCCTATCAGCTGTGCCAAGCTTTTAATCTGCCTGGTGACATCCCAGTGTTTCCTGCATGGGACAGAGGGAGAGATAAGCACGCTTCTCTGTGCGGTAAATCACTCCACACTCCCACTCATTCACTGATAGGACCATTATTCAATTAGGCTGCACGGCATTACAATCAGAGGCTTGGCGACTGTTTTCACATTATTTTTTATTTTCTTAATCTCTCTTTCTCTCTTAACAGCATCCGCTTTAATTGTTTGATGGCAAACATGAAGGGATACTTTTTTTATTGCCATTGGTGGAAAATAACTGAGCCTATTAGGAATTATTGTACATTTTGGCGATACTTCATACTAAATAAATGAATACAGTTTATCCGTAAAGAAACATATATATATATATATATATATATATATAATGTATTTTAATAAAGCAAGTACATGAATTTTGCAATAACAAAAACGTTTTGGTCATGCTGCATTAACCAATTCTACGTGTTCGCCTACCTCGATCAATCTTGTATTTGTGTATCCATTTCTAATACTCCTTTTACTATTTGCTGTTTGAAGACCCACATAACAGCAATATTTATGTTTTATTTTGACTGTTATCAAGAGAAGGGTAACTTCTACTAATAACCTAGTTAACAGTTAGCCTTAAATAATATGCTACCCTAGCATACCATATTTATTTCTGTACAAATATGTTTTTATATATTTTTTCATAAATTGTATGTTTTAATGTAGCTTTAGCTATTGGTTTTCCACACTATGCTATTGAATATACATATAGGCTGGCCTATATCTATATATGAAGGAAACAAAGACAAAATACAATGGGAGATTAAAAAATGATTTGTCAAGTCAGTGTCTTTCAAAAGTCTGTCGATTGTGATGATACAGGTCATCAACAACCGAGCCTCTGAACGGCAATATAAATACTGATATGCTCAGAATGTGGACTACTATTCTCCAGAGGGCAGTGGCAGGCAGGGTCCTCCTTCACCAAAGGGCTCCATACCACATGGCTGTTAGCTTTGGAGGGCCACCGGGCGTAGGGCCAGTCCGCTGACGGGACAACCTGGCTACGCGTGACCCAGATAGCAGCCGGGGGTGAGGAGTGATTTATCCGTCTGTGCTCACATCAGACAACCTTCCTCTGATTAAGGGTCAGTCACTGAGCGACAGTGCTGAGCGGAGTGGAGAGGGCGAGACAGGCGGCCTCCCTGTGTGAGACACTGGCATCCTGACCGCCACACAAATGGACTTTCCAGACGCTCCAAACGGCTCATGTAGCCTACTGTACTGTACTGTGTCCCTACAATGGACTCACACTTTCATACATGCATGTTGACACTGGGCATTTTACACAGGAATGTGCACGTAGGCATTATTTTTCCTCTCTCTTTTATTCATATACACTGGCTGACTTTCACACACGCACACAGGCACACAAACACATACGCACACACACACACACACACACACACACACACACACACACACACTTGCGCACACATGCGCATACACACACACACACACACACACACACACACACACACACACCTCAGCCAAGATAAAGACTTATTGAGCTGGCCTTGACATTCGCTCAACCCCACAACAAAAGGATGTGGTGAATCTGAGTAGCCCACTGGTTGACTCGTCTCTAAGGGCTGTTAAAGACCAATGTTTCTGCTGTTCAGGGTTCACAAACAGGTTACAACCTCCGTTCATTTTCAAAGGAACTGCTGTCAATTGTATGCATAAACTGTAAAGGGAATACTGCACGGGGTGAAAATTATGCATGGTCCTTTTCCATGTACTCATAGGATTTTTAAGTATTCTAAGATGAGTAGTTCTGATGAAATATGGTGGGCTACTAAAGTTTAGGAAGGAAATCTATGAGGAAATTCTTGTGAATAAAAGATAGGAACGACTTTGAAGATCAGTTTAATGAAGAGGTCTCTTAGGATAAATATAATGTTTATTATAGTATATTTCAATAAAAAATTCCTTGATTATTTTGAGAGCTGATTCCTTGATTGTCTTTGAAGCACCACACACATTTAAAGAGTGCACACATTCATCCCTATAACTGCACAAATGGTAATATATTTTCCATAACTCACCCAGCTATTTCACCTGCATTTTTTTGTTGTATGTTAAACATTTGGGCTAAAATAGTTTTTTTTTCAAAGTTAAAAATTGTCTTCCAATTTTCTGATAACTGACTTTCTTTTTCTTTTTCAATATTCAGGAAAAAAGAGGACAATGTTAGATGTCATGAAGGTTCTACAATATTCAGAGGACTTTACACCACGTATTTCTTTACTTAATAAAAGACTAAGATACCTTGTAAATGGTATTTAAAATTGTAAAACACAATCAAAACTCACTTTTAAAAGCACACAGTATTGCTTACCGTACTCCCAGTGGCTCGAAGTGTCATCAGACAATAAAAAAGAGGCAGCCCGAGTATGTACACACAACCAGCCACATGCAGGAATAAACTTGGATCACAGCACAGCAGAGTAATTTGTAATCAAATAACGACTTGTTTTGCATTATTTTATATGCAATTAAATGATTGGTTATTGCACATATATATTATATATAAGCACTACAGGAATTTAACTGCATAACAATATAATAACGTTGTACAAGCTACAGTAATGTGTTTTGTGGATTTTGTAAGTAAAAATTAATTTTAAAGGGTCTGAAATGCTTCGATTACAAATGAATGACAATACATATATAACAAGACATGATAACATGAGACTATTTAAAAATAAATAATAATAGGGGTTATCATTGAGGACAATGCATTGTGAGAAAACTACATAATTGGTCCATCATAAAATGCCATATTACACTTAGAATATATGACAACATTGGAGTGACCATTTTATAAATAATTCAAATGTGTCCAAAAGCTTAACAAATGGTTGTTAAATTTCCTTCTGGATCAATAAAGTATTTAAAGTATCTATCTATCTATCTATCTATCTATCTATCTATCTATCTATCTATCTATCTATCTATCTATCTATCTATCTATCTATCTATCTATCTATCTATCTATCTATCTATCTATCTATCTATCTATCTATCTATCTTTTATTATTACCATTACTACACAAGTAACAGTAATTGCGACAGCAGGGCTTTATCTTGTGCGTGACAACAACAGGACCTGTGTCACGGATTACTGTGGCCACAACAGCTCACCTGGATCTATATTGGACTCACAGCAGGCTCACATGCTCTCACCTTCCCTCACTCTCTTGTGTTTTCACCAAGGATTCTGAACTTACCTCGCTTTACAACTCCAAAGGCACCATTTAAAATAGAGTAGATTTTTACTCAGATTTTAGTTAATGACATAAAACCTGTTGTCTTGTTTGTATTATTATATACATGTACCTACAACATACTGTCAATTTATACAATTCATTAATAATAAATCAAATGCAAGAAAGGTATCCCTAAAGTTTAAATGGTCTTTAAACATAATCAAAGTTGTTCACAAAAAAAACATAATTATAAAAATAATCAAATAATTTGAGTTGTACTCGATTTGGAATTTCATTGGTGAAAGGTATACACTGAATTATAGTTTACTGAATCACTTTATTCTATTTCTTCCACACTTCCATTTAATTATTTTTTTAACCAGGTAAAGGTTTGATTTACAGTTTTTCTCAGTCGCTTTGGTGCTTTTCTCACATCACTATTAACATTTGCACAGCAGTTAGTGCATTTCTCAAAACAATTAGTGCAAACTGCAAAACCTAGTGGATAACCTGCAAAAGTACGTCACTTGCTCAAAATGGATAGTCTATTCCTCAAAAGCAAGTATTCATGTCAATGAAACTGCCAGTGTCATCAAAATGAGAAGTCTTGACACCATCGTTTATGAACAAGATAGTCAAATGGCTGTCATGTTTTCATTATGACAATTTATTCTCTCAGTGTTTTCCAATGCAAAAAAAAGGTCAGAACTCGGTGACACTCCTGAAAATGCTCAAGACAGCACTATACACTACTTGTACAGCCATTTGAAAACTACAGTAAAGTTACACATTGCTGTAGTTAGGGGAGTAAGTGAGTACAAGACACTGAATACGTATGTTTCATATTTTTACTGTATATGCTCTTTGCAATTCTACAGCATTGTGCAAAAGAAAAATACACTTCAGTCACTTATTTAGAACAAACATAAAAAAACACCCTTTTGGTAGAGCTGTGCACAAATGTGAACAATATAACAGGACATATTGTAACTGAACATATATAGGTAAATCATTCTGGCACATCCAGACGTTCCTGTCTGTCTGACCACATATTTTCATCTACATCACAACGGATATTAACCCTTGCAATGCAGCGAGGAAAGTATCTATGATAAAGAAAAGGTATAAAATTTGCTTAACAGAATTTGATAACTAGTTCAACAATGTTGTATGTACTCAAGCAATGAAATGAAGACTATTAGTTTTATTGGGAACGACTATTTAGCATCCATAAGTATAGTTCATTTTGACTGACATGACATAAGCAAATGACAATGTTATAAAACAGCAGATAATTGTATGAAAGCAACTGATACAAGTCCAAAAGCATTTGCAATTAGTTCAGAGGAAGGAGAAATTGCTACTATGATGTGCTCAAATGACTAAATGTTGCGGAGGTTGAACTAATAGTTATGAGAATTTTCATTCTGATCTGAGAAAAGAAAAGCACCAGAGCAACTGAGAAAAACTGTAACATTGGGCTTCATGTAGTGCTGTGCAGAGCTGACCCCTGGTGGCAACAACTGACAGTGCAACAAATGTCTAACATCATCTGGGAAAACTGCAACCACTCCAGCAACTTTCCAATTAATATTATGTGAACTCAGAATTTCACTTTTAGAAATTTAAAGCATGAACATATTCTGACTGTCTTACAGATTGTTATTTGTTACAGGCAGTCCAGGCCCACCTAGAGGATACAGGACCTGCAGTGGGAGGAACACACTGTCAGCTTTTGGGGAACTGGAAGTTGACTGTTTGCTATTTCAGTGGAAACGTGTTTGATATTTGTTTGAAGTTCATAATCCAATAACATGAGCACAAATACTCTTCCTGTGTAAGAGACAGCTCTCAGACGGATTGTGTTATTGAAAATAAAAAAATACCAAACAGTGTCTAGACATTTGTTCTGTTTGAAGCTTCACTCAATTTGTACATGAATCCACAAATGTGACACTGCAGCTTGTTTATTATAATTTTTTTTACATTTTCTGATTTAGATTTGAATATGTAAAAATGATCATGAAACCAGAATATTAGTAAGTTTGGAAGTCCTTGTGTGAATTTGAGATGTTGTACTTTTAGTTTTTATATTCAAAGGGAAAAAGTAGTCATACAATTGATTTGGTTTATTATTTTAATAAATATACAGTAGGGGAGAACGGGGGAATCTGAGGCATCGGGTAATGTGAGTCACCCCCTGTATCTAGGCAACGGAAAACATTTGTGGTCATGTGAGATATATGTTTTCAAGCCCCTCTCATTTCCCCATGGCCCTGACAGAGAGGACCTCATGGTGCTGTGGTAAGCATGTTTTTTTCACCAAAATAGGTATTTTGCATGTAAAAGTAAATGTTCTTGCTGTCAACTTAATCAACTGTTGTGCCAAAGCAAATGTATTCACGTAGAAAAACTTCTATCATACGTGTTGATGAATTTTCAACATATAAAAACCATGTGATGATATTAGCTAAAGATTAGCCTGAAATGCTAAGAGAGGTAGGTTTTTCTCAAATTGTGGTGGTGGGGGAAAGTGAGCCAAATGCTGTGGGGGAAAGTGAGACACTGTCTCACTTTCCCCGACCATGAGGCACAAGTTAAGTTTAGTCTTAAACACATTTTAATGTAATATTACATGACATATGTTTTATTTTAATGTCATACACATTGTAGAAAAGCCATCATGCCAAGGAAATACACCAGGAAGACGACCTGGGGCAACCACATGGAAAGAGCACCTTCTCATCTTTCCCTGTAACCTTCAGGGCTGGAATGTAGAGTAGGCCTAGTTGTAGAGTATGACAGGCTGATGTTATAATCCAGTTGGGTCTTCTCCTGTGTTCTGAGTCCCAGGCTGTTCTCGCTGGTTCTGATTTTCCTATGCTTTGACAACCAGACACAAGCTGGCTCTAAGGGTCCTGTGTTCTGACCCCCAGACTGTGTTCTAATCTAACTGGTTCTATCTTTCATTTGAATCTTATTAAAACCTTTTGAATATGTTGTATTTGATTTTGTGGTTTAGAAAATTTGCTTTGCTTAATTGACCAAACCCCATCATTCTTTTACTAGTCCGACATTAGTTCTGGAATGTGTGGCTAGCTTTCAGGATTCTTACTGTTACAATATGTGTTGTTATGGTAGTTTCAGAGTGGAAAAAGTAAGTGGATCAGTTTACCCCACAGCTGGGGTAAAGTGAGCCACATGACACCTTTTTTTAAAACAATCATATTTTCACTGCCCTTTGTCTTGAAAAAATTCTGCTAATGCCCATTTCTAAGAAACATCCTGAATTAATGGGAAATGTGTAAATTTGAGTGATAAATCATTTTAGCTCGCTTAGAGGGGAGCAAATGTAAAAAGTGGCTCAGATTACCCCGTTATCCCCTACATTAAATAGAAATTTAGGGATTAGTTTTACAAATCTGCAATAATCCCTTATCAAACAACAAGGGATCTGAAGGTGTAGAATTAAATTTACACAACTGCAAGAGACGTTTACACAAATGTGGTGAAATGCCATTCGCCTACGATACAATAAACATACACATAGCAAAAACTGTTTTTTAATGAACGTAAATAAGAAGTGTCAGCTGCTCACACAAAAACATTCTCTCTCTCTCTCTCTCTCTCTCTCTCTCTCTCTCTCTCTCCCTCACACACACACACACACACAACAATGAGCCAACAAAGGGTAGTTGACCCAGGTCATGACACTCTACCCTCTCCCTGCTTTATTTAGACTATATTTTTATGTATTTTTATTTTTTAGGAAGTCCTACCGGTGGTTCCCAAAATGTCACTAGTGGTGTGAATTTCACAGAGCATGGCTTCCTCTCGGATAGAGGATGTTCCCAGCCAATCTTTCATGGATGGAGCAAACAGGAGTCATCGGATCAAGGAAGTGGGGACAGGTGCTCGCTGGAAGATTCAAAGATCCACACACAGAAAAAAACAAAAAACAGACAATGGCCCACATTAATCTCTGTGTTATGCTCCTCAACTGAGCCAGAGTATTTTTACTGTCATTATTCAGTTGAATTCTTTTATCAAATAAGTCAGTGGTTACCCAACCTTTTTGACAGACATACTGTGATAATCTCACAGCGCCTAAATCAAAACTAAATTATTTTGAAGCACCTAGAACCAAACGTTAGACATGACTATCTTTGTAAACCAAACTGTGGGCCCTGCTGCTGTAAACAACAACAGTGAAACAGTAACTTTTAGGATAGCTTTCTAACTTCAAACAGTGTTCCAGGCATCCAGTTTTCAATTATTTCCATTACAAACTATATAATCCACAAATCTATTTATTTAGCCTATTTCCCTGCTTATTCGTTATCTGACAGTAGCCTTTATCCATTTGCTACCTTTTCCGTTTTCACCACATTTCCTTTTGCTAAACTTTTCAGAAGTTTATCAATGAACTATGTTTGACTATTGCAATCACTTATCCATTACCTTTGGCTATTTTATAATTTATCATTCTAGCAAAACTTTTCAAAAGTTGTAGCTACTTTTAGTTATTTTATCACTTCTGTTAGCTAACCATTTCTACAATTTATCATATATGCCTAGCTACCTTTGACTATTTCACCACGTATTCGTTAGCTCACCATTAGCTTTATTAAGCTGTTTGAACAGTTAGGCCTGTTATGTTACTATTTGCTTACAATTGCAACTGTTTCCATAACTTGAGATTACATTTTTGTATTCAAATGAGTGATTTCTATTTTATTTCAGTTTAGTTTAGCTATTTCCACATATCACTTAAATAAATCTATATAGTAATTATACTGTAGGATAATGTCTTTGCTTTCCATTCGAATTTGAAAAGTTGCTCTTTTTTCCTTTTTCCTTTGCTGGGCATTGCCTGTGTAGCCTACTTGAGTGAGTCATTAATGATATTTAGTCACAGTAGCACACAGTGTTATTTGCTCATAAACAGCATTGCTCACTTTCCTTAGTTTCCTCGGAAGGGGGGGTCCAGGGCCGACAGGGAATCCTGTAACAAGAGTACACAAGACTTAAAGAAGTGTGGCAGTACTCAGCCGACACCTTTTAGCCTCCCAAAGAAAAACACAGTGCAGAGGAAACTGACTGCTGATGTAGTCATCTCATACTCACTGCCCGCCTGGACACGAGCTAAAAATTGTCCTGTATGCCACAAGGGGACTCAAACAAAAGAACGGAGAGTGCTGAGCTGATCAGGAGAGGCCTGGAGTCGATTCAGCTCCCTGACTCAATTCCTGACGGTGCCAGCCAACTTGAAAAATGTTCTCTGGCACCACACAACAATGTTATAATCAGGCCATTAATCTTGTATTCATTTGTGTCACAACTGTTTACGATATCTGTAATTATACACGTTTATGAATTGTGAAGTCCTTTCTATTTTTGATCAAATAAGTATTTAACAAAACATGAATTCCCATTGAAATATACTGTTAAATAACATAAAAGTTATATTAGATAAAAGTTTGAAGCTGTATCACACAAACAGATGTTACATTTTCATATAGGGATTTTTATTGCTGCAACATAAAACAAAGAAATATTGATTTGTAATGACTTAAAGACATACTAAATATACTGACTGTCTGTTCATAGTTGGTTAAAATATATTTACAGTATGTATTACATACATAGGCCTATTGTCTAATTTAAAAAGCTATAGTGTAAACCAAAGGATTTGTGTTATATGTCTCATTCAGGTACATTTTATTGGCTATTGAAACAGGTCAGTTTAATAGATTCTTCATTTGTTAATATTTTTTTTTTACCTCATAGTTGCAAGACTATACAAATATGACTTTTGTTTTAGGTAGAGAACTTGTGGCAGATTTTTGTTCAGAAATCTTATAATATGTTGTGTTTTATGTCTATGTAAGCTGGACACTCTTAAATGTGGAGGAAACAATAAATACAATAAATAACTACCTAATGCAGCTGTTTATTTGACTAGAAGTAAAGTAAATCTAAATGCTTTCCTGCATCCACCAAACGATATTTAGATTGTAAGATGCATCAGAAATGAAAAACGAGCACTGTAGCAAAGCCTTTAAATCGTGCTCCACCTTATGTTACTGTAGCGTTGCAGCCCTGCAATAAAAATACTTCCAAAACCATTTGTGAATAATCCCCGTGAATTCTGACACAGCAGCTGACATCTTGGCACACACAAAAAAGTGGGGGTACCTGTTCGGTTTCTCAACTCACGAGAGACAACTATTTATAACTGAACGTGTGACAAAAGCAGAGCTGGAATCAGAAGAAAATTAAACTATTGAGTCACGATGCCGAATGGAGATTGACTGGGTCCACTATATATAGTGGTGGGAGCACAACTGGACGCTGGTGTGACAAGCAGAGGCCATAAAAGCAGGCCAGAGAGGGACAGCATATGCCCGGGATTATGAGCAACCAGCCCTGCTTTAGACAAGAGAACACACCCTCTCCTGCAGCTGTCTCACATGCTGTATTTGCAATCTGCTATCAATGACTTAATCAGTCCGGGCCCTTTGCAGTCTCTCCATGCCTGTCTCTGAAAACTGACATGGTATCTTCACGTCCACAATTTTGCAGAGAGTGTTTTTTTATTTGTGTGTGTGTGTGTGTGTGTGTGTGTGTGTGTGTGTGTGTGTGTGTGTGTGTGTGTGTTTGTGTGCATTACAGTGCAGCATTCACAAATGAAACCAGACACTTTTCAAACACAGAGGCAGATTTTGAAGCTGTTTTATGTGCACGTGTGTTATGTTTTCCCAGTAACGTGAGACGAAGCCCGTGCTGTAGGTCAGCCTTTATTAACATTAACACCACAAATGCATTAATCATAATTGAATATCTTAACTTCTGTTATTGACCTATTTTCTCAAAGTGTTCACGAACCTTTTTTTCAGCTGATCTAATAAGTGTTTAGTCTATAACATTCTAGAAATGTGTCAAAAATGACTATCATACATTTGCAGAGCCCAATGGGATGTGTTAAACAATTACACAACAATACAACACATATTTCATTAACAACGGGGGCCTACTTTCTAATTCACCACCATTTATAAAGGTCTTATGAATTGTACCTAATGTATTTATTAATATTCAAAAATAAGGAACTTCTCCTTAGATGACTTATAATGTTAACAGATTGTAGAAAACCCCTTAAGTTTATGTTTAATTATTATTAGGGCTGCAACTAACGATTATTTTGATAATCGATTAATCTTTCGATTATTTTCTCGATTAATCGATTATTAATCGATTCGTGTTTTGGCCCGTAAAATGTCAGAAAATGGTGAAAAATGTTGATCAATTATTATAAAAAAATTACTTGAAACGATTAATCGATTATCAAAATAGTTGGCAATTATTTTAATAATCGATTAATAATCGATTCGTCGATTAATCGTTGCAGCTCTAATTATTATTCTCTCTTTAAAAAAATAATAATTCAGTTTATCAAGAATTCTTAAAAAAAATGCCTATTAGTTTTCTCTCCTTGTTTTCAAAAAGAGTAAAACAAAGGGAAAGAGAAATAAATTAGTCATAATAGCTTACATCTGGATACAGAGGGGGTGTATTTCCTCATTCATCCTCAGTTAAAATTACATAATGACTGAGAAACCATCTCACTGAACTTCACTGTGTTGGCATCTTGAGCCAGTCAGATGAAGCTGATATTGATGCTTTATTGGAGGCTGAATGTAATAAATTTCAGGCGGCTTTGTGGCTCAA
Organism: Hyperoplus immaculatus; assembly: GCA_949357725.1. Taxonomy (NCBI): domain Eukaryota; kingdom Metazoa; phylum Chordata; class Actinopteri; order Uranoscopiformes; family Ammodytidae; genus Hyperoplus; species Hyperoplus immaculatus. Next base: position 6,475,873 of record OX442369.1, read on the forward strand.
TGAAGCTGTGTTTGTGGAAGGCAGCTACCTGAGATGAGATTATGGCAGTGCCATGATTAAGTGCTGCTGTGTTAATGTAGCCGGCCGGCCGCTGTAATCTCTGAGTGTCTCTGTGTCTGTGCAGAGTGCTGGCAGCAAGGCCTAGGGACACACACACACACACACACACACACACACACACACACACACACACACACACACACACACACACACACACACACACACACACACACACACACACACACACACACACACACACACACACACACACACACACACACTACCGCAGCAATGGGAACACCATGAAAAGCCCTGATTTCCTGAGCTTTGAGCTGTGTTCTCTCTGACCTGACGGAATGTCTTTCTTTTACATGGAAATGTAAAAAACTTTATACACTGACACACATAATTGAAAATGGGTTAATTTTCTCATCAGTGTTGATTTATATATATACATATTTTTTATGTGACCTGTTGACATTCATTTGTTTTATAACAAAATGTCCTTATATACTAATACTTTTTGTACATGTGCAAGGTTACCACACTAAACAATATGATTTGTGTTGAACATGAAAGTCTTATGTAAAGCATTAGGCAAAACATATTGCAAACAACAATTATATGACTTAACAGGTATGTGTAAAAAATAATTAACTGTTATTTATATTCTAACTGTATGAAAGTACATAATACATTTTATTTTATTTTGTTACAATATTCTTTTGTATAAAGTTTATTTGTAAAGTGTACCTTAAATTGTGACATTTGTACAGTTCTTTGATCTATTCTTTCTTTTACATTTTCACAACCTTTTTGCCAGACAGATTTTCCCAAGTTGAATGCAATCTAAAACCAAAACGCACAATCGTAATAATTTTCCTCCCACAGCATTTAAAGGCTCATATTAATATTCACAACCAACTTTTATTTATTCTTTTTTTGACACCTTCCTGTGATAAACTCTGAAAATGCACAAATTCCCTCATTGGGCTCTTCCTTGTCAATTAGCCCTGATCAGTTAGCGTGTAGAGATAATATCACGGCTGACATGGGGGGTCTGCAGCCTCTCCCTAAGTGGACGCAGGTGACCCCCACCCAGTCTGCTGCTGCCTCGAGGGATAGTGGCCTGAGCCTGTTGTTATGCACCCATTAGCCTTAACAACCGGGAGGATAAACCTGCCACTCGGCTGCAGACTGAATTTAAACACATTCACACCAATTACAGTGGATTGTCCCGCACAGCCCGAGGGGGGACACAACAAGTCAGTTTGGATTAACTGTACCATATAATAGCCTATGCCAAAGTAATTCATTTCTTTTTAGATATCCTTGACTTCTGACATCATCATTACGACCGTGGGAAGATCAGGCAATAGTTACCTTAAGTTCCGACCTGTCCTTCTCCTACATAAGAGAATATTTAAAAAACATTCAGCATGAACAAAGCGCATGAATATATACACCCCTGGAACATGTTTCCTCCATAGTACTAAAAATGGAGCGTGGGGTCAGGGTGATTGACCCTCACTGAAGAACCTCTTCCTTTTGAAATAGGGAACATCTCTATTTATATAACGGGACTCTTCCTCCGGCTATAAATACCATTCCGTTATCCTCAAGGTTTGCCCTGATCTCTTGAAGATTTCAACCCGATAAATTTGATATATGATGAAGCAACGGACCGGCGATAGCGGATAAAAATATCATAGGGTATATCAGTCCACCCCACACAAATAAACGCTGATGTCACTATGCTATGTTATTATGCATAGGCTGGCGGATGGACATTGAAATGTTCAGCTGTGAAAATACACTAAATAAAGTGTGGCCATTGTTTAACTGAGGTGTAGTAAACCAGAGTGAATTGTAATGGCCACCTACTACCATTAATCAGGAGAGACTAAATCATTTACAGGCAGGATGTCCGGAGCATTAACTGCGCTCCCATGTTGCGAAAACAAGGCGTCATGTGTAACGCGGACACTGAGATTACCTCCACTCTGTCCAGGGCCAGGAAGCCGGGTCGCTGCCCTGCTTCCAGGTGAGCCACTGGGAGGCCCGTTACGCTAAGAGTGGAAGTGGGATAAACCAACATAGACCGTTTCATACTGAAAGAACAGTGACTGTATGCCACGTGGAAAAACCTCTATGGAGAGTGAATTTGTCCTTTAAGTATTTTAATTTTGTTAATTCAAAATCAATTGACCTATCATTAAGTTGATATAGCTTTTGATTTCAAAGTAAAGCACACTACAAAAGAAAGTTAAGTTGTTTCTGCAACTTAAAATGTGCATTATAAAAAAATAAAACTTCAACAGGTGTTGTTGGAAATTTGAAAGAGTGAAATAAATAAATACAAGAGAGGATGAGTCTATTTGCAAACATTTATTTTGTCAAAAGTGCAAAACGTATAAAAACACCTTCAGTATAAACATTAACTTTTTAAAGTAGTGAATGTACAATATTTATTATCACAAAATGAATTCAGAGAAGTTTAAAACCAGTGTCCATGGTAAAATATTCTATGGCTTTTCTTACGACAGATACAGTATTCATTTTAAAATCTCATCGGCCTTCTGCGCTTGCAGGGGAAAAATAAAAAATAAAATAAAATAAAAACAGTTTTGCTCTAATTTAGCTACAGAGATTTGAGGTCAGAGCATGTGTCCTTGCAGCAGGGTAACAGGTCAAACAGGAGGAGGTTAGGAGTTGTTGTAGCTACAGTAATACACAGCTGTGCTGGCATCCGACAGCACTGATGATATGAGGCTCTCAGGTCCTTGCATGCCGGCCTCGTGTGGCGGCCCATACGCCAGGCCTGTCATGTCCGCACGCGCTGAGGAGGAACTCAAATACTGCTCAAACTCACTGCGGTCCACCTCGGCCAGCAGCTCTGAGTGGTGCATCTGCTCCACGCCTTCCCCAGAGGAGGAGTGAGGGTGGGAGTCAGGTGGTGGGGAGAGCTGTCCTGCCCCGCCACCACCATGGTGCCTCTTGGGGTGACTGGGGCTGCAGTGCTGGGTGTAATACATGGCCAGAGTGTTGGGGCATCCCATGTAGGAAGGGGGAAGGTTGGAAGACTGAGGGGACTGCTCCTGAGCCGAGGCAGGGTGTCGGTGCAGGATGGAGTTACTGTGGTGGTTGGAGTGGGGGTCTTGGGGCTGGTATACCTCTGGCGCCTGCTGGGAGTGGTAAGCGTACGCAGACATCAGGTGGCAGTCCTCTTGGGAATGCGGAGGGAAGAACATGGAGTCTGAGGTCTCCACGGCATCCAGGGGGGAGGTGTCGGGCGTGGGGAGGCTGTAGGATTCGTAAGAGGGCCCCCCCAGAGCCTGGGCGTCTCGGTAGTGGCTGAGGTGCTGCTGAGGGGGGAGCTGGAAGCCGTGCTCATGGTGGTAGCCAAGGCCCAGGCTCTCCACGCACACCCTGCCGTCGCCGGGCATGGACGGCGCCCCGTGATCAGACACGCCGTGCACCAGAAATCCAGGGTCCAGCCTCTTAATCCTCTTCACCTGCTTCCGCCGCCGGGGCCGGTACTTGTAGTTGGGGTGATCCTGCATGTGCTGAACCCGCAGCCGCTCGGCCTCCTCCACAAAGGGCTGCTTTTCGGTGACAGGAAGGGCTTTCCACGATTTCCCTGCAACAGGTCAAGAGGAGAGTGCACATCAATGATATGTCAGCAGATACTGTAGCCTAGTATATGTGCGGTCGCAACAAAAATAGCTTGTTGCCATTTTAGGGGGCTAGGGACAGGTTTTTGAGGTTACATGTGCAGCTTATAGCTCAGAGACAGGGACTTTTAATAACAAAGGAACATCACCTGCTGCCTAAACAACCACTGCACTGATTAAGAAATGACTATACTCATTGTTGTTATAGCAGAATGCAAACGTGAAAATCAAATCATTTTAAGATGTTCAATAAAATGACTAATAATATTAATAATAATAAGACAAATAACATTGCAATCACTCTATAGTAAGCAGTTCATATCAGGCAAATAGGTGAGTAACGTAAGATTTGAATAAAGTGTTCAATGACTTACCCAACATTTTGCTCAGCTCCGCGTTGTGCAGGTCCGGGTTTTGCTGCGCCAGTCTCTTGCGCTCATCTTTCGCCCAGACCATAAACGCGTTCATGGGCCGTCGGATCCGCGGCTCGCTCTTCCCGCGATTCTGGCTGCTGGAGCCAGAGGAGCACGGCTCGTTTTTAACTTTGGTGTCCCCGAGAGGACTGATAGGGTCGGCCCACTGGCAGTGTCCCATTCCAGGCATCATGACTGACATCGCACACCTTGCCTGGGTCTGATCGTCGCTGGCGTAACCCGCATCGGGACTACTCATCTCTGTCCAGCTGGGAGGGTTTGGAGAGCCACCGGACAGCTCGCAGTAAGAGAAGACAACACACCGCTACTGATAGATGGGAAAGAAAGGAACTTGACAAGTTTTCTGGCTTTCAAAATAATTAGTCACATCCATCCAGGAGTCGCGTGTACTGAACGGTACCAACTACTCAGCGTTGGATGTGAAGGCTGGTGCGCTATAAACTCGCAGGCAGCCAATCACCATGTGGTGGGAGTGCCCACTACTAGCAAGGTGTAAAAAAGTTTAGAGTACCCCGCCTCCGACCCTTGTATGTTAAGAGCTGAGACCCTGTGAGGAATAGAGAGAGACGCTGTGAGATGTTGAAAAATAGTAAATGATATGAATATATGCTCATGTGCACACAATTCGATGTTAATACATTTAACAGCGTCAGAGACCAGGCTTTAGTGCAATGTTCTGTTTTTGTTGGAAATGTGAATAGATATGTATATTTTTTACTACAGGGGCGAAGTGAGGTGAAACTGCTAATCTTAAATCCACACTAACGTATATTTGGACAGCCCCAAAGTCCAGTTTTAATTCCCACCCTTGTATTAGACTGGCACTAATGCTCAGACATCAACGCAATTGATGGGTAGTCTGTGTATTGGGAGGTTTAACTTTGTTAAAATCTTGAGGATCAGGTTTACGCGTGGAGTTAATGGCTCGCTCATTCGCAACTTTTACGCACGATCGTCTCGATGGAGACTTTTTCTTTGATTGCAGCCTAATGAGCCGCGCGGAACAAAGGGGCGGTAATTGATGATTTCAATGTCCCTAAAAAGCAAAATCGATATGAGTGGAAAAAGCCCAAATAAACAGCCATCACATAAGCGACTATAGGCCCCCGACACAAACACCTGTAGAATGTTGTGATACTTGAGCGTCTTTGTCTCAGGGTTTGACGTTCAAATGTCAAAACTGTCTCTCGAGCGGATACCCTGTCTTCAGCCGACTAGACGTCGGTCTGGGATGTTAATGACCCAAACAAACAGCTGATTGATTAAGTCGAGGGCTTAAAATCACATTTATGAAGAGAACAGATCATGTCTGTGGGAAGAAAAAGCCAAATAACATAGAAAACTTATTTTTAAATGGATGACATAATACAGGGAAATAGTGGGAATGATGCCAAGTCTGTGATGGCTAAATATAAAACAATGTAAAATAACCAGAATGTAGGCCTATTTTTTTTTTACATTATTTTTGTTTCTTAAGATTTAATTCCGAGCTATTATGCCTCTTTCAACAACTCACTCAAAGCTTAAAGGTGGAGTTCACCCTAAAATATCTGAACTATTAAGTCTCAATGCAATTACTTTCACCTCATCAGATGCTCATTCACTTCATTGTATACTTCATTGTCTGAGTTAAAAAAGTTTCAATAAGACTAATTCACATCCAAAAATACCCCACCCTGATACTTGACAACATGAGGTGAAACACTTCATTGAGCAACATTCATACATCATGACAGTACTTCAGACAGAAGTCAAATATAAACTTGTTTGAACTCCAATTTACTCTTCAACACACGAGCAGGCTAATGAAATGTGTGAGAATGTGTTCCCTTGTTTTTGGAGCAGCTGTGTCGGAGCAGGACTGTGATATGTTGAGGTGGGGGAAAGGTTAAAGCAACCTGTTGCACCTCAAATCTCTAGACTGAATGAAGCCCCCTGTTTGTGGTCAGAAATCCAAACATCATCCACAGGCTAGCGGGGGTTCTTATCTGAGCCAGCAGACCTCACCCTGACAGCTCTGTTGTTTAGAAGACTGTTCCCACCTCGTTTGTGGCTTACGGTCCTACTGACCCATCAAAAGGGGCTGACAGAAATATGAGAGATGCTTATGCAACCTTTTCATGGCCCCCAAGCAGACACAGAGCAGGGACTACACAGCACGCTGGGTGACCCTCTGGGGGTATTGGTGGGTGGGTGAAGGGGTGGGTGTGGGTTTTGGATTGGAGGTCCAGTCGAGCCGAGCGCTTTATGGGACAGGATCTGGACTGTAATACTGTCATCGTCTATTTTATCGCCGATGACCTGATAAGGTTCCCCCCACCCACCCTCCTGCTCTGATCCTAAGGGAGCGGAGAAAGGGAGACTCTGTGTTGGCATGTGTGTCTCTGTGAGTGCGTGTGTCGAGATGGGTGTGGGTATGAGCGTGCCCTGCATGGCCTCCTCTTGCTCTCTCTCTCTCTTGCAGTGTGGGAGTGAAAAATCCTGGCTTTTGATGGGAGAAGTCATAAAGTCTGGAGTCGTAGCCACATTTCCTCTACAAGGTGAGGTTCAGAGTCAACCCGGAGAGAGTGGAGGGGAGGTGACACGCCTTGTAGCCCCCCTCCCCATCCTCCTCCCTCCATTCCTCCACTAAGTCCCCCACCCCGTGCCTGGGGAGTCTGGGGCTGGGTGGGGGCCAGGGCTCCCGACGCCAGCCTCTGGGCTCTGCGCTCAGGGAGAGGTCACTTGGCTTGCTTACACAATGGCATTATCTCAGTTCCAGCCTCGGCTACTGCAGCGGTGAGCACTTCCTGTCCCTCTGCAAGCACTTCCTGTCCTTGGCGTAGCAGCACAAACTGTCCGCCTTCCAAGTGAGTTCAGAAACGCGGCTGAGCTTCTGGTCGCCAGTGCCGCTGTATAAATGTCTGTGGGTGGCTTTCTTGGGAATTGCACAATGTGTTTGCTGGCTCCTTTGTGCCGAGCTGTGAGGCACTGGTGTTAGTTTAAATCACAGGGACGGAAGGTATATATATGTTAGCACTCCGCAATGATCCCCTGAGCCGCTCGAGCTGCGAACGCCCGAGATGGAAAAGCCACAGAAGGGAAAAGTGTGCTGAGTTTAAACAATACTCTGCTAATGAGCTGCAAATGTTTGGGTATTCTGCCCTATTCTTAAAATCTATCTGTTATCTTATCTGTATCTCATATGAGAAGAATTGTTCTCTTTCTCAATCTTATTTTTTCAATAATTAAAGGTAATTGGTTTGGTCAGACAAACCAACCAACTTTAAGATGTTAAGATCAAAATTTCAAAATAAACGTTGCAAACAACTTAAAGGTGCTGTAAGCAGAATGGTTCTTATATGGCGCTTTTCCACCACACATGTAGCTCGACTCGACTCGACTCGACTCAACTCAACTTGGTTTGGTAGCAGCACGGGTCGTTTTCCACTGCAAATAGTACCTCCTGAACGTGGGCGGGGTTGTCGTAAGGGGCTGAAGCCTACTCCGGAGCAAAGTAGCAAAGCAGAAATTACGAGCAGTTGTTGCACTATTAACTGAACCAACCGCCAAAAACACGGATGAAAAATGTTTAAGAAATACCCCCCTATCTGTTTGTATCTGTTTGCTAAAAGAAGTAGAAGAATATTGCTACGGGCCATTAAAAGGGATGGTTGTTGTCCCGATGTGTGACTCTGCCACACAGTCAGCTGTAGGGATGCGTCACGTACATCATATGCACGTAAACACGGGCATGATAAAGTTGACTGTTTAGTGCTTGTTTCAGGATACGTGTTTTCAAATGCAAGCCGTGTCTCAGCCTGAATATTTTATTGAGGTAATCAGTTCAGTCCGAGGCTTGTAATGTAATCGCTCGCTATCATATCTGTCCCCGCTGGCTACTATTTAGCCTAGCTGCTAGCTGCCCTACATGTCTCCTCTCGTATGTTAAAAGTAACTTCCCCAACAACCAACACTGGGTGAGCTTAGCGAATATATGGAGAAAAATTCGGATCTGTGATGCAAATCAAATGAAAGAAAGCCAGAGTAGGCTGCACACGGCGTAAATACACTCAAAAGTCAAAAGTCCCAGAGAGTTGGGGAGAATAAACAACAGAATGAAGCCGGTAGTCTCTGGCCAATCAGAAGCGTCAGCAGACCACTGATTGGCCAGACAATAGTCTCTGGCCAATCAGTGGCCGGCCGTCTGCCGACGTCACCTTTTAGCATCGGCTCAGCTCGCTTGGAACCTAGGGCGAGGCGATACCAAAAAAGCATCCGCTACCAGGTACCAGGTACCATGAAATTGCGGTGGAAACGCCAAAAATGCGAGTTGAGTCGAGTCGAGTCGAGCTCATACCATGCAGTGGAAAAGCGCCATTAGCTAACTTCCTGTCAGTTACTGCAGTTAGCAGTCCCCTCGCTCGTCCCTACGTCACCACATTAATGCACTGCGGTTATCAAGCAGCGAGTTATCTAGCATCATCTCAGATCCATAAGTGTGATAAAAACATGATAAAAACCATCGAAACAGACATTGGGAAGGATTTTTACCTGCTCTGCCATTGTAGGCGTATAAACATTCACCCATCTGTCGCTCTGGCGTGCACCGGCAGTGAGACCATGAGTGAGACGGGTGTCGGTTTGTAGCGTTCTCTCTTGTGATTGGATAATAATTTCGGGAACCCCCAAAAAGTTTATTAGCCGATTACATGCAGAGCAGCTGACTGAGAAATCGGCTTTATGAAACGTGCACATTATGAAAGTGATCACTGTATGAATAAAGAGCGATTTAACACTTACAGTATCTCACAAAAGTGAGTACACCCCTCACATTTCTTCAAATATTTCATTATATCTTTCCATGGGACAACACTGAAGAAATGACACTTTGATATAATGTAAAGTAGTCAGTGTACAGCTTGTATTATAGTGTAAATTTACTGTCGCCTCAAAATAACTCAACACACAGCCATTAATGTCTAAACTGAAGGCAACAAAAGTGAGTACACCCCTAAGAAAAAATTTCCAAATTGGGCCCAAAGTGTCAATATTTTGTGTGGCCACCATTATTTTCCAGCACTACCTTAACCCTCTTGGGCATGGAGTTCACCAGAGCTTCACAGGTTCCCACTGGAATCCTCTTCCACTCATTCATGACAACATCACGGAGCTGGTCGATATTAGAGACCTTGCGCTCCTCCATCTCCCGTTTTAAGAAGCCCCAAAGATGCTCAATAGGGTTTAGGTCTGGGGACATGCTTGGCCAGTCCATCACCTTTACCCTCAGCTTCTTTAGCAAGCCACTGGTCATCTTGGAGGTGTGTTTGGGGTCGTTATCATGTTGCAATACTGCCCTGCAGCCCAGTTTAAGAAGGTTGAGTGCACGTTTTCAGCGTCATACCAAGAGGTTGGCTTTGGAAAATTGACGTATGAGTGCTGCCAGCATTGCTGCAGGGCTTGAAGGGGTGGGGGGTCAACCTGTCAGTGCTCAGACCATACGCCGCACTCTGCATCATACTGGTCTGCATGGCTGTCGTCCGAGAAGGAAGCCTATTCTAAAGATGATGCAAAATAAAGCCCACAAACAGTTTGCTGAAGACAAGCAGACTACGGACATGGATGACTGCAACCATGTCCTGTGGTCTGATGAGACCAAGACACATTTATTTGGTTCAGATAGTGTTAAGAGTGTGTGGTAGCAAACAGGTGAGGAGTACAAAGACAAGTGTGTATTGCCTATAGTCAAGCATGGTGGTTGGAGTGTCATGGTCTGGGGCTGCATAAGTGCTGCCAGCACTGGGGATCTACAGTTCATTGAATACCAACATGTACTGTGCCATACTGAAGCAGAACATGATCCCCTCCCTTCGTAAACTGGGCCGCAGGGCAGTATTGCAGCATGATAACGACCCCAAACACACCTCCTAACGACCACTGGCTTGCTAAAGAAGCTGAGGGTAAAGGTTATGGACTGGCCAAGCATGTCCCCAAACCTAAACCCTATTGAGCATCTTTGGGGCTTCTTAAAACAGGAGATGGAGGAGCGCAAGGTCTCCAGTATCCACCAGCTCCGTGATGTTGTCATGAATGAGGGGAAGAGGATTCCAGTGGCAACCTGTGAAGCTCTGGTGAACTCCATGCCCATGGGGGTTAAGGTAGTGCTGGAAAATAATGGTGGCCACACAAAATATTGACACTTTGGGCCCAATTTGGACATTTTAACTCAGGGGTGTACTCACTTTTGTAACCGGCAGTTTAGACATTAATGTCTGTGTGTCGAGTTATTTTGAGGGGACAGTAAATTTACACTGTTATATAAGCTGTACACACGCTACTTTACGTTGTATCAAAGTGTCATTTATTCAGTGTTGTCCCATGAAAAGATATAATGAAATATTTGAAGAAATGTGAGGGGTGTACTCACTTTTGTGAGATACTGTATATTTACATGAATAAACCGTTAACTTCACCTTTAAACCCCAACATTTACATTAGCACCTTATAAAGACTAAATGGCTAGCATGTTAGCAAACAATTACCTGTTGAAAAATGCACCAGACATGGAGCAACATTCACCTTAATCTGGAGTTGTGTGTGTCTTGCCACGTGATGCTAGTAAGTCAATAATTCTTTTTTTAGCTCTGTTTTTGGTTTCCACCAACTAAAAAATATCTGTCTCTTTAGCTGCTAAATGCTCGACTATGTTCCTCAGCTAGTTGCCAACTGTGTTTATCTGCTGTGTGAAGTTAGACAGGTATAGTGTATTGTGTATTTTCTAAACAGCTACCCTCGAGGGGAAACAACGCTGACGAAAGCAGTGAAACTCAATCAGAACAGAAACGTTGTGGGCCCTGAAAACCAAAACAATGAGCTTAAAGATGCTAAAATGCTACTAGAGCTGAGTTAGGTTATATTTCTCTGTAGGGTCATCCATACAAGCTACTCCCTTCACATTACACACTTTACCCTTTGTTAATGTAAAAATACTGATTAGAACCGTTTAATCTCCATACTTTTAAAGCAGTTCAACATTCTTCAAATTATTTAAAAAGTGCATTCATTCCATTTTAGGCAACTCAAGGGTTAAAGGGGTTCATTATTAAACAGTTTACTGTATATTCTTAGGTTTATCAGCCCTACTTCAAAACCCAGCTTGTAGTTAATTTGTCATGTGTATTTTAGGCTATGATGCTGTTAAAGCTGGAAAATGAATTGGAAACCATACAGATCTGGACCCAAGTGTAAAGTGTGTAGACATCTGTCATTATCAGTGGTGTGATAGTGATTGTTTTGATCTGATTAGTAGTCTGATTAGACTATGACTTCCTCCCAACACCTGTTCTGGAGAGAGCGAGAGGTGTTTCAGGATGGGGGGAAGGGGCTTGTGAGGAGGAGAGAATGAAAGGTTAAGACAGGAAGCACAAAACAGGTGTGCAGCAGAGAAACAAGGAGGAAAAAAAAACATCTTTTCCGAGATGATTCTTTAAATAGAAATCCCACCTTCTCCCCCCCCCCGAAGCTGGAGCATTTCAAGTTTTAACACGTAATAATGTCACTCTCGTACAACTAGTTTCTCTTCTGTCGTCAGCTGTCAGTCAAACTCAACTGCAGAAACCTGTCCACGGGTTAGGGTTCTTCAGTAACCTGAAAATCACCCCATATGGATTGCAGATATGAGAGATCATCCACAGGTGAAGGTGGTTAAATTATGCTCACGTAAAGGATGTGAGAGTCTATGTTGGGTCATGTTATTTTCCTAGGTCTCTCTTTGGTCACAAGAGAGTGGGGACTTGAAATTCTGTAAAATTTCTCCAAAGAAACTGATCATGCTGCCTCAATAATTGCCTCTTCTGCTCATGTGCACACACACAGATGTTTTTATGCATTATTGGTGGTATAGTCTTCTCCCTCCCCCAGGGGATTGCTGGGAAAGTTTCCTTGCCCGGGAGCACACACCCCAACCCTGCAGAAAGGGTAGCACTGGGATGTTGTCTGCCCCAGACAAGCGGGGACACAGAGGAAGCAGTCTCCACTCTCGTCTCATTGTTCTGGAGGCGTTAATCTGTCAGGGATCTGCTGGGAATCAGGTGGGAATCTACTCGGCCCTGTTGTGTTTATTGGCCAGTTCATTCCATGCAATGAGCACATTTTGATGGCGTCGCCCCGTACCCCCTCTGCAGCACCATCCTGCCCCCACCTCATGAAGATGCTCTGATCTGAAAACTATTTCTTGTTTGTCTCTGCCGCTCGTTTTTTGGAGATGAGCACATCCGCCTTATCTTCTCTCATTCTCCGTCTGTTTTACTAAACTGAAGCCTGGGTCCAAGACAGATCTTAAATATGCCTTTAGTCATGCTAACATGAGGATGTTTGGAAACTTTTCACCACAAGTTGTGGTGACCTCTGGGTTTTGCGCACTGCCAGGGGTCAGCCAACAATAAAACGGAAGCAACAAGTAAAATAATCAAAGTCTCTTTCCTGAGAACATCCACAGTGCTGTCGTTACACTCAGGCAACTTAGAGGATACAGCATTTCAAAATTATAACGTCAAGGTTCGCGTGTTAGGCTTTGAATCAGTGATGCACATTTATAAAGGTAGGCTTTTGTATTTATATTTCTCTGTTTCATAAACATTCAAAAGTTCCCCCTTGCAGGAGGTTTAGCCTGAACTAAGCTAGGTTAAACATCTTTGGCCTTAGCTTCACATTTAACTCACAGTTTCTCAAAATGTCAAACAATGGCTTGAACCAATCGGACAGATTAGCCCATTAACTATTGGTATCACTGAACTAAATCACTGTCTTTGACCATAACACATACAAAAGTGTAAGTATAAAATAATATCAAGTAAATAAGTCAAAGGTTTACTGTGATGGGTGTTTACAAGGAACCCCTTATGTCATCACTTTTATTTTTTATTAATTAACATGTAACCTTGTTGTGCTGCAGTCGTGTATAGTGTTATTATAACCAATAGAGACAATAGATGTTCCTTTTACACTAAGCCACCCCCTGACTCTCACTCGTCTGTTCCCACTTCTTTATAGCAGCACCACAGGGAGTAAAAAAAATCTATTAACAGAGCGTCTTGATTGATTGATGAATCACCATTAGTGAGCAGGAAAAAGGGAAAACCCAGGTTTCCTTATTGAAACCAACAAGGAGGTCAGCCACACGGGAGAGCGGGCGCTTTCATCTCTTCACTTTTACTCGCCCAACCCTAATCTTCCCCACCGGCGACCAGCACATTGTCCTGACGGAGGCTAATTGAAACCCGTGTTTATCATTTTTATGACTTTATCCATGAAGACAGAGGTACGCTGGGCTTCCTGTTCCACTGGTTCCTTGACAAACCCGTCGCATTATTAGGGTCAACCTCAGCCTCCATCTCGCCACGGCATTGTTCCCACTGGTGCTAAGACCATTCCCAAACTGATAAGAGTTTGTCTATTTTGGGTCTATCTTTTTTTTCTCTTTTTTGTCCTTGACACATGAGTATGAGCCTGAAATAACTTCTTCAAGTTCTTATAAAAGATAACAATATCAGAAAACATCAGAAAATGAACTGCAGTCATGGAATAAGCCCATTTTTTAAATATATATATATATTTTTTAACCATAAAAGGCCTGACATTTCACTCCTTAACAATAACTAGCTCACTCAACAATAGGCTACTATCAACCAGAACAATACACCAAAGTTATTTTTCTTATTTGCATCGCTCACACAGTTCCCGCACTCACTCTTGGCTTTGTATGGGAAAAATAGGAATTGCATCATAAGTATCGGTGAGAAAACAAATGATAGATGATGTCAAAGGGGTATTATTGTTTCCCTGACAGCCACCAGCCACATAAATACTGCTCTCCTCAACTTGACCTGCCTTTGACCCCTCCGCCCCAAAGAAGTCCCTCAATTCATCAACAACAGGACGATGCAGGTTGAAGAGATTGCACTTTTCAAGCCAAAGTGCATGGAAATCAGAAAAAAATCTATACTTTAAGAAATCAGTGTTTGATGGGTTAATTATTGATCTATCTCTCCAGAGACACTTTTTGGAAATGAGGGTTAGAGACAGTGATGTCTTTGTATATGACAATCAGGGTGTGAATTGATCCCTCGGCCGCTCAAACACTAGCGAATCCTTTCATGTGTGGCCTTTGCCTTGTTGAGGCGCTAGAGCGTCACCGAGGAACAAAACGGAGATACCCCCGAGGGTGCTAACAGGACGCCGCGACGGCCTCAAGGTGACCAATGCCGATCAATAGTAACGTGTGTGATCAGTGGCATCGCACCCGGCAAGAATCTGGATCAATACAGGTAAGCAAGGGAGCTGCAGAGACACAAGATAAGAGAGCAGCTACCGGCTTCTGAAACTATATACCGAGCTGTGGCTGGAAACAAAATCATGAGGCTAGTAGGCCTGGAGTTTTTATAATATTTTATTTTTTCTCACAGTGAATTAATGCACCGTCATTTCTAGAGATTTACAGAACAAATACTCCAAAAGTCAAGGTCGGAACTTCCTCATAGACGCAGCAACTTCTCCTTTAACGGATTGCGGTTGAAAAGCTCCTTAAAACAGTTTTTCCCACATCACACAGGCTTTTCACACTACCTATTGATGATGAAATCCTTGTGTAAAATCTTGCTATCTGCACAAAGTGAACTGTGGACATTTTAAAAAGCACAAAAGATTTTGTTTATTCGTCCCCAGTGCAGATGCATAAGACAGTGCGGTGCTCTCTCTGCAAACCCCGTTGTCCTTTAGTGTGCTAAAGTGAGAGAAATGGCTGAGGAATGCACTGCTTGTTGTTTTCACACAGCTGTGGTTTTATGGAGGAAATGCACTGTGTGTGTGAGTGCTTCCTCCCTGCGTTGTTCCCTTTACACTTACGCTGTATAGAAAATGAGCAGCACTGATAGGAAGAACCAACACACCTTTTAATCACATTCACACATAACTTCTTGTCAAATTCTTTCATCAGGATAAACAACAAACAAATCGAATTAACTACATTACAAGATGGATATGTGTCAAGTTAACGCTGAGGAAAGGGGGTAAAACTTCCTCAGGTGTGAATAATCTGCCTTCACCTTTTTTTTTCCTAAATGTCCTTTTTTAAGAGCTGTTATTAACATGTATCCTATGATTGTATTCTGGTGAAACCTTCTGGCTGTTCTGACTCCAATCAGTCATGTCACAGAGAAATGTTCACCATGAGAGCATTTTATCAATACATTATCTCACATATCTGGCCTATCTTACACTTCAAGGAGTTCCTGTGTTTGACTAAACCTCTCAGTGTCATGGGTTCACCTGATGGAGATTATCTCCTCAGTTCATTTACACACAATGGTCTGGATCATCAATATCTACTTGCTTCCTATACCTAGAGGCTGTGCTGCACCAAAGCCTGCACCACAGCCTCAATATAATTATAATAAACATTTAAGGAAATATGCCATTAAGAAAATATTCAAGTAAGATGGAAGATTTATAACCAGTGCATGATGAAGCTTCAGCCAGTAGCTGGTTAGCTTAGCTTAGCATAAAGATTTGAAACCGGTGGAAACCGCTAGCAGGGCTCTGTTCAAAGGTACCATAATGCAGCCATGGACTTTTAATGGAGAGTTAAAAGTATACTTAAACACAACTTCAAGTGAATAAATGTGTTGCTCTCTGTCTGTTGAAAATGTAAATAGGCAATAGTTTGCAAACATTGGCCATAAAAATACCCAATTAGTTCACAAAATCCCATTCATGCAGATTCGCTTGTCTTCCATTTACAGCATCAGTTTCATATTTGTCTGTTAAATATGAAACTTGACAGCTGACAGCGGGTTAGCTTAAAACCACAAATCTTTGTTTATTGAACTTCCGTTATTGTGTGGATTAAACAAACCAGATAATTTGTGATCTTTAAAGTTACTGGCTCGTGGATTTTGTTACCTTTGGAAGAAAAAATATTTTTACTATTTCCTTTATGCTAAGCTAACTAGCTGATGATGGTTGTTTCATATTTACTGTAAAAAGCGGTATCGATCTTCCAATGTTACTCTTCCATAAAAAAGCTGAAAATTACAAACTACTCTTAAAAGTACTGTATTTGCTTGAGGGCAAAAATCTGTAAGAATAGCTTAGAATAAACCAGGCTATTTTCTAAAATATGAGCTCTTGGTCATGTGTTTTACTTCCAATCACATTTCAGCAATCAATGTCAGCTGATCAACACCCCTCCTGTGTTTATTTCTATGTGATAACATGGGAAAAAAGCTCACATCAGGAAACTCGGTGTGGGGGGAAAGTCCCTCCTGATATCATCACTAACTGCATTCACACAAAAGCAAAAGCCTGACGCTACCTATACTTACATGCTGCAGCGTGTGAAACAATGGAAGCCCAAGAGGACGCTCTCTGTCCGCAGCTGAAAAAATGGCTTCCAGATATTCTGATCGATGCCCTTAGTGCACACTTTGGACTTTGCAGTAATTGTTGCATTCTGTGCAGCAGTGGCAGGTTCAGTTTTTCTGGCGCGATACCATCCAAAACATGTGTTATCGCTGCAGGCTGTAGAGTATGGGGCTTTATCAGATGGCCTTGTGGCCTTACAATAATACTGGCTCTATCGAGCCTTAGCAGACCTGTATCTGGCAGTGGTGTCACAGAACAACAATAAATACAGCCTGCAAGCCATGCACATAATGTTACTCAAGATGCTACTATAAGTTTGGGTACATTTATAAAATCTGAGATGATGAGATGTTGACCAAATACATAAAACTGAAGAGGTAAAAGAGAGAGTATGATCATCTATATTTACTGAGTAATGATGGCAACAGATATTAGGAAATCTTCTTAAAATCATTCTGCACATTTAAAAAATAAGTTGTAATGTGTTTATTTAGATTTTTACCACTAACCAGACTTTACAGCCTTCATGCGATCTGCTGCCGCTGTATTATAAGGCTCTAGATTTACAGAGTAAATCAAAGCAGACGATTTCCTCATCCCGGAGGAAAACCCCTCGGAGGAGAATGAGTTGATAATGTCCCAGTGTGCCCACGGCTTCCTCTCAGATAAATAAATACATAAATAAAAACACGCCTGGCCACTTCATCTTTATTGTTCTTCTGTAGGCTGTGAAGTAGAGGCTATATTGTTTATAATAAATAAGTCCATTAACAGATTTGGCCCAGGTGGGTGACAGCCCCCCCCCCCCCTGAGGCACCTAGACCTCGGCGGGGGCCAGAATACTTCCATTTAAGGCAGTGATGGACACGGAAAAGAGGGACTACAGGGGTTAGTGTTGGTTTGACTGGGCCGAGGCCGTGTCACGTTTTCTGGAGTGATAAGAGCCGGAGCAGGAAGCTGCGAGAGGGCAGGAAGGAAGAGAGCTTAGGTCTGGAAGGAGAGAGGGGAGCGGTGGAGACGGAGGATGAGGGCAAAAAGAGATGTGGTGCAGCAAAACAAGACATTTTTAAAAAGTCCCAAAAGTTTGCCAAGGAAATGCAACAAATCTTATATGCATACAGTTGTGCGTGGTCAATATGCTGTTTGCACAGGGTTTCATGCATGTAGGAGGGAGGGGGTGGGGGTTGAGCTCTGCTGGGAAACGCAGAGGGAACCTGGGGTCCAGGGGGAAGTGAGTGGATGACTAAATTTGGTCTGAAAGGCCACACTAACATACACCTGCTTCCCGCAATCAAACAGGCCACACAATGATGACGATATCAAGCATCAGGCTTTTGTCTGTTAACACCAGACCCCGGCAGCAGTAAAAAGCGAGAAAAACGCAGATCTGATGCTTTCTCCATGTCTGCTTAAACAGTTATGGTTCAAAATTAAAGGGTTGAAAGAAAGCAAGTGGAGCTCAAAGGGTTTCTCGTGCATGAGCAGGCATGCAGATTCGTGCAGTTATTTTTTTGCAGTTGTGCTGTAGTTTCATTGATAATCTTGGTTCCTTTGATACTGAACTCAAGGGGAGCAGTGGCGAATAAGCCGCCTGTCTTCTATAGTTGCACATTTAGTTGTGCGTTTGTGTATGCATGTGTGTGTGTGTGTGTGTAATGCAAAAACCCATAATAATAATTTAAAAAAATACTAATAAAATGCACCACCTTTGATTTCAGCTGCATTTGTTGAAGGGAAAATGCAGGCCTAATGAAAAAAAAATACAGAGAAAAGAGAAAAATCTGACTTTCATCAGATGTGTCACTATAACGAGAAAGAAAGGGAAAACATTTTCTTGTTTTGTTTTTGTGCTTCATGCGGGGGTTAGAAGTCTTGCTAATAAAAGTGCCACTTAGCTTAGCTTAGCATAAAGAGGGCAAACAGGAGCAGGACTACTAGCATGCTCTGTTTGAAGGTTACAAAGTCCCCTTCTAAAGTTCACTAATTGACATGTAACATCATCTTTGCTAAATCTCTACAAAAAACACAATGTAAATACAACGATTTTTGGATTTCTTTGGTGTAACTATGCCAGGCCAAAAGAAAGTCCAGAACATAACGGCCCCTATAAAACCACAACAAAATACTGACCTAAATACAACTACAGTACGCACATGCAAGCACCCCAAAAATCAGATTGTCAGCATCAAGTGTCTCCATTTTCTTGGCCCTAACTTCAAATGGGAGCTCGGCTAAAAGCATCGGCCTGCCTGGCCCGACAACAACAGTTGGTTCGGCTGAGGTTTCAATTCTTCAAAGGTGGGACACGCAATCTGAGTTTTATACTTGGCTCCAAGTTCACCATTCGTCATGTGAGAACTCCCAGGTGAAAATATATCAGCAGCACAGTGCCAACCACTCACTCATCTTCTCCCCCCTTTTTTTAATCAATCTGTTCATACTAAAAAGGATTTCTCTATTTTGAGATTTTTAATCCCAGTGTCTGAGTTAATCTCTGAAACTCAGGGATTGGAGGAGGGGACGGACAAGGGGCATCAAAGCCACTCAACTTCAGCCCCTGCTCTCACATTTACACCCACATAGCACCAAGGCAACCAATGGATCGCGCTCTCGTAAAGCCCTCTCTGCAAAATTAATTTTCTGGGGCTCGGCGCTTGGTCATGTAGGTCATATAGTCGGCGCTGGTTTTGGTCGATTTCCAGGCATTTTGTAAATCAGATTAAAACACGGAGAGAAACAAGTGTAGAAGATGGTCAAGCTTTTGTCAAGGTTTGTGTTTAAGAGCTACAGAGCAACTGGTTTAACCTTTAGTCCTAAACCGTGTAGTGAGAACTTTATGTGTGCAGTATTCTTCATATTGCGGAGTTTTAAGGGAAATACATTAATGTAACCTTATATTCACCCAGAGGTTCTGCTTTTCTGTGTTTTACAGATGCTTTTATGAACTCTGGCCGGTTTGCACAGTCAGTACAACAGATAGAGCCCTCCACTGGAACTCAGAGGAACTACACATCAAACATGACAGTCTTACTGCTCAGTCCTCATGATGACTCCTAATAATACAGCATGCAGTCAGAGGCAGCAATCACTTAAACTGAGTCTAACATTTGTATGTAAAATTTCCCTTACAGAAAAAAATCTAGATTGTTTCTGTCAAAAATAAAATATTAGATATAACTTTTCGTTATTGGCATTCCGAATGGTGAGTAATTTCCCAAATGTTATGTATATGTATATGTACAATATGTATACTTTTTAAAAACCTTTTAACTCTTTTCAATCCGTTATTAAATTGTTCCAATATTCGCTGTATTTAATTAAATGCCTGAGCTACTGTACATTAATTGTCAGTGCTCATTGTGTTATTTTTAATTCATATTATGTCATGATTTTAGATTGTGTTGGTTGTGTTTGAAATGGCGTTTTTTTTTTTTAAATACCTTTTTTTCCCCAGACAGAGCCAGAGAGTCTAGCCTCCACTTGCCCTCGGAGGTCTTTATTAGAGGTCTATTACTGTAAAGCTACTATCAGCTATTAGGGGAGGGGGGGTCTCCCTGGCTGCCACTAAGCAGTAAATAAATATGAGCCTATTGTATTCTTGTTGCCTCACTGTCCTTGCTCTTCCATGCTGAGTAAACGCTCACATACAATGGGAGGCCGGCCTGCCTTGTCATTCCTGATCCCCCTTGATTGCTCTTGGAGGTCCTCTGCCTGGGAACGTGGCAGCAGAGGAAGGAGGAAGCAATGAAGAGGGGGATCTGTGAGAATATGTCATTGTACTGCATCCCACATAAATATAATTATGATCTAATCATGAAAGTTTTTTGGTTGATAGCAGCAGTGCAAAGTAACTGATGACAAGTAAAGCACTGTATTGAGGCACTTAATTTACTTTAATTCAATTTTCTGAGCATTCAATCTAAAGTAATTTTGGTAGAAGTACCTCAAAACAATGCAGTTCAAAACAATTTACGTTAATGTACTCAGTAACATTGCATCTCCGCTATCAACCAGAACACGTTCATGATCAGATCGCTATAATAAGGATAAGGATAATGCTGGATCCAGCATTCACGCCAATAATACATATCTGGGATGCAGCACGGTGAAACATTCTCAGTGTTTGATTGTCACTTTTCCTTGACAAAGTGATTTAAATACTACGAGCTGTTGTTGTGCAGCAGAGTAAGTCATTTGTGTGAAGGTGTGTTGTAATTGGAAAGATAAAAGCGAGAAATTGAAAGTTTTCTGGCCACCTCAGGCTGCCTTCCTCTGCAGTTTCTCCACAGGAAGACACTGACAGGGCTACAGTTCCTTGCATGGAAGCAGGAGGGAGGCCTTGAGCGAGAAGGGGTGCGTAGAGTTTGCCCCCATGGGACAGCATTATTCAGGCCAGCCCCTGCCCCCCTGAGCCCAGGTTATGAGGCTGACAGTACCAGGCACAGGCGGGTTTGCTCCCGTCCTGTAATCACCGATGACATACACAGAGTAGTTTTCCAGATCGTTTTTCCTGTCCTTCCAGCTGCGAGTGGGGCAAACAGCACAGGAAGAATAACACAAGTTGCAGGCCAGGCTCAGGGAATGTGGCCTTAACAAACACAGCACAAATAGTTAAAAGGCACACTGCCCTACTCCTGAGAGCCTCGGAGAGAGGGAAGTGAGGCTACGTCCTGAGAGAAGGTCCAACCTTCCTCAACACCCACACACTCAACAATAACCTGCCAATCAAACCACACACTGTTTACTCTGAGCTACCTGCCAGAGCGCAAGCCTCAAATCAAGACCACTTTTTCTGACATGTTATCTTGTGTGTATTTTGACCTATATTTAATCTTCATCTTCTGGGTGTTGAATCAGCTTTTTCCTGTTAATCTTAATATCTTGCAAAGACACCTTTAACCTGTGCTTAATAAGAAGGATAATAATAATAATAATAATAATAATACATCCATAGACACCCAAGAACATTAACAAGTAACATCAGTGTGAGTAGTTTGAAAAAAAGTACATCCATGTCATCTTCGGGACTCCGTACAATAGTGTTGACCAGTAACATAGTATGGGGCTTTCTTTCTATGGGTTGACAGAAATGTTTTTGTCTCATTTAGTTGGGGTTGAAGATCAATTTTATAGATGGGACTAAAGGTGAATTAGGCATACTTTGCTTAATTTGTTCTGTTCTTAAATGCCTTCTTCTTAAGTCTTAAGTTCTTAAATCTTAAATCTTGTTTGTGCCATAATTTTGACCTCATAATGTCACTGTAGCTTTGACTAGAGACCGGCCACCTGCAAACACATCATCACTCCACACTCCTAATTCCCATCCTCTTTAAAATGTTTTAACTTATTTATACAGAGCTTATGACCCTCAGGACACATTTCATATGTATACTGATTGTGAGAAGATGATCATTGTCAAGCTGAGAAAGCATTTAAAACTAGAGGCAAGAAAAAACATGATTTCATCCAAATAGACGTTCTTTCCTGCTTTCCCATCATGTTAACCATCTCATGACCCCGCAGGTAAATCCTGAGGAGACTAGATGTCAAATTCAAGCTTTACCCCACCGTAACCACCACATCAGAGCATTATAACCAAAGTGATTTTTACAGCAGCAGCTTAGCACACAATGTGTTGCCCCTCAGGTGTTAGTACCAACCTGCTGCATGCACACAGTCCACTCACTACCTGCTGGGGGGCCTGGTGAGCTGTTAGGCTTTTTCACGCCACTAAGTCAATTAGCAGAGGTGTTAAAGACACAACGTCAACACAAACTTAACAGGTGCCCACTGACACGGCAGAGGGAGCTTGAGGAAGACAGTGACTGACGGGATAATGGATCCACTGTAACCTGTCATTGTATGGAGATGATATTTAGCAGACATGCACTTTCTCACATCACATGCAAATTTGAAACCGCTGCATACAGATATGGTTTTTGCATAACTCACAGTTATTTTCACCTCTTTGACGCAAACACGCAAATACAACGTTTTAACTTAACTATAACATAAAATTGCTTTAACAAGTATAGATTCACTGATTCTTGAGAACCGGGACAAAAGGCCATCTTCCATATGTAACTGCTGTTATGTTTAAAACTAAAAATATTTAAAATTGTAGATGTTATTGGGGATTAAGAATAGAATGTCTGGAGCACAATAATCCCCTTAAATTTAATTTTATCATTATTATGTCAATATATGACACTTGTTATCTTCTCACAACGTCCAAAACAGTGTGTCCTCAGAGAAGGTTTTAATCTTTCATATGCAATAAAACCTATTAAAAATGTACTTTGATGATTAAAAAGAGCTTTTTTTTATCAAAGGCAACACTAAATAATTTTCATATCTATAGAAACAGTTTTTCCACAACACATTCATGTTTTATAAGGATTCTAAGTAGTGGGACAACTTTACTGTAAGTCAGACATTTCATGATGTAAAATGTAATAAAAGCAGGCGAAATAAGGGGCAGCTGTCACTTTGAAGGACCTCTTGTCAAATTCTACTTCTGCAGAGTACATTAGAGTCAGACAGGCTCTGATAAGTGTTGTAGTTTTAGAATATTTTACATTACGAATCTTGAAAGTCCTGTTTCACAACCATATGTCAACACCGACTTAAAATTTCCGAAGAAGTTATTTGACATTTTTTGATAATTTTATTTCCTGAAGTAGTTCATACCTGCACCTAACATCAACAGAAAAACCAAATGGCTACTTGATAAATTCCATTTGTTATGTTTAAGAAACGTTAAATATGTCAACACCGTCAGACAGGAAATCTGACGGAGTTGACATCTGACGGTGGTGATAGGCCAATGACGGTAAATAAAACAAAAGCTGGGAGGTTGTGTCAAAGCTTAGCTCAGTAGCTGAGTATATGTTGGATACATACATGTAATTCAATTTGCCGAAACATAGGGTTTGTATTTTTTCAACATTGCACCCTGTTCTGTCCCACCTCTCAAGAATCACAGGATTAATACAATTTAATGGCGTGCATGGGGATGTAATAAGTGTTATATTTGGCATGTAAAGAGTGTTGATGGTAGAAGTGTAAGGATTGGATTAAAGAGCATGTTTATCTGCTCTAAACTGCAATGGTCCGGCTAATTGGCTTACAACCTACAGTACAGTAAAGTGAGCCAAACATTACTTCCGAGGTCATTTTAAAATAAGTCAGATAAAAACATTTAAAAGTCAGTAGAAAATATAAATTTTCATCCAGATCATGAGGGTAACGTGAGCTTAAATAGCTATATAGAGCTAACGAAAACGGTTGGCATTTTAGCTGTAATCCATGGCTGCTGGATGGAAATGAGGAGCTGCTTTTGTTAGATTTCTTTATTTAAAAGGGACAGCACACATTAATAAACATGAGCACCAAAGTTCAACATGTAACATGTTTGTCAACCTATGTCTGAAGGATGCATTGTTTCAAATTAATTTAGAATATTAAGTTTGCCAGTGTTATTAATGTAATCTTTATGTGTGTTGTATGAGAAGAGAACGCTTGAAAGGATAGCAACAAAAGACACACAGGGTCAACAATGTATCAAAAATGCAAACGAGTGCAAAGTAAATATAAACTATTTTAATTCCTGGTAATGACTCTGCTGTTCCAGTGAAAACGGTGGTGAACAGTAACGGACATGCACTTTGACAAAGATTAAAACACAATTTTGTAGGCAGACTGAAATAGTTTTGAGAAGTGATGCTCAGTGAGGTATCTGGAATGATCATTTAGTTATGCTCACTCTCATATCACTCACACACACACACACAAACACACACACACACACCAGATACACTCATTGGCATACTCGCCAGCTGAGTCATAGAGCACCAGGAGACACTGAGGAAGAAGCTGTGACGTTATTTCCACACAAAATAATCTGGGAGGAATGACTCTGAACATTCAGTTGATGGTAGCCTGTTTCATATTAAAACACCTCCACACATGTACAGTACATAAACATCATAATGGATCATAAAAGCGTATATGTCTAAAGATTGAGATAAGAAAACAGACCAGAGACAAACAAACCCTTTGAGGATTGTGTATGTGTTAATCATCCCCTGAGTGTTTGTTGACAAGCGTTAGTGTCTTTGCCAAGAGACTCTGATAGAGTATTGTATCGGCCCAGCAGGTTGCGGGGACACACCCAGCAGCTCCATTCTCCTCAGTGTGTCTGTCCGACCCTGCTACAGTAATCATGTGTCTGGCCGTCACCGACCGTCTGTCTCTTGTCATAATAAACACAAACAGTTGCTCTTTGTGACTTTATGCACATCAGAATGAAACCCCATCCGTCTCATTTACCACAAAAGACATTGATATATTGAAGGGTTATTTCACCCAATTTAATTTCCATACATGCAGATGGTTGTCGCTATTATGTGGACATTATTATACAGTAAATTAAACAAACCAGCAGCATATAAAGTAGTGAAATTAGCTCCAACTACACAAGTGAAACGTATACAAAAATAATATTAAATTATATGAAATAGTTTGATATTCACAGGGGCAGAGGTGGGCAGAGTAGCCAAAAAATGTACTCAAGTAAAAGTAAGTTACTTTAAGATTATAATTACTCAAGTAGAAGTAAAAGTACTCATAAAAATTATTACTCGAGTAAGAGTAAAAAAGTATGCAGTGAAAAGACTACTCAAGTACTCAAGAGTACAAGTAGGCCTACTGAATTACTCCGGATTTATTTTTGAAATATACAGAGCAACACAAACGGAACAGAATAGACACGAACATAATATAAAACAGCAATGTTCAAATAAAGATATGTTAAATAACATAATTTTAAATAAAACAATAAATAAGGTATTTAAAAATCAAATTAATAACCCTTGAACTCAAACAATAATACATTAATTATCTGCCAAATTAAATACATCACCCTTCAAATAAAATGATAATAAATTAGGCTTGTCCAAAATTATATTAATTAAAACCAATACACTTATAACACTGTTGCAATTGTTTTGCACATACACATTTTAAAACAAATTCCAACAATATGTCACTGGCCCTGAGAAAATTATCTAGGTTGTGTTTAGCCCCAAAAATATAAAACACAAAATTAAACTTCGTTACACATCAAAACCTGCTGGCACACTAACTTAATGTATGAAACTACAGAGAGGCTGAAAAAAAGAGACCACTCTCAGACTCTCACAGCCAGACTGGGGCATGCGAAGTGAGTAGGCTACAGGGCAGGCCCGGTTCTAGAAAGTCAGACTTGGGTGGGCCTGTAGAAATTTTAGATGGGCACACTTTTCAGGGAGGCTGAAGATGCGAGCGCGCGTAGAGCGCGCGTGCCGAAATTTTTTGCCCTTGTAAGATCTCTGCGTCTGCTTTTTGGCACATTTACTGTGAAATGTGTAGAACACAATATGCAAATAAACTTTGAGTGTTGCTGTGTGGGAGATTTGATTCTTGCAAGTTTTTTTTCCAAAATGTTTATGAATAACATATAATATACATTATATTTTTCTTAATCGCAGTATTAACTGTAGGAAGCCTGAGCTGATTGCAGAGAAAGCTTCGGGACTGGGCAACCTGGATGGTGGTAGTCCAGAGCTATATACTATACACACTACTAGCCAGCCGAGGTCAAGACCCTGCTAGAGGGGTCCGGGGGTATGCCCCCCCGGGAGATTTTTTTTTACCTTTTTAAAGTGTAATGCATGAATCTGGTGCACTTTTTAGAGGAAGATTAAGAGGCTAAATCTGAGGAATTTTGTGTGAACAAATAATTTGGAGACACTGGGTCGGATGAATTAGAAGCTATTGAAGAAAGACACATGGATTTTCCACAGAAATATACATTTGAAATAAAATATTATGCAGGGTCCTCTGGGATGGGCTTGGTGCTCTTTTCTTTTACGGGACATATTTTTCTGTAATATAATGAATTAATTTAAATGCAGTGAGAGGAACGAAGCAGAATAACTCTGTTGTCCAGTTATCTTTTTTTCCACAGACGAGGCTGAAATAGCCTATAGACTATACACAGTGCATGGGCAACTGAGGGCAGCCCCATTTTCAAATATTTTTAAATAAACTCAATACACACTGTGCATGCCATGGACTTGAACGTGACGTGATCAGTTAACCTCGGATTACCTCCCAGATGAACTGATTCAATTGTATTCCTTTTATTGTATGATAATTTACATTTACATAATATGATGTTGATATCAAACACACAAACTACAAAAAAAAATTGGGGGGGCCCCCCTGGCAGTCGGGACCCTAAGCAACCGCTCATTTCGCTTATGTCTCGGGCCGGCTCTGCTGACCAGTGACCACTATAAGCGGGTGGGTAACTTGGAGGCAGGCTGTCCTGCCCACCCAATAATACAATTAGAAGAATGGTATATTTTTTAGTATTAATTAATTGTCTGAATTTTATTTGACATTTTCTTGGACAGCGAACGAACAAGTCCATCGGATAGTGGGTCTGGACTTCCACCTAAAAAAAAAAAAAAAAAAAAATTTCTTTTGGTTGGGTGGGCACAGCTCACATTTGGGTGGGCACGGCCCACCCTGGCCCCTGGCTACCGCCGGCCCTGCTACAGGGAGAACAGGACATGTGTCAAAGAAGAACAGTTTCTCTGTAATTGCGAGTGTGTGGGAGTCTGTGTCACTGTGATTGTTATTTTGTGAGTTAGTGTGATTGAGAGCTTGCCAGTGTGTGAGTTTGTATTTGAGGCCAGGGGTGTGGCTATTGCTCCTCGGAATCAGCGGTTTCTTCCATTTTCTCGACTCACCCAGATAGTCGGTAAAATATGCGTTTAACCTACATGGCACGACCACAACATCGGTGCGGAACCGCAGCCTTTAAAAAAGTCCGCGGACAGTGTTGAGCCCATGGTTGAGCCCTATGACAACATGACAACGCTTGTCATGTGACGGAAGTGGCTGGATTTGATTGGCAAGCTTTTGTAATGTGGTTTTTATTGGTTGAAATAGTCACGTGATAGAGATGTTGGCTGAAGACGTCCCCGGGGAGAGAAATCGTGAGAGAAATAGGCCTAGCTCTCGCATGTAATAAATAAAATATATAAAAAAATAAGGTAACGACCGTCACGTAGCCAAATGGAACGGCGTAAAAGTACCGTTCTTTCTTCAAATATTTACTCAATTAAAAGTAAAAGTATGTTGCAATAAAACTACTCCTAAACTTACAATTTATTCAAAAAGTTACTCAAGTGTTTGTAACGGAGTAAATGTAGCGCGTTACGACCCACCTGTGCACAGGGGCGATGTGAATACTGTGACCATAGAGTTGTACTAGATTGTAATAGTAATAGCCTATAAAAGTGTTTTTGGAAAGATAAGTGCAGCCACATTTTGTGACGTAAGCACCAGAAAAACAAAATGACAGATTGCAGAAATTTAAGAGGCATATATTTCAAACTGAGGTCAAACAACAGATGAAACTGCTGATGAGGTTATCGTAATCTGATAGGCCCTATTAGTGCTTGATAAGAGGTTGAGGAGACATAATGAAGTGATCAGACGGACGCTTTGAATTGAACCAGAAACTCCTTCTCTTTTTATGAGCTTCATGGGAATGTCTGAAGGTTTTATTTTATTGAAATGACATTTTCCAGACTCAGAAGGTAAACACTGAAACCTTCTCTCTATGCTTCATTATTTCTAAATAAGAAACTGTCGAGTGTCTCACTTCAGGGCTCTTCCTGTTTGGAGCTTCCTCCTCAGCACCAGACAGAGCAGACGTTCCCTGCAGGATAATAATACTTGGATGAGCATTATCTGCAGACAGCAGCCTTGAACATTTACCAAAACTGCACTCAGGACAGGAAGCTATTGATGACAAGAAACAACCTAATTATGGCATACACAAAATCTGAAATATGTAACAGGTAAGTGAGCTCAAATCTATTTTTGGCGTTAATATAAACCCCAAGTATTTGTCATGTCAATATTGGACATACAGAGATGACATATTTACATATTTAATCTCTAACGAGGACAGTATTTCGTGGACCAGAGGAATGTTTCCTTCTGAATTTCAGCGTGTTTGACAAGTTGAGATTCTTCACATTCTTTGTGATAAGCACAATCCAGCCTCTGTGAGCTTTGCTGCACATTTCTGATACAGACGTCCATTCCTGGAATGATCACAGAAATAACTCTGTAGGAGACGACATAACTTTGCCCAAGAAAAACCTGTTTAATCTAGGAATGGTTTATCATTTGGTTGCAGTCATTTTTCTGAAAATAACTGAGGAGTGACCGGAGAACATGTGGTTTTGTTTGTTAGTGACAAATGACATCTTGGCCACTATAGTGATGCTGAATAAAAGTTCAAAGAGGACGTTTTGCATTACTGAAGGAAATCCCACCTCAACACACGTTTACTGCAAAAAGACAGATATATTTATTTTCCAGTTTCACTTTCAGTTGTTTTTATATACTCTCATAAACCAGAAGCTTGTTAAGACACATCCTTATAAATATTTGATGTTTGTTAAATGCAACAAAAGATATCTGATTTGTCCAGCTGCCATTTCCATCATTGTTTATCGCTGATGATATTTTCACCTGAAACACTGATATCATCCCGTTGTTTTTCCTTCAGGAAGTTCCTGCAACTGGTCATTAATTGTTGCTTAGGGGCCGAAGTTTGAGAAAAACAACAAGTTGAACTAACAGCTTTGGGTTCAAGTCACTAAAGGAAGAGGGAAAAACAAGGACTGCTTCTTACACACACACACACACACACACACACACACACACACACACACACACACACACACACACACACACACACACACACACACACACAAACCGGTGATATTTCCACATTATCATCATCATCATCATGTGTATTTCGCATTATCATTTTGCACTGCAGAACATTCCTGCGTTGCACATCGCAGCGTGTTTTGCAACACTGCCATGGGAATTGATCTGACGTCAGATTTTCTTCCGCTTATTCAGGTGGTCGTCGGAATTGCAGCAGCTTTTCACTTTCCTAATCAGCTCTTCTGCTCTCAGGTCAGCCTTCCCTCGGCCGCTCGCTGCTCATCCATTTCCTCCCAACACCTCCACATCTGGATTCCGTCACTGGTGAATAACACTTCCCTCTCTGCAGACTCATTTCCAAAAATGCTGCTTACGACCGTCCCCTCAACTGTTTGGTGGAGCCCACTTAAAGACATCTCTTTGCAACCAAAAAAGTTCGCCAAGATGCTCTGAAGTATTCAGATGGCCTCCTTCCAAGAAGTTAAATACAGTCTGTGTATGATTTAGTTTAGTTTCAGAGGCTTTAATGACCAGTTTTTGTGAATGCTGAATATTTCCATTGAATACAAAAGTATTTGATAATAAATTGTTGCCAGTGCAATAAAAACAAATGTTGTTCCCCTTTATATTTGTTAAAACATAATAAATCAGTAATTTTTATGCGGAATTTTAAGATACTGTAAACGAAACCTCTAATATTAGCAACAATCAGTACATAAAAAGATGTAATAACAATAACACATGTGGACAGACCGTGTGATCTGCCCAAAGGGTGTGTCTACATTGAAGTATGGGAAATACATATTGTTTGACGTGAGCAATTATTTATAGAAAGAAGAGGATCCATCAGACGAAAAACATTTGAGCAGGTCTGAATTTTGTTTTTACATGACCATTCACTATATTTTATTTTAAGCAATTAGCTTTTGACAATCACTTTAAAATATTCCTAAAATTATAAACTCGGACTGTTATTTCACTTGAATCGATGCAATTCTTTAAACATGTAGCCTACTTTAGTGTCAAAAGATCAGTCTCATAATTACACATCTATGTGATCAGTAGAACGCGCATTTAGTTGTTGATGTTGTAGGCGTCCAAAGAAAGTAAGAATTGCTAAATATTTCAATTTTTCTTTTAAGCTTGTGGAAGCATAAACAGTTTCGTCAATGCAACACCTAATGCGTCGCAGGGCCTCAATCTCATATCTGTCCATGACAGAATTCGACCTCGAAGCCATGACACAGAAAATACGGAGCAGGGAAGTAAACATTTTGCTAAATCGGTAAACATTTGGCAGCCAAAGTTGAGTGAGTTTGGAGATATGTCGATTTTTTGGGGCATATTTTTAGAGCCTTTGTGAAATGTTTCAAAATGAAACAGGAAGTTGGGAAGTTTATGCCCCTGGCGCCCACCCTACTTCCCTCCCCGAGCCAAGAAAGACATGGGGATGGAGATAAAACGGTATGTCAACAGTTTGGCTTCTGCCAGAGGGCGGCTCGTATAGCTCCAACTTTGTTTAATCTGACAGATATCTGAAATCATTAGATTGGATGCCCTCTGTGGCTCAAGAGATTTGTATTTTTTATTTTTTACTAGGATAAACAAACAAGTTCTAATTACGTTGACAATAAATTAACATTAGAGTACACACCATATGGTTTACAAAAAATATAAATCTAGAAGAGTCCCAATACAGATACAGATTTTAAAATGTTTCCTAAAGTCTAAATAAAGTGCATTTTCACAGCCCTAGGATTCATGGAAGAAAACCCATGACGATGTCATCAGGGGTTATCTCAGGCTGGGCTGTCAGATTACAAATTTAAACCAGTAAGAGCTAACAGGGGTTGAGCTTTTTGACTGAGGTTGCTATAAAGTTGCAATATGGGAAAAGTGTAGGATACTTTTTTTCCACATTGACCCAGTCTACAGACTAAAAGACAGTGTTTTTCTTTTTGGCATTACTGCATCAGATTCGACAGATTCTTCATAAAATGTGTCTCAACTTTATAATATTGCTACTCTATATCACTGGAGTGGCTTTTAACACCTACAATATAGAAACATAATTTCAGATATCAATAAGAAAACAAACATTGTAAGTTTAATTAATTATTTATTGATACATTATAATAACTCAGTTGTCATTTAAAACACAACATGACAAAAACATGTACAATATACACTTTCAATATACACTTTCAGCAGTCAGGACACACTGAAATATTTATATTTTCTTATAACTATTTTCAATAAATACAATTTGTTTTTAGTAGTTTTATGACAGTATGCGTCTCTCTCTGTGGCTGCGGCTGGTGGGATCCACTGACTCTGGCCTGTGAGGTCCTGGACCCAGATACTGTTCAAACTCGCTGCGGTCCAGATCGTACAGCATGTCCAGCTGGACCTGCTCCAGGTAAAACTCCAGGGAGGGTCCGGCCGGGCACAGCAGACCCCCATACACTCTCAACTCCCCCTGCTCCACAACATGATGGGGACCCACAGGGCTGGGGAAACTGTACTGCATGAGGCCGTGGTGCTGACCGCCAAAGTACAACTGAGGCTCTGCAGGGTACGAGGGCGGGTTAGGGAAGGTGTCTGCTGCAGATTCTGGATAAACTGCAGTGTTTGGATAGCTGCTGCTGTGCAATGAGTTGAAGTGAACTGGGGAGTTTGGGTAGACTGGTGTTTGTGTGTAATGCTGCTGCTGCTGCTGCTGCTGCTGCTGCTGTTGGTGGTGGTGCTGGTTCTGGAGGAGGTAGGTGAGGTTGTAGGGAACAGTGAAGCTTGAGCTGCAGAATGAAGATGGTAAAGAAGCAGAGGAGGTGTCTGCACCGGGAGGCTTGGAGCTCTTCTTCAGCTGCTTCCTGCGGCGCGGCCTGTACTTGTAGTTGGGGTAGTCGACGGTGTGCTGGACCCTCAGACGCTCGGCCTCCTGCATGTATGGACGCTTCTCAGCCAGAGACATGGCCTTCCAGGTTTTGCCTGCACAAAAACACAATGGGTTAATGATCTAAATTGAGCATTGCCAGCCAATGAAAAATCGTAATGAATTAACATTTTTTACAAGTTGGGGCTATGATTGAAACATTGTTTGCAACTGAGTTCTCATTAGATCCATTTTTGAGAGAGGTTTAAATGGAGTTTGAGAACATTTATATGCCAAACAAACTACACAACAAAAAGTGCTCCTATTAAAAACTATTTCAGGCTGTCAATCAAAGTCTTCCTTACCGAGTATTTTGCTCAGATCCGTGTTCTCCAGGTCTGGGTTGAGGTGCGCCAGCCGCCTGCGCTCCTCTTTAGTCCAGATGATGAAGGCGTTGAGCGGCCTCCTGACTCTCTGTTGCACTGAGGAAGACTTGGCCTCCGGGCTGGTGCAGCTGGAGTCCGAGTTCACGGACAGGGGGCTGGAGGGCCCCGATATGGGGCAGACAACCTCTGTCACCTGCTCACCGTCTGGGGAGGCCGAATCTTCGTTTTCAAACAGGGCGCTGTTTGAGCGGAACTGGAACGCTGCGGTGTCTTGGCTGAAACGCATGACGACGGTTGGTGGTGATGGGGTCTGGGGTCGCTGTCATGGGTGATGTCAGGGTGACGGATATATCTGGGCGCTCCGCCAATGGGAGGCCGGGAGGAGTGGATTTAAGGTGTGAAATTCAGGTTTTTTTCTCGGGTCGGTGATAGGCCCATCTGAGATCTGACGCCCCAATCAACGACCTCATGAAACTTCAGATGTGAAGGAGTCATGAGTCTGTAATAATCTACAATTAAGGTTGTTATATAATGTGAAGAATGGCATCATTTAATGTCCAGATTTGAGCCATATAAGCCACCATGCAATAAGATGTAGGTCCCTCTATAAAAATATATGAATAGAAATGAGTTTACCCAAATATTTATGTTTTCAAATTTTTCCTTTTTATCATGAAAATAAATATGAAACTAAAAATTGTATGGACTTGCTTGTTTTTTTTATTAAGTTGGGAAAAGTAAAATCATGATTAAGACTTGTGTGGTTCTTACTTTAAAAGCTTTGTATGTTCATATTGAGGTGATATTTGACCTTTTATTCTTTCAGACAATTATTTTTTGATTGCTCATATAGGCCTATTCTACGGTATACATTTTGCACTGACACTTTATTTTGGAGATAAAAAAAAACTTGGTTTAATTTTTGATTCTAAAGAAAAAAACATCATAGAATAATGTAATTACACCTCAGCCTATCTGAGAGAAACGGAATCTAATCAATCGGTCCTGAAAGGCAGGCAGGGCATTGAGAGGCCAACATCAAAGTTGGGCTGGTTACTAATTACATTGTGGCTCTCAGCTCTTATCGGCCATCCACTGTCTCTATCAAAGTACATTTTACAGGACTGAAACACACATGACCAAGGCTAGTTTATTACATGATTACCGCGCACAAATATTTACACACACAATCTCTCTCTCTCTCTCTCTCTCTCTCTCTCTCTCTCTCTCTCTCTCTCTCTCTCTCTCTCTCTCTCTCTCTCTCTCTCTCTCTCTCTCTCTCTCTCTCTCTCTCTCTCTCTCACACACACACACACACACACACACACGGAAGGGGGTGTGATGAGCTCACTTTTATAACGACAATAAAATAAAACTAAATCAAATAAGTGCTTTGCTTTCTTCTTACTTTGAATCCATTCGAATTAAAAGCAGAGACAAATATAGCCTACACCATAGCTCTGATCTTCGATAAAAGACAAAAAGTGTATTGAAATCAGTCAAAACCAGCAGAGATTCAGACTCACAGAAACTATAGCCTACTGCTGCAGTTCGTCTCTTTCTGCATGCACTTTATAATTCCCTTAGCAGGATCCCCAAATGTCCAAAATGTCATTTAAAAAGCAGCACATGGTAGGCTACAGCTAAACAAGAAACTCAAAACTATCCTCTAAATATTATGAGAAATAAAAGTAACTTTGGGATAACTCGCGTTTTTAACACTTGAAAATCGGAATATGCACATTAACGAAAAACAACGAGAACTCTCCCATGCTTATTATGAAATAAAAGTAAAATATATCATATAAACTTTAGCTTTTCAGTTCAATGACATAGCATGGTTGTGGAAATATTTATGTTAAAGCTCCTAAATACAATGCAATACATACATATTAGAATAATCTCATTTCTGGGCATTAAAATACATGTTTTAAAAAGCAGAATTCTTAAAGCAAACAATAGTAATATTCTAAGAATAGGCTATTGGTAAAAAAGTTATTCAACCTTAATGATTTCTGCAGAAACTCGTGTGATCCGTTTAAATATAAAAAGGGTGCCATTACAGGTGTTCGCTCCCCCCGTAGGCTATAGTTTCAATGAATATCTGCTTCTTTGGCCCTGGCGACAAACATTACGCAGACAATAGATGTCATTACGGTGACAGCTGCAATACACGGACTGTCATAAGGCCAATATACAGTGCACCTGCACTGCTTTGTCCCGGCAGACGAGCCACTTCATGCGGGCTCTTTAACGTGCAAATACTGTGTATTATGGTTAAATACACAAATAAACGTTGAATGCATTGTTAAATAGCTTAATAGGAATATCCTCGTATAGGATGCATTTCTTTGGACTTTGTTTTACCAAGTTAATCAGTCCTAATTGAGCTCGATATCTTAATCAAAAAGCAGGATCGATACTGTGACAATGGCAAATTCAATAACAGAATGGATTAAGGCACTGTGCTCCTCATCTGGATTTAAACCATTTCGTATCAGTTGAAACTGATAATGTTGCAGGCGGCTTTGAGTGGCAAGAGATAACATTACACTTTCAGAAAAGTCTATGGAAGTCTGTGAAAATGACCTGGCCTATATTTAGAATTATTTCAAATAAATAAAACATGGTGACCTGTTGTTTGTAAGTGTTTGGTAAAGGAAGGGGGGTCTCTTTCATCTTCACATGTTGTCAGAATTACAAGTTGAATCCACATCCGCTGCGTTAAAAGCGACGCGCGCTCCAACTCGCTGTGAAAGGCACTAATGGCTTTAATCAATTAGCCTGAACGGCGCAGCGTGAATACAATAACATTAGTTTCGGCTGAGCCCCACTGTTGACTTCAGTCGGCTAATATTAGACAGTAGGCTAGTGATTTAAGGTGAAGGTTAATATCTGGATTTAAATCTGGATATTAAAAAAATGGTACGGTACATACATTATATGACATATATTATTAAACAAAAAACCAAACAAACATGTAACATGTAACTTGTCCTTTAGTCCTCACCCTGTATTTATTAATGAATCCTAATCAATGAGGTGACAGTAGGATATATCATAGCATTGTCTCACAGCCAAACAGTTAAATGGGCACAGTTCATTGTGAATAGGGATTGTTCTGATCACAATGTGCCATTGTGTTGGACAAAACTCATATATGGGACACTCCTCTCCTCTCCTGTTCTTCTTCATTTTGGATCAGTGATGGGCATGCTGATGACACAGGTAGAGCTGTGTGTGCAGCGAAGACCTGCAGGAGCACAGCAAGCCAAATGAAGGATTTACAAAAGGTTTTCATGTGGATTCTTGGCAACTCTGGATGACATTAGGGGTTGAAAATTATCTGGATTCAAGAGCACTTGGATAAAAAAAGGGATACTGGATCACCTGAGCCCACATTTTTGCCAATGAAGATGCTGAGCCCTATAAACTCTTCTGTTCTCTTTTTTGGCCAACATAGAGAAGTCTATCCTAGAAGACAAAATAGCAGAAAACTCCAGGAGTCTAAAAGCAGCAGGACTGTGATAATGAAGCACTGTATTCCAACCTGGACCTAAGCCTCCTCAGTGCCATCCCACCAACTTTCCTTACAGTGGTTCATTCATAAGGAGCTGCATTGTTTCTTCATAGTCGGAAGGTGTGAAGGGGGTTATAATGCTGTTGTGTCAGGTGGTGTGACCATGATCTTTGGCGGCGAGGGGGCTGTATTGCATTGTGTTGTATTGTATTGTATTGTGTGGGGCACAGCAGGCGCCCAGCAACAGAAAAGATACACTGTGTCAGGACTCAGACACCATTCTATGCAGCGGTCTTCTCCACCTCCACTGTTTTTAATCACATGTTTGACCAGAGGCACCCACCAAGAGGGCCCCTGGGTGCTAGCCTGCACACCGCCCCGTGCAAACAGCGCCCTTCCCGGCCCGGCCCCTATACGTCAGGGCCAGCTGAGAGGATTACATGCCCCCCTGGTGTAGACAGGCTTAATGCAGCCTCATTAGCAGAACACAATGATGCCCCCACCTCTAAATGTGGAGATAACAGGTCATGGGCTCAAGCCAGACTTCAAACACAATTTTAAAACTGACAAGCCCAGGTGGAGTGACGGCTTGTGCAGAGGGCTGAGGGTTTACTAAACGTCTTGCCCTTTAAAAAAAATATACTTATGACATAATTTTAAAGATGAAATTATGAAATGCTAAAGGTTGTGACAGCTGATTAATCATTCATTTTTATCAAGAACAAAATGCCAAACCCCTTTTCCAGCCTCAAACAATGTGAAGTTTCACTGCTTTTCTCTGGTTTATACCACTATAAATGTAACCTGTAATTTGTTTATAATTGTAGTGTAATATGTGCCAAACAAGCAACATAAATATGTCACCTTTTGACCTTTGGACTTAAAGAGACCTTTGAACATGACATTAGTAGAACTTAGAACATGACTGCTAAAATAGATTCATTTCAAACAGGTAAACTGAGAAGCAACATAAATTAATAGTGAATACATAATAATGAAAGATATATTAAAGTTATGTTGCAAACAGGAATGTTATATAGTGGAAGTGTCTTGTAACAGGAGATTGGTTAAAATATATGTCTAAGGAAATTATATTTATTCATGTCTTATTTTACTTTTCGATGGGCTTTATTTTATTCTCTATTTCCTAAGATGTTTTAGTCTAAACAGTAGTTAATGAAAATAATCACGAGTTGCAGTCCCCAACACAATAGTCATTCATAGTCAGTAAATGACAAACAACTTGCACTTACTTGTGACATACAGGCCACAATTTTGATTCATTCAAGGAAAAACATCGAGCTAATCTTCTGTCTAGCTCCTTTTTCTTTCCCCTTAAAACTAACTCAATTGTGTGATGCAGACTGAGCTAACGAGGCAAAGCTCCACTCAATCAGACAAAAAGAAACAGCACTATTCTTTGCAAATTACGAATTGTATTCTACTGATAAGAGCCTTGAATACATCCTCCTCCACTTCTTCTATCGTCCAGACAGGCTTTAGAAGTTAGTTTGACTCACTGCCCACAGCCAAATGCTTCATCTAATGCTTCTGGACCCAAATTGTCTTCATGTTCCTCTACAGCATATTTATAAGGGTGTGCTTGATCCACACGTCTGTCCGTGGCAGACAGAGGAGAGAAGAGGCCTGTATTTAGCTGTAATTAGCCCTAATTATGAACTGGACCTAGACTGAGACCTGTGAGACACCATGATATCTGTGTCTGTCTTAAACGGCTCATTCAAGGCGGCAGATAACACAAAACAATCTGGCTAGCTCCAGCAGCAAGGTTTAATTAAATAGTGTGAACTGGTTAAACTCAGACATTAGATCATTCGGAGCAGAAAACCATTAATAAAATGTTTCCCTAAAACAGACTAACAAATCTTTTTAGCCACAATGAGTGGATTGTAATTGATGGGAGAAATTGGGTTTGATTTGATTCCTTAGCAAACTTTCTGAGAGTTTCTACTGTAAGCACACTGGGGTTTTCTTCTCCTTTTTTTCTTTGCTTGTCTGAGACCTGATAGAAATTCAAAAGGATCTGCTGCTTTGAAGATAAGCCCTGTGGTTCTGCCATAAACAATGATTGTGCTGTTTCTTTCCTGTGGCGTGATTTATTTAAAGTATTATGCTGTAAGGATTTGGGCTGGTTTTCCTGGCAGGGCCGGCTGTGTATGTATCCACTACTTGTGTAGTTTAATGGATACTTGAGTTACAGGAAAACGCTAAGGGAACTGCAAGCAAAGTCATCAAAGAGTGACCTTTGTCTCTCGTGGCAACAAATTATGAAATTGACAAAAACTAAGAAATAAGAACTCTTTTCCCACTGCAATATGCACTTTAAACAAGACCAAATAGACAACCCCTTTTTAATCCAGCCTTGCTTTACACATGTGCTTTTACTGTTTTATTGTACTGTTTTTGTGATTTACTGTGAGTCTTACGTTGTATTTATATTGTGGGCCTCAAACTGAACACAATTTTCTGTCACTATGTGAGAGCCTACGTATAATTTTTTTTTTAATTGAATTGAAATTAAATTTGAAATTATTTTTAAATTGATTTATCAATTTAACGCAACACGTACCTACAACCTTTTACTTTTATTCCTGCATGATAATTGAGACGTGCCTACCACCAAAGCAATATGGGCAGTGGGGGACTTTGTATAGAAACACAATGCTCGCAGTCTTTGCGTACACACACACAAACATATGCTTCCTTTGATAAAGTGTTTTTATACCAGCAGAAATTCTATGGCAGCGTCCCTTAAGACAATATCTGCGTAAAATACCAAGTTATTTATAGTGATTGTGCCATTTTGACTTCAGAAAATAAACACAAGCGTAATGGAGCATTTTTAATACATGGGGGGACCATTATCCAGCCAAAAGCCACGAGAGTATATTCTGCTACAGGTAGGGTATTGATGTGTACTATCTCAAAATCTTAATGAGGTTTTACATTAAAAGAGTAGGGCCTTCATTTCTAAAATCACAGCACTCACTGTGTATTACAAAAAAAGGAGTGGAAATATGTAAATTCAGTGTGATATTTGAGAAGGTGGGTGAGTGACATCTTGAAGTGTGAAACTAGACAAAGATTAATCTGAGTCATTTCCTTAGAGTTCAAAGCATAAACATATGTTCATGGCATTTTTACATCTGTAAAGCAGTCCGAGCTGTATGTATGAGTTTTGCCTGCGATTGTATCCCAGAAGGAGGGGGGGAAGAGGGATCTTTTGAACGTCAAAACCAGGATACAGCTGCCTATGACTAATTTCAAACTCCCCTTCTAGAGCCTAGGCAACCCATTTCACAAGTAAAACACATCACTAGGCATCTGTTTCCTGTTTTCATTCTTTGAGTTATCTTATTTTCCTTATTTCCCCCTCACCTGTTACAGTTCACGTTCCTTCCATCGCGCCGCACGGGCCGGCCGGGCTTCGACAAGAGGCCGTCGGACGTCAGCCACTCAAAATGCAAAGAAATACTCATGAATGTGGTGCAGGGATATACTGTATAAATCTAATTGCACCAACTATGTATTCCTTCTAATGACATAACACAAGTATATTTAAAAATGTAGTTTTAGATAAAGTTAGACAATACTTTTCCACAACTTTAATAAAAAACACTGAACCATGTCAGACTTTTTCACATGTTTTTAACATCACTTAATTTTTGCCATAAGATACTGTACATAAACATTGATTTATTTTTTTCTTACTCCTCCTCACACCTAGGAACTGTAATATTTCAGCAGTTTCTCATCAGTGGGTTTTAGGATCTTCTTCTCAGGCATGTTAACGACCCAGCCTGGAGCGAGGCCAAAGAAGATCTGTCGGACATCCTTCCTCATGGAGAGGATGTGATACAGTTCATCCTTTGAAATGTCTGGCAAAATATATCCATACTTCTGGGCCAGGGCTAACCGGGCCTGCCGGATTTTCTTCGGGTCTGCCAAGTAACCCCGGTTTTCGGCATCGGCGTAATATGGGACCATTTCTTCCCCGGGCAACATTCGTTTTGGAATGGGCTGCCCACGCATGAAGAATGGAACGGGCTTAATCAGAATCCCTTAAGAGAA
Organism: Hyperoplus immaculatus; assembly: GCA_949357725.1. Lineage (NCBI taxonomy): Eukaryota > Metazoa > Chordata > Actinopteri > Uranoscopiformes > Ammodytidae > Hyperoplus > Hyperoplus immaculatus. Next base: position 6,516,054 of record OX442369.1, read on the forward strand.
GAGAATATTTATCAGGCTTATTATCTAAAAATACACAATAAGGGGGATATAATGTAAGTGATTGATAATTAATTAGTTACCAAGACTTATTGGATCGTAGAAACTGGTGGAAATGATGCCTCCCATCCGCTCAATAGCAGCTATGGCTCCTTCAGAAGCTCTCTGAACCTCAATGTTGATTTTTGCAGCAAAGGTGTCGGCACCCTGAAACAGAGAGAGCACACATGAAACATGAGAGGTGAATTTCTGTTAAAAAAAACAAGGGTCAAAACAACTTCTTGATCTGTGATGGAAGGGGAACATTGTTATGTGGTGCCACCTACTGGCAAAAGATGATTCAAGAGCCACAGAGTGACCTGCTTTTCTAAATACCAAACAGCTGCCTGAATTAGTCAGCAATTAAATCCTACAATTTGGACCCTTTCCAACTTTAAATTACATAAAGAATACACTACAGCCTCCATCCATCTTCTATGCCCACTTATCATTACCAACAAGAGATACATGTACGTTTTCAGAATCACAACTTAACTAAAAATAACTACTATATTAATCCCAGAGGGGAAATTTTCTCTAATTGTCACTGAATGTTTTTTTATTTTGTTATAATTCTAAAGAGACACAACAGTAACTGGAGGGTCAAGTGTTTGTTTGACTATTACAGATAAGATAACAACTTTCTAACTATGATTTATGTTAGGTGTGGAAAAACTCCACGATGGACAAAAACCTTTAAGCATTACCTCATCGACAAGCTGAACTCCATAGTCCCTCTTCATAGGCTGGATTGTCACTCCTCTGGCGTTGACCAGCTGGGTCAGGTCTATGGGCTGCGTCGTGTCCACTCGTCCCAGATCAATCAGGTACTGCAGTCGTTTCAGTGACAGCGGCTGGTACTGAGGACGGCGGCTGACCACACAAACATTGTTGTTAATTGTGTAAATTAAATTGTGATAGCCAGAATCTGTATATGTCCAAACCCTGAATTTAAAGACAACGCACAAAACACAAACATCTTGGAAGAAAATGGGCGGCAGTGGCGAAGTGGGTAGGGACTTCGCCTCTGGTGTGCAGGGTCGGAGGTTCGATCCCCCGTCTACCCGCCACATGTCGAAGTGTCCCTGGGCAAGACACTGAACCCCGAATCGCTCCCGATAGTTAGCTTAGTTAGCTTAGCACCCTAGTGCTAAGCCTACCCTGCGTGGTAGCTGCTGCTATCGGTGTGTGACTGGGTGAATGTGTACAAAAAAAAACAATGTAAAGCGCTTTGAGTCTGTGATAAACGGAGATATAGCGCTATACAAGACCATTTACCAAGAAAATGTACTTTTATTTCTTCTGTTAGACCTCATTTTAGAGAATGATCAAGGGTCTTTCTTCCTGATGTTGGACCAAAGCAAGTGCATAGACGTGAAGGCTTTGTTGATATGAATGAATGTTACCACCAAATTTTTTACTAATATAAGACTGAAACTCAAAGTGGTGGGACAGAGTTGTTAAACTTGTATTAAAAAAGAGCATCTATATTAAGAAATTATTTGAGTTGTGATTTTTATTTTATTTATTTTGTTTAACCTTTATTTAACCAGGCAAAATTGCTTGAGGTCAAATGACCTCTTTTCCGAGCAAGGCCTGGCCAAAATGGCAGCAGCTAGAATGAATAAAATACAAGACAAGAAGAAAGCACAGACATGAGAAAACAGAGACGAAAGCAAAGACATGAGAACATAAGGAGAAAGCACAGACATGAGAACATAAGAAGAAAGCACAGACATGAGAAAAATACATACATTTAGGTGGGTGAAAAAGAAGAACAGTTTTCAGACAATGATAAAGTGCTACTCAGTGAAACATTGACACACTCCAAAATTCGTCATTAAAAAACATGTGGGCCGGGTTTTAAAATCATTCATAGTGATGAGTTCTTGTAATTTGAGTGTTTTTTGTAAAGTGTTCCAGGCGGAGGGAGCAGAGTACATGAAAGCTCTCTTCCCAAACTCAGTACGAGTTCTGGGGACAGAGGTGGAAAGAAAGTCCAGAGAGCGTAAACTGTATGATGGATTTGATTTAAAAGTGAGGTATGTGCAGAGATATGAGGGGAGTAGTCCAGTAATTGCTTTGTAAATGAAGGTGTACCAGTGAAGAAGCCTGCGAGCTGACAAGGACAGCCAGCCTACTTTAGAATACAGGGTGCAATGATGGGAGTGATTTACAGCCGGTAATGAATCTTAAAGCACAATGATATGTAGTATCAAGCATATGCAGTGAAGTAGAGCAGGCATTCATGTACAGTACATCACCATAATCTAACAATGGGATAAAAGTAGCAGCAATTAGCCTTTTTTTAGAAACAAAAGAAAAACAGGATTTATGCCTGATAATGTTTATGAGGATTAAACCTGATAATTGCACATATTTCTCTCTATAATATTGTACGTATAATATAGTATTTTTAAGTGCTTTGACCATAGACTTTGATTTGCCCTTATGTTCTCTATGTTTACATTTATTGTGTGCCTCATCTGACCAAGGCAAATTTCTTGCAGGTGTGAACATATAAACCTGATCGTGAACAGGGTGAAAAGCTTTTTACCTGTGTCCTTCATTGTAGCCATATTTGGGAATGGACAGATAAAAGGGAGTGTGACCCCCTTCAAACCCCAGCCGAGGCCTGGTGCCCCTCTGCCGCTCTCCTTTGTGTCCTCGGCCGCTTCTGTTGCCCCCGTACTGCCCCCTGCCCCGCTTTTTCTCCTGGAATAAAACAACATGAAGCAACACTGTATTGCTTATCACAACAACAGACAGGGGCTTAGCATCTGCCTAGCATCAGTCTCCACTGTATAACATTACAGGCTAACTAGCTAGGCTAGCTGCTAAAGATAACTGTAATAAAGGTGACACATTTGAAAACGTACCGGCTTTTTTGATCCCGGTTCAGGCCGCAGGTTTGCTAAAGTTATCCGCGGAAGACTCTGCAACACGTCCAACGCTTTACCGCCTGGCTTTTTAGGGAAAGACATGTTTCTTTCTCTCACATGTCAAAACTAGCCGAAATCAAGGGCACACTGGTCACGTGACGGATGAACGCGGAAGTACTTAATTTGTAAGTTCGGCGAAGTTTCCAAATAAAAGCACGCCAGTTAAAAAGTACTGAAATATTTAATTTGGTATTTCTGACCAATGTGATTGAATATTGGTATCATTACGGTTAAGGTGAAACAAGTAAATAAGTTACAAAATTAAGTAACTACAACGTAACTACTTAATTTAGGTTTAATCGGCAACTCTTCAAAATAAATGTTCGTCTGTTAAAATGTACTACGTAAATTCCCGAGCAGTTAAGCATTCAACGTAGGGGTTTATGGTGAATGTTATCAACTATTATTAAGGCACATATAATAACGTCTTTAGGTAAACAGAGCAAATAAGAAAAACTATTTTGACCTAAAAAAATAGTCAAGGGTCAGATAAGTTGCTATATGTTTAAAGTATTTAGGTATGAGTTAATACTTTTCTCTCATTGTTTATATTTCGGTGTGATTTGTTTTTACTTTCGAGGATTTAACTGGTATTAAAGAAAACGTGATTGACATTTCAACGAACCAATCACTACTTTGCATTTGTGAAGGACCTCCAATGACAGCCAATCGCATAGTGGTGGAGGCGGGACCACATGAGCGAGTCAGCGCTGCTGGCGAGCAACGTGCTAGCGGTTAGTGTGATCCGTCGGTGTATTATTTATTATAGTTTAGCAACATATTCAACTTCCCCAAGAAGAATTTCACAACTGCCAGTGTAGAACTCAAATACTGTGCCACCTCCACCTACATAATTGGTTGACGTTTGTCTTTCTGTCGTGTGGCATTCGACAGCTAGAGTTGGACGAAGAATCGACACAGATTGGCAGTTATTAGCTACCGTTGGCTAACTTGTCCCTTCATATCAGCTGCCTCAGCGCTGTATGTGCGGCAATAACATGTCAGCGCCTCTACCTGCCATTGTGCCTGCCGCCCGAAAAGCCACTGCAGCGGTGAGATTACCTGGAAACAGCAACTTCTATTAAAGCTACTTTATAGTTAGACCAAAACTGCTATATGGCTACAAAACCGCTACAAAACAGTGACATGTCATAGCCTTTGCACCTACCTGCCTCTGCAATTATGTACGTGTGTGTGTGTGTTTTAACAGGTGATATTTCTGCATGGCCTTGGAGATACTGGGTACGTGAAGGCAGATTTTTCTCCATCATTGTTCCTGTTTATCCAAAACTTGCACTTTTGTTGTTGTTGCCAGTATGATAAATAGGTCCTAAATTGCCCTCATAATAGTCTTAAGTAAGGTATTTAAGATTGTAAGTTTAACTTGTTGGAACCTGCGGAAACCCTGGAGCCAAATATACTTGTATTTGAACCATTTAATTGTGTCCATTATGACAGGCATGGCTGGGCTGAAGCATTCGCAGGCATCAGGATCCCACATGTGAAATACATCTGCCCACACGCGTAAGTATTCACAGCCTTTAACATTATATAGTCCTAATAGTTGGCATTGTGGTGTTAAAATCTACATTCACATGTCACTTTTCTTAATGATTACAGTCCCACCATGCCTGTTTCTCTGAACATGAGAATGTCCATGCCTTCTTGGTAAGTGTTTGAACATACTTGTAAGGAAAGTGCGGTTGTCACATACACAATGAGTGTTTATTTTTTACTTTTCATTATCTCACGTTAAGGTTTGATATTTATGGGTTGAGCCCAGGATCAAATGAAGACGAAGCTGGTATTAAAAGAGCGTCAGAGAACAGTACGTCTATATATTTCATTATAACGCCCTCATGTTAGGAAGGTTGTTGCTGTTGTTATTGTGAGTTAGACTTAAATGCAAGGGTTTTCTTTCTAATTTCTGTACAGTTAAGGCCTTGATAGACCAAGAAGTGAAGAATGGGATACCTTCACACAGAATTCTCCTGGGGGGATTTTCACAGGTAAGTGTGGCATGTGTGTGCGCAGCTGATTCGTTACATAACACTTTTGACTTTGATTCACCGTTAATGTGCATAATGTATTTGAACAAATACATCTAAAAGGACCAGCTAGCAGACACAAGAAGTTACTGAGCTTGGCCAGGAAATAATAAGTTAGGCACATGACTAAACTATTTATTTCAGTTGTCTACAGCAATGCACTAGAAGTTATCTTTATGCAAGCAATTCATTGCAAATAGACAAGTCTCGCATTAGTTCAGAAATCCCAGATAATAAAAGTTGAGTCTTTTTTGGGAATGTTAACTTGAAAGGTCCATAGCTCTGTGGTGTAATGAGGCTGATTCTTTTATGTGTTTTGTCCCTGTTATATACAGTCTATGGTTTTGTCTCTGTTAATAATAGGCACAGGAGGCATTTTTGTCAATAGTGTTGGATTGTGTTTTTCCCCCAGGGTGGAGCTTTGTCTCTCTACACGGCTTTGACGACTCAGCAGAAGTTAGCCGGAGTGGTCGCTCTGAGCTGCTGGCTCCCTCTACGCGACTCCTTTCCTCAGGTAGCGAGAAGGGGAAAAAAGCAATTTGTACCTGTTCTTTTTTAGCTTTTCAGTGTCTTAAAGGCAAATCGTCAAGTAGTTATGCTTATACTAAAATAGTTTAATTTCATTTCTCAAAAATCCACATAAAATGCCCTAAATGTTAATTGTTATGATAAACTATTCCTTTTAATTGAATTATAGTAACAGAAATTATCCAACACTATTTGATTAAAAAAAATAACCCTAATCTCTTCTGTTCTCAGGCTTCCGCTTCTAATGCTAACAAGGACATCCACGTGCTACAATGCCACGGGGATGCCGACCCCCTGGTCCCCTTTGCATTTGGCAGCCAGACAGCAGAGAAGATGAAGAGCCTTGTCAATCCAGCTAACGTCACCTTCAAGTCATACCGGGGACTACCTCACAGTGCCTGTCCGGAGGTCAGTGTCGGGGGAGGGATAAAAAGTCACTTTTGACCATGGAGCTCTTGGATTACTTTTGTTTGATATGATTTTATTTTGGTATCTTTTGCAGGAAATGGGGGATGTCAAACGTTTCATTGAAAAGCAGCTTCCTGCCATCAGCGACGAGTGAAATTTGGAGTCACCCCTACGCCCCAGCACAGCACAACAACATCAAGAGTCGTTTTTGAGGTTGACTCCAGCGTGACTCATGTGGACTCCAGGAACCACTGACTTACTTGACAATTCAAACCATGCTGCTACTCATAGAGCCGGACTGGACTGTTGGCTAAACGTTAGCCCGGGAGAGGCTAAGATGCTGCATCCCGATTCCTGACCCGGAGCTACACAAAAGCCCTTAGTGTTTAGTACAGTAGAGTAACATTAGTTGCTTGATAATAGAGATATTTGCTGTTAAAGACAAGCCATTTCCTGCAGGAAACACATTTATAGGAATAACTAGGGCTACACTTTCATCTCACAATAAATGGCCTGTTGTTAAATGTTTTTTTATTTCTTTTATTATTGCAGCCTATGCGAAGTAGTGCTGAATTAGGTTTATTAATTGGTAAATTGACACATTAAACTGAGGCATTTTATCAAGCAAAAAAAAAACGGAAATTGGTTGCTTCCGGCTACTCAAATTTGACTATTTCTGATTTTAGAAGTTTTAAGTTATTGTAATTCTAATCTTTCTTGGTTTTTGAATTTTTGACATTTTCTAAACGAAGCAATTAGGGCCCGTGTCCACCGACCGCCTTTTTCCGACTGCAAGCGCCTCAAATGATAAAGAGAAGCGGCCACCTCGGAGAAAAGGCACAGGGCTTAATTGAAAAATAAAAAAGTAAGGATTATTTTTTGATGCCCTAATTTGAAGAATATTTCACTAGTCATCTTCACACAATGCACTCACCCACACATTTCATTCAACGTTTTATCTTAAAGCAGCTTAATATGCAATGCCATCCACACATGTAGCATTTTGTGGTAACGTTTAGTACCATATGATACTACACACAACAGCAAAACAAAACATACGATTGTGCTTTATTTAAAATTTGTGAGAATTCAGATAGCTATTTCACACATTACTTTTCAAATACACAAATATATATCAGTGGTCATGGTCATGTAGTCAGTGTTTTATTCTTCTTCCCTGTTTTGTTTAAATTAAATATGACTAATCTCACAGTTTTGAAACACACAGACAAGTATATCCGGGTCTCAGCTCAACACGTTTAAAAACCTTTTAATCTTTGAGAAGAGCTGAAAGCACCAACGTATGAATTCATTGTGGCACCGTTCACGTTAGACCAAAGGTGCTAGTGTAGAAGATCTTATTCCAAGGCACTTTCCTTCTTCTTAAGATACTGTTAAATAAAACCTAAATCCCATCTCTACAAGAACTGGATATGCATTAAGGCTCACGATATATACCTAAATACAGATGCAGTGCTTACAGATAACATGCTTTCCCTCATTAAACAAGGTAGAAAAGTGCAATGTCAAGCGCTAGGGAATATATAAAAATATAGATACGTTTTTAAACAAGTAACTTTTATCCTTTGTTCTGGTTTGCTCCAAGTATTTTGGTAAGCTTATCATGGGTAAATAAACAGCATATGCAACTGGATAAAGACCGTGTGTTTTCCCGTCTTGACTTTCTCTGAAATAGCCGGACTCCCCAACAGGAACACAAAGCTCTTTCGGGTGTGGAGGATCATACAGTTTATGGTGGGGACGCATGCGCCATCTGCCAATGCTAAGTGTGTGGCAGTGGTTGAGTCTATGGCTCGGTAGAGGGAGGTGGAGGTGGGGGAGGCTCTTCCAGGCTCTGCAACAGATCTGTGTACGCCGTAGAGTTCATGAATCGCGGGTATGAGTCTCTCTGCATCAGCGTGTATATCTGCTGCTGAGCGTCGTCAAACGTCTGCGAGGTGGGCTCCAGCATGTTGTGGTTTATCACCTCACGGACACGCGAATCCAAACTGACCTGGAAAAAGACCAGCAGAAAATGATTCAATTATTAAATCGGTTGATTGATCGACAGCCACTTTTAGTAGCAACGTTTTCCAAGGCTCTTGTCTTTTCCCGCCAAAGGACCCAAGTTGGGCGACTCCAATTTTCCTTGAGCTTATTAATTCATAAATAATATGTGAAATAATGGGCAACGTCACTTATAAGTCCGGATGGGCTAGAAATCATAGATTTATTTATTTATTTATATATATATATATATATATTTATATATATATATATATATATATATATATTTAAATACAAAAATGTATTGTTTTGTTGGATTTTGCTGTTATTTAAATGTAAATAGTACAGTTGTTGCCTCAATTGCAGAGTAGAAATAGAATGTGGGAGAAAATGGAAGTACCTCAAAATTGTAATTGAATAATGGAAAACTGTAGGCCTACAAAGCAGCAAGGACTTAAACGATTAAATCACTATTTACTATTTAATTCCATTTATTTAGCACTTATCATCCCATGGTCCTTTTGGTGTCTGTCTCACCTCTTTGGGGGAAAGGATTGAGATGAAGTCTTCGTATATTTGACGCACTTTCTCCTCCACCACAGTCTTGTTGGTTTCCTTCTTGAGCTCCTCGCAGGCCAGCCAGAACATCATGTTCTCCTCGCTGAACTCCGTCCGTAGGAATTGTCTGAAGCAGCTGCGACCCGCAGCACTTTTCATCACCTTCTCAAAGGAAATGGGCCAGGAGCGAGCGTCTTCCAGGGTCGGCTTCAGGCTGAAAGGTAAAAGTAAAGTGGATACATTGGTTCATTCCTTAAGTGACTTTCTTGTTGAAATGTGTGTTGAAAGGGGACACAGTGTTAAGCCAGCATACCTTTCTTCACAGTTAGTGATTCTCTCCGTCCTGTGTTCAAAATTCGACCTCTGTATTGTCTCATCCTCGCTCCTAACAGTCAGACTGATGGGGGGGAAAAACACAGACACACACATAAGGAATGGGTTTTAATAGCTTTTTATCTAGTTTCGATTTGACACCAGGATACTTTAGAAGAGCTAATTAGCTAATTAACTCTTATATTGTCAGCCTTTCATAATTAACTAATTTAAAATGGCATCTGCTTGAATAAACCCTCAATGGCCAAAAGTATGTGGGCACCCAAACATATAACAGCTACCTGATTATAGAGAATCTTATTCTTAAACCATTGCCACTAATATCCTACTATAACAGCCTCTGCTGTTCCCTAAAGGTTTTCCAATAGAAATTCTGACATTCCAGCTCATTCAAAAAGTCTTGGAAGTTCTTCAGCCCAAAACTCTGAGCGTGAGATGAGCAACTTCTCTTTATGGAGCTAAAGCCAACACATAGCTTAGCTCAGCTTAGCTCAGCTTAGCACACAGACTGGAAGCGGGGGCAAAGGGTTAGCCTGGCTCTGTCCAAAGGCCACAACAGACAACTACCAAAGCTCTGTAAGAAATTAACACGTCATATTTCATTTGTTTAATCAATACTATAATAACCAAAGAGGTAAAATGACACTCCATGGTTTTGCATGCAGCAATAGGTCAGACTATTTCTTTGGTGTATCCATCCCGCAAGAAAGCAATTAAGTGTATTACCCAAAATGTCAAACTATCCCTTTAACTGGAATTACATATTGTAGACCAAACCATGAAAATCAAAAGTCTTACAGTAGTATTTTTAACATTGCATGTCAACCACCATTTATATTTTAATAGGTCTATTTTATCATTATGGTGGATCTTTATATTGTTTGTTAAATATTTTAAATAACTTTGGGATGATCCACTGGGAGCGTTTGCGTAAATAGTTAACTGGGTCAACCATGTGTTATTAAAATGTTGCCAGCTCCTGATGTAGCAGCTGGCTGTAGACTAATTGGTTCAGGTGAGAGTCCACCGTCATCCGTCCCATCTGGGAATGTGGCTGGTTGGAGCCGTGCAATAATTACATGGAATTGATTGTGATGTGGAGACAATTGGTATTACTCATCCCCAGAGGAGTAAATTAAGACAGCCTTGTTCTCATGGGGAGGCACAAAGTAAAACGGTTGATGATTCCAAAACAGATTAAAACCCGCCGAGGCCTTTGTCCAATGAGATCCGGTGTGAGTGTGTCTGTGTGACAGGACCACTGTGTTTCTGTTTTTCTGGTATGGCGGCATAAACTGGGGTGTTGTTGAACGAGTGGGAGGATGGAGGCAGAAAGGAAGTCATATCCAACTATTGAGCCGCTGCTACCGAATGAGACCCAAGAGGGACATCATCATAAAATTATAATATAATGCAGTGTGCTGCTTTTTAGTAGCCTACGTCTTATATAATATTGGATATGGGCAAGAGCCGACAAGCTTCAAAATACCTTGGACATATAACAAGGTATAAAAATATTAATTTGTAAAAAACTTGAAAAATATGAACTCTCGGGTGTCGGATGTGAATAGCACATTCCTGTAGCACACAGGCAGACTTGTATGCATGAAAGACTGCATGAAAATACAGCGATAGCTTATCATTATTTATGGTAAAACACAGAGAAGGCTGGAAAAACATGCAGTTAGAAAATCCAAAGCAGAAGGGGAAAATGGTCAACAGAAATGGTGTAGTATATGAACAGTAAACATACAAAAGAAATGGATGAATACATGTTTAAGAAAAAATGTTTTGTTTTTAAAGACCCATTTGAATGCTCAAGTAAATTATTGCAATTTAAAAAAAAAGTTCAAATCAATGGATTTATTTTATATGGTTACCGTGTGTATTGTGTATAATTGTATAATAAGGGCAGGAAGAGATATACAGTAACTGTTAATTGTATGATGAAAACGAAATTGATATCTTCAGTGTTGAAGACTTCAAATCCTATATATCTGTGGTCACATGTCCAATCCAGAGAGCAGTGTATTTAGTATGCCACATTCAATAAGAAAAAAATATGATACATCAGGTACTGACTGACAAAAACAGTGATGGCTGTGGACAAGTGCTGCTACTAATGATTATTTTCATTATCAGTTCATCTACGGATTGTTTTCTCCATTAACTGATTTGCCTTTTCCCATTACAAACTTGGTGACATCTTTTTTTATCCAACACACTGTCAAAATTGTGAAAAAAGTATTAAAGTCACAATGATAGATGATCAAATGGAGAAAAGAAGAAAATATTCACGTAAGATTAGGGGTTTTTTTTGTCTAAAAAAGTCACTTTCTGACTTGTTGCTTTTATAATTTCCTGTATTAATTGGCCTTATTTTTTTAAGTTGCTCATTTTACATCACTCTGCTCCAGAGACAGGGCTATACTTCTCAGAGACATGGGCCCGGCAGCTGCGTTGCTCTAATATGATTATGGAGAAGATGTTTTTGTACTTTCTGAAGAGGTAAAACTGATTAAGTAGGACAGCAAATGAAGAATAAACGACTATAGATAATGGACGGATGGGTGGAACGACAGCAACATAAACCATTTCAACGAGAGCCCTTCCAGTTATCTCCCGGTAAATCTGTGCTTGGTAGAGAGACTCAATACGCAATATATGGGTTCCCTTTTTTGGTTTGTAGTATGCCCCTGGGACTCTGGCCCTTCTCTCTCTCTCTCTCTCTCTCTCTCTCTCTCTCTCTCTCTCTCTCTCTCTCTCTCTCTCTCTCTCTCTCTCTCTCTCTCTCTCTCACGTGCATACATACAGAGAGAGAGAGTGTGTGTGAGTGTGAAGCAGAGGTGGAGTGTCATTTTTACCAGGAGCAACTACAGCAGCAGCACCAGCAGAAGCAGCAGGCGTTTGAGGCGTTGGTGGGGGCGGTGGTGTTTCCCATGCTGTGGCGGGCTTGGAGGACACTGGCAGCTGCTTCCTGGTGAACCTGCATCTGTCTCTTACGCATCTCCACCCGCTCTGAGCCCATGGACTGAAGGAGAAAGAGAGGAGAAGATTGGAGAGACCACATGGGTGGGAGAGAGAGAGGTAGAGATAGAGGAGTGGGGGTTGGGGGGGGGTACAGGAAGATTATTACTGCATTAAGCTGGAGCATTCCACACACATCACATCACAATATCCTAAGAAATACCAGGAGATTAAAGATCTGATCTAAATCCTTGGAATTAAAATGAATCAATAGAAACATGGTCACTGTGATGATCAAATCAAGTGATAGCCTTCTGATCCCATGTGTGTGTCGAATTGAAACACGGGTATACGATCGGGACGCTGTGGGGTCAACTTCTGCTGCAATGCAAGCAAACCCCTCAATCATCGATCGATTTCTTTCTGATCAAGACACGAAGCGTGTAGCCTGGTAGAGAAATTGCAAATGCAAACAACTGGCACTGGCAAAGCAAAATGTCCTACCGGTTTGTTGAATCATGTGAGAAAAAAAGAAACCAAATTGTGCTGAGCAACAACCGCCCTCGTATCGGCTCCTCTCGCTGTCTGTGAGGGATGAGCGGTAATGATAGCGACAAGGCGTTACTCTTGGACCGCAGCAATCGCATCCATCAGTCGCATCCTAGGGGAGGATGCACGCGCGCACATAAACAAGCAGAGACACACGCGCGCTCACACGATGGTCTATTCGCGATGAAGCAAAGCAGCATGCAGCCATTTATAGAGACAAGATGAAATGATTTGATCAGAAAAGCCGATAATTCACAGTCGAGGGATTTTTTTTTGCATGTGCACATATTTACATTTGTTCAATCAGCGATATTGTCAGTGCCGATCACAGTACGCACGAATAGAATTTTAATTCTACGATTTCTGCACACTAATATCCACATAAAGATGCTCCTGCTTCACTTGAAAAAAGGCAACACAAAAAATATGCGAACTCCCGAGGCGAGGTTCTGATTTCAAGAGGCTTACACTGTTCAAATGTCAAAATATTAATATGATACATATAGGCTACTCACTGTGTCACCATGAATGCCAGAATACAGGTGATTTTTTTTTGTTTCTTTTGGCTCGATCAGATCCGTGTGCCTCGACTTGACACAAACCAGTTGGTTTTTTCTCTGTGCGCATGCGTTTCCTGCAAGTGTGAAAATATTTTTCATGCGCCCTTTGCGATGACGGACGGAACACAATTTGCGCTGAAATGGCCTCTTCAGGACACACTGATGCTGCACAGACAGACAGACACAGATAGTTAAATGTTATGTAATGTGTCTCACCTCTGCACCACTTTGGAGATAAGTCCCACTAAAAACCCATTGGAGCTCGTGCATAGAACTGCATACAAATAGTGGAATTCTAAAATATAACAAGGTTACATTATTTAGTTCCGACTGTTAATTTGGAAATGCATTCCTTTTAAACATATAAAAAAAACGAAGTCATGGCTCTAGACGCCAAGGCTATGAATAATTCAATCAAACATCTGGGGGGAAACAGCTCTGCATCTGCAGCTCTAGTACCTCTGATTCCCCCACGCATGTCCACCAGAGGGCAGTAGTGGTCCATTTAAACACGCATGGGCCGAGTGGGCTCTGCAGGGATCTCGTTCTCAATTATGTTTGACCGAAAATGTATTTTGTCCCTGATAACGTCTGATTGAAACATAACGCAAATACGTTTGCTCTCAACATATTTTTGTCATTTATTATTTCCCACTTTGAACGTATCCAATACGTTTATAATCAACATATTTTTTGTCATTTATTTCCCTATCTCTGATTAGGCTTTCTTTTTCTCTTTAAGCGTTCCTTTGTAGGCTTGCTCTGTCTTTACCATTAGCTATTCTACCACGAGAGCGGGGCTCCTATTACCTGAACAATCGCACTCTATTCTTAATTATTAATCTGTAAACGTTATTTTAATAGATTTTTTTGGTGAGAGCTGATTGAGCACAGTATCCTAATGTTGTTTAAAATAATAAAAAATAAAATTAAAGCTTATGGTTACGTTTGCTTAGAAGCAAGTCAAGAGGAGAACTAAAACTTGATAAAGAATGAGAGGGAGAAAACACACACACACACACACACACACACACACACACACACATACACAAACCTAACCATACCTGATCCCTCTTTGGCCTTCAAGACTCTCAGTGTGTGGAGCATCTGGCCTCATGCTGAGCTGCAGAATGGACTTTTGAAGCTGCCTCCCTACTCCCCTCTTACACATGACTGTCTATCCACCAAAAAAAAAAAATCTTTGAAAAGTTATAAATAGTTGAAGATAACGTTTCTAATATATTTCTGATCAAGTTGACTTGTAAACACAATAGTCTACATCAGGGTTGGCCAAACAGTCAGAGAGTAAGAGCCACATTTTTTACTGTGTTACTGCAAAGAGCCACATCGTACACACGGGTACACATGAACATCCCCCCATCCCTTCCTCATACACACACACACACACACACACACGCACGCACGCACGCACGCACGCACGCACACACACACACAGACCTCTGCTCAGTCAGATTACTGTAAATGTCACAACCAAAATGATAATGCAGTAACGGCCTTAACTATGTTTCACCCGTTTCAGTTGAATTTTGTATTATTATTATTTTTTAAATATATAATGCTTGTGCATGCTACCAGGCCCAGGGGCACAAGGGCTCAAGGGGGCCCTAAGCTAAGGTACTGATAACTTTACATGTCTTATAGTCAAAGAGCTCAGTCACTCATGTCAATAAAAGGTTCCAAAAAGGAATAGCCTAAATATAAGGAAATAAATCTTTTTTTATCCAACACACTGTCAAAATTGTGAAAAAAGTATTAAAGTCACAATGATAGATGATCAAATGGAGAAAAGAAGAAATATTCACGTAAGATTAGGGTTTTTTTTGTCTAAAAAAGTCACTTTCTGACTTGTTGCTTTTATAATTTCCTGTATTAATTGGCCTTATTTTTTTAAGTTGCTCATTTTACATCACTCTGCTCCAGAGACAGGGCTATACTTCTCAGAGACATGGGCCCGGCAGCTGCGTTGCTCTAATATGATTATGGAGAAGATGTTTTTGTACTTTCTGAAGAGGTAAAACTGATTAAGTAGGACAGCAAATGAAGAATAAACGACTATAGATAATGGACGGATGGGTGGAACGACAGCGACATAAACCATTTCAACGAGAGCCCTTCCAGTTATCTCCCGGTAAATCTGTGCTTGGTAGAGAGACTCAATACGCAATATATGGGTTCCCTTTTTTGGTTTGCAGTATGCCCCTGGGACTCTGGCCCTTCTCTCTCTCTCTCTCTCTCTCTCTCTCTCTCTCTCTCTCTCTCTCTCTCTCTCTCACGTGCATACATACAGAGAGAGAGAGTGTGTGTGAGTGTGAAGCAGAGGTGGAGTGTCATTTTTACCAGGAGCAACTACAGCAGCAGCACCAGCAGAAGCAGCAGGCGTTTGAGGCGTTGGTGGGGGCGGTGGTGTTTCCCATGCTGTGGCGGGCTTGGAGGACACTGGCAGCTGCTTCCTGGTGAACCTGCATCTGTCTCTTACGCATCTCCACCCGCTCTGAGCCCATGGACTGAATACATCATGGGCCCCTCAACTAGTAGGGGAGAAATACAAAAGCAATTGTAAAGCAACAGCATTATTAGCTCTGTCTTAGGGACTTCATGAGGGGCCTCTAAGGCCCCCACACATACAGGAATAAACTTTCTATGTGTAAATTCTATACTGTTCATAAAAAGTAGCTATCCACCCTTTATCTGTTGAAAGGGGTCTCTCCATCATATAACATGGGTCTGCAGACCAATCTACTGTTTCTGCAGTTGCAGAGTAAAGGATGCTGCTCGCTTAAGAAAAATCAGAAAAATAATGTTCCTTCTGCAGCTCAGGATTTGATTTAGCCTCTAAATTTTCCTCTCTAAGTGCATCAGATTGATGCATTTTACTTTAAAACGGTACACATTTTCTTCCAGTGTGCAATGCCCTCTGACCCCCCAACAAGGACCAGGGTCCCTCCCAGTGTCCCAAAATCATCTGGGAAACACTGACTTTCTTAATATGTTTTTTGCCAATAATTGTATCTCTGCAGAAAAGTCAGTGTAACTGACTGGATAGGTAGGAGTGGGGGGGCCCTTTGAGAGTCTTGGTCCAGGGGCCTATTATCTCATAATCCGTCGAAGAACCAACTGGATTCCACAATCTTTTTAATTTTCGCATTATTTATTAAAAAAAAAAAAAAAAAACGGGGGGCCCCACACTAGGACTTGAAACGGGCCCCCAGATCGTTAAGGCCGCCCCTGTGATAATGACAGAACTGGACTCCTAAAGTCAGGCCCGGTTCTAGAAAGTTAGATTAGTGTGGGCCTGTAGAAATTTTAGGTGGGCACACTGGGCAGAGAAACCGAAGACGCGAGCGCGCGCTGAGCGCGCGAGCCGGATTTTTTTGCCCTTGTAAGATCTCTGCATCTGCTTTTTGGCACATTTACTGTGAATTGTGTAGAACATGATATGCAAATAAACTTTGAGTATTGCTGTGTGGGAGATTTGATTCTTGCATGTTTTTTTTCCAAAATGTTTATGAATAACATATAATATACATTATATACAACATAATGTATCTTTTTTTTAATCGCAGTATTAACTGTAGGCAGCCTGAGCTGATACACAGTGGATGGGCAACTGAGGGCAGCCCCGTTTTCAAATATGTTTAAATAAACTCAACACAAACTGTGCATGCCATGGACTTGAACGTGACGTGATCAGTTAACCTCGGATTACCTCCCAGATGAACTGATTCAATTATTAAGCTATTAACTATCTACCAAAACATTGTATTCCTTTTATTGTATGATAATTTACATTTACATAATATGATGTTGATATCAAACACACACTAAAAAAAAACAAAATAAAAAAAAATTGGGGGGGGGGCCCTGGCAGTCGGGACCCTAAGCAACCGCTCATTTCGCTTATGCCTCGGGCCGGCTCTGCTGACCAGAGACCACTATAAGCGGGTGGGTAACTTGGAGGCAGGCTGTCCTGCCCACCCAATAATACAATTAGAAGCAATGCATGGTAATGGTATATTCTTTAGTATTAATTAATTGTCTGAATTTTATTTGACATTTTCTTGGACAGCGAATGAACAGGTCCTTCCGATAGTGGGTCTGGACTTCTACCTAAAAAAAGAAAAAAAAAAAAAAAAAAATTCTGATTGGGTGGGCACAGCCCACATTTGGGTGGGCACAGCCCACCCTGGCCCCTGGCTACCGCCGGCCCTGCCTACAGTACTAAGACGACAGGCCAGTCATTTTCAACAATGAACATTGTGTGCACTGCCTCACACACAAACTCTCAGTTCAACCAAGTCCACAAACAAAAATATAACAATTTACAATAGCGTTTTTCTCTTACTATGCATGTTCCTTAGTGGGACTTACTTTTAGCATGGAGTGAGCTGAAGTGGCGCTGAAGATTTGAAGCCTTGAAATGCGCTAATGACGCCTGGCATATAAGGCAGAATGGCTTGGTATAACGTTCCACTAAAAATATAAACTCTCCCACTCTGTGTCGGAGCGAACTTGACAAATTGTTTACTCACGGAAAACCTCCCTCCAAGCTGAGCGGGCAGTTTTAGGTTGCGTTCACACCAAACGTTTGCAAACATTATGTTGCGTCCTCAATTAAACATTTGCGAACAGAAATACACATACACATTAACAAAATAAAAAATGAAATAATGAACAACATGTAAAACGAACGTAAGAGCCGCATGAAACGTTTGCGAACATGCACACACATAGGCCCACACAAAAAAAAGTATAGAAAAAAAAAAATTATAATCACAAAATTTTATATGAACTGAAGAGCCGCACGAAGCAAGGCAAAGAGTCGCATGAGGCTCGCGAGCCGCAGGTTGGCCACCCCTGGTCAACATGCTGCTGTGGTGGAAATTAACTGAGAATACATCGTCAAGTACAGATTTTAAGTTATTACTTTACTTAAAGGTACAGTGTATGATATCAAAAATATTAAGCAACATCTAGCGGTGAGTTTCTAGATTGCAACGCTCCCTTGCTAACCCCTCCCGTTCAGATAATTGACTAAATCTACAGTGGCCTTGACGGACAAGATACTAGTTAATAAAGATGGCATCTTCCACCACTGTTTCAAGTATTTCCACAAATTCAAGTGATGAGGTGAATCATTAGTTGTTTATTCTATATTACTTATTCTTTGTATTCCAACAGGTGCATTTCCGGCGGACATCCACTATATATAAAAAAGAGTAACGCCGTTAAGTTTGTCTTTTCTGCGCTGCTGTAGAAACATGGTGGTGGTATTTCGTGGAGGTTAAAAAAACACTCATTCTAAGGTGATAAACAAAGTTTTATTTTCAAGCGATTATTCACTAATTAAAACATAATTGTGAATATTTTACTTCATCTATAGCAAATATGTTCTGAAAAATGCCAATAAATTCTGCATTGCACCTTCAATACGGCTAGATCTATGCTGGTAATCTCTTGATCACAAGATAACAGAATTTTAAAAAATGTATACGAGCATGGCCGCTTTAGGCTTCCGTACTGCACTCTATTCGCCTCTTAGAAATCTCTGTCCAGCCACCAAAAATGTTCCTTTAATAGTAATAACTAGTTAAAGGTAATTTTATTTAAATATATATTTGGGATGTTTTCACCTGTATTGGATAGTTTTAAGATGTTCTAGTGCTGGATAATGTACTGAACATATCTCACTGCAGTACAGTCACATGTATTGGCTTCTATCTTCCAAACACAGGAACACTAATCAAACTGAAGGCCTTTTTCTTCCATTGCGCAGCACATATGGTTGAATGAAATGATCTGCTGAAGCTGAAGTTGCAAATACGACATTGTAAATATGCTAAATGGTGATTGCAGTGTGGCAAAGAACATCCATCCCCCTTCCACTTTGCATGTGTGACACAAGCTATAAAAAATAAAAGAAATTCAATAAACAGAAAAGTCTCTCTCTCTGAGCCTTTTCATAAATCATACACTTTGCGGTTGTATTGAGAGGGATTGCCTCTCTAGCCGATCCTGCTCTCTGGTGAGATAACTGCTCCTGTGATCTACAGCTGGACGTTTGAACACACATGGGAATCTTCTAAATCCTTTTCACGTGGTTGTAAGCACCTGTCAGCAAATCGAGCTCTACTGTAATATGTGTGCGCCATTTTTTAAATTAATTACGGGATCCATTTCAGAGTTCACATCCCCGTGCCAAAAAAAGATCCAACGTTTATAAAAAACCATTGGGTAAATCAAATGACTGCCACAAACAGAGTGCAGTTAGGCTACATTCACTCTGGCTATTATATTTCCCCATTTCCCCAGTCTGAGGCTCGATTCATTACAAGTAATTATTCCTCCTGCCGCAGCTAGTAAAAATCTTTTAATGAGTTGAGGCTCAGAAGTCATTCAGTAATTTTTTTCCTACTCTGTAATATGAAGTAGAGTTACACACTGCAAGCCACTCTCCAGAGTTTATCTCAGAGCCACAGAGGGTTTCACGCTGTAATGGCTCCTCTCCTCTTTCTATCCGAATGATTAAATGCCTTCCTTATTCTGACACTCCTCCATAACTTGGCCATCCTGCGCTGTGCTGTTGAATATTTGAGTGAGTGGGGGGGAAGGATGGGGGGAACTGCCCGCAGGCCTCAGCATTGCAACACCAGTTGTATTTTGAACTGTCTGCAGGTGAATCACATCTACTGTTTGACAGATTTGAGTTCCTTTATAACCTAGAGGTTTATTTCCACAACAATTCCTTCAATATGAGTCCGTAGAAACACGTTATTTATCAGGTGAAGAGAAAAATGTATAGTTTCATCAGCATACAACACTATAACAAAACATAATGTTCAAATAAAGATATCATGTATTTGCTGACAGCTGTAACTATTCCTGTGTATTTTCAATAGTTAAAGGTGAAGTTAACGGTTTATTTATGTTAATATAAGTGTTAAATCGCTCTTTATTCATACAGTGATCACTTTCATAATGTGCGCGTTTCATGAAGCCGATCTCTCAGTCAGCTGCTCTGCATGTAATCGTCAAATAAACGTATTGGAGGATCCCAAAATTTTTATCCAATCACAAGAGAGAACGCTACAAACCGACACCCGTCTCACTCATGGTCTCACTGCCGGTGCACGCCAGAGCGACAGATGGGTGAATGTTTATGCGCCTACAATGGCGGAGCAGGTAAAAATCCTTCCCAATGTCTGTTTTGATGGTTTTTATCATGTTTTATCACACTTATGGATCTGAGATGATGCTAGATAACTCACTGCTTGAAGACCGAAGTGCATTAATGTGGTGACGTAGGGACGAGCGAGGGGAATGCTAACTGCAGTAACTGACAGGAAGTTAGCTAAAAGAACCATTCCGCTTACAGCACCTTTAAGTCAATTGTCTTTTTTTTTAAACATATTTTTTGGCATTTTTATGCTTTATTGATAGTTTTAAGAGACAGAGGTGAAATAGGGCAGAGAGGGGAGTGACATGAAGAGCACGACCGCGGGCAGGAATCGAACCCGGGTCTGCTGCTGGTCCCGGCCCGGGGGGGGGGGGGGGGGGACGCCCTACCAACTGAGCTAAGGGCGCCCCATTGGCATTGTTTTAAAGTAATTTTTTCCGAGGAAGCAGCCATCTGCTGTGGCCAAAGACGATGCTATGAGAACCGTAGGACTCAACCAAAACAGTGCAGTTGCATAACTTGCATCATAAATAAGGGTGTTAAAGTCAACAGATTTGAACATGGGCTCAGTTTTTGATGTTTTCAATATGAAACCCTGCTACCTTTTGAATCTGGTCTCTGAACTAACCCTTTCTCTACATGAAAACTAGTCGAAAATACGTTTGATTGAGTAATGTTTTCATATTCAAACTACAGCAACATTTTTGTTGCCGTCAGTGATTTCCAATTCAACTGAATAAGCTTGTGTACTGGAGGAAATTGTATGAACATGATCTATTATGTTGCAAGGGACCATGTGGATTGTCATATGCAGGAGAGAGCAACTGACTGCATTCAGCTCAGCAGAGGCCACATCATTATTCAACTTAATTCACTTTCATTTGAAATAAATGTAGGACTTCGGGAGCGTCGTAATTTGTTTCCCTCCGGGACCAACATAGTTGTCTATACTTTCAGTTACAGCTGCCACTTTCAAATAGTTTTTTGAATGCAGTACATTGTGGAAAACAAACACGCTGGCTGAAAGCACTCTGCCATTCACTTTATATTTCGCAGCAGGGTGATAAAAACCACAGTGATATATATTATTCCCCCTTTCTAAGATTTGCAGTAGAGCATTACACTTTTATTCTTTTACCCAGGACATGGATTAAAAATGTATGTTTCCCGCCAACATTCTGTATGTGTGCTCCTTCTTCATGCATGAATAATCTTGACCTGCCATATCCCTCTATGCTTACATACTACTCTACTGTATATTCGTACATGCATAGTGTATGTTTTTGTGGAGTAACAACATATGCAGACAACCATACACCCGGAGAAAATAAAGCTGAGGAGTCACAAGTAGCTTGAAGGGATTTTAAAGGAGTGAATATATTTTCTTCTGACTTACTCTTCGTGAAGTGCTGGTTAGTTTTACATCTTCAGGCCTAAAACAACTTATTCAATGTAACAATGTGAGAAAGAGAAAGTCAGTGTTTTAGTCATGCAACTCACAACTCATATCCACACCAGAACTACAACACATCATGGGGGGATAATGAGAACACATTGATTCATTTTGAGGGGTCACAATCTGAAAAGGTTGGATAACAACGGGCATGCCAAGCCTTTAGCCATGGGGACAGGCTTTGAATTTAGGAACCACTGTAAACATGCAGGGCCCCATTCAGGCAATTTGATATAAATCAGAAAATCAACACAGGACTGTACGTTGGCGAGCTTGACAGCTTGATAAGCCATGTGTGAAAATAATGATTATGTCTATATTGAAAATTCACCAGGATCACCGTATCAGGAGTGATATACTGTATCTCGGTTCGCAATACAATCTTATATCGTCCCATCACTAATTGTGGCATGAAATTGAAGCTTGTAGCCCAAACAATGACAATCAGCTACGGACCAAACCTGAACTGAAACCTTTCAACATAAACTACAGAACAATTAATAAATCATATATACCTCTCAGTAGATTCAGCACAGATACATATCGACAATACAGTTCCAGTGTTCAAATCAGTTCAAGCCAATATTTAGATTTGTTGAGAGGGGGTGGGGGGTATTAATCATCTAATATTGTATACCCATGTGATTTTTAAATGCTTTGTACTCCATATTTGTCTTCCCTGGCTTTGAGTGCCATTTGCTCATGCTCACATTGCACTCAGGGGTAGAACAATAACACCTGACATTAGCATAATGTAATCGAATACAACAGCCCTGCAGTCAGAGTGCATGTGATTCCTGCTCTCCTAGGGGTGAGAGGTTGTAATGATCTGGCAGGTAATGGAGCGACGAGAACCGAGGGCCTTCATATTGTCATGCCTCAGTCATTCACTGCTGAACAAACAACTGTGTCCAGGAGAAGTGTCAAGGCAAACTCGTACAAAGGGAACAGAAAACCTGGTCACGGATTCTTCTATGTTTTTCCTCTTCATATATACTAGGAAGATAATTTTGAGTTTGTTCACCATGTAGTGCTAATAAACTGAAGGTCAAGGCCCACCTCCACTCCGCCTCTGTGCACCCATTCATTCTGTGCACACCATACATCTCTATGTTTTTCGGCATGGACAGTCAGGTGGTTGCTGTCTGTCTTTAGCACCTGCCTGGAAAATTGAGTTTAATGTTCCTCCTTGTCCATTAATCCATTTGGAGGCTCAACTCATCTCCTGCGGACAGTGACTTGTAAAATACAGCGGCTAATTATGAATAAAATAAAGGAGAAAGGAAAAATGTTCCTTCGAAAATAATTGGACTGTGACAGTGATTGCTTGATGATATACTGCTGCGCTGAGCTAGTAAAAAAATAAAAGAGAGAACCAGTGTCTCTCTCTCCACCTCCTTTGTGCCTGTTGGTCTCATATTTTGAGGATTTGTCAGGGATCCATCAAATTCCTTAATTAGGGGAGAGAGAGATAGCAACGTAGAACAGCCATCTGTATAACCACCATTTTCCGGAAACTTAGACAGTAATCTGCTTCACCAAAGTTCCATCGGCTTCACCATGGTCATATTACCATTATTAATCTTGCATAGTCACATTTAAATACATTACCTCATCGCATCCTGCATGTCCCTCTCTCACTTCCAAAACCAATGCACGCACTTGCTTTGGAGCTAGTATCATAAAAGCACAATAGAAACAGTATAAATAAAAGCATGTATCAGAAATTGCTAATCTGTCACAGAGAAAAAGGTTTTAAGATCAGTATAAAGTAGTTATGAAGACCTAGCGTGTCTAAGTTCAAACGGCAAAGAGTTCCATCGTGTGTATGCTCTAACAGCAAATGCTGGATCATCCTTCATCACAAACTGTGACCTGGAATAACATCCATCATCCACCGATCTTAATGGACAACGGGTTACATACCGGGAAAATAAGCGAGAAATTTATTTTTGAACGAGTCCGTTTGAGGTCTTCAAAGTTAGCACTCACATTTTAAAATCAATAGGAAATCTTACAGGGAGCCAATGTAAGGAGGCGAGCACAGGGGTGATGTGCTCAAGACTCTTTGTGGCGGTGATAAGTCAGGCAGAAGCCTTTTCTACAAGTTAGAAACGTTGAAGGATCCCATGGTTAAGTGCATTAAAGTAGCCGAGTATACTGCAATGGAAATTTCTGGTTATTTTACCCAAAAGATCATTGCCAGTGAACCTGAATGATGTTAAAAATGCATAGACTGGGGGCGCCCTTAGCTCAGTTGGTAGGGCGTCCCCCCCCCCGGGCCGGGCCCAGCAGCAGACCCGGGTTCGATTCCCGTCCGCGGTCGTTATCTGCATGTCACTCCCGTCTCTGCCCCATTTCACCTCTGTCTCTTCTCACTATCAATAAAAGCATGAAAAATGCCAAAAAATATCTAAAAAAAAAAAAGGCAGAGACTGTACCATTACACTTTAAAGCTTGCACAAATTAATAACTGCAAATTCAACATCCAATACTGCGGTAACACTTTACAATAAGGATACATTAATTAACGGTTATTTGAGGCTTAGGCAATGCTATTAAGGGTAAGTTAATGCGAAGTTAATACTTACTTATTAATCATTAACTATGCATTAATGCTTAGTTATAAACCATTAGTAGCATTAGTAGCATAACCATTAGCATAATGGTTAGTTAATGCTTATTAAGCTTTAACTAAACACTAACTAACCATTTATGCTTAGTTATGCCCAGTCTTAGCTCAATGTTTGGCTTTAGATTGTGAACCTTTCTTATAAAGCCGTCAACTTGTCCTTTATTCTGCCGCCTGGAGAGCTGCCTCGTTGAATCATTGTGAGTGCAGACAGCACAGTGTGAAATTCACATTGGCATTTTCCCTTTATTTTCAACAGTGTGTTCTTGACAAAAGAAGCAGGATGCCTCTGGGTGATAGAAACATGCCCACACAAATGCATCAGGTCATTTTATCTCTACAACACAATAGTAACAAATGGCTTTAATGTATCTATGAATGTATTAGATAAATGTGTGATGTCTTCCTTCTCTTATACTGAATCTGCAAGCCCATTTGAATTGCAGCTGATAGTTTTGCTTTGAAAAATAGCAGGAATAGACAAATGATTTGCCCACGGTATAGCTCCCCACTGAGGTATCCACTGTCTGCTGTTGTTTGGATACATTTTGCTCCATTAACTTTTTCTTCAAGATGGTGTAGAGGTAAATGAATAGAGGAACAGGAGAGGCGGTGTATGGGTGAAGATGGTTGAGTCAGTAATGTGGATAACTTCCCAGAAGCTCCGAAGAAGAAGAAAACACGTTCTATTTATGGATGCAAAACAGGCGTCAGTACTGCATCCAGAAGCATAATGTCATGATTCTTATGTTGTGTTTTTCATCCTGCACCATGAGTCATGGTGATTCATAGTCATTAAGTCTTATGGAGCTAAGTCCATGAGAACAAATTATATAAAATAATGTTACAATAAGACATCAAATCCACTGAGACACTAATTAGAACACTAATTGTTTTGCAGTATATTATTAATAAGATTGATTGTTCTACAAACTAGTCTTATACTGTGGTAAATAGTTCAATGGTTTAATCAGTGCGATCACAAAGGATATCTCCAGAATCCAGTGTAGATACAATGGATTGTTGAGTTCAATTAAATCTGTTTCTTTGACATCTGTGAAATGCCACAGGGTTGTTGATGTTTTTTTTTGTATGTGTAGTAGTGCTATAAACTCACATGTGTGTGTAAAACGTAAACGTCTAATTCATTAAAACAATTTTTTTCTCTACTATTAGTCTATGTTTATTGCGCCAGTGGTCCGCATTGAGCATTGTTTTATTATTTCGAAAAGTGGAGGAAATAAATTTCCCTGACGCGGCATGATCACTGACGATTTGGTCGCTAAGAAGGTTGTAAGAGTGGGTCAGCTCCATCTTACACTTCCGCCTTAGTGAAAGAACTTCTTTCGCTAAGAACAAATCTGGGAAACGCATTCTTCTTTCACAGCATTCTTAAGAGCGCTCCAAAGAAGTTCTTAGCTCCAAAGAGGCTCTTAACGAATCTGGGAAACGCGGCTAATGAAATAATTAATAAGAAATTTGCAACATTCTATGGAAATTTATATAAATCTGATATAACTGAGAAATCTGACCCAATGCCCTCTCTAAAGTCAGTTAAACTTAAATGTCTCTCTGATGAACAAAAAGAAGACCTAAAAAAGGAAATAACAATATCAGAAGTCAAAAGTGCAATTGATGGTTTTCTCCCAAAAAAGGCATCAGGAAATGATGGATTCCCAATTGAATTAACCCACTATTATTGAAAGTTATTAATAATGCATGGAAGCACCAGGCTCTTCCACAAACAATGTATCAAACAATTATTAACGTGATATCAAAACCAGGACGGGAGTGCAACAAACCATCTGATTTTCGACCTAAAAGTTTAATAAATAGTGACAATAAGATTATTACCAAAGTCCTAAATAATCGTATAGCCAAATTATTACCTGATATAATCCACCATAATCAAACTGGCTTTATACAAAATAGGAGTCTCAAAACTAATATTAGAACTTGTATATCATTAATTCAATATGCTAAAATGCAAAAGATTGATCTGACATAGATGGCTGTGGATGCAGAGAAAGCGTTTGACCGTTTAGAATGGGTATATCTTTTTAAAGTATTAGAATTATTTGGATTTCCTGATGAAATAATTACCATGATAAAGACGATTTATAAATTACCAACATCACAGGTTTATGTTAATGGGACTTTATCTGAAATATTTAGGTTAGAAAGAGGCACTAGACAAGGATTCCCGTTATCCCCCTCCTCATTTGCGTTGGCCATTGAGCCCTTGGCTCAGAAAATTAGACAAACAGAAGAAGTGAGCGGTATTAGTGTAGATAAACAAAAATATAAACTGAGTCTATTTGCTGACGATTTATTGTTATATTTAACTAATATTAAAACATCTCTTCCGAAGGTAATGAAGATCATAGACAAATTTTCTAAAATAGCTTGTTATAAAATGAATATTGAAAAAACTGAACTGATGCAAATTAATAAAGGAGCGTGCATCCCAGAAGATTTAGGGTGTATTCACACATGCCGTGTTTAGTTCGGTTGAAACGAACTCAGATGCACTTCTGCCTTCGGTGCGCATCTTTCAGGCAGGTGTGAATACAGCAATCGCACTCGGGGGCAGACCAAACAAACGCTCCGAGACCCAGCTGAAGAGGTAGTCTCGGTGCGTTTCCAAACGCACTCTGCTGCAGTTCGTTTGTGGTGTGAATTTGTCCGGACTCGATCCGACCCAAATGCAGGAGACACTGTGCCTTTTCTTTCTTTTCTTTTTTAATAAATAGCCGTCAGTTTCACATTATGGGAAAGTGTTGTTGTCGCCATTATTAGGACGATAAGTTGTGGTTTGACCGGGAGCCCAGAACAATATATTACATTTGATCGAGAGGACGCATAAACATGCTGAATGTGTTCAGCGATCAGATGAAGGAGAGGGGAGCGTCTCTCGCACAGTGCCAACAGGTTCACGCTGCGCAAGAAATGTGTGTTTTTATTTTGCTTCCCATGTACGGACCGTCAATACCCCGTGTCAGTTTGGAGCTGAACTGCGCCGACCCAGCTGATACACAGCTTAATCAGCTGAGTGTCATCTTGAGCCTATTCTTCTCGCGTGATGCGCGTCCAGCACCAAAACTACAGTAAAAATTATGTTTCACATTGTAGGCTACACGCCACATAACGTGGCATTGACATAGGGCTACATATTATAACCATATGAAACAACAATAATCCGATGTTTTTCCTCTTTATTTATAGGTTAGATGCAGGCCATTTTATTATTTTTAACCCCATATTATATCAATGATATATATTTCGCAGTTTTAACTTCGTGCTTCCTGTTTCTCTCCACCCCAGAATGTCTGTCCAATGAATGAATAACCTCAGATCACGTGTGGTTTTGCTTCGTAATGCTGGTTCACTTGCAAAAGGGGCAATATGAAAGTGGACCACACCAAACAAAAAAATCAGAACTCTATTTGGTCTGGACCAAAGCAAGTGAACTAGCGGACTTTCCCAGTGTGAATACACCCTTAAAGAACCTTCAGTGGGAAAAAAAGTTAAAATACTTAGGTTGCATCATAAGCCCTGAAAAAACACGATTATACAAAGATAACTTTATCTCTCTAATAAATGAATTAAAAATTAGTATTAAGAAATGGTCAGACCTGCCCATAAATATAATTGGAAGGATAAATCTTTTTAAAATTATGTGGTTACCAAAATTTCTCTTTATCTTCCAAACAATACCTTTAATTCCTCCAAAACAATTCTTCACACAACTAAACTCTTTACTCACTTTGTTTGTCTGGTCTAATAAAGCACGACTGAGTAGAACTCTTCTTCAAAATGTAAGAACAGAAGGTGGTCTTAAACTTCCAAATTTAGAACTGTACTTCTATGCATCACAGATGTTTTACATAGATCGGATAATCAATAATACATCTGAAGAACCCTGGATTGATATAGAAAGTAACCAATTAAAACCCCAAAACCTGTTCACAGCTTTGTTTACAAAACACAATATAAAAGTATCAAACTTTGTTACAAATAGCACTTTAAAATCATGGAACAAAATTGGAAAAATACTTGGAGCGCAGATTAGTATCCCTAGGAACACAGAACTTTGGAATAATCCATCAATTAAAATCCAGAATGAAGAGCTTAATTGGAGTACTTGGAGTACAAGGGGAAATAATCAATTGTCAGATCTAATTTTGCACAATAGGGTTCAACCATTCACAGAGCTTTAGAATAAATTCAAACTGTCAAACCAGGAATCGTTTAGATATTTACAGCTAAAAAACTGGATAATGGAAAACTTTAATTTACAATATGATTTGGTTCCAGGACCATTTGAGGAGGTAATGTCTAAAAAATGAAAAAAGAAACAGTTAATTGGTAGCATATATAATATTCTCTTGAAGGAAGAATCTAAACATTACTCAATGCATAAGCTCTATGAAAAATGGAATAAAGATCTCCAATTCAAAGAAGCCAATATAAAATGGAAGAAATGCTTGTATCTTACAAATAAAATTACCACAAATGAAAATCTCAGGTTAATACAATATAAACTGATGACAAGAATATATTATACTAGAGATAAATTACATAAGTTTTATGTTGACTCCTCTGACCAGTGTGTGAAGTGTGGCTCTCAAGACTCCCTCATACACGCCTTTTGGCATTGTATGAAAGTGAACAAAGGATGGAATGAAATCAAAGAATGGATATCAACCATTTGTAAAACAAAAATGCAGTTCTCAGCTCAGCTGTGCATTTTTCAGAATCCCGAGGGTGTAAGGTACCCTATGGGATGGCAAATTATATTTTCTTCCCTTGTCTACAAGAAACTAATTTTAAAATACTGGAAAGATGCAGAGGCCCCTACATTAAAGAACTGACCATAGAAAATACATTATCCGAGGACAACAACAAAACAAAACAATTTAATGAAGTATGGAAACACATCTATGAGGCACTATGAGAAATAAAGCTTGTAGCATTGCCAAGAAGGGAGGGGGGTACTACGGTGGAGATCACAGGACATGGATTTTTCTTTTTGTGTTTGTGTGTGTCTTTGAATGTTACGTGTGTGTGTGTGTGTGTGTGTGTGTGTGTGTGTGTGATCATGCGATGAATTGCTGATTCTTCTCAGCTGACATAATACATAACTTCATGTAAAAAGTATTTTATTTATTTTATATATCTGTTTGAAAATCTTTAAGGATGCATTTCTCTGCATGTTTCCAGAGGGTGTCAAGATGATCAAATAATGAACAACATACACATCTGTCCTTTTTCTTTTTTTTTGTTCGTATGTATTGTCTGGTGTTGTTTGTTTGTTTGCTTATTGTTACAATAAAACCAAAATAAAAATAATTATACAAAAAAAAAGCTGGGGTGGAGGATTTGGGGAGAAAATAGCAGTTGGGATTGATATTCGAATCCAAATACCTCAACCGCTCCACTTGTTCTCTTTGGTCCCTTCCCTATGGTCCCTCCCTGACACGCTCTACACCAACAAAGTCGTGCCAAAGTGAATGGACAGTCCCAACAGCCAATAAGAACATAGAATCGGAGCCTCGCTCTGATTGTCACAAGTGTGTGTGTGTGCATGTGTGTGTGCGTGTCCGTGTGTGTGTGTGTGCGTGTGTGTGAGAAGCTAGTAAGAAATCATTTCAAAGGGTTTTTAGGTTTTGAAGAAGCACTCATGTTAAAAACAATGTATTTAAATACTATAGGAAAAACTGCATTTAAGAGAAAGTTAAGAGATGGTAATAGACAGCTTCAATTGTGAACCTTTGGTGGAGCATGTGCAGTACATAAGGGCGACTGTGGCTCAGGTGGTAGAGCGGGTCGGCCAATGATCCAAGGGTTGGCGATTCAATTCGCCGCCCGGCCACGTGTGTCATAGTTGTTGTTGCCTCGTATGAATGCGTATGACTGCTGTATGTTTGAGGTGGTGGTCGGAGGGGCCGTTGGCACGCAATGGCAGCCACGCTTCCGTCAGTCTGCCCCAGGGCAGCTGTGGCTACTATTGTAGTTTACCACCACCGGTATGGTGCGTGTATGAATGGAACCTGGAACCCTGTAAAGCGCTTTGAGTCCCTAGGGGAAAAAGCGCTATATAAATCTAATCCAGTATTCCAGTATTCCAGTGTCAGCTCATGTTAACTTTGACCAATCAGAAATAACATACCCCAGCTTTAATGTCCACAGTGATTCTAGGATTTCTGAAAGACAGTACAGCTCAAATATATGCTGATACTTTTTAAGGTCACACATTTATCCAAAGTTTGTTTTGTGGATACCTATCCAAGATAGTTATCCATTTGGAAAATCAAATGTTCGTCCTTTCGTTGAAATTATTTACTGAGGTTAATGAAAGGTTACACTGAAGTTATGCTCACTCTTTGCTCCGTAGAATACCCTCTAAATGAGCCGTGAGTGCCAGCTTGGGCAGCTTTGTGTGCATTGAAGTAATTTAAAGGCAATCAAGGATCTCTAGATGAGTCAGGGCTGGAGATTGTTTATAAAAACTAATAGCCTACAAAGACGGATCAAACACATTTATTCAAGTCGATACTTCAAACTGTTGTCCCTTTTGTTTGAAAGTAGGTAAAAGGGTTAATTATCCTGTCTTGGTCTTGTGCCTTCCGATTAACTCCATTCAAAGCAGTTAAATGGAAATTAAATGTGTGGTGACACTTTGGTTTATATCTCTGAAGTGCATCAATGCAGAAACCCCTGCAGGAGCCTTGCAATCTATTATTAAAGGTGTTAAGAAGGCAATACAATTACACAGTTTTGCTATTAGACAAGATGTTTTTCTCAAGTTCAAACACAATGCCCCAAAGCTGTGAAAACTGAGGCTAGAGTTCACATAGAGGTCATTATTTCTGAGTCTCTGTTTGTCCTCGGGACATGGCAATGTATTTTCTTCTAGATGAGTTTGATGTCCATGGTTTGGAGTGAAATATCTCAACAGCTATTGGACAGTAGTGTTGTAGTCAAGACCAGCGAAAACAAGAACCAATCCATGACCAAGACTGTATCAAGTGTAACCGGTACCTGGTGTCTTTTAATAAACACAACTACTAGTATACAATCAAAAATCAATATATGGGCTAATCACCAGAAGATTCTAGGGTTCGTAAAAGGAGAGATATGGTACTGTCTGCACAAGAAATGACACACGGAAACAATAGATATATATTTCAAAGGTAAGAGAATGTCTGTTTCTTTTTTCTTATTTTCAATGCTGTTTTTTTTTTCTCTCTTACCTTTTGGTTTTATTTAAAAGTAAAAAAATGATTAACAGAACAATAATGTAGAATATAAAATGATTTAAAAATAAAATGATGGCAAATACCTTTCCTATTTATACCCTTAGTTTATGTCACTTTTCCTGGTTTCACTTACTTTAATTTATTTGGTATCAATTACTTTTAATTAATCTATTTAGGTTTTATTATTTTTGGCCACTTTTCTTATTTATTATCAAGATATCTATGTTTAGGTTTATATTTATATTATCTACTTATTATTAATTAATTTATGGCCACTTCTCTTATTTACTAAGAAGTTATCTATATTTAGGTTGCTATTTATTTATTATATACTCTCACTGAAACCAGGAAGTTTTTACTATTAAAACACCTTGCTCTTAGGCAAAGACTCTGGAAAAGAGTCAACCCTTTCAAAATAAAATATAAAAAACAGTTTCAAAAGACTAATTCCTAATACATTTCTAAATCACGCAGTTCAATGACAATATATTACACAGAAAAAAAATTAGATCAGCCTATTCTAAAATATCTAATAAGTCAAAGTCTCTTGTCCCTACACTGCTGCAGAAACTAAACGAATTTGCCTTATTTAGGATCCAAAAGCGTCTCTCCGATGGGGTAGCTCGCCAGTCTGCACACCACTGCGGGACTCCAGGGAGGGCGAGCAGGATACAGACGTTCCGATCCACACACAAAAAAAAACCCGGCCTTGAGAACAAAGCCAAAAAACTCATTAATAGTCTGTCTATCTAATACATTTTAGTCACTTTTCTATAAATCATATCATATCTTAGGTAACTTAACACAGTGTGAAACATAAATGATTGACACTTTTAACTCTCTATAAATCTGTTCAATTAAAACACTTCAAAAACCCATTTAAATTGTATTTTCATTCTGTTATATACTCAGCAAGCTATAGATTGGTCACTGGAAGAATTTATCATTTCAAAGCTAGCACCTTTAACTCACAGCTTTACAGCTCATATTGCTTGTTCACCATAAGGCAAATAAACACAACACAGCTAGCAGCATCACTGACACATCAACACACCGCAACATCACAGTGGAAGAAATGCTCAACCCACCGCTAAACCTACAGTCCGGCCAGCAGAACCGCAGCCTCAGCAACGGGCCTCACATCCCCTCCCCTAGATCAGTCACGGCACGCCAAGTGCAGTGTCACTGCGTGCTATGCTAGAACGTTAGCAAACAGCGTTAGCCGCGGCTAGTTAGCAGCTAGTAGCGTCTAGTTAGCGTGTTATTTATCACACTAAGAACACAATTCTAAATCTAATTTTTACACCGGGAGACCCACCAAGGGTTTCGATATCACGGTGCGGGCTTTTCGGGACTTTAATGACGGGGGAATCTCTGTTTCTTTTGCCAACTGTTTAAAAATAGTTGTTAACGGTCGATCTTTCTGTGGCTCGTCCCGAAAAGGAAGAATCACCGTAGCTGCCGTCTACTGACGGTTAGAAGAGGCGGGTCTAATTTCTTATTGGCTACTGAGTCAGAACAGTTGCCAAGCGATCTTTTTAATTGACAGGTGATTAAACAAATCACACCATATTAATCAGAAAACCATCAAATAAATGCACATTGCAATACTTTTCTCTTATATCTCTATCAGTTTTTTTTTGTGTCACTATTTAAAACGACAATATACACAAACTATGTATTTCCCACTGACAAGTAACAACTATTCTATGGGTTTTGATTAAATTCTGATTAAATTAAAAGGTGTTATGTAACCCTGGGTTACACAAGACCGAGATTTTTGGACTAAAAAGTTATTAGTTGCATTTGAAAAAAGGAAGGTAAACATCCAATCACAGTCATGATGATTGGATGTTTAACTTCCAATCATCACGATTGGAAGTTAAATCCATCGGTACATACATATTATGCCTCGTTTCCACCGAGTAGAGCGGGTCGGGTCGGAGCGGCTCAGAGCGGGACAGCTCACTTGTAAGAATCTCGGTGGTGTTTCCACCGCCGACCCTACCCTTACTGGTAGGGCGGGGTTCAGGCTGGACTGCGATAGCCGCCGCCAGAATGTGGGTCAAACTATGCGGCTGTGGAACAACTGTGGTCAAGCCAGCGGTCTCTCGTTTTTGCATGGTCAAACCAGCCGCTTCTTTATTTATTCCCCTAGTGTTGTTGTGAGCACAGAGACGGGTCAGTGCAACTGAGAGAGACAGTAAACGAACAGCGCTGGCTGCGGCAGCTTTGTGACATCGTAGCAGTGGGACACAGTGTAGCCAACTGATTCATTTAATGACAAGGAAAAACACCACACAATAAACAGTGCTCACATTTTCGCCAAAACACAAGACTCTCTTCACTCTAGCCGAAGTGACTACACACGGCGGAAATGATTCTTTCGACCAACTGTGGTCAAGCAAGCCAGCAGTCTCTAGTTTTTGCTAGGTCAAACCAGCCGCTTCTTCATTTATTCCCCCCGTGTTGTTGTGAGCGTGTATTTACTACTATCTATGGCGTAAACACACAGAGATGGCTCGGTGCAACTCATATAGGCCTTTCACACCGCAGCAAAATCGGAGCCGGTTCTGGGCTAGTTCGGAGCTAGAGACAGTGTTTTGGTTTCACAACGCCAAAGAACCGGCTCCGGCCTGTAAAAACCGGTTCAACTCAAACACCAGGATTGAGCAGGGTCTAAATCAAGAACTGCTTTTACGACAGGGAGGGGGCAGGGTTATCCTTACCTTCATGGAGGGATTATCCTGACCAACCAGACCAACTCAAAACTCAAACCTCATGCCCGCCATATTTAAAAACACCGCTACTACGAGATGTAAACATAACATAATTACCGAGCGTAGCGATCAAATTGACCGGCGAAAATACGCTGTATGGGTCCTGTTTGCAAAGTAGGGTGACCAGATCCCAATTCACCAGATGTGGGACAAAGACTACGTTTGTGCGGGACAATGTGCCATTTTTTTTTAGCAAAATAAACTTGTATCACCACCGGTAATGCCAGAGACACGGCTTTCTATATTAAAAAACACTATCTTTAGCTTTATCTTTTTTCTTTTAACTATATCAGGCATCTGTCTTTACTATGATAGATTGAGTTTTGTCCAAAATCATTTCCAGGCGGTGAGACACATCAAAAACATTTAGCTAATCATTCAGTCTCTACCTGAATGCATGCTTTGTTTGTCATTTAAATGTCTCTTATTGCCTTTGTCTTTCAAACAAGCTGAACATGCACGCAGGCCTGTCTGGGACAATTTAGGTCAAAGTTAAAAAGAAATTGCAGTATAACAGTTTTTAAAGTAATAACAGAGATGGATGGAAATTGCAAGATAAATACAGCTTAGTACCAAACAACATTTATCATAGCTTTATGACCAACACAAAGTCTGGTTCTGTTAATGTTATGTTCTGTTTATATTAAATGGATTTAAGAGACCTGTAGATTTAGAGAGCAGTTTTGGGAGACATAAACTGGAGAAAACAGACTTAACACATATTCACTTCGCTGAATCAATGAAGATGGGATTTATTTAGAATGAAGTTTAATCTAATTGTACTTCATTCGGTCTGCAAAGTGTTTGCAGTTCATTTTCATCAGAGCTGTACGACCAAATGTTTCCTGTTTCATGACACAACTTTTATCAACTGTCTTTGCTCACTCAGTTTTTCCCAAAGTGCCTGGGTGAGCTTGTTTCATGGATTTATTGAATGCTGGATGTAAAATTCAAACTTGTTGGGCCATTAATTCCGATAACAGCTTCTGACCCAATGCACACACAGAAAAACCATTGGACTCTTTTCGGCTGCTTCCTGTTTGCTTTCTGTTTGGTGGATTACATTGACATTTTGAGACTTTTCCCCGACCCACAGGCACACAGTAATGACGTGAAACCAGGTCTGGTTCCAGAACAAAATTACTTGTGTTGCATCTGAGATTAGAGGGGGTGCACCAATGGTAGGCTTACGTTAGCTACAGTAGCCTAAAACAACAATGAAAAATAGCATGGAATAGCATGGCGTCGTCCTAAAAGGCCTCATCACTAAAGAAATACAACATAGTGATATTCCGCAACAGACCAAATTGATCCCCATCTGTCCTATTGCTGTTGTCTGCAGTAGATGCATTCAAATGTTGCTGCCGATTGGTGATGGGTGATTGAACCATTTTCATATATCCATTATCCACAGATGCAAATGAAATGTTGGCTCAATGCGGAAGTTCAGTGTCAATGCTCTGCACACAATTAGCATGTTAACGTTACTTACAGGTTTTAGTGGACAATAAAAATGCAGCAGACAATGTTATTTACTGTTGAAAAATGGCAAATGACTCATGTTGCAATATAATATCTTTTTGCAGTTGTATTATTCTTATTCTTATTATTATTAATAAATTCTTCACTTCCTCCTCTTTTTCTGGGTGCAAAGAATAATTCACTGTATATAATAGGATGTCAAGAGACTTTGTGATTCAGAAAAGGACAGAAAAAGCAAAAGGTAATTTCTTCAAACAGTTGAAGGGGATCGGACCTTTTATAGATTTTCGTGCTTTGAAACTTAGCTTGCCCTGTGGCAGATTCACCAAAGTGATCAATACTGCCCACAGGAAAGCAAACTTTGTGAGAACAAAGCTACCTGGCCATCAGTATTTCACTATTCTAGATCGTTCTTGGTCTTGAGACCACTTTTTGAAGGTCTCGGCCTCCTCTCGGAATTGACAGCTTTTTTATTAGGTCTTGTTTTGTTTTCAGACAAAGGAGGCTTAAATTGTATTTCGATTTAAATTCCTCAACTGCGGGTTGTGCATTGTATATTTGTCTCGTGCTTGATACACTCTGTTTTTATTGTGGCGATACATGGTAATGTGTTTGTTTTAATATTACCTTAAGTAACCAAAAAGCCAGACAACTTTCGCAGAATTTCGCCCAAGGAATTAGTTAGAATTTGCAGTACCTGTATCATGGCACATTCCGTGGTTTGAAGCGGCTACCATTTAAAGGTTGCAGGATTATGTGACGACTTGGGTAATAATCATCCTTTTCAAATGACAATTAATACAAAACAAGCATCCAATACCCTTTTAAAACCACTCTAGATGACCCCCTGCAAGTGCAGTTATCTGATCTGTTCAAAAGCTTCCTCTTTCCTCCAGCTCCTAGGCAACCATTTGATTGTAGTCTCCGCTGTAAAGAAGAAAGGACAATTGGCCCAGCGGACCAGGGATGTCGGCCTCAATCACTAAAAAATGAGTGAACATGACATGACTGACAGTAGCTGAGATTTATAAAAATAAGTTTATTGATCTGAACTAAACCTTCTTCCATGTTGGTGCTAGCTAGTGATTACTTTTTCATTGTAAAGGGATTTCCCAGACTTTGTCGTTTCCGGGGGGAAGTAACCAATTACCCGGTGAAGAGCTGCTGTTTCTTCCAGAGCACACTGTGGCCTTCAGGGATGACACATTGCAATAGGAGAAGGTAAACAGTAAATATGATTTTTATGTTCGCTGCTGAAAATCTCTGGAGCCGCAAAGAAAAAGAAGCCAGATATCCCTGAGCGTAAGGAGAGAAACAAAGAGGCAATTTTCAGTATAAACCATTGGAGATTGTGCCTCTCTGTCAACATCATCAGGAACCGTTGATTGAGATATTTAGATATTCATTTTGGGTGAATACATTTACAATCAGAGCAGCAGTGCAGCAAATCAGCAGTCTTTGAATAATTCATATATGTATTTACTGTATGTGCAGAAATATTAAGCTCTCTTCTTTTGCATTGCATATCAAATCAAAGACGGAAAATCCATCTGACATCAACAACTTAATGTAAAGAACTGAGCGAGTGTTAGAAAGACTCTCCGATGAGCCGTGCCTACAACTCACTTCACATCTTGTTCCCTTGAACCTATTTTCAGATGTATGCATTGTCCCTATTGGTCCAACAAATACCATATCCTATATTTGTGTGGTAACATTGCAGGTACAATGTTTGTGCATGCCGCAGGCTGGGTGATATATGGGCTGGGGTATAGAGGAGGGTAAACATGAAAAGGTGTTAAGCTGCCTCTCAAAAACATGAAATTTGCTTTACGCAGATGCCCTATAGGGGCTTAATGTTCCTCAATGCTATATGCTTTGCCTGGGTTAGTGTCCAGAGCAGCCATCAACTCACCACTTACAGTCTAGTAGTTGTTGTAGGTGGATATAAAAAACAAACAAATCATCCACTGCACTGAATCCTGCATCGTACCCTGAGAGGTGTTGATTCTATGAGGCAGACAGTCAGACCGTGCTTGAAACAGGATGCACTCAGTGACAGCCTTTGAATAAAAACAACAGAAAAGGAAGATATTAGCTTATATTTGTTGCTAAAGATTTCCACGTTGTTATATCTTAATTGTCTTAGTAGAAAGGCTGTAAGACAAAATATATATACAGTTCCATACTTGGTATAAATTTTGTCTTGCAGCTTGTTGAACACAAGGAGTAACCTGAAAATGAAAGCAAATGCATCCACAAATATTTAAAAATTCACAAGCGGTGATTTAATTTGTCCAAATGCGAGACACCATTGCTTGTATATAGAACTATAATACAGGGTTACAGGGTCTCAAGACAGATTGTCACACCAGTTAAATTGATAGTGGCTTGCCTGTGATTGATGAAGTCACTTAAGATATCCATACGGGTAAAGAAAGACCGTGGCGATGCCAGTCCTAAAGAGCTGACTTCCTCTCACCCCTGAAGGGCTGCATGCTGCATACAAATATACAATTTCCGTGTGCCCTTCGAATTGTCACTGCTCTCTGAAACAAATTGGCACAATAAAGTTTATGAATGGAATCGTGTCGGTGTCGCAAACCTTTAACTCACGTTGATCTTAACCCATATGTCTCCTCTGAGTTGCTGATGCGTATTTTCTTGGTTATAAATGTTTTTCAGATACTTCAGAAAAAATAGATGATGGTCCTTTAATTGCCTCAGGCGTGTAGTTCTGAGTGTTTAAGGTCAGTCAGGTACTTGGATGAAAGGTGCAGCCTCCGTTACCAGGCTGCCTGTCAGGCTAAAGACCATTATTACCATGTTACCTGCTGGTCGCCACCATCATTAGCCTAAAGACCTGTCTGCAGAGCCTCTGGCCCCAAAAGCTCTTCAGCAACATGGAGCTTGATGATGGGGAGTAAAAACTGCGACACTCATAAATCCTGAGCTGCTGCGCTGTGTATCAGCATCACCCTGCATGGGGTCGACTTGGAAAGCTTAAGGAAGCAAAACTGCAGTTTCTACACATGGTTTTGAAAACACATGAAATTATTTATTGATCCATTTACTGAAGCAAGAGGGATAAGAGCGTCGTTATTGATGTTTTACTGTCAAGACACTTCATATTGGTATGTCCTGACAGCAGTGTTGGGAAAGTTCTTTTTCTACGTGAACTAGTAGTTCAGTTCACACCCTTTAAAATTAACTAGTTCAGTTCATAGTTCATAATTCAAAATTATGAACTAAGTTCACAGTTCAAAAATGAACTAGTTCACAGACAGAAATTATTTCAATAACATTCAGTCCACACTAGAAACCAGCTGCAGCTTTTACCCCTACAGTATATTCTCAAAAACATGAGGAAAAAGTTGCTGTGTCTTTGAATGGTCTTTTTAATTAAGAATTATTCAAACAAAAACGGTTAAGGTGAAAATGTTTTTCCATTTTTATAATTTTCCAAACCTGGAAACAATTCACATGAAATTTCATTCAAATAAAGCAATACTGAAAAATATACCAGGCAGGTTCTACAAACAAATTAGCCTACAACTTAAACTAGTAAAACCCTCAAGGAGACCATTCTAAACTGCAGTGTAGGGCCTACTGTTAACAACAAAGTCCAGAAGATGTGTTGACATACTTATTAACACAAACACAATCTGAGGTAGGTAACAATCATACGAAGAAGAGGGTATAGCCTGAGGCTAGGTCCATGGTCTGAGTAAGTGCTGCTGCATTCATTTGTTTTTGTTTTTTTCCGCGGTGTTTCGCATTTTGATGACGCAGCGGCGGTGCGACGCTGTGGTGGCATGTGTTGCCAGATTGGGTGTTTTTCAGCTACATATTAAGGGCCGTTTACGCTGTCTTTTAGCGGGGGGTTTCTGTGGAAATCTGGCACTCGATGAACGATTGAACGACTGTAAAGGTGCGAACACACTACATGCGTTACATGCGTACAGACGCGTATAAAATCGGATATTTTTCCATAGGGAACCATTGGTTTACGTGCGTACATGGCGCGTAGATGCGTCACTCGCGTTAAAGCAACATTTTAGCCGCGTTAGCCGCGTATATTCGCTCCTACGCGTGACGATTAGCCGCGTTGGCCAATCAGCGTTGGGCTTGACCCGATGTCACATACATTGGCACGGTCGGAGAACAGTGTACTGTACACAGAAGCTCATGAGAGACACCGAGAAGGAAAATGTATTGCAGGCGGCCCGGTGCTGTATGACAGCAGCTCGGGAATAGAAGATGTGGGGAGAGTAAACCAGGAGAATGGACTTCCTGGTTAATTCAGTGAATATGTGCGGCTGTGCTTTAGCCGATAAAACAAGTTAGCGCCGTATAGCATTAGTTAAGTCACCCGGTTGTGTGCGGGCGGCTAGCGCCTCATATTAAGAACCCAAACATGACGGCTATGTCCGGGGGACTTTCACAACAAGTACAGCGAAGCACCGGTGTTGATCTACGCCAGCCACGGTCCCCTGTCACAGCCAGGTAGGGTAATGTTGGCTACTTGCCTTTATGTTGTGCCGCCGTGCACCGATGCTGCTGTAACTGTGTTTGTTATGTAGCTGCTGTGAATATGCAATGCTGTTTTAATGCTAGGCTATTTCTGCTGTTCAGTTTGTCTTTTGGCACAGTTGTTGGCCGTGTTATTGTTGTTTTTGTGCGGACATGCACGCTGTTGTGTTGTGTCGGGTCGGGTCTGATCACAGCCATGGTTGATTAGGGGAAATACAGTATCGGGACACAAAATGATCAAGCAACAATTTAGCTGCGTTACGCACGTAAATCTTACGCGGGTAACGCGTGTAGTGTGTTCGCACCTTAAGAGCGCCGTTCACAAACGCCAGAATGAGCGCGTTTGCAAAAACGTTCATGAGGCAGAAATGCTTACGTTCAGTTCACGTTTGCCCCCAATATGAACGAGTTCATGAACGATCGTTCATTGAACGCGTTCAGGCACAACACTGCCTGACAGAAGGTTATCCACATGAAGTCCCATCCAAACATAGTCTCAAATTGATGTTTACAACTCAATACCTTTGAAAGTGTTAGCCATGCATGCAGCAACATGAGGAACATGTTGAGGCTCCTTATTGAAGCTAATATAGACCTGATTCAGAATAAAATCAGATTCATTAATCCCATAATGAGTGTCATTCTGTGCTTTTGATTTAAAAGTCTTGAAGGCAAAACATTCTCTATAACGATCAAATATTAAACATACTACTAATAGTAATAATAATAATAATGATCACCAAACCTTTTCTTCCCTTTACTTTTAATTATGGGCATCTTTTGGTGTATGGAGGACCATAGCTGCCATGATAAAAAAAAGATAAGAAAAAACATAGTAAATTAATTCATTATTTACAGTATGCCTACACTAGTTGTAAGACAAAAAAGATACATGAACATTTTAAGCATTTATTAATGTATTTAAACCACAATAAATGATGTCCTCCCCCAAATAGGTAAATTACTATCTGTGATAGTGAGCCTTATAAATACAATTTATTTAATTTGATTTGAAAGACCATTTATTTTGCCTCACACTAAAGATTAAGGGGTTCATCCTGCATGTCAAGGTACACAGTTGTGTTATTGGCTTATGAATGGGTAGTGTGTTCCCCTTTTAAAGGTATATTTTGTAAGAGTATTGCCCACTGCCTCGAGGCAACCTCTGGTCTCAGTGATTACATGTGAGGTTGTGTGTGAAGTGTGGCACGCTTGAAGGTAAAGGTGGGAACACCTCAGCGACAAATCCAGGAAAATCTGTTGCCTCCAGCTCGCACACATCTGAAATGACAAGAAAACGTCTCGAGAAGGAATAAACGCATCAGATAAGACATCTGGTGGATGAATGACTCAGTTATAAATACTTCTGAGATTCAAAGTACACGCAGAGACATATGTTCCAAAAACTGCAACACTAAGCTTCATTCTTCATTCATTCTATTTGAATCTCACCAAATCATCACCTTTGCTTCCTGGACAGCCTTTGATGAAGATTTCCATAGACATAATCAAACCTGATAAAATACTGCCAGACCTTTGAATGAACCAGCGCATCTGTCCTAAATGGAAATACCAGTAATTAGACCCTTTCCTGGTTGAATTGACGAAGCGTTACGTGAGTGAGGATGCAGTCAACATTATGTGACCTTGCCTTTTTTTCTAAAGTAAATGCACCCAGTAATTTCAATCGAAAGCTTTTGAAATGTCACAAAAAAATGACTTGTGTTGCCACTTCGCTTGACATTAAGTGAATTAATACATTTCATGAAAACTGAATGAGGCAGCTGCACTTTATGATTCAGACCAAAAGGCAATGTTTATTTTCATGGGAGCAAAAGATTTCCAGGCAAGAAATACATAATTTGTCACTAACTTTACGGTAAATAGGGACAAAGTACTGATGAAGTTTTTTGTGTTTTTGAGTTCATAAATATAAGTTCACAGGGAAAAGTAAAAGAGTTTAACTTAAACTCAAGTAATTCATTATGCATGTGTAAAATTAAGACACGATGTGTGGCTCTGTATGGGCAGTTTTTCCGTTGGTCAGTCAAACACTTTGGTGGATTCTGAACTAGCTCAATTATATTTGCATATAGACAACTATATAGTAGCAAATGTTAGCATGCGAACACAGCTAATTGAGATGGTAAATCTTATTCCTGCTGCACATCAGCACTTTCGCAACCTTATGGGGAAACCTTAACGTTATGCTCACGTTAGCATTTAGCTCAAAGCACCGCTGTGTGCTCTAGATTCTTATTGTTATTTGCTGTGATTTACAGTTGCCTACTAGTTCCTTTTAATGAAATCATAGGAAAATACGTGACCATAACGCATTATCCATTTTTTTTTTACCCCACTCAACATGTTAAGGGAATGGACTTTCAAAAAAGGTTTAATTCAATTCAGACTTGTGGTTCACTAATTCTAGATAATACTTCATGTTTTTAACCATTCATGAAGATTAAGAAAATCATGGTGTACTGTAATAGATGTGAACGTATAACATTTGTGTGAAATCACCGCCATGCAAAACTGGAAAAATTATTTGCATAAATTAGCCTACTCCAAAGCCGCACATGGCACACATTTAGCATCTAATGCTGTGGAGCCTAAGCTATTATTCACTTGAGAAATAATCATGTGTTTCAGGGGCATCAGTTATAGGGCTGAAATGTGGAATATAACCTTTAGACTGGAAACGTCATGAGAAAGGAGACATTATGTGTGATAATGCCCCGTCCTATATAAAGTAGTCAGTTCTGAAGCTTCTTCAGCGACGAACACACAAGGGCTTAATGGCCGACAGGTGTGGCTCGTTATCCTCACAGGCTGCACCTGGCACTCTGCTCCGTCTCCGACCCGCTCACTGTCACATCTGCCCCTCTCACACGGAGTTAGCAAGAGCCACATTCTACAGCAGAAGTCTCATCTGACACAACTCACCAAAGATAGCCATCAATATTTTACACAATTCCCTTGCTCATTGCTAAAAGTGTGTAACTGAACGCCTGGAGGCGTGTGGAATTGGTGAAATATAACATTTGTTATCTCCTCTTCACAGGAACTCTCTTCACTCTGCTAGTTCCCTTCAGTTTCCTGTTGTCCCCGGCAACATGTATTGAAGATTTCACTCTATATTCAGCTGCATCAAAGACATCTTATTTTTCACACTTTTACTGCATTATCAAAAAGATGAAAGTGTGTTTTCTGTCAAATAGGTAGGTGCACTCAGCAGAAGACAAGTGCTCATAATGTTCTCACCACATGCTATAACACTATTGTCAGGTTTTTCTTTGAAATGTTGTGCAAATTCTAACCGAATATATAAATGAGTGAGACTTCTGTTGTGTGTATGCAAACAGTCAGTTGCACTCATTTTCCAATTAGATGTCATTAAACCTTTGCAGAGGAAGAAGGCAAAACAAGATTACGCACCTAAGGGCATTTTCACACATGTAGTTTGTTTTTGTCCTTATCAAGCACTAATTTCTTACAATTTTGCCTGAAGGTTGGTTTGTGTTCACAGCGCAGCCTTTACGAGTGGA
This sequence comes from Hyperoplus immaculatus, assembly GCA_949357725.1. Taxonomy (NCBI): domain Eukaryota; kingdom Metazoa; phylum Chordata; class Actinopteri; order Uranoscopiformes; family Ammodytidae; genus Hyperoplus; species Hyperoplus immaculatus. Next base: position 6,559,875 of record OX442369.1, read on the forward strand.
GCAACAAATTGCTTTCTAATTGGTCGAAATTTCAATTTGCAAGTAAGAAAACAAAGAGTGAAAGAATGGCTGTTCCTTGTTCTTTTCCAGATAGATGCAACCCTTTGCAACAGAGGGACAACAACGTGGGAATAGATCATCGTCCTGGTCATTGTTATTACAATGTTTTATTACTTCAGGCTATCAATACAGTTTGAAAGTGACAGAAAGTAAAGACTGATTTTTTTAGGAACGTAAGAAAACAATGCTTCTTAAAAGGTCAAGGAAACATAGTGTGCCACAAGGGCTCTGTGTGGTTGTTTTGGTTTTGGTGAGATTACAGTGTTCACACCTGCCCAAAGATAATGCAACAAGGGGATAAACGCTACAGGGTTCATTTCAGCTGGACCAAACAAGGCAAGTGTGAAATCATAATAACAGTGCACCAGTTAATTCTTAAAAAAACTGATACATTCGTCATGTGTGCTCCATGATTTATATTCTGTTTCTATTTAACTTGTTCGTGACATATCTCTCTAGTATTCAACTTCTCGAGATGCTGCTGAACACCATTCTAGTTTTGGTCATTCCCTTCTGTCCCTTACGGCCTTGACGGCTGTAGATCATTTTCCAGCGGCTTTAATCAGATTATAATAATTGCTATTAGATTTATTTTGGACGGGAAACTATAGAAATCCGACAAGGGCTTAGACCGCAGTGAAGTGAAGTGAAGGGTGTTTTGTAATAGCTCTCGGCATGGACGGCTCCTTTTGAAAACACATTAATTACACCATTGTGACGCAGCTTTACAAAACAGGATTTACAGCCTGTTCAAAGTGATGAATTAACCTCAACAAGTCTTTGGAAGTCTGCATTTAGTTTGCTGTTCATAATTTAATGAGCTCCAAAGCAAACTGAATTACAAATATCTGAAAAAAAAGTGATCACGGTTAAGAAAAAGAAGAATTTGTAATGAGAGTCACAATTTAATTTGTATGCTTAACATATTTGCCCTTACAGGTTGATAAAGCTGGGTGGAGCAGTGCTGACAACTATCTGAGGTCACACTTTAAAGACTCCATTTAACAAAATGACTTCACACTCAGTTCTGATAAAGAATTTGACGGTTCAGCAGCATGTAATGAATTAATACAGAGCAGGGCAGTCACAAACTACGAGATGTTGCATCTGTGTCATTTTAAGAGTAGACAAGGTAATGATGGCACATCATTAGAACGACTAGAACTGTCTGTCTGATAGCACACATGTCATGTCTGAAAATGCTTTCAAATATACGGGGTATAATGGTGTGCAATATCATGGATGTAGTCTGTGAACAGTTTGAATGAAGCATAATATACTTACCTGCACTTGAGATATGATATCATACATTCATTGTGTTTTATATTTGCATTTATTTCTATGTTGTACTGCAACTACCAGCATTTCGTTTGAGATAAATTACATTCTATCTAATCTTAAATATTCTTCACCTAAAGCGAGTCAACATCTTGATCCTTATACAGAACATTGATTGTATTGAAATGCATGAGCTGCATTTTTTCACTGGACTCAGTATATTTTGCAATCACTCATAGACTGGGAAGTTGTATAATCAATCTCCCCTGGGTCGTTCTTGTCCTTGATCAAGATTTCAACTGTGGCCTTGATGAAAGGTGAACAACAGAAGAGCATGTGGAAGCTTTATAGGTCAAAAACATAGGTGAAAACAGGCCATGTGTGTGTGAGGCAGAAGGCCAATCAGGTACTTTGATTATTTCACCTTTCCCCAGAGCCCAAATTGTCATATTGGAAATCAATTATTTCACGTGTGTTGTTGTTGTTCATTGGCTCTGAAGTGATTTCCCGTATTCAATGGCAGGTTTTTGTAACGGTCGGGTCTGGAGGACACAGGCGCGGAGACAGTATCAGTAAAAAAAGAAGATTTATTTTAGAGGAAACCAGCAGGGCGTTAGGACCGTGATCCGGGGAGGGAAACTGGCAGGCATAGGGGTCCAGGGAGAGAGCAACGGGGCAAGTCCAGGGGGCTGAATGGGAGCAGGCTAGAGCAGGCAGGCGGGGGGGTCCGGGGAGTGGTGCTGGTGAGCGAGGGCTGGAGCAGGGTGCTGGAGTCAGGCCGGGGGAACTGTGGCAGAAAAGACAGGAGTTAACCAGGAAAAAAGTGCAAAAAAGCAGAGCTGCAAACAGGTGAGCGAGAACTGACTGTGTGGAACAGAAGCTACGATCTGGCAGAGTCTGGAAGGTAGGGCCGGGTATATGAAGAGCAGTTGATTGCTGATTGATGGCAGCTGTGAATGCTGGGGATAGACTCCAGCACACCTGAATCCAACCCTGCAATTAGAATAGCACACAGAAACAACAACACCACCAGGCCTAGAGGCCCAAGCAGGATCATGACAGTTTTAAGTATACACCGAACAATGCAATTAATCAGTCAGGATCACTGATGTTAAGCAGAGCAAGCTTTGGTTAAATGCTTGGTTTTTATTAGAAAACACCAGGGAGATATTTGATACAGTTTCAAGTCCATTGAATATTAAAGACTTCACTCCTTGCAGTTTGTTACCAGCATATGTCTTTCAGTTTAAAATTCACTCGGCTGTGTTGTAAAAAAAAAAATGCAAGCATAAAAAAACACCCTCTTTTATTGCTTGGCCATATTGGGCCATATTATTTTGAACTATTGTCTGACATCTGTGAAAAAGATAAAATGGTATTTCAAGTTTTAATTTTCAGCCTTTCAGTTCACAGTGGTGCACTATGCTGCTGTCATTATTTTCTCCAGAAGCACTCTCTGGTCAATTACAGCTCCCAGCACCGTTGCAGAGATGAGAGCAAGGCCAACTATTGGAGCCAAATGTTGTGACCGCTCAGCAGCAGATGCAGCTGATGTGTTGAACGCCTGTTTAGATGTAATTGTATGTGTGTGATTTTAATGGAGCAGCTGTTTTGTTTTTGTTTTGTTTTAGAAAGGAGGTTATTTGCTGTGGCAGAGAGAAAAATAATCTGATTTCATAGTTTGATTGATCACATCACGACTGTCCATTATGACACGATTTTCAAGTCAGGAGCAAAAAAATAACAATTTAACTTAACCCCCAGAAGGGATGTGAAGTTTGAGGAAGAAAAAAAACGTCTCACCCTCACTCTCTCTTTATTCCCAGATGAAGGGTGAAATAAATCAATGTATAGGACACTGCAGTGGAGATTCTCCCGAGAGGCCTCTGCTTCATCCTTCTCATGCAACTTCAAAGATTGTTTCACAGGGGAATGATATTATCCTCTCTTTCTCCTCCTCCTCCAGTCCCCACCTGAGATGAGTGTGTTGTGGGGCTGCCATGGGACGCTGTCGTGCCTTGAAACTGTCACTTTTTTCTGCTGCTGCTTTTTCAATCAAGCTTTTGAACACTGTGGGCTGGAAAATAATTTAATAATTTACACTTTTTAGACCCTGATAAATATTGTATATTACTCTCAAGTAGGATCACAGTAATATGGACAAATCATTTTTTTTATGCTTTTGTTTTATAATAGGATTTTTCATCTATTTTGGTGATCAAATAATTGAATATAACTTTAACATTCTACTTTAATAACACACTAATAAACAATCAAATAACTGAATAAAAAGCCATCCAATGTGTAAATCTAATCAAATTGTACATATGTGAACATAATGCAGTACTTTGACCATAGCGATCTAAACTTACTTGCCTCCTCTTGAGCTTTTATTAAGTAAGTAAGTAAGTAAAGTTTATTTATAAAGCGCCTCTCGCAGACCAGGGTCACAAAGCGCTTCACATTAAAAAAACACAATAAAATACAATAAAACGACACATATACAGAGTCTGTTAAAAAGAAGAGTTTCCTAAGAACGTACAATATAATACTATACAATATAATACAGAGTACATAGACATGGATCTAGAAGGCCTGTCTGAACAAGTGCGTCTTAAGCTGACTCTTAAAAATATCCACAGAGTCCAGAATGCGCAGGGACTGGGGCAGGTCATTCCACAGACGAGGAGCAACAGCCTTGAAAGATCTGTCTCCTGTTATTGACATTCTGCAGGTCTTCCTCGGAAAGATGCAGGTCACTCAAGCTTCAGGGTGATGTGACAGGTTTCGATCTGATGTTCAGAGATGTTCAGATCTGGTATCTTGTGCAGGGTCTATCTCTCTGGAAAGACCTGCTCCTGGTATTGGTTAGTGGATTGTTGTGCATACAAAGTGTGCGATTTTGATGCTAGAGACAATCAGAAATTGGTATCCTGTCTCCTACCTTGAGTATTAGTTTATTTTAACCGTGACCAACCGTCTCTCTGATGTTGACTTTAGAGTTCATTTCATTTTCCTTTATTTATTCTCGAAAGATCAATTGAGGGTTACCCTCTTTTACAATGACGTCGAGACACATTACAGATACACAATATACAATTAGAATACACAACAAGCTTACAAAGAGACAACAACAATTAAAACATTCAGATCAATTGAATAAAGCAGAACAATAGCCTAATTAAAACAGTTACAAGTGGAGTGGGGCTGATTCAAAATAAAACTTTAAATTGGTTAACAGTTATGAGTGTATTTATTTTAATTTGATGTTGTAGGCTGTTCCAGGAGTCAGGGGCACTGTGGCTAAAAGCAGTTTTACCAAGGTCAGACCGGGCGTATGGAACATATAACATGAGCATTTCAGTTGAGCGGGTTTGATAAAGCCATCTGAAATATGTAGCATTGTTGTCAAATAGAGTGGTAGTTTTCCGGACAGGGCTTTATATTTAAAAATATGCCAATGTGCATCACGTCTCTCTTTAAGAGAGGACCCACCCAACCTTATCATATAAAAGACAATGGTGTGTGTCATAAGCATCTCCTGTAATGAACCTTAAAGCAGAGTGAAAAACAGAGTCTAGGAGTTTAAGACACGAATGAGATGCATGCCGATAAACTACATCACCGTAATCAAGGACAGACATAAAAACTGCCTCAATAATCCTTTTCCTACTGAACAACGGGAAGGTGGCTTTGTTCCTATAAAAATATCCAATCTTTTGTCGCAGACGACAGACAAGATTTTTTATGGGAAATTTAAAAGATACTTTTTCATCTATCCAGATGCCGAGATATTTATATTCAGTGACTCTTTTAATTTGAGATCCATTATTTGTATGAATATTAAGATCATTAAAATGTAGAGTTCTTGCTCTGGAGAAACACATATATTCCACTAGACATATAGGTCCACTAGACAGTCCTGCAGGGTGTTAAAAGAGCTCTGAAGGTTCTGAACAGATTGATGGACCGAATCAGAAATGCAGTACAGTACAGTGTCGTCAGCATACAAATGGGCGTGACAGTTTGTAGCGATGAAACAATGTTATTGATGTAAATTGTGAATAGGACTGGACCTAAAATTGAGCCCTGCGGAACACCATTTGTAACTGTTAAAAACTCAGTTTGGTGGCTTCCCAGTTTTACTGACTGCTGTCTATTGGAGAGATAGTCCCTAAACCAGCTACATGTAGAATAATCAAAACCAATTTCATGCAGCCTCTGTAAAAGCAAATGGTGATCTAAAGTATCAAAGGCTTTTGACAGATCAACAAAAAGTGCTGCACAGTGCTTTTTTTTTGTCGATAGCTGTAACAATGTTGTCTAAGACCAAAGTGACAGCAGATACAGTACTGTGACCTGCCGTAAAACCAGATTGAAATGGGCTCAAAATGGAAGCACTGGATAAAAAGGTTTTCAACTGATTATTAATAACTGATTCTAGGATTTTTGCCAGGCATGGGAGTTTTGAAATTGGCCTGTAATTATTGAGATCACTTTTGCCACCCCCTTTATGCAATGGGATGACAGGAGCTTTTTTCCAAACTTTAGGAACAATACCGGAGGAGATGGAAAGATTAAAAATATGGGTTATTTTTTTTGATATTATATGTGTAGAGAGATTGATTGAAAATGGGTCCAAATTGTCCTCTCCCATGTACTTCCTGGGGTTGATGGCTAGAAGCGCATCTACAACAACACTTGTTGGAACTGGAACAAGGCTAAAAAGAGGAGTTTGAGAGACAGGTGGTAAATTATTAGTTTTGGTAGAAGGCGTAGATCCTTCATTATGAAAGAGTTGACCAGCAGCTAAAAAATGTTTATTAAAGGCTAAACCAATCTCTTCCTGGTCATTTAAAGTCTGACCATTTATTTTTTATCTGACTGGGAACAGTGCTAGAATTGTTTTTATTATAATTGACAGCCTTCCAAAATAATGCAGGGTTGGAAATTAAATCGAGGTAGTAATCCGATTTAGTTTTCCTAACCATGGTCGTACACCTATTTCTGATTTGTCTAAAAACTGTCCAATTCAAATCTTCTCCAGAACGTCTGGCTAGAGACCATGCTTTATTTCTCTCTGTAAATAAGTCAGACAGCTCATTGGTAGAGTGAGAACTACACCTCTGGTTTTTGGGAAAATCACTTCTTGATTTGAGTTTCAAAGGGTTCAGGCATCAAAGAGAAGACTGAATGTGACACTTGTTGCAAAGAAGCATTCACTGGAGGTATGTCCAATAACTACAACTTAGAGAAGGTTTTGATGGTGCACCAATGTTTTAATTTTTGAACCGAAAACATTTCAGTAATCAATTGAAATCTGTTGAATGTATTTTGAGCTGCACTTCAAAAACAGACTCACATTGAAATCCAAAATCTTTGGAAATCACATCCCTGTTCATCATCTATGAATTGAATATTCATGGCAGGTAAAAATATTGGATCCTTCCATAGGATGTTGCCTGCTATTCTTTCCTTCTGTATACCAAGTTGTCAGATTGAGCATACATTCAAAGTATACACTGGTATGAATAATTTACAAGGAAAATGCTGTTATTCCTTCTTGCTGCTGATGCGCTGTTCATTTTAATCTTAGGGCAATCATTGCTTCTGAAAGCCATTCAAACGCAGTATTTCTATTCCCCTGTCCAGTGCCTTTCTGGTAATCTCCTCTACTCATTTGAATGCATCCATCGTCTGCCGAAAAAAAACACCCTGGAGGAAAAAATGTACCTTAGCTTACATCGCATGCTGCACCAAGCGGCCCAGGGGGACCAATGAAAATAGTTTAATAGTCAATTCCTTTCAGTTCCTGTCATACTTCACATGTGCTGGTGCCTTTCCTTCAGCGTCTGGGTTAAGTGGCTAATGGCTCTGCTGGATGGGCACAAACCTGAGGTCAGGGGAAAGTCACCATGACAATGTACACTTCCAAATGTCGTCATGGTGTGCGTAAAGCGGTCTGATGTGTCAATGTCATATATAGAGCTCAAACAGAGGACTATGAGGATGTAGGAGGGTTCAAATGACAGAAATCGATCCAAAATTGGGTTTTAACCTGAAGGCCCTGCGGGGAGAGTTTTCAGAGAGAGCTGGCTGACTTTGTAACTGTGATGACTCTGAAGCAAGACACTGAACGCCTAAATGCTTGATCCTATTATCAAAGTGAACAAGAGGGATATCCCTTCTTTCAAGCTTAAAAAAGAGGTTGACTAAGGAACATTCAAAATCCTTTTTTCCCACTGTAACTCGTATCTCCTGGTTGCATTATTTTTTATTTAATTTTTTTTATAGATATTGTTCCATCGGAGTAGCTACATACAAATGTTGCAGCATTTTTAATTAGCCTGTCTTTTGCAGAGCTTTGCGGATCAAAGCATTCTGGTACTGGGGCGAAAAAGGCTTGTTCATAGTCAAACCTCATATGACAACACCACACTACACACAGGCTATTTGTTCTGCACACAAGGTACTTCATTAAGCCGTAGCTCCAGGTCCATTTTAATTGGTACGAGGACAGTATGAGCTGGCTCTGGCTTAGACATCTCTGTGTGCTGTAACCAGTTTTGTTCAAAATGAATTTGCCATGCACCATTTATACATAATATAGTGCAGCCTCTCTGTCTATATGGCAATCAATGAGCTTATATCACTCTGCTCTGATTTTAGTGTGGTCATAAAGCTCAATATGAATCTATAGGTGCAGGCAAAACCACCGCTCACAGTGCTCTGCTGCCCATCCATACGTTATTATAATTTAGATTCCATTGGCAGGACTTAATAGGAATGCACTTCCCTCTTTGCCTTATACCGTATATTTATTCATATCTGCCTGTCCCCTTGCCCTGCAGTTTCCCGGAAGCAGCTATGGAATGAATGGGAGGAAATGAACAAAGTCACACTGGGAAAAAGTCTGTTTCTAACAATGTATGCGTCTGGATTCAAACCATAATTATCCATCTAGGGAAATGGATTGGAAAAGGTTTGCTTCATTGTGTGTTAGCTTCATAAAGTACTGATGATTGCTTGCCAAGACCATTTGCATAAGTTTGCATCTGAAGAATGCCCAACACTTTGAAAATGCAGTGCCCGTCTTTTCTAACTGTGGAACGAGGCGGTCGCTTTTTTTTCTGCTCCCCTCCCGACCCTCATCTCTCCTGCTCTGCTCTTTGTCTTCTGCTGTCTCTGTCTTACAAGTTTTTTTTGACTGTGGTGTTTATTATGTTGCTTATTTGTGCTGAGTTTTTTTTTCCTAAGCCCACACTGTGCACCCCATAGAGGAGCCCAGTTTGGGAATTGTCTTTCCCTTTTGTTTTCCTTTTCCATCTATGATAAGGCCCGCGGCCCAGTTAGACGACCCTACAGTTACGCCCTCCTGTCCCCCATGTTATTGGTCACTGTCTTTCTATGTTTCTTGGTGGGGTGTAAACTCAAAAGTAATTTTGTTCCTCCGTGACATGTGCAATGATAAATAAAGTTGATTCTTATCCATAACATGAAAATCCACCCAATATTGAAATATGTTAGTGTTGGAAGGACCAACAGAAAGACACTTCCTTGCCTAGAGCTACTAGTTCTAAGTTCGAAACTCTACAGCAGTATTTAATTTTCAAGAATAGCTAAAAGTATATCGTGTTGGCATTGGTGTTGTCCTAGGGACTAAGCTAAACTGAAAGAGAAAAACACCTGGAATAAGAAACAAAACTTTCTTTTGAATATTTCTGGGTTAAAGCTCTTTTGCTCAGGTTTGAGGACATTTGGGGACAAATATTAAAATTGCATTAATTTTCTATTGAAATGGAGCCATTAACTTAGTCATCTGCACAATGTCACAGATTATTATATGTTTCAGTGTCACTGATAATGTCCCCAAAGCTCCAGTGCATCTGTAGCGGTGCTGATGAAACCATATTAATAATGTGGCACACAAGAGCTTTTCAGGTTGATCATTTAGTCCCTCAGCCTAATGCACGGCGGCCTCCGTGCTTCTATTATATAATGTGAAGTCAAATCAATTCCGCTCCCGTCGTATGTTATCAAGTGCATATTGGACGAAACAGTCTGCAGCCTCACAGCTCGGCAACAGGGTGATTTATCGCCTTAATTCCTCTGACGGTGGCAATTCATTTTGCGTTAAACTGCGAGCCAACGCAAATGCAGTGCACATTTAGCATGTGTAAAACAGCATCAATTATGAATCCACATTACAAAGCAATCATTATGATGCTGCCATAATAAACTATAATATAATTTTCATATTTGAGATTAATTTTGTGAAGTTTGTTGTTTGATTTACGAGGATTGTGTGGCTCAGACACACCAGAGCTATCAGCTATTATTTTGTTCTTTTCATTCAAAGGTCTCCTACGTTCCTCATGAGCTCCACAAAAATACATGTTATTTAAATTAAGCAAAAAATAAATATTTATTACAAAAGGTCACTACTCATTCTGATGTGACTGCTTCTTATGGATGCCATGGAAACGAGCAGCGAGTGATTCACCCAACAGGCCACATCACTACCTCCATCTGCCTGCTAAGTCGGTGACTGTGTGCACCCATCTGCTGACAAGGGGAGGGTGCTGATCTGATGCACACATGCACCCTAAACATATATTGAAACACAGAACAACCAAGTAAGATGCACCGTGTCTGACCCAGGGCTGCCCATAAGGGGTTGAAAGTGGGAAAACTTTCTAGGGCCCAGCCACCAGGGGGGGCCCAGAGAGATTTTGTTTAACTTGGCTAACCTTTATTATGAATGCTATATTCGCAAGAGAACTTTCTACAATAAAATAAAACATTTTATTCATTGTTACGTGGGTAAAATTTATCACATTTTATATCGAAAAACTAAAAATATCATGGGTCGTTTTTCCCCCTCAAAACCGTTGCATGCAGCAGGTCAACCAAACAAGTGTTAGCAGTGTATTGATGATGAGCAAGCTAACCTAGCAAGCTCAGTGATGCCAGGACCTGGTAATAAATCAGGGTACCAAAAAAGAAAGGAAAAAAAAGAGGGAACTTTCAAGGTCTTTAGACCCCCGGATTCCTTAATGTCAGTATTTCTGCCAGCAGAAGTGGATTTTCAATTCAGAGATACTGTGATATTTCATCAAGTTTTGAGGTGTCTTTGTGAGGGTGCAAATTCTGCAAATTATTCTGTATATTTTCTAAGAAAATTAGAAAATTACATATTTAGCCTTTAAAGCTCACATATTATGCACTTTGCTGTCAATTTTATATGGTTTAAGTAGTTCCTAATACTTAATTTTTTAAATGTTTGCTGAAAAACCTGTTCAGATCATTTATTGTAGTAAGCCTCTATACCCTGATGTTCCACTGGTCTCCGGATGACCTATATTGGTGTCTGCAGCCTGCGATCTGGCTGGCCCCTCCCACCTCTCTACCAGTCCCTCCCACCGTCTCTGCCGTGCTCTCGTGATACTAGAGAGACTCTGCGTGACTGCGAACACAGTGTTTACCCGGAGCGAAGCCATACTTTGAACAGTTTGACATGACCTGACATGATTAAAACCAGTGAAAACAGTAGCTTCAAAGTTTGATTTCTACAGGAATAACTTCCCACCCTTTGTGGTGTTAAAAACGAGGCATTATTAAACTGCAATGGGAAAGCTAAGTTAGTGTGATTGAAGCAAACGTTGGGTGCTACTCCCGAAGCTACATGCTACACTAGGTAAATAACAGGCAAACAACCATTGAGGAGATTCCTTTTAGTTTCACAGATGGAATTACTACACAAGTAGTTCCCTAAGCTTTGTCTCGTTATAAACGCGGCATTATTAAGACTGCTGTGATTAAGATAAATTAGTGGGTTATGAGCAGAATGCTTCTGTGTTGGTTTATGCAACACTCTGCATGGTTTGCTGCACTACGGGCATCTTGTCGCTTAGCGGGGAAATCAACATGGCTGTCGCTCGGAAAATTTTCCAGAGGATCTCGGGGCCGTGGCCCAATAAGAAATGGGGGGAGGGGAGTTATCATAGAATACTGCACGGTGGAAGTTTCTGGTTACTAATGTGGGGGGGGAAGCATGGACATATAAAGAAAATATGGGGATGTGGCTGTGCCGACTGTGACGTTATAGTCGGCGAGAATTCTGACTGGAGTATATTGGGGGGGAGGGGTGGGGGTTTTAGAAAGGGGGAGAGTGAGAAAAGGAGAGATTGTTATTTTTTTTATATTTTGGCAGTCTCTAGGCACACCGTGGACCCATGGATATGTTAGAACACATTTAAAAAGTGCATTTAGCATAATATGTGACCTTTAAACGAAGGTGGCAGATGGTTGTTATACTGATGAAAAAAGCTTTTGGTAGCAGTATATTCTGCGCGAGCTTGCATCATCGGTATCTCTGCCCACCATTATTTCCATTAGCAGCCCACCCTAATCTAACTGGCTAGAACCGGCCCTGTGTACAGGTATGTGTTTATGTAGGAATAAGCGCATCATGCAAGTTGATACAAGTTCAGTATGAGTAAAGGGGGGTCAGTGACTGGACCTTTTCTAGGGCCCAGTCATTTGTCTGGGCATGCCTGGTCTGACCTCTAATGATATGTCTTTAACTAAACAGTTGATCATTCTCCCTATGGATTGATTGTGTGCCTGCAGGGTGACACCTACTACCCAAGCTTTAACTTCCTATTATTCCTTTTCCATGAGCGATTGTTTGGAGCGTAACTCGTCCAGCACTTTTCCAGCTCATACGCAAGAGATAGGCCTACACATCAAAACGAGCGGTTTAAATAGTTATCATGTGATTTGTAATTTTTAGACCTTTTCACCCAACCACAAAAATCAACAAACACTTTGAAGTAATTCTCCATAGAAATCGATGAAGAATTAAAATCGGAATGCTCAGAGCTGGAGTAGGTGACATTATCGCTATAGGGGAGAGCAGTTGTAACAACAACAACAAAAATATATTGTTTTCCTCACATTTTTCACAAATTTCACTCAATGTGTCGGTCGCACACATGTGCCAATGGATTGATTGATTTGATTTTATTTGTTTATGGACATGACAATGACATTGGACGAACCAGATGCAATGTTTTCAGTGTATTAGCATAAATGCTAGTTTACAACACCTGTCCACAGGAGGCTTTTAAAAACAACACAATAAACAAGTCAAAACAAAAACAAGATCAGAATACTGATAAAAACTGACAATTAAAAGAGTAAAAATGCAGTATACAATGGAGTACAGAGCAGCAATATAATAAGTCAAATATATATATATATAGGCTACGTAGAGTAAAACAAAGGCAGCATGATCAAACAATACACCAGTTGTAAATTATTTGTGTGAGCACTGTTGATTTGATTTGAGCCGTTGTTTAAGTTCTCTGTTAAAAGTGCTGCTATTAGTCTCTAGTTTTAGACTAGTGGGCAAGAGGTTCCACAATTTTGCCCCCTTTGCAGAGAAAACAGAGTGACCGAAAGATGTCTTGTGCATTGGAACAAGACAATCACCATTGAAGGAGGCTCGTGTATTTTCCCGACGAGAGCTCTGACGTCTGATGGCCAATTCAGACAACAGTGGTGACACATGGTTATTTACACACTTGAAAAATAATTTAAGATTACTCAAATTAATAAAGTTATCAAAGGTGAAAAGGTTGTGTTTTTTTAGAATGCCACAGTGATGCCATCTCATGGGTTTCCGGTCCATGACTTTTATTGTCTGTTTGTATATTGAAAAGATAGGTTTTAATGTGGTAGAAGAAGTTTGTGACCATGATGTGATACAGTATGACAAATGAGAAAAAATCATAGCGTGCATAAATAATTTGGCCGTTTGACATGACAAGTCCCTTCTTATAAAACGGAAACAGTTCAGATTTAGTTTGACCTTCTTTGCAACATACTTAACCTGCGTAACACATTTTAAATTCTTATCCAGAATGATGCCCAGATATTTTACTTCATTTACTGATTCAATTAATTCATTTTTGATCCGTACCTCAAAAACATCGGTGATAGGTCTATTACGGATGGAGAAGCACATAGATACGGTTTTCTTCACATTAATGGTCAACTGAGACAGCTCAAGCCATTTTGAAATGCTGAGTAATGCTTGTGTCAGGTGCTCACCTGCTAAGCTGGGTGTTTTACTGGACACATGGATAACAGTGTCATCAGCATACATTTGACAGTTGGACCCCGGACAGCAGTTTGGTAGGTCATTGATATACATAGAAAACAACAGTGGACCAAGTACAGACCCTTGCGGTACTCCCATGCTGCTGGCACGCAGATGGGACCTGACCCCATTGACCCTGACACATTGCTCTCTCCCCTCCAGGTAAGATGTAAACCACTGCAGAGCTTCTGATGACATTTTGAACTGTTTTAACTTGTTCATTAAAGTACTGTGGTTTACCGTGTCAAAGGCCTTTTTTAGGTCTAGGAACACTGCCCCAACAACATTTCCTTTATCCATTGAAGCTTTTATGTTTTCAAGCAAATAACAATTAGCTGTTTCAGTTGAGTATTTCTGTCTAAACCCAAACTGCTGTGGATGAAGCAGCTGGTTAGACTCTAAATGTTCCATTAGTTGCTCAGCTATAATTTTCTCCAGAACCTTTGAGACAACAGGGAGGATAGCAATAGGCCTATAATTACTCGCTATGTCCTTGTCTCCTGATTTATAGATAGGGGTAATTATTGCAGTTTTCCAGCTTTCTGGGAATATTTTGGTTTGTATAGACAGGTTAACTAAGTAAGTGATTGGCTCCAGCAGGTAGCTCTGATGTTTCTTGATTAATGCAGCATGAAGATTATGAATATCTTTTGACTTGGAGTTACTCATGTTTGTGATCACCTTTTTAACTTTATCATGAGATACCAATTTAATATAAAAGGAGTAAGCATGGAATCATGTATGGAAGCAAACATCTGTACACATTTAGCTCTGTGAGCTTCCAAGTGAAGGGAAGTCCAAGCTCCCATATTACCAAGACCAAGAATTACAGGAGGAAAGCTGACGTTACAACTTTTCTATCCTGCTCTGTTTCTCACATTTTTGACACATTTTAGAAAGCCTCTCTTCATCTCCAGCGTTAATAAAATAATGACGTTGCGTTGCAGTTTTCAAACAACGGCAACACTTTAGAGTTATGTCACTGAAATGACACTAAAACAGATAAAGAACGACATTCGGCATGGGTGCTGTGAACCAGGGCTCGGTGTTTCAGTGGCCGCACTTCAATGCATAACAATGGTAGCTACGATAAGTAACTGTATGTCTTGTTTTACTCACAACACGAAATATCATGAATCCCCAGAAATGTGTTCTGTTGTTCTTTTCAGACAGACTTCATTATTTTAGGCAGTCATCTGAGGGGCATTAGGCTATAATGTTGAACTCAACATGTGGAACCAGTTTAATAAAGAGAACACTGTGCAATGGTGCATAAAAAGAAGAAAGTAGCTATAGATTTTTTTTTAAAAGTGCGATTTAATTTGTTTACTGACAGAAATGAAGTAGCTAAATATAAGACTTGTTTTCCATTTAAATTAAAACAGGATATTGGTGAAGAGAGCCATGCATAACCCATATTAGCTTATCTAAGTAAAATAATAAAAAAATATATTAAATAAAATACAGTAGTGTTATTATTTCCTTTTGGTTCAGCGCTTTCTTGTGTTGCCTTTCTCCTTCGTGCTGTCAAGTCTTATTGTGAGTATCAATGTTACTTGTTAACATTTTCAGTTATAAATAAACTTTAGGCTTGTAAAAATAACATGTAGAACAAACATAATAAAAAGACATAGTACAAAAACGAAATTAAATCATTCTAATCTATTCAATACAATAACAAAACAAGAAGTAGGCTACATTTAACGCTTCAGCAGTTTGTTGATGACATCAGGCAGCGGTCTGTGTATGAAAGGAGAAGCAGGCCGATTTAGAGCCATTAAATCATTAAGAGTCTTGTAATCTGGCAATAAACATTTACAGGTCACAGAGAACCTGTTCTAATTAGTGTCATCCTTCGGGGAAAAACTGCTTCTGATTTGTTCCTACATATATTATATGTCGGTGTCGGGTATTTAATCACAATCATGTTTCCATTTAGTTTGTTTTTCAAAATGGTTAATCAAGTGTGATGAATGCTAAAGACTGGACAGTTATTTCTCTGTAGTGTGGAGGAGGCATTGGTTTAATGAGAACTGACTGATGTTTTTTAACCATCTGTTTCTGTCATTGGACTCAAATCAAAACACAAACATAGCACAGCTACACACCTGATGCCTGATGCAAAATGACACCATGTGTCAAAGTATGTCACATAGCCTGATATTAAGTGCCAGTCCTGGATTGTGGCTGAAATTATTTATTGCATTTAATCATTTAATCTCTTAGGTAATTGATATTGATTTTGCTTTCAATATTCGTGAAATCAAATATTGAAAGCAATCTGGATATTTGCCACCACCATGAAGTCATGAAATAGAGAGATTACTAGCTCAACATCCTCCTTTCTATATTGTCAACATATTCCCAACAGACTATGTGCTAGAGCTTAACTAACATCACGTATCAGCTGTTCAAATGGCCTGCATAAAGTGTATTGGGAATGGTGCTAATGTGACCTTTGTAATACTGCTTCTGCTGCTATTTGAATGAACCTCAGGAGGGCAGGTTGGATGGAGCACTGGATTGGCTTTATTTTTTATATCTGCAACATGGAACAGTAAACACAACTAGGGCTGCAACTAACGATTATTTTGATAATCGATTAATCTGACGATTATTTTCTCGATTAATCGATTATTAATCGATTAGTGTTTTGGTCCGTAAAATGTCAGAAAATGGTGAAAAATGTTGATACATTGCTGATACATGCACAACATTTCTTCTTTGTTTTGTTTTACTGCCGGCGATCACCCAGCGTTTCTTCTTCTTTTTGTTTTACTGCCAGCGTTCACCTAGTGGTGAATAATAACAAGACACAGTTTCCACCGGTTATGGTGCTAGTAGATAGTAAAATAAGTCAGTTTGTCAAGTGGCCAGGACGGTGGTAAAAAGTAGATGTTGAGGTAGAAGATGAATGAAGCAACAAAGCTTTGTGTACATCTTCCGAAATCCGTCTCTTTAATTCACAATTATCACAAGTAGGTCAATCACATACAAATATAACCTCTTATAAATAAAACACAAAAAGTGCCACCACATTAAAATAAACAGCTCATTTTAAAAAGTGGGGTGAAAGACATTAACGTCTGACACATAAGGTGACAGTTTCCATTCTAGATCCTGATTGATTTATTACCAGATCCCTTGTCCTCTAGTGATCACAGTTTTAATTATTATATAATTTCTATATTCATATTAGGCCATTGAACGATCGATGCTCGTCTGTGACTTTGTGATCACGCAAGTGAACAGTAACGATTGCGTGCAGCCGCAGAATTTAGAGCTGCAACGATTAATCGACGAATCGATTATTAATCGATTATTAAAATAATCTGCAACTATTTTGATAATCGATTAATCGTGTCGAGTAATTTTTTAATAAAAAATGTCCAAATTCTCTGATTTCAGCTTCTCAAATGTGAATATTTTGTGGTTTCTTTAATCCTATTATGACAGTAAACTGAAATATCTGTGTGTTTTGGACATAACAATACATTTGAGGATGTCAACATGGGCTTTGGAAAATTTATCAAAATTTTTCACCATTTTCTGACATTTTACGGACCAAAACACACTGAGAAAATAATCGACAGATTAATCGATTATCAAAATAATCGTTAGTTGCAGCCCTAGCAGAATTACATTTCATCCAGACATAAATAGCCTATGTTCAGTGGCACAGACGTCAAAAAAACTCCTGTTAATAAATAAATAAATAATGAGATACATAGGCCTACAATACAATAGGTTTATCAATCTCAATGTAGAGCATGTTCACGATGTGTAAGGTGGCCGCATATGAACGGCACAAGGGCTGAGAACTACGCTACTGATCAGATAAATGATCGATCAAACGTAAAATCATCAGGAAATGATAAAAACATCCCGATGGAGATTTCTATGGAGTGATTTTGCTTTAAACTGTACAGGGTCGCGTTGTGGCACTCTTTCTTCAGTCGGAGCTGCAGCGTAAAGTGAAAACAAACTCAGAGTAGGTTACAATTCTGAACAATGAAATGAGTTTGGGGCGTGGCCCCATCGTGCTTCTGGTGGAGGTCTGTTTCTCCATGGGTCTGCAAATAGGTACTCTTGCGTACACCTCGTGCTGAAAGTGACTAGCTAAAACATTCCTCACACATGTTGGCTGCTAGCCCAAAGACTCTTCAAACACTACGGCAACAATTCATCATAAAACAACGAAACTACTGGTTTTACGAATGCCTCATTAGTCAAGCGTGCTAAATGCTGATAGTTTACACATCATATGAAGTGTAGTTTTCATTCATTACTGACTTTATGTCCGAGCGAACAGAACGGCAACTTACTCACAGTGTAACAGCATTTTACTTCTGATCGCAAAACAAATTGCCCAGCATCCGCTGTGGACTTTCAAAATAAAACACACACAAAACCTTTTATTGCAGTCCCAAGTTTGACAGGAATTTAACATTAAAACCAAGTTATTATTTACACTGTTACACTAACATTAGCAAAGATGACCAGCAAGGTTCTACTTCATGATTAACAGTATAAAAAAATACATAAATTCATAAGAGAAGCTTATATCATGGTTGAAAATCATTTCAAATGGGAATTTCAGATATTTTACATGAAAACTGTTTCTCACACATAATAATGGATTGGATTTATATTGCGCTTTTCAAGGCACTCAAAGACGCTTTACAGGGTTCCAGGTTCCATTCATTCACACACAGTCATACTGGTGGTGGTAAACTACCATATGGCGCTTTTCCACCGCATGGTATCAGCTCGACTCGACTCGACTCGACTCGCATTTTTGGCTTTTCCACCACAATTTCATGGTACCTGGTACCACGTAGCGGCTGCTTTTTTGGTATCGCCTCGCTCTAGGTTCCAAGCGAGCTGAGCCGATGCTAAAAGGTGACGTCGGCAGACGGCCGGCCACTGATTGGCCAGAGACTATTGTCTGGCCAATCAGTGGCCAGAGACTACCGGCTTCATTCTGTTGTTTATTCTCCCCAACTCTCCGGGACTTTTGAGTGTATTTACGCCGCGTGCAGCCTTCTCTGGCTCTTTTTCATTTAATTTGCATCACAGATCCGAATTTATTTTCCATATATTCGCTAAGCTCACCCAGTGTTGGTTGTTGGGGAAGTTACTTACATACGAGAGGAGACATGTAGGGCAGCTAGTAGCTAGGCTAAATAGTAGCCAGCTGGGACAGACATGATAGCGAGCGATTACATTACAAGCCTCGGACTGAACTGATTACCTCAATACAATATTCAGGCTGAGACACGGCTTGCATTTGAAAACACGTATCCTGAAACAAGCACTAAACAGTCAACTTTATCATGCCCGTGTTTACGTGCAGGGATGTACGTGACACATCCCTACAGCTGACTGTGTGGCAGAGTCACACATCGGGACAACAACCATCCCTTTTAATGGCCCGTAGCAATATTCTTCTACTTCTTTTAGCAAACAGATGTACCGCAGTCGTCCTGCAGAGGGGACCAGGCACCTTGCACTGTGTGAAACATGGCTCTGGTTGCAGAATAGATTGAAAGTATATTTGAGATCATTCCAAAAAGGTTTTGTCTGCAGAGAGCTTCCGTACTGGCCGCAGAAACTAAAGAGGTTTTAAATCAGAGGGACAAATCATTCACTATGAGTGAAAGTCTGCCGCTGTGAGACAGGAACATTTCTACAGAGTCTTGGTGTGTTGTAATATCAGGCTCCAGTGGGTTTGAGATCCAACTTTTGATTAGATTTTTTTTTTTCATTTACAGAATTGTATTATATTGACATGAGGACGTGCTGTTCTCCTCAATGCAAAGACTGACTAAACATACTGTACATCTGTATTCTGTTTCTTTGTTACTTTTGATGGGATAAAGGAAGATTCCTGTTTATTACCTCTTGGGTCTGATTTCATAGTTTTGGCCGTCATGTATATTACTAATAATAACATTTTTCACACCTTACTAAATAAATGTGGGTACACAATAAGTTCCCTGAAGCAAGGCATTAAAACAAAACTTTTCAGCCAAATTCTGTAAACCATTTTATTCTTTATTGCAAATTATCCCACTAATTGTCTTTTCCATTTCAATGTGGCCAACGCTGGGGTTTGTTTTACAGCTGACTGCTTGTCCCCCCACTCCAGTAAGGATAAAACCGGTCAATTTGATTACATTATATCAATTGTAGCTTTCCTTTATTGGCTACCTATCCATATCAGAACAGACTTTAAACAGCTTCTCCTGAAACATATCATTGTAAATTGGCTTGCACCTTCTTTCCTGCCTTATCTCATAATACCTTTTATAAACACTCTCAGAATACAGAGTTAAAAAGAAGTCTGGGCCTACTCTTATCGAGTTATTTTTTCCTCTGGAATAATCTGTCTGTTGCCATTAGAAAATCTGTCTCTGTCAAGGTCTTTTAATTGAAAACTTTTCGCATTAACTTTCCTTTAGTGTTAATTCTTTGATACTTTAGGGCTCGTACCTGTTACAATGATCCTACCAGAGGGTCTGTCTCAGTGTCAATGAGTCTCATAACCCCAGTACTGGGAACTGTGAAAACTGTGAACTTTCTGACATCCATCCATTTCTCTAATCCTCGGTTGTTTTTCTATATTATGAGCCGCCCAGCTATGTGTGTTTCTCTCTCTATCTCTGTCTTTATTGTCCTCTCTTTTCACCAAGGCTCTCTGTGTATCAGTCGTCCTTGCACCAGACTTTCTCCCCTGGCTGTTGATGACTCATCCGGACGACTGGATCTGGATCATTGTTCTGTAGTCCTGCCATCCCTTCTCCCTCTCTTTCCCTCTGTGTGTCTGTATATCTCTCTCTCTGCTTTCCTCTTATGGTTGCATGTTCTGCTATCCTCAAACCAGTTCTTCCTGGTGGAGAATAGGTTGGTAAATATTTGACGATTCCTGAAGTTGGACAACGTTCTCCTTCATCCACATTATTAACATTTTACTATCCAAATGCAATACTTTTTGTCACGAAAACCTATTGATACTGTGATTTCTTGTTGGACTGTTGCATATTTGCCCATACTCTATTGCCCTCCTGAGGTTTCTTCCACTTTTCCACCGTTAAGACCGTAACATCCAATGTTTTCTGAACGGTACTAAAACCAAGTTTACTTTGCTTCTCGATTATCATATTTCCATTATTAATCTTACATAGTCATATATAAATAGATAACCTCATCGCGCTGCATCCTGTGGTCTCTCTTTCACTCACTTTCTAAACAATTGCATCTTTAAGATGGCAGGCTCTGGTGTCGTAAAAGCACTACCACTTGTCCAAAGGGGCCACTAGAATCAACAAAAACTGATGATTCTGATTGAGAATAATCTTATAGTATATACAATAGCGCTCATGTTGGTTTTCATGAACTTAAATGCATTTCCCATTACAGTTATATACTTCCCTACTTTATTATCCTGTAAGAAATACATTTATTACTCACATCTGGACACATAGATGATGAGTAATCAGAAGTCTCTTTCCCTCACCTGCCTCATCGTTTCTGGCTTCTTTCCGTGCCTTCCATCACTCCTGCTTCCTTCTCCAACTTTTTCACTTCATCAACCCTTGAATTCTCCAACTTTCCTCCCTCATTCTCTCTCTTTGATGTAGAGGGCCATCTGTGTGCGGTCCAATCCCTTGGCCATTGATTGTAAATGTACCGCTCACTCGTAGTGCACATTCAGCATTTCTGTAGATGATCAGCTGTTCCTCTGGGTCATCCATCAAACACATTGCGCTCGGCTGGCTCCCCACCTCAAGGTGGACCACATAAACACCTACAGTACAGTCTCTTATTCTCTGTTTGTGTACATCATTTTAACCAAGTTTTCTTCCTGATATAATTGGTCGTGACCGCACCGATCTTATATTTGTTCTACAGGGCCATAGCTTCCACTGAGGATACCAAGGTCTTGTCATTAGCCTTTAGATTGATCTGCTGATTATTTTCTCAATTATTAATAGTTTAGTCTTGATGAACACTAGGTTGAACTTTAAAAATATGGAGTTGTATTATATGCAGGGCTTGGCATGTTTGGTCCAACCAAGAGTCCATGTTTTTTTTTCAAACTGTTGAAGTCCAACTCTTCTGAGGTGACAGCCATCAACAGTAACAACAAATTCACATTAGAAATTAGTCAAGTTATTGGATGCAATTAAGTAATATGTTTTACATATACTCACAGTATTGTTGTTAACAAATTAATCAGATGATATCAATTAAATCCACAGCAGTCAAAAAACATTTTAAGTAATTTTTGCATGAGACCGAGACAAGGCAGAGAAAAAAAAGCTCTCTATTCCAAGACGAGTCCAACACCTTCAAAGACCAATTTCAACAGCCTGGCAGTCTTGAGGTGGCTTTCGTGCTGTAAAAATAACAGCAGTTCTTAGCTGACATAATGCTGCCTGGGAACATAACGCAGGCAGCAATTACATTTGCCACCACACAAACATACAATTTAGAAGGATATATATGGAATTTAAACGAGCCAGGCTTTTGTCAGGAAATAACTTGAACAGAACATTGAAAAGGTTGAATAGGTAGTGACTGAAAAAAACAAAACAAAATGTAATTCATCTTAGAATGACATAGCAAAGCTTTTTATTTATTTTTTTATCTGACGTCTGCTCTTCTAAACTGCTAAAGATGTTGGAAAATAAATCTGTTTTATATTGTGAGAACACCACGGTTAAAAATGGGTTAGGTTAGGATCAAAAGGTCAGAAGTTTTAAACAATTAAACAATGGCTCTGGCAGGGGTGGACCGTGGTAATTATATAAGTCCTCGAAAGGACATGTCGTGGGAAGAAATAAAAGATGAACAAAAAGAGTACTTAAGTACTTTTGCGAGTCAGAGTTGACTTTGGGGATAGTGCGAGTATTGCAGGATCAATTTTTTCCAAAACACATAAATGCACTACTACCTGCACTTCTACCTACTCCATGTTGGGATGAACTGGACTAAATCACAACAGCAGAACTAAACGCTCAATTTTACACAAATCTTTTATGAATCCTGCTGGGGAAAAAAAGCCTGAAATAGCTGCTCTCTCATCTGAACCTACACATTTTCCATCTCTGCCTCATGTTAAGCATGTGAAGCACTGTAGGTGGATGCTTACTCACACCAAAAATTACTTACACACACACATTTACACACACGCACACACACACACACACGCACACACACTCACACACACACACACACACACACACACACACACACACACACACACACACACACACACACACACACACCCACACACACACACACACACACACACATGCACACACAGAAAAGAAAACTGATGTGTTACCAGTCATTAAAAAGTGATAAACTTTTGACAGACCTTCAGGGATTTTTTTTTGAACATTAAACAATTTTCTTTTCATTTTCAGTCAGGTTGAATGTGAGTCACTTTCTTGGAAAAGGACACCCATATTTTTGATCAGTCAATATAACAGCAATCCTTTTAGACTGAAAAGGAAAGCACTGAGTGAATGAGCTGCGGAAATATAAATGTGTCACTCTGCCTACACACAATGTCAAGTTCGCTGATCTTGAATTTAGATCCAAGATAACTCTTTGACCCACTCATATCTCTGAAACGAGTAAACATGTTATGTGGCTTCCATCTGTTCTTTTATGCTTGAGAGTTCGGACAAAGCAGTAATAGCAGATACTCTGCCGGCCTCCCACACATCTCCACAGAAGCTGCAAATTATGAGCACACTGTGAATATGACACAGTACGTCAGTATCGCGCAGCAAGATCCATTAACCCACCTGTGTGAAGTGGATCAATGCGATTTCCCGCCACTGAGCCTTGGTAATCCAGGTTCAAAATATTTAAAGAGGTTGGAGAGGATCATTTCTGGTAATTAGGATGGAGAAGGTCCTGATTTTAAAGATTTTATGTGGCATTTTTACAGTGTAACGTTTAAGAGTTGAGAGGAAATGTGGGCACAGAGCGGGGGAATTGACCTGAGAAATAGATCGGCGGCAGGTGTCGGACCAGGGACTTTGCGATTATGTGGCATGCGCTGTAACTACTCAGCTACAAAAGAGATTTTCTAGGATGATGTGATTCAATCATAGAGTGCCGTCACTGCCTGACGTACTCATCAAAACATTTGTGCATCAAATATCACGTCTCGGTATTCGTTCCCGAAATAGCACAAATCACAAGTCACGTCTGATGCTGTGAGCTGGTGAACACAGACTAGAGAACAAGTAATCTTCTTCTAAATCTATTTAATCCCTTGCTGTGGATAAATAGTTGTAATACTTACAGAAACACGGACCCAATTGTGTCTGCTGCTTACAGATAGACAAGCGTTCATCTAAAGCTCATCAGAGTATTATAGTATCCACTATCCGACGAGGGAAAGAGGGGAATAATAATAATATGATGCTGTTTTGAAGCCTGAGGTGAAATCCTCTTGCTTCTCTATAGCGGGTGTCAGAGGAAGCAGTAAGTTGGAGAGCGAAGGTCCTGGAATCGGTTTCGGATTCAGTGACTCCACAGCGGGTTGTTTGCCGATCCTGAGCTCCAATCGGATTTGTTGGGATAGACAAAGGTCTTTGTATCGTACCCCTCATCTCTGGACAGATTGGTCCCAATGATTACAGCAGATGTGGGAGGTTGATCAAGCAAAGATTTAGCTCTACAGCAATGTTGCCTAACATTTGAGAATTAACTACATGTGTTGATCTGTTGCATAACGGTTACCAGTGTGTCAAATGCCAAGAGAAGGGTATTTGAGGACGCAGAGAAACTGCTCTTATACACAAACACAGATGACCGACGGGTGTTGACTTCTTAGAAATGTTTCTATAGTTAATTCTTTAATCCGTTTCGATTCAGGGCTTCAGCCTAGCCCAGCATGCAATGTCTCACTTCAAAGAGAACCTGGAGATGCTGTCATGCTGGACTTTGACCATGTGAGTGAGGGGACGTTTTTTTTAATCCTTCTTCTCAAGAATTCAACTTTGTTCTTCTGAGCCCCGAGCACAGTTCAGTCAGCGTCTCTCAATCTGCAGCCATCGCCTATTGCAGAAACACTGGCAGGGTTAAAGCCAACCCACTGGAGGCGAAGGAAAGAAATTACTTTGTTGAGGATGAAAATGCAAAGTTTGTATGTCTAATTAGCATTCATCACAGTCAAAGATTCATAAGTTGCCTACAAATTCCTATGGTTCCAACTAAAAAGAGGATTCACACAATTGAGAACATTAACATAGGAATTGTTCTCCTGTGTATACTTTTCCATTCTCTCAACTTGATCAACCTAATTGCAGTAGAGAGAAATGTTCTGGCTGCAACGTAATAAACCAGAGCAGAAATTGACTTCATTACTTTGAGTCAGCAGCAAAACTGTCTAAATTATATCTCGCTGCCATAATGACTTTTGACTTCTCATTGGTTTTTCCTCCTCTACTCAGTATAATTACTGACACACAGATCCATGACTTCCACAGGGCCTTGAGGAATAAGCAAACAAGATCTTTTTTATGTCATCAGACATTAACTCCATATAATATCCAGATTAGTTTCTTCGCCTTGCCAATGACATACTAAAGATGAGTCATGCTATATCCCAATGTAAATTGCTGTTGTGCAATATTGAAATATTGACCTTAATCATCAGCCTATTGCATAGAACAGAAACATTTGTATGTTTCTTCCTTTGATTTTTTTTTGTGAAACCCTGGAGGCAAACACAGCCTCTACGTTTGCTGCCTTTCAATGAGCTGAAAAAAATCATATAATGTAATGTAATATTATAGGCCTCTTAAAGAGGAGAATATGAACAAGATAGATAGAAGTGACCAAAATAATCTTGTCTTTCCACATACAGTGGAGGAAATAAGTATTTGATCCCTCACCGATTTTGTAAGTTTGTCCACTTACAAAGAAATGAGCGGTCTATCATTTTCAAGCTAGGTTTATTTTTACAGTGATATACAGAATATCAAAAAGAAAATCCAGAAAATCACATAAAAAATATATATAAATTATTTAGCATTTCATTGAGTGAAATAAGTATTTGATCCCCTACCAACCATAAAGAATTCTGGCTCCAAAGATTAGTCCTCTTGCTTTAAAAAAGTATTCCTAATCTCAACTAGTTTCCTGTATAAAACACACCTGTCTCAAGTTGTTACCTGTATAAAAGACACCTGTCCACAGAGGCAATCAATCAAACTGCAACATCTCCATCATGGGCAAGACTAAAGAGCTGTCTGAGAACATCAGGGACAAGATTATAGACCTGCACAAGGCCGGAATAGACTACAAGACCATTGGCGAGAAGCTGGGTGAGAAGGAGACAACTGTTGGTGTGATTTTTCGAAAATGAAAGAAACACAAAATGACCATCAATCTCCCTCGGTCTAGGGCTCCATGCAAGATCTCACCTCGTGGGGTATCAATGATCATGAGAAAGGTGAGGGATAAGCCCAGATCTACACGGGAGGAGCCTGTTTATGATCCCAAAGCAGCTGGGACCACAGTCACCAAGAAACCCATTGGTAACACACTATGCCGTAATGGATTGAAATCCTGTAGTGCCCGTAAGGTCCCCCTGCTCAAGAAGGGACATGTACAGAACCGTCTGAAGTTTGCCAATGAACACCTGAACGACTCAGAGAATGCCTGGGAGAAGGTGATGTGGTCAGATTAGAACAAAATCAAGTTCTTTGGTATCATAGTCACTCGCCATGCTTGGAGGAAGAGGAATTCTGACTATGACCCCAAGAACACCATCCCCAAAGTCAAGCATGGAGGTTGAAGCATTATGCTTTGGGGGTGTTTCTCTGCCAAGGGGACAGGTGGACTTCACTGTATCAAAGGAAATATGGATGGGGCCATGTACCATGAAATACTAGGTGACAACCTCTTTCTCTCAGCCAGGTCTGTAAAAATGGGTCATGGATGGGTCTTCCAGCACGTCAATGACCCTAAAAATACAAGAAGAAGCACATTAAGGTCAGGGAGTGGCCTAGCCAGTCTCCAGACCTTAATCCAATAGATCTGTGGAGGGAGCTGAAGCTCAAGTGACAGCCTCAAAACCTAAAAGATTAGGAGAGGATCTGCAAAGAGGAGTGGTCCAAATATCCTCCTGAGCTGTGTGCAAACCTGGTCATCAACTACAAGACACATCTGACATCTGTACTTGCCAACAAGGGTTTCTCCACCAATTACTAAGCAATGTTTTGATAGGGGATCACTCAATGAAATACAAAATAATTTATACCTTTTTGTTATGTGATTTTTTGGATTTTCTTTTTGATATTCCTGTCTATCACTGTTAAAATAAACCTAGCATTAAAATTATAGACCGTTCATTTCATTGTAAGTGGGCAAACTTACAAAATCAGGGAGGGATCAAATACTTATCTCCTCCACTGTACAGAATAACGTATAAGGTTAACAACTTAACCCTGCGGGGGGATGGCCCAATGCTGAACCACTATCACAATAAACATAAACCATCACAATCAGAAAAATTACAATATTGGAAACACGGTATTTACAATGCTATTCATATCAATAGCAGGAAATAATGTCGCTGAGCCATCCTGGTCACAAACTATTTAAGACACTCCCCTCAGGCATGGGGCTGCTGTCAATCAGGATCAAAACCCCTGCCACAAAACCAGCTTCTTCCACTCATCAACAAGGCCGAGGCCTTGTTGATGAGTGGAAGAAGCTGGGCACCCACTGACTCAGACTTTTTCCCCTCCAATAGACTTGTTTCAATGTCCTACATCAACACAGTGCCATAAACTGTGTCCCAATTTTTATTTCATTGCACACTGCCGATCTTGTTCACTCTGCACAATCATACAGCTCTTCTTGAATACACAATTGCACATATTTTTCTCCTAGATTATTTAATTGAAAATATTTGATTTTTATTCTTTAAGATGGGTTTTACTTACTGTATATTTTCTATAGATTAATGTTAATTCTATGTTTATTATTGTCAGAGTCAGACCGCAAGTTCCTTGTTTGTGAGAACGTACCTGTCAACAAAACCGATTCTGATTCTGATTCTGATCATCTGATGGAACAGATTTGATCCCATATGGGTATCGGAAACCTTTTCACCACATTCTCTTGGATCAAAGATGCTGTTGTTTCTTTACTGATGTTGCTGCAGCTGCATTATATAGCCCAACTCAGATTTGAGAAGTAGCCACTTTTGAACTTATTTGATTGGCTCTTTTGATAGTGTAGAGATATGTATTTCTCTATACAGTTCTTGAACTTTTCTTTCAAATATTCCCTTTGAAAGCCTCGTGAAGGAGTTGTCAATTTGAAATTCTGGCATGATACTTTTTAACTCATGAATTGAATTTTAAAAGAATTTAAATGTGATGTTTTATTTGATAATGCTAATATCTAAATATGATAATAATAAATATGGCAAAAAGTTCATTAGAATGAATAGTTTTTGCTTTTCTTAGTCAAACACAATGGAAATATTGTTTTAATTGTATTATTATATAAGAGGTAACTCTTCCTTCCAACACAAACTAGGATCAATTGATGAAAGTAAATCAAATACATAATTTACCATAAATCATTTTTATTACACCAAACAAGTAAATATGTAATGTTGCATGAATCCATACTGTATATATTCATTTTGGTTGCTCTCAAGTCAAAGACAAATATATCTACATAACATTTGTGTCAGCGTGATGTTTTTTATTTCAAAGAGGTCTAACTAATTGTATCATTGTCATGTGAACATGTTGTTGTTGCTGTTTATATGTGTACTGCCTTATTATTAGCTTGTCAGCCATCTGTCAAGCACTTTGACTTGCCCTAACCGCTATGAATGTGCTAAAGCGTGATCAATCGATTCATGGGCCGTGAGCAAACTGTTGTAAACGCACAATAACAGAAATCTTAATGTGTCTGAAGCAGATAAATTAGGATTTTTTTTATGCTGCTATAGAGGATTCCAGTGAAAGTTGCTGGAGACATGTGCAACTCTTGTGTTGCACTTCTCCTCAAAAACATACTTCGCTGCCTGTCATAATAGTGAGCTTCATAACAGCTCTTGGAGCCTGTTGCAGGGTAAAGGAGAGCTGCTTCTTGGCAGCCACTCTGCAGGGGAAAAAGAACTAAGCAAAGGACCTCAGAGTTTAAAGCAACAGTGTACAGTCCGCGCATAAAGATATGTTTCTACTTTTATGAGCTCTAGTTAAGCGTTTTTGAACACAAACAAGTTTTGCAAAGTTACAAAATATTAAAATTACCTGTAAAAAATCTAAATAATTAATTTTGATGTGTGAAATCTGAGGTTAAAAGCTTTACTTTAAGAATGAGTTAAATAATGAAATGATGGGTGATACTGATCTCAGGATTGTCTGTTTGAATCCTGCCTGCACTGGCCCTCGTATATTGTCTCCCTTTTCCTGGAATCTGACCCAGTGTGCTTTTAGTGCATTTCAGAAACAGTACCAATTTGTTTTATCATTTTACGCCTACTGTGACATGAACTTGTCATAGGACAAATACATAACATCACTGCTGCTATTTCCCTGTGGACTAACCCTTTATTAAAAAATGTTCTACTATGCACAGCAGGGATGTCCTGGCTAATGATGCTTAACACCTTTTACTCTGACATTCTAGGAAACTGTGTGCCTGTAGGTTATTGTCATCACTCTGTCATCTCATATTTTGGGTGAAAGTTGGCTGTTTGATGATGATGATGTGTGTGTGTGTGTGTGTGTGTGTGTGTGTGTGTGTGTGTGCGCGCGCGCGCGCGTGTGTGTGTGTGTTTGCGATTCCAGCCTGCTGACTGCGCGCCACCTCGCCATCGGTGCGCGTGCACGAGAGGGTCCGCAAAGCCGCTGCTGCTCCTCTCCACGCGCGCAGTACCATTCAAGAACTTTGATGAGCTGTTACCTTCATCGAGGCAACACATTAAGCCGAATAACAACGGGAAAGAATACATAGCCTACATTTAAAAATATATACATTTTACAGGGCGAGTCCGCTTATTTCGGGTCGATCAAGGTGAGTAACCTCGAGCTCCAAATTGCAGTGTTCAGAGTGCGCGTTTTTCCCTCCCAGGCTGGACTCCTGTGTTATTGTTTCCGACTATGTTTTGCATGATCTACAAGTAGCAACAGCAACAAAGTGAAGTCTGTCAAGCTGCTATTGCTTTGTAATAACGTGTTTGCGTATTTTGTAGTCTTGATCTGTTTGTTTTTTCTTTGTTTTCCGCATGCGTTTTTCTGCCTCGATGTAACTTCATCATTATTCCGACCAAAAAAAAACAGGTGTCGTAATGGAAAGCACTCCGGTTGAGATTTTCAAAGAAGACAGTAGTAGCCATAACAATAAGTGCCTCTCCACGCTGCTGGAAGACTGTCCGGGTAATGCTTCTTCAGCCTGGGTGTCCGGATACTCGGAGAGCCGCAATGTGACCCACGATGAGAGCTGGGAGCAGGAGGGCATGTCTCCCATCATCCCCATCATCACTGCAGTCTACTCCGTGGTGTTTGTGGTCGGCCTGCTGGGCAACTGCCTCGTCATGTATGTGATCATCAGGTAAGGACACTTTTAAGTCAATATACCTATAACAGGTTTCCCCTCTTTAATTAGAAAAACAATACATATGCACATAGTTACATTTTCATGGGGGTTTCAAAATGCAAGACACATACACTGTTATAAAGCTATATAATAGAGATGTTATGAATGTTTAAAGTAGCAAACCAAGTTGCAGTTTGAACTTTCAAATGCAGTGGAAGTTATTTAGCCTATAAGAACTGTACAGTATGCTTTAGATATACAATGCAGCAAAGGTCCAGGTAGAGGAATGTGTTTTCCACAGTCTCTATTTTGTCATTTGTTCTGGTGAATGCACAAACACTAATTACCCCTGGGCTTTTCACACTGACCTCTAGGCCATATGGTCGATGTCATAGTTACCTTAAATGCCTACAAATTACTCTGGGATACTCTCTAGAGACAGTTCATTCACTGGAAGAAGGCATGTTGCTCTGAAGCCCACTATCCAAAGAGTTGAAGTAATGTGCATGTAATCAGATCGGACAACATGTAAATGTTTTAGAATTCCGTGGCAAATAAAGGGTTAATATTAAATCTATAATCGAGCTTTAAATGTGTATGGCATGGCAATGGCGATATTGAATTGGTTCTGCGTGAAACCATTACAGTGTCCCATTTTATGAATCCAATAACCCTTAAAGACCTCAAAAATTAAATAACAATATTCTAGGAATCTCTCCTAGTCAGCTGGGGGATGTGATATCAATCACAGTGGAAACCAGTGGTGCTTTATCAAGCTGATAGCCTGCCTGCACCTCATTGGCCGTTATTTATGGCGTGCGAGAGCAACAAATCTCTGATGTAATGTGAAATGCAGCAGGGCCATCCAATGTGCCTCTGTCCATAGACGACAATTACCCCAAATCAGATTGATCACATCGCCTGTCTCTAAAAGCCAATTTTATGAGTTCAGTTCCAGACAAGATTGTACACTTTATTGTGTAGTTGCAATTCAGCTGAAGTTAAAAATATTTATGTCGATTGAGTGTAAACAAATATCTGTAATTGCAAAAAGAAATGTACAGAATAAATTGGTCACCCATTGGACGTTGAGCTATAAGCCATTAGTAGAAGTACCTGACATAGCAGTGCACCTTTTTTGGGTTTAAATTGGCTTGATCTGTTGAAGCCACTTGAATTAATACATTTAAATGAACAAAGGTTCAAATTAATACATGTACTATGGGGTGTTGTTTGTATCAATTAACCCTCATAGAATTATCATTTAGCTCTGCAGTTCATCTTTTTTTTAAGCATCATTCAGCTAATTGTTTTGGTCTATGTTTTTTATCGACTCTAACAGCTCTCATCAGTCTGGTTTCCATTCAAGCTACCTGCCCAATACCACTCAAGAGACAGACAAGTTAGCAAAGACAGCGACTAGCGAGTAAACATATAGGTCATTTAACAGACAGATATTTCCCTCAGTTGTTGGTGGAGATTGGGCCGGTGAACAGAAAATCAAACTCTTAATCAATACTAATGTTGCTGTATCCTGGATACATTCTTTGGGCTAACACGAGTGATACTTTATAAAGCTACGATTCCCCATGTGACAAAAACACACATTAAAACGTGTTTAAAGGAATAGTTGGACATATAATGGGAATGAAGTTCATCAACAAACAAGCTCATACTGCCTGGTGCTTGTAGATCAAGAAATGTGTGGATCGTTTTTACAGCTTATCATTGCGAAAAACATGCACTACTTTTTTTGGGCCATGATCAGAATAGGCAGTTTTGAAGGATCGTATTTTAATCTCAGTGCTTCATTACATCCTGTTGGCTTCACCACAGCGTAACAAAAATTAAACTTTAAATTTAACTTAGCCAAAGTCATCATACACTCCTTCAGTGCCTAAATAATTTAATGAAGTGAAAACTAATTGATTATACATGGACCGCAATCAGCCAACTACTATACATAACAATGAAGAGTGGGTCAGAAAATTGACATTACAGATTCAAGGAACCGCGGTGGACTAATTGACAATCTTTAATTCATAATGAGTCAAGAACGAAGGTCTACTAAAGAGTCAGCCGAGCAGTACACAGCTGCCATGGCAAGTGTGGATGGGTTGTCAGCTCTGGTCACCTCTCTCTCCTCCACGCAATTACAGGTCGGCCTCGTGTTCTGCATGTTTAACAGGTACACAAAGATGAAGACAGCCACCAACATTTACATTTTCAACCTAGCGCTGGCCGATGCCCTAGTCACCACCACCATGCCCTTCCAGAGCACCGACTACCTGTTGAACACCTGGCCCTTCGGCGAGGTGGTCTGCAAGGTCTTCATCTCCATCGACTACTACAACATGTTCACCAGCATCTTCACCCTCACCATGATGAGCGTGGACCGCTACGTGGCCGTGTGCCACCCGGTCAAAGCCCTGGACTTCCGCACGCCCCTCAAAGCCAAGATGATCAACGTGTGCATCTGGATCCTGTCCTCCGCCGCGGGGATACCTGCTTTTATCTTGGGCGGCACCCAGACCAAGAGCGGTGAGGAAGTGTTTTGACCACCCACTGAATAAAATTAAATGTTTTCTAAAAAACAAATATGGGAGAATT
The DNA here is from genome assembly GCA_949357725.1 of Hyperoplus immaculatus. Classification (NCBI taxonomy): domain Eukaryota; kingdom Metazoa; phylum Chordata; class Actinopteri; order Uranoscopiformes; family Ammodytidae; genus Hyperoplus; species Hyperoplus immaculatus. The sequence continues at coordinate 6,592,588 of OX442369.1, forward strand.
CACATATTAAAGGATGTGCCGGTAATGTTTTAAAAGCAGAACTATAAAAAACCCAGCCGTCAGTGCCAAGTTTTTCATTAGCTACGCATCATGCACCACCCGTCTGGAATACAGATGATGTATGAAAAAACCCTGTTTTGAGCAAAATATTCCCTTTGAGTGCAGATAAGCTGTTCCATAACAGCTGGCTAAATTGATAGCAGAAAAGGCACAGAGTGGAATTTTATTTACGATAAAGCACAAGTGCACTTCATCACTTAATTCACCTCCTCTCCCTCCCTCCCTCTCTCTCTCCCTCCCTCCCTCCCTCCCTCCCTCCCTCTCTCCATTGCTCCTGCAGACATAACGGAGTGTGCCTTACAGTTCCCGGAGCCGTACGTCTACTGGGACACGCTGATGAAGATCTGCGTGTTTGTCTTTGCCTTCGTCGTGCCTGTTCTCATCATCACTGTGTGCTACTCTCTCATGGTCCTGAGGCTCAAGAGTGTCCGCATGTTGTCCGGCTCGCGGGAGAAAGACCGTAACCTGCGTCGCATTACGCGGCTTGTGGTAGTGGTGGTGGCTGTGTTCGTGGTCTGCTGGACGCCCATTCACATCTTCATCCTGGTCAAGGCGCTGGTGGGCGTGCCCGAAACCACCGCCATCATGGCCGCCTACTTCTTCTGCGTGGCTCTGGGCTACACAAACAGCAGCCTCAACCCTGTCCTCTACGCCTTCCTGGATGAGAACTTCAAACGCTACTTCAAAGACTTCTGCCTCTCGGCCAGACTGAGGGGGGACAAGGCATCAGGGAGCAAGAAGGCCCCGAGCACTGTCAGAATGTCCGCTGTTCAACAAAGGAACCCAGATGGGACTATTAAGCCAGCATGACTAGGAGTGGAACTGTCTTCAATTTCCCACATTGGAAAAGAAGACTCGCACGACCTGGGCCTAACCCATGTCACATCAACAATGTAGTTTGGACTCCAGTACAGAGGTTGACTTATTTCCATTATCCCTTGGGGTTTAAACAGGGCCAACATGATTTCATTTCAGAGATCAAATGTATTTCTTCTATTCCATAAGGCCACGTAGAATCAAAAGCATTCAAGCCTTCCCCTTTGCTGTGACTTAGGTCACTTAGAATATTTTTTTCCCTAATTTGAGACATTACCAATTAATTTGTATTCATTATTTGAACTTGCAGGTGGATGCACACTTAAACAGAATGTGGTTCAAAAAAGACCAACTGAGAGTATATTACTAAGAAATAACTATTCTATATGATTATCCATATCAGTGGGAGATAAACGATTTACGTGCCTCAGGAAAATTTGTTAATTATTTAATGTAAAAATTAGAAAGATACAGATGAAAATATAGGTTTATTACATACAGTATCCTTTTTATTTGATTTAAAGGTACTACAAGGAACTTTTTAATATTTCTGAAACAGTCAAATTATTTCTCTGATGATCATAAATTACATATACAGTAAGAGCAAATGAGACCATCAGTACAAAGAATGCACTGATGGTCTTGGAATGGAATTATTTTTATATATTTTTTCTTAATGCCATGTCATGGGTACGCTCAAACAGAGTTCCAGTCATATTTTCCTAATAGGATGTCGAAAAAAATAGAACTTCCCAGTTGTCTGGAACACTTTGAGGTCGGAAATTACAACTTGGAAATCCTCCACCTCTGAGTTTTATGGAACGCAGCATAAAGGCCGTTTCACACGGTATGTGACATCCCGCTCGCGTTGTTGCCTGGGCCCGCGGCTTCACTTTGCGATGTTTGTGTTTTTCAACCGCCGCGACAAAAAGATTATCAACTTTTCAAACGGCTCCTACGAGCGTGCGCATGCGTTCGACGAGCACGGAAGCGACAGTTCCCCGGGAGTGCGCCCGCTTGTCATGCCGCCTGACAGAACGCTGCACCTTCTCTCTGCCCACTCGCCTCTCCATTTTGAATGCATTGCCAGGGGCGACAAACGCGTTCCGTGTGAAACACCCATTAGGCGGGTGCAGTAGAAACACTACCCTTTTTGTCCAAAGGGGGTGCAAGACAAAAAGTGAAAGTTCCTCGAAGCACCTTTAATAGAGCTGATAAGCGGAAGTGGCGGAATTACGGGGCATGGGGCCTCTCGTCTGAAAAAAAATTAATGGGAGTCGATGGAAAGTAGTCTATTATTTTCTGGTCCCAGTCATTAAATGCCTTGGATTACATATATGTTTTGTATGGGTCTAAATGATAATTTTTCATGTGAAGAGTTTGACGGTATGTTGTATGATTATTCATCTAATGGCTTTTGAAAAAATGTAACGAGAACAACTACAAGTCTTGTCGCCTCTGTGACGTCACCTCAACATATTCCCTCCACTTCTGAGAGGCACCTATTTGCAGACCCATGGGGAAAGTGGAGCTCCACCGAAAGCCACGCCCCGAACTCATTTCATTGGTCAGAATTGTAACCTACTCTGAATTTGTTTTCTTCTTTTTGTTTTACTGCCGGAGTTCACCTAGCGGTGAATAATAATACACAGTTTCCACCGGTTATGGTGCTAGTACACAGTAAAATACGTCAGTTTGTTAAGGGTCCCACGTGGCCATGACGGTGGTAAAAAGTAGATGTTGAGGTAGAAGATGAATGAAGCAACGAAGCTTTGGGTACATCTTCCGAAATCCGTCTCTTTAATTCACAATTATCACAAGTAGGTCAATCACGTACAAATATCAACTCTTATAAATGAAACACAAAAAGTTGAACTTTTATCTTAGAAGTCCTGGAAACAAATGCTTGTCTTTTCCTCTTAAACGAAGCTGTAAATAGCCTTTACGTAGTGTCAGTTGGAGCCTTGTTGCAGCAGTGCAGGCTAATGCTAACTGTGTTCGGAATAATAAACCTATTGTATTGTAGCCTATCTCATTCTGCGGCTGCACGCGATCGTTACTGTTCACTTGCGTGATCACAAAGTCACAGACGAGCCTCGTTAAATAGCCTAATATGAACATAGGCTATTTATGTCTGGCTGAAATGTAATTCTGCGGCTGCACACGATTGTTACGTTTATTTGCGTGATCACAAAGTCACAGACAGGCATCGATCGTTCAATAGCCTAATATGAATATAGAAATTATATAATAATTAAAACTGTGATCACTAGAGGACAAGGGATCTGGTAATAAATCAATCAGGATCTAGAATGGAAACTGTCACCTTAATGCCTTTCACCCCACTTTTTAAAATGAGCTGTTTATTTTAATGTAGTGGCACTTTTTGTGTTTTATTTATAAGAGTTTATATTTGTATGTGATTGACCTAGTGTGATAATTGTGAATTAAAGAGACGGATTTTAGAAGATGTACACAAAGCTTCGTTGCTTCATTCATCTTCTACCTTAAAATTTTACCACCGTTCTGGCGACTTGGGACCCTTAACAAACTGACTTATTTTACTGTCTACTAGCACCATAGCCGGTGGAAACTGTGTCTTGTTATTATTCACCGCTAGGTGAACGCCGGCAGTAAAACAAAAAGAAGAAGAAACGCTGGGTGATCGCCGCCAGTAAAAAAAAACGAAGAAGAAATTTCGTATTTCCGGTGGAGCTCCGTTTCTCCATGGGTCTGCAAATAGGTACTCTTGCCACTTCTCGACTGACAGTGCTAATGCTAATGCTAATGGCTGGCGTGGACAACGCCGACAATCTCCCCACTCGAGAAATTGAAACTCTCCACATGTCCACTTTTGCAGTGGTTTTCGCCACGCTGAAGACTTTTGTCTTGTCCTTGAAAGAAGGCGGTAAAGTGCATTAAAGACACAGCCATGTTTCTGAGCTAAGCGGGTGCGAGTGGTGGTGACGTATATCATAAGTGTCAAGAGCAGCGAAGAGCTGTAGTCCACAAAAGCGCTCTGCACAAAACCTGACCGTATCCAGCTTCTACTCGCTAAATTGTTCCATTCTTTGCACGAAAAAATACCATCTAGACCCACACAAAACATATGTGTAATCGAAGGCATTTAATGACTGGGACCAGAAAATAATACATTTCTTTCCATTGACTACCGTTGTAATTTTTCGAGCCGAGAGGTCCGATGTCCCGGAAGTAAGCGGCTTCCGCTTATCAGCTCTATTACATTTTGTGTAGGCCTTTCTCAAATGTAATCTATTCCTTTCATTCGCATACTATTTGTATCACCAAATGTGCCTTTAACAGTCCAGGATAACATATGTTGTAGCAGCGGGAAATTATTTCAGTATGACAACTCAATGTGTTGGTCAGACAGCACTATATGTACAGTACAGTATAATGTATGATATACTGTATATGTGCCAAAATCCTTTTCACTTCTGTGAAGAGTTTGAAGTGCGCTATTCGACCACGGTGTGAGAGGAATTGACTCATGTGGGACTTTGAAGCTACTGGGAGTTGGACAAAAAATGATGATCACTGAGAGAAGTTGAAGGGGAAAATCCTGTACTTGAATGTGCATTTAATATTTGACAGAGGGCTCTCTTTCAGCTTTAACTCTGGAGTTGTGTCCAGTTGTGATAAGTTGTTCAATTTCTTATGTATAATTCAATCACATGTGCTGTTTATGGCTTTTACCATGATATACATAGTCCTATTGAAACACTCATGATTTTATTGTGGAGAACATTATTTATTTATATTTATTGTGTTCCATCCGTGTAATCTGAAAAAAAAACATGAATTTAAACAAGTCGTGTTGTTGGTTAAATACAGTAACTCAGTTTGTCAACTGTACAGTATGCTATTGTCTGTTTACAATACATTATTTTCTATAGATAATTAAATGACCTTTGCACATATTTAATTGAAATATATATTTGTAGCATGTCAATGCTCACTGCTTTGATAGCGTAATGCAACATTAGCAGCCTATATGCTTGATGGCCTGTGCTGTTATTTGAATGTACTGCAAATAGACTGTGTATAATATAAACATACTATTATCCGTGGTATAGACTCATCTAACGCATTAGAGCTTAAGTAATTCAGTAATTAAATCCATTTACAGAAACACTCATGTCCCAAAACCAGAGCTTTGTGGGTTTGGGGTAAGTTTTGTTACTATTTTAAAATGTATACTGGCATACAACATAGATACAGCAGAGATGTCTGGTACTGAACAATGAAAAAAACAAGAGACATTATTCCAAGAAACTACACTGTGACAAAGGCATTTTTAGTTTTTCCTCCTCAATGTTTGTGCTTTTGTTTAAATCTGCTGCCTCTGTACATTTGCTTTGTTTGCTGTCAAAACGCACAGGAGATGTATCGATCCAAACATCATGCGTGTGAAGCCGTTAATATTAAAGCAAGTTTAACTAAATACACGTCCATGTTCTTCTTACCTGCCCGTCAATTTGTACGTTGTACGTCTGTATTTGTCTCAGAAACGTCTCTCTGCACCATTACTATTTTAGTTTTTAATTTTAATAAAAGCCCTCACAGTGTCTCATTGGAATCACAGTTTGATCGAAGAATTTTCCGCACATAAATGAGTTTTAGTGGGAGCCCAAGAGTCTTTGGCAGGTGTTTGGACCTTGTGTTTTACTGTGTGTCAGCAGCTCTCTCCAGAGGAAGGTAAATGCAATTACAACACAAAATGCTTGGTTAAAATTATAAATCATGCAATGATTAATAGCTGCATGCACAAACTTTGTCATAAGCAGAACGTGTATTGCATCCATGCACCAGCACCTTCGTTATTGGCTGATAATTGATTTTCTAAAAAAGAGAAAATAATGAATAATTAATAAATCAGTAAATAAAATATATTTGCTGATGGTTTCACTACTGCAACGAATTGTTTGACTGTGTGCATTCCTGGCAGTAAAACAGTAACAGTTAAGATATGTTTAAAGATCCAGCCCTAAGCTGCATGATGCCCAATGGTCTGTTGGGGCCGCAAGGAAATATTTTTTTTAATGGAGAAAAACACAATAGCGAAAGAATAATGTAAATTGACAAAACCTGACAACATTGTGTGCCATAAAATATCAAAATGTGTCTTATCTTATCAGATATGATAAGCTAAACACAATTATTGAACACGACCATAACTCAGGCTACAAGAAGATTATTCACAAACTTTAGGACAAATTGCAACCAGGGCCGGCGCTAGCCAGGGGCCAGGGTGGGCCGTGCCCCCCCAGATGTGGGCTGTGCCCACCCAATCATAAAAAAAAAAAAATGTTTTTTTTTTTTTTTTTTTTAGGTGGAAGTCCAGGCCCACTATCGGACGGACCTGTTCATTCGCTGTCCAAGAAAATGTCAAATAAAATTCAGACAATTAATTAATACTAAAGAATATACCATTGCCATGCATTGCTTCTAATTGTATTATTGGGTGGGCACTGGGCAGGTCAGCCTGCCTCCAAGTTACCCACCCGCTTATAGTGGTCACTGGTCAGCAGAGCCGGCCCGAGGCATAAGCGAATGAGCGGTTGCTTAGGGTCCCGACTGCCAGGGGGGCCCCACTCAATTTTTTTTTTTAAGTTTGTGTGTTTGATATCAACATCATATTATGTAAATGTAAATTATCATACAATAAAAGTAATACAATGTTTTGGTAGATAGTTAATAGCTTAATAATTGAATCAGTTCATCTGGGAGGTAATCCGAGGTTAACTGATCACGTCACGTTCAAGTCCATGGCATGCACAGTGTGTATTGAGTTTATTTAAAAATATTTGAAAATGGGGCTGCCCTCAGTTGCCCATGCACTGTGTATACTATAGTCTATAGCCTATTTCAGCCTCGTCTGTGGAAAAAAAGATAACTGGACAACAGAGTTATTCTGCTTCGTTCCTCTCACTGCATTTAAATTGATTCATTATATTACAGAAAAATATGTCCCGTAAAAGAAAAAGTGCACCAAGCCCATCCCAGAGGACCCTGCATAATATTTTATTTCAAATTTATATTTCTATGGAAAATCCATGTGTCTTTCTTCAATAGCTTCTAATTCATCCGACCCAGTGTCTCCAAATTATTTGTTCACACAAAATTCCTCAGATTTAGCCTCTTAATGTTCCTCTCAAAGTGCACCAGATTCATGCATTTCACTTTAAAAAGGCAAAAGAAAATCTCCCCGGGGTCATACCCCCGGACCCCCCTAGCAGGGTCGTGACCTCGGCTGGCTACTATTTTCACCCAGCTGGACATCGGAGGCAATAGTGGAAAGACTATACATCTATAGTATATAGCTCTGGACTACCACCATCCAGGTTGCCCAGTCCCAAAGCTTTCTCTTCAATCAGCTCAGGCTGCCTACAGTTAATACTGCGATTAAAAAAAAAGATACATTATGTAGTATATAATGTATATTATATGTTATTCATAAACATTTTGGAAAAAAAAACATCCAAGAATCAAATTTCCCACACAACAACACTCAAAGTTTATTTGCATATTGTGTTCTACACAATTCACAGTAAATGTGCCAAAAAGCAGACGCAGATATCTTACAAGGGCAAAAAATTCCGGCTCGCGCGCTCTGCGCGCGCTCGCATCTTTGGTCTCCCTGCCCAGTGTGCCCCCCCAAAATTTCTACAGGCCCACCCAAGTCTGACTTTCTAGAACCGGGCCTGATTGCAACCAAATCCTGCAAAAAGCCTCACATATCTCTTGGGCCAACCCTCTTTTGTGTTCTGTTGTCAATATAACCTGTCGCTTCCTGTTTGCAGAAAATCATTATTATATATTTTTTATATATATTTTTTTATTATATTATTTGTCCTTACCTTTGTCCTAAATAGGCTACACGGAGAAAAATAAGACTTTAAAAAATGTAACGTGAAGAAAAAACTATTAATAAAAGTTAAACTACAATTACAGCCAAAGAAGAGAATGAGACAGTTATAATTATTATTGTTGGAAACAACGTGGAAAAAATAAAAATAACACAACAGAGCGCTTTGGAGGGCGCGGCTGGGCTGAGTCACACGCTCACGTGACTCCACTGACGTCACATCACATTCTCTTCCGGGAGTTTTACCGTCGACAGTGAACAACATTGAACAAACACAGAGTTTTTCTTTTAGTGTTAAACAACTTCACATTAAGCCGAAATGAATCGTATATTTGGCAGAGGGAAAGCCAAGGGTCCTCCACCCAACCTCACGGACTGTATAGGAACCGTAAGTATTATCCTAAAGTAACTTCTTTGAACGCTTCCTTCTAAACAAAGTAAATCAATATGGAGCCCTTTCTCCAGGAGTTTGCCATATAGGCTACTCTACTGTAATGTCTGAATAAAATAGAGTTGATGAATAATTATTTGTGTAATTAATAGCAGCCAGGATCGTACCATGTGGCGTAATTAGCTAAAACTATATATCGATGGTATCAGTCGGTAGCCTTTGTATCTCTATCAGGGCTCCTGAAAAAGCCTTATTTTTGAATGTTGAAAGACCAGTTAGGAAATAATAACAAAGGTAGATCTCCTAACTTTTTCACTTGACCAAAGAAGTCATGTTTCATGCAAAATTGCCATGAACCCAAAGTAATTCATGTACAGTTTTTACTGTAAAATTGGTCTTTAATTTCACTCAGATTTTCACAGACATTTACAAGTCTTAAATCTAACTTGTCTAAGGCTGTAGGGAAACATGTGAAAGGTATTTTACCAAAATAATGTCTGTCTGTTAAGTTCATGAATCTGCTTAATGTGATTTTCAGCAGGAATTTCGAACAGCAACTACATCTCCCTATAAGTGAAAAGGCAGTCATCAACCAGTTATACAGGTTTTAATCTGAGTAGAGCTATTATTATCTAGCTAACTGCATGTGTGTGCACAAAGGAAAGTTAGTTATAATGTTTTTTATTTATTTTGACAGACTCGTTCCTAGAGTTTAAGGAAGGTTAGATTTAAAACTCTTTTTTTAATGGCACAATAGAATTAAAGACCAATTCTACCAAAAACAAAACAATAGAGAAAAACAACGTCAATGACTTTGGGTTAGGGACTTGTATGGTCCAGTGAACAAGTAAGAAGATCTCATTCAATGTTGGTAACAATTATTAAAAATCAATCAAATAAAAATGATTTCTTACTTTAAGGTTGATTCTCGGGCAGAGTCCGTTGACAAGAAAATCGCCAGACTAGATGTTGAACTTGTGAAATACAAGGATCAGATGAAGAAGATGAGAGATGGACCTTCAAAGGTGAGATTCATTTGTCCGTTGGCTGGTGTCAAACAAGGCAGGGGAATGGACTCTTTTACAAATCTGATTATTCTTATATCAATATGATATCCTTCAGTACTGATACCAAAAGTATGCATTTCCAATACTTTGCCTTGCAAGAAATGTAAATGCATGTACTACAAACTAAAAAAGTATGCCTTTGTAAAAGTTAAATCTAACTGCATAGTCTCACATTGAGAAACATTTGATTTAAACAAGGTAGTGTGTGTGTAACCAAATAATAATAAGACAACAAACTATGTGAATTCATGTATGAACATATTTAAGTTAGAAAGTATCTTTTTCCAACATCCTGCTTTTTCCATCATAAACTTGTGTCCAGTTCATATTAATTTTGTAGGGTTTTCTCAATAATGTTTCTCATTTTCTAGAACATGGTCAAGCAAAAAGCTATGCGGGTTCTGAAGCAGAAGAGAATGTAAGTCATTTTATTTTTCATATTCTTTTTTTCCGTTTAACATGTCAAATTAACCGCATAAGTTATTCTCTTTACCCTAAAACTCTATTTCATCATTTTATTGGCCAGGTACGAGAGCCAGAGAGACAACCTCATGCAGCAGTCGTTCAACATGGAACAAACAAACTACTCAATCCAGACCCTTAAAGACACGAAAACCACAGTGAGAGTCATTTATCTTACACATGGGATATATTTATACACATAGAAAGATAAAAAACAAAAGTAAATGTGTGTTTTTGCCAACATTTGATTTTCCCTTTTAGGTTGATGCCATGAAGGTTGGCCTCAAAGACATGAAGAAAGCATACAAGCACGTGAACATTGACAAGATCGAGGTATTTGTTGTACTTAAAAATGGGAGATGATAATATTTGGCAATTCTCTTCCTAATATGGTGTTAACGGTTTCAAAATATTATAGTGTAGAGATTTTGAGGGACGTACATTTTGTTAGTTTTAGATAACATTGTGAGAGAATTTTGTGCAGCAATCAGCACAACACAAGTCCTTGTAACCTTATGGGTAAAATACAAACATTATAACTATTTTTTTTCTTCTCAGGATGTTCATGATCAGCTGGAAGACATGATGGAGGATGCCAATGACATCCAGGAAGCGCTGGGCAGAAGCTATGGCACGCCTGACATTGATGAAGACGACTTGGAAGCAGGTCAGTAAAATACTTCTCTGCCACAAATTGTCTTCAAAATTAGAATCAGAATCAGGTCTATTGCCAGATTTGCCGTGGTCAGATGGTGAACACAATTAACATAAACATAGAGAAGAGAACACAAGTCGAAAACAAGTTTCAGAGAAAATAAATAGAAATCTATGATAAATTTGTACAAAGAGAGAAATGTGCAATTCTTTATTTAACAAGAAGAGCTGTATAATTGTGCAGGAATGAGCACGATTGAAAATGTCTTTGACATCATATTAAGGGTGTATTCACACTTGGAAAGTCCGCTAGTTCACTTGCTTTGGTCCAGACCAAATAGAGGTTTGATTTTTTTTGTTTGGTGTGGTCCACTTTCATATTGCCCCTTTTGCAAGTGAACCAGCATTACGAAGCAAAACCACACGTGATCTGAGGTCATTCATTCATTGGACAGACATTCTGGGGTGGAGAGAAACAGGAAGCACGAAGTTAAAACTGCGAAATATATATCATTGATATAATATGGGGTTAAAAATAATAAAAGGGCCTACATCTAACCTATAAATAAAGAAGAAAAACATCAAATTATTGTTGTTTCATATGGTGATAATGTGTAGCCCTATGTCAATGCCACATTAAGTGGCTTGTAGCCTACGATATGAAACATAATTTTTACTGTATTTTTGGTGCTGGACGCGCGTCACGGGAGAAGAATAGGCTCAAGCTGACACTCAGCTGATTAAGCTGTGTATCAGCTGGGTCGGCGCAGTTCAGCTCCAAACTTACACGGGGATAGTAGCCTATTGACGGTCCCGTAGGCCTACATGGGAAGCAAAATAAAAACACACACTTCATGCGCAGTGTGAACCTGTTGGCACTGTGCGGGAGACGCTCCCCTCTCCTTCATCTGATCGCTGAACACATTCAGCATTTTTACGCGTCCTCTCGATCAAATGTACTATATTGTTCTGGGCTCCCGGTCAAACCACAACTTATCGTCCTAACAATGGCGACAACAGCACTTTCCCATAATGTGAAGCTGACGGCTATTTAATAAAAAAGAAAAGAAAGAAAAGGCACAGTGCCTCCTGCATTTGGGTCGGATCGAGTCCGGACAAATTCACACCACAAACGAACTGCAGCAGAGTGCGTTTGGAAACGCACCGAGACTACCTCTTCAGCTGGGTCTCGGAGCGTTTGTTTGGTCCGCCCCCGAGTGCGATTGCTGTATTCACACCTGCCTGAAAGATACGCACCGAAGGCAGAAGTGCATCTGAGTTCGTTTCAACCGAACTAAACACGGCATGTGTGAATACACCCTAAGTGTCTGACTGGTCTGTCTGATTGGTTATGTCCCTCAGTAAAGGTAGTGTTAGCTACAGTGTCTTATAGGGGTGGCATATAAAATGTTTTTATTGCAGGATCACAATTCTTTAGTGTTTCATCTTGGTTAATACAATTGTTACAAGTTACAGCAAATGCAGGGCCCACAGATTTGTTCACAAACATGTGGTAGGTTTATGTTTGGTTCCACATTCTTCAAAATGATTGGGTTTTGATTCATGTATTATTCCATTCCAAAAATGACATGTATAGTAAATGTGTTCTTTATACTAACTTCAGGCTCTGCAAAAGTAAATTCCCCTCTGCTAAAACTGCATTGTGCACCTTAAATATAACGCCCTAAAAGAAAAAGCAGATAATTTGTGGCCAATATAGGACTGTCCGACCCTTTCTAACTACCTTTTGGTCATTGCTCACACGAGGTGATCAGTAATGATGGAGTCCATCTGCTGTTGTGTTGACCTGTGTGTCTGTCCACAGAGCTGGATGCTTTGGGAGATGAGTTCCTGATGGATGACGACAGTTCCTACCTGGATGAGGCTTCAACGGCCCCCTCCATCCCAGACGGCATGCCCGGGGACAAGTCCGTCAACAGGGTACTTCACTTATCTTTCAGGCTTGGTACGAGTTTTCTTATAAGTTTACACTTTTTCCAATAACAAGTATTTTTATTTTTGCGTTACAGGATGGTGTTTTGGTCGACGAGTTTGGCCTTCCTCAGATTCCTGCTACATAAAAGGAGCTATCAGAACACTAATGCTAGTTTTATATATAAATTTAGCATAGCCTTTTTTTCTATGACACTCCAAGCCTTAAATAATGCAGCTTATAAAACCAAAGCGTCTTTTAACCAACGTATCATGGAATCAATAACTGAAAATCTAGCATGTTTAATTAAAAGTTGTGATTATTATTCTTAGTGTGCTCATGTCATGTGTATCTGGGGTGATTTCTGGAAGTGGGATTTTATGAACTTTGTACAGTTTCTGCAGTGATGAGTTGCCAAGAACACAATAAATTATATTTTTCAAACTATACTTAAAGTTCCAATATATTTATTGAATTTGCATTGAATTGTGTACTAAAAACATTTTCCATAAATTTTCAAAATAAGGAAAACTATTAATAAAGTAACACCATTTCACTTAACCCCTCTTCCTTAAAATATGGGCGAAACCATTGCTTCATGGCATTAATTTCGCTGCATATTCTCCAGCAGAAGCTTTTCCCATGATCCCGTGCAACCTCCTTGAAGTAATCGACCTCCTTTTGTTATTACATATTGTGCGCTGAACTTCTTGTGATACATCGAAGTAGTAAATCAAAAGTCACCATTTATATAAAAGTCACTTTATTGTCAAGTTAAACTGGTGAAAGTGCATAATCAATAACTTAAAAGCATTCCTCTGTTAATATTATTTAGAAAAATAAATACTGATTTATGGAAAAGCTTGAACACTGTTGGCACGGATCCGGAGCATCACCACTTGAGCCTGTAACTGAGGGGGAATATTTTTTGGTGCAGATACTCCACCACACTGGTCTTGTTTTGCAGTTTATCAAATTCATAGTAAGGAATCTAGAAAAAAAAAAGATCCTTAAGTTATTTCATGAAAATATAAGAGTGGACAGGTTAACAGAAGCAGTCAGAAAGTCCTGGGATACTTGAACAATTTGACAATATAAAATAGATCTTACAAACATATTGCTGACTGTAAAGAATAAAAGTGAACATAAAGGGTCTTACCTGAACAACTTCATATCCCAGAAGCCCCAGATGTCGCTGCTTGATGGCCTCTTTGCCAAGTAGCTGCCTCTTGTTAGTCGTGAACCTCTTCTGTCCATGAATACAAAGAGCTATCCTGCAACACACACACATCAAACCAGCAAATGTGTTGGTAACCTATCCTGCCATCAGCGATGAACGTCACATACATCCTTCTTACAGAAACAGAAAACCATTTACCTTTTAAATACATCTTCATTATAACTGGCAGGCAGGACATACCCCTCTTCATCAAGTTTAATTTCCACATCTGCAAGAACAAAGAAAACAATTAAAAGCCCTTAGTCTGATAGACTTCAATAAAATTAAAGGAGAAGATAGGTGTTGTGTTAGTTACCGAGTGTGTAGCAGTAGGGCGTCAGGACTTTGGATCCAAAGTACGAGCGAGCCCCAAGCAAATCCACCAGTCCAGTTTTCACTGAGGTGTACAGAGTGGCGTCCACCGGCGTCTCCAGAGAGCGACCAGACATGAGGAAAGACTTGACGGTGTACTTGGGGAGGAGTTTGGGCCCCTGAGCAGAAGACAGGAGGAGTGAAGGATGCACAAATACATTTTCATGGCATCAATCAAAACACAAAACTTAACACGTCTTAGATTACAACAGAACCCACTCTACAACATTGAAGAAGAAAATCAGCCTTTTCCAATGTGCCATCTCATTGTTGAGAACCATTTGGGTTTCTATAGACTTCTTTTTAATTGGGAATCAAAATGAATATTGTGTTGGAATAAAAAAACTGATTTGTTTTTTAATGATGATTTAATGATGTTTCTTCTCATGAATCCTGATGTAAAAAGAGTACAAAGAACCTTACATTACCAGCCCTACATTTTCTATCTGACTTAGTTATTGCTCCAGATCCGTGCCAACAGTGCATTAAGCTATTTCCAGAACGCTACAGTATGTAAAAAGATTTGTTATCTAAGCAGCCTTCACATTGAAAGAACAAGGGCATCCTTACCACTCCACAAAGCTGTTAAATTAATTCTAAGTAGAATATTTCTGTCAATCTGGGCCACAGAAGCCAACAGGTTCACATCCGTTTTGTGTTGGTCTGCAGTCACTTATGCAGGTTTTTTTTAATCACGGATAACTAGAATGCACTGAACCTTCCACAATGACGTCATGTTCAGTAAGAGAGGGTGTGTGTATTCAGGGTTCTGACTGCATGATTATCGCTTTGTCATTCTTTTGGGCTGGCCTCATATTTTACATATTTAACCAGTGACATAGTTTTACATATTGTACCTCATAGAAAGGACACTCCAGCTTCAGCGTCATGTAGAGCTGGGTCAGCTGTGCCAGGACGATCCGGTCCATTCCTGTGCCGTGATCTAAAACACAATCAGTTTCATTTGTCATTTTAGTCAAATGTAATCATATTGATGAATCACAATAAGACAATAAATCAAAAAATGTCAACATCAGACAATAAAGGAAAGGTTGCCCATATTGCAGGTGTCTGTTTTACCTTGCAGTTGCTGGAGGAAGTAACTGCTGAACACTTTGGCGACAAAGTTTACCGGGAACCTCTCCACCAGGGTGCAGGAGTGGAGCAGGTTGAGGAGCGTCCGGGGCTGGAAGTGGGAAAAGCGCGAATGCAGGATGTTCTCCACTTTCCTGAAGACCTCTCCGGCGTTGGGAGGGAGGTATCCCAGCTTCCCCAGAGCCATGATCTGCCGGGCCACCTGGCTGGTGCTGTAGTCGTCCGCTCGGTACACAAAGCTCTCCGCTATGGCGTCAAACACGGTCGTTGACAGTATGTTCCTCCGGCCGAAGAACTGACTCACCTTGGTGACCGTCTCCGGGTGGGAGGTGAAGGCTATGGAGGGGACGTATCTCTCCATGGCCTCCACAAAGTACTGGTCGCTGTGGCCAAAGTGCATCAGGCCTCCGAGCACCGCGGTGAGCTCATCGTCTGTGAAGTGAGGGACGTGCCGTACGGCCTGCTTACACAGATTGATCACCAGAGGCATGGCATGAGTCTGGTTGAGAGTCACGAGAGTGCTGAGGATCCCGCTGACGGCTGGAGCATCCATGCGGGAGGTGAGTGTCAAAGCGTAGGTGTTCATGTCGTTCAGAAAGTCCCTGTATTTTCTATCTTCGCCCGCCACTCCTTGTAGAAGTCTATAAACGTCACTGAGCTCTGATACGCTCCACTGGGCCGGCCCTTGCTTCTGGATCTGCTCCATCATCTGCTCCAGCATCACACAGTCGGGACCCTCTATCGCCAACATGGCCTGTCCGAGCGTACACAGTTGCCCCACGCTCATCTCCCCTCTGTCCAGCCTCTCCTGGCTCTCGGACACAAGCCGCACCATCAGCGTGCTCCAAGGGTCCAAGAAGAGGCGCGTGCAGGCCCGCAGAGCGGATACCAGCCCACCGTCCGTCAACCGTCTGGAGTCTTGTTCCAACTGGAAGCACAGAGCTCTGAGGGTGTCCTTCTCCAGAACCTTAGGATCCTTCAGAGCGCTGCCATTAACAACCTGCTCCAGGTCGGCCACGCGGTGAAGAGCTGCTGCAGCCATGGTGTCAGACATGACCTCCACCGAGCGCAGCAGTGCAAACACCTGACGGGACGAGGAGCAGCTCCCCAGACGCTGGGAGAAAGCCTGCTCCTCTGCATCTGTGGGTCGGTGCAGCTGGGTCAGACGGAAGCGAAGCCCAGAGTCTTTATGGAGCCCACCTGAGCTGTTAGCGAGGAAGGACGGTTCCTTAATGATGGTGGTGGTCAGGCTCCTTCTCACGCAGCCCAACTGGAGCTGCCTGCAGCCCTGTGTCCAGATGCATCCGCCGGCTGAGGTGCAAAGACAGGCTACACATAGGAGCTGATCTCTTCCATTGCTTGTGCTCAGGAGCCTAGAGGGGCACGTAGGTCCAACAGCTGGGTAACGTGGAATCCCGAACTGCACGAGCGCAGGAAACCTCTTGATCAGCTTCAGAGCCATGAACCTGGACTCCTCAGATGCAGCTGGAAGAATAAAAATAAATAAAAAATACGTTTTTGAGGGTGTAATACAACTGCATAAATTCACACTATGTACCGAATCACAGAACCAAACTACCACCACAATCACTCACTGTGTTACTCAACTTTTAGTTAACTAACCAACCTTGAGGCTGCTGTTAGCTAACGTAAGCTACCTTAGCAGCTTCCGGTTTACCCCAGTAAGAGGCACGCTGCTCTGACAAGCGTGTTTTAAAGCTGAAACTTCGGCTCCGAGGGGTGAATAAACAATTACTACAAGACCAACCCGTCTGAATACATAAATGTTTATTCATACCTTGACTTTCAGGCAAAAGGAGCGGGTCACAGCCGATAACACCGGCGTATACTGTCCTCACGCTGTTCCATAAGAACAGCGAGGCGTTCAAGGCACCTCGTACGTCTGAAAATCTGTAATCGAATATGATTTTTTATTTAAAACATTGTTTGATGCTATTTTTTAAAAAAAAATTGAATTGAGCATGTTAAAGAAACATGCCAGAAATGATGCTGAAACGTGATGCATTCGCAGTGGAGAAGTTCATCTGAGTTTAATAGAGGTTGTCGAATTCATGCTCACTTTGGCTTTGACACACAACTTTAACAAATCGTTTCTAAAGTCATCTTCGCACCTCTCATTTGACACCAGGAACTAATGGGAAGTCACATTCAAGTGCATACGACCATCACATCATCCCCTTCATAAGTCATTTAATAACCTCTTTATTTTGGAGGGAGTTTAGATTGTCCTTTATGACGGACAGCATTTGAAGGCAGCACCAGGGCTATATAATCCAGAAATATATCTCCAAATAGAAACAAAGTAACATTACCACAGGGGAAATGTATTGTTACAAGTTTAAGCAAATTCGAGATTTTACTTTAGTAAAAGTCAGTCTATGGTTAAAGTATACAGAAAAATGTACTTAAACCATTTGGGGAAAAAAGTACTCAGATAGCATAAAGGTTGACATCATGAGTCCCCCATGTATAGTTTTATGCTATTCAAAAAATAACCTATAGCCTACAAATTTTCAACTCAATGTTTCTTTTTCTGGACTTCTATCGTCTTGTTTATGGGGGCCCTCAGTTGATTATATTTTTCTATGTAAAACCAAAGTTACTATAGCAGATAAATGTAGTTTGGTTAGAAGTACATATACCTCAGAAATGGTGTAGTAAAAGTTTAAACTGACATAAAAAGGATACCCTAAGAACCAGTCTCATATGTATATACACACACAAAACACACTTCACTCTCATAATCTGCACCTGAATCATTGCTGACAAGATAACTATTAGGTTTGCCTGATAGCACCGTGTCCTCACAGGGAAGGTGATCATGGTATTTTGATAAACAAAGAATCCAGCACTAGTCAGCACACGTCAAATGAGTTTGCTGAGGAGGCAGCGTAAACTTGTCAAGACTTGACAAACATCCGAGGAACGGAAAATGGTGCCCAACTATTTCAGTTAGTATGCCTCAGAAAAAAAAAGACAAAATAATTCAGTACTTATTTCAGGTGTTGTTTATGGAAGGGGGAAAAAAGTCAAAATACAACTTGATAGAGGGCTTTATTTAAAAAGTTTATATTATAAAATGTAAAAATTCAGCTTAACCAGATAACATGAACTGCAAATACTCATCTCCTGGAGCTTCCAAAGTGCTGTCACTTTACATCTTTACATGACGGAAAATTCATTTGGAAAACCAGTAGAAATGTTCTTCTAATTAGATATGTGTACATTTGGCAATACTGGAAGTTCACAACAAACAAGAATAATTATTGCTTTGGTTTGTTTAGAATGTGGTTTATACTGGAGAGTTGAGACATGCAGAGCGGCCATTTAGCTGATCAAGAGGCAGAGAGGATGGAAAAGGGGAAATGCTGGTGTGGTTGTTTAATCGTCCTTATCCTTGGCGCCGTGCTTTAGGATGCGTGTGAACTCCACATAGTTGAAGTTGCATTTCTTGTCGATGGGGGCTTCCCTGAAGAGCTCGTCCACCTCCTCATCTGAAAACCGGTCGCCCATTGTTGTGAGCAGCTCTCTGAGGTAATCTTCCGGGATAATTCCTGGGGGGGGAACACAGTCAAATCAGATAAAAATGCTAAATGACTCAACAGCACAATCTGATCCTGAAGAATTTCCTTAAAAGTGATTGGTTTTAAGCAAGCAGGATTGTTTTAGGTAAGGCTGCTTTGTAAAACACCCTTTTAAAAAAAACAGAGCTGCAACTCAAAGTGTTTCACTTGAAAAGGTAAGAGAAACATTATTAAAAGCAAAATAAATTGCAAACTAGGTTATTTGTATCCATCACAAGGAAATACATTTTAAAACGCTCCGAATTTACCTGTCCCCTCCTCATCGAAGCAGGCGAAAGCATTTCTGATCACATCTTCAGGGTCTGTGCCATTGAGCTTCTCTCCAAACATGGTGAGGAACATGGTGAAGTTAATGGGTCCAGGAGCTTCCATCATCATGGCCTCCAGGTACTCGTCAGTTGGATTTTTCCCTAAAGAAAAATACAAAAAGGAACTTAAAATGTCACCTGAAAGAGTTTTAACTACAAAGGTGGATTTTAATTACGCGTGACGATGTGTGATGTAAATAAAATGTTGCTTGTTGAACTTGTTTTCAAATACCAAGTGGTGTAGGTGCACACCCAAATCAGCAAAGCACTTCCTGACATATTGGTTCAGTCAGGAGGTAAACACAGACTCTGGTACTCACCCAGTGAGGCGAGCATGTCGTGAAGGTCCTCCTTGTCCACAAACCCATCACGGTTCTGGTCGATCATGTTGAAAGCCTCCTTGAACTCCTGGATCTGAGACTGATCAAACATGGCGAAGACATTGGAGGTGGCGCGCTGGGGGCGCTTCTTGGTGGTCTTTCCCTTTGCCCTTTTGCTCGACATCTTGACTGTTTATTTTACCTGTGGAAAAAATTAAATATAAAACATGTTAGATTAGAGACAAACATCAAATTTTAGTGTAAATAACATTTCCATGTCCAAGAACATCTCAGATGGAGTGTGAAAATGTACATTCTTCCCATCGCTATAAATAAAAGCAGTGCTTGTATATTTAATGTTAGGCTGTTCTTCCTTTGCCCCCAACACAAAAAAAATGTAGGCCTGATAAGATGACTTAGCGGGAGACAGTCTGATCAAAGGGTAAAGTGGACAATCCTGCCATTACTCAAAATTAGATTGTCATGCGTATCCACACCCCGCTGGCAGTGTATTTTAATTCTCAGTGATTCCCCGGTGTAGGGTCCTTCACTGAGCTATAAATGGAAATGTTCCTCTTCTTTCTAGGTTGATCAGTTCACTGCCTTTCCCAAGGGCAAGAAAATTACTGATGTGAGGACGGATGCCCTTATCAGGCAATGTCCTGTCCTGAATGTAGCCTAAAAACCGTCTTACATTCAGGTCTTTAATGTTGACAGACATTACATTTCGGCCACCAGGTGGTTACAGAATGGACTCAAACGTCATTGAAGAGCAAATGCATCGAGTCACTGGCAATATGGTGACATGACTAGGTGTTATCAATGACAACGGTTGTTATAAAAACACTCAGTGATACGTTTTAATGTTCTTCGTCAGAGCTGAAACTAACTATTGTTTCAATAATCCAAGCCAGCTGTATATTATTCTAAAAATTCCATAAGCAAAAAACTTAAAGGGTTAATAGTCTTGACAGCCCCAGTAATCAGATGAAAAAAGACATTGATAATTGCTACCAATAAAACAATTTAAAAAAATTTAGGCATATTGCAAATTTTAATGCACATTTCACTTTGCAAGACATCTTGTCTTCATAGTTTAAATTGTTAGGTTTCATTTATTTATATTAGGCTATATTAATCGTTTTTAATTTTGTGATCGGATGTGTTCTGCGAAGTTATATCATTTTAGTGAACTTGGATAAACAACATTCTATATCAATCTATTTGCATTAGCTTGTGTTGCGCACTTTGTAAACCATTGAAAAACAACTCATAATCAAACCATCCTATTGTCATTTCAATTGTATTTAGAACCTGTTTTGTGGTCGCATTAACTCCATTCCTTGGTTCGGAATGTCTCAATGGTTTGCGGCCTAAGCTTTAGCCACAACAAATAACTAGTGTGAAAACAGCTGTGATGTTTAACCACCAAGCAGCCAAGTTACACAACTCAACGGGTAGATACATAATTTATAACGCTAACAAATATACTTCAAAGGCCTAAAAAGTATGCTCTTTAGAAACAGACTTCATGTAATTACGTTAGCCACGCAGCTAACACTCGACTTTATCATATCCGGTTACTCACATACACGGATGCAACAGTGTCAGCAGATATAAAGGTAATCCTTTTACTAAAAGAAAACATTCTGAAATAAAATACAGGACAGCAGAGCTTAAACAAAGTCTTACCTGACAACAACCCGATACTGATCAGCTAGCTCGTCGCTGCTCTTTTCTCAACCACCGCCCTTCACTTCCTGATGATAGTTCTCATCTCCGTTCTGAACAATCAGAGCAAACCAACTGAGAAACATAGGGGGGATTGCCATGTGTGAAACTATTTTTTATAAATTTTTAATAACAACGCATACATTTTTTCCCGTTTAAATACTCAAATAAAACTAGTATTACTAAAATACATTCTGAAACATATGCTAATGTTTTATATCATCAGTAATAAAATAGTTAATGTACATCCACACACCCACGATGAAAGGAATGTAACTTCCACAAACACTCCTTTGCCTTGGTTGAAATTCCTGGATATGCCCTTAAAAGGAAAGAAAAAAAACAACGTCCTTAAAATTGTGCAATTAAGGCACAGTCAAACTGAAAAAAGGGCATTATTGTAATTATATATCAATATATATAAATTATATTCATTAAAACAAATCTGTAATTTTATCAGATGCAAGTAACAGTTGTCACTCATGTATTTTTGTAGATGAGTTGATAGGCTATGTCTGTCAGGAAAATTTTAGTCTAAGCTATTGTTTTTACTTTATTGGAGTAATTATAATGACTTGAATACCTTATGCATTTCATAGGTGTCATATTTGCTCTTATTATGCATGTGGCAGTGGGCATAGCCTGCTAATGTGGTCTGTTTTTTATTTATTGTTGTTAAAAAAAATCTTGGTCAGATTGATGTTTTAGAGTTGGTAATTGGTTACAATATGAAAGAAAGTACAAATGAAAGGATGAATATGCGTAAAGTACTAAAGGGATAAAATGTTGGTAGGATGGATAATTATAGACAAACGACAACAGTCAGACAACAGTTGTGCGGCTTACTGCTGCAGGGCCTCAAAAGCAAAACATGGAACTGATGACGCATAGGTTAAAACAAGCTACACATGTTTCCTTTATCTTTACTCTTTTTTTCTGGTCCAGTTGTCATATCACTTTCAAAGATGATAACAAAGTGTTTGAGCATGTGCCATGGGTCACTGAGCTAAATATTGTAACCCAACAAGCAACCAGTCTGAAGCTGTACTGTGTTAAAAATAAATTCATAACAAGTGTTGATGATGATCATTATAGTGTTTGAATTTTTATTTTTTATTTTTTTTTATTAACCTTTATTTATACAGGTAAAATCTCATTGAGACCCAGGGTCTCATTTACAAGAGAGACCTGTTCAGGTAGGCATCAGCAGCAACACAAAGTTACAGACTAACTAAACATACAGGAGACACAACACAGAACACAAACGGTAAAATAATTTGAATGAATAATTTAAACAAATAAACACATTTTAACTTGTTTATGGAGGTGTTCTAGCACATACTGTAATGTCACCTTAAACCACTAGAGGGTGCTAGCTTCCTAAACTTATTTTATTTTGCTTTGCCGTATTACATTTCCTTGAGTTAGGTCATAAATAGTTTTGCCTCAGCAAGTCACCCAATAATGTGTGTGAGCTCATTTAATTTGTTCACATCTAGAACTGTTAACATAAACATTCAAATAGCTTCAGTGTGTTCTGGGAGCCATACAAAAATAGCCCTTATAGATCCCATGAGACGCCATACAGTTTGAATTTCCTGGACAGCTGAACCAAGTGATATGCTGTTTGTTTCCATGAATGTATGAACTGTCTTTACTTGGACAATCATGTATATTGCAGAATAACACAACATCACCACTATCTGAGGCTTCAAGATAACAATTGAATCCTTATAGAAGTGTCAGCAAAGATTCAAGTTACAGTCTTTATAGTTGCAGGGTAATTATATTGTATTGCATTAGGTTATACGAAATGCTCACTGTTTAAACTGAGTGTATGTTTCACTTTTCACGTTATAATGTGATACAATGCACTCGTATGTGGCATATGATCTTCATAGAGCACAATGGGATGAAGTCATTAGGTGACTGAGGTATCACGTTCCTGGGAGGATTATGCACTTCAGTTTTTCTATGGATCTGGAGATATTCAAGGAAAAGGCTTTTCCATATGAGCTGTGAGTGACAGAGGTACTGTAAATTGGAGCTTATAATCATGTTAGATTAAACCCAAGGATATTTGTGAGAAAAGCCGGAGGGCTATTCTTTGATGTTCACTCATAGTCACTAATCCTGAGGCTACTGCGCCTTTTAAAGTATACCCAGGTGCTATAAAGCAATTTTAGGATCTGAATATATAGACTGTCATGTCATTGTTACACAACATGTGCATATCAGAGGATGCTAAGAATGCGTCACCTTGACTTGCTTTATGAGGATTAATTAACAAATTAGGCAGAAACAAAGCAATACATAGTACATAATTAAATATTATAATACAAAATGTGTTCTTTGGTTCATTTTGTGCCCTCTCTACCTTTGGACAGAGACAAGCTTGGCGGTTTCCCCCTGTTTCCATTCTCTATACCAAGCTAAGCTATCTAGCTATTACCATACAAATGAATTCATATTTACTATGCAAACATGTGAGTGGTAAACAATATTTTCATCTATCTCCCGGAAAGTGAAAAAGTATATTTCCCAAAAAGTCAAACCATTCCTTCAAGTAAAGCTACAGTGCACTGAACACTTAAAAGAGCCAACTGCTGTTCATATAGCACTGCTGCTTTCTTGATGATTAGTTAATTATCTATCCTCTCAGTTAATCGCAGAGGCTCAAAGCACTCATGTTGGCAAATGATTAATTGGTTTATGACATTATAATCCACTTGTAAAATCGACACCAAATTCACTAGACAGCATGTAGTGTTGTGATCCTGCTTAATGTCTTGTGTTGTTCTCCTCAGTGTTGATCTCTTTTGATGGGTATCACACACCAGGGTGCAGCCACAACATTGTAGGTATGTTGTTATTCGGTGTTTGGCAAGGTGGCATGGGGTCTTAAAAAGGATTACTGTTCAACACAAAGGCCTGAGGTGTTCACCGGCATGATCATTTTGCCATGGAAACTTACCAGCTGTTTGTGTTGCAGGCAACTTCCTAGAACACTGTCCAAACGTGGCAGCCTTATGTCATATGCCTGCCAAATGGCCTCTAACCAACTTTATTTTAAACAGAGATGACAACACTTTTTATGACAACATGTAAATCAATTGTTTATGAGTCACAATGGCATCTTGAGGGTTTGTTTTTAGTGGGAATTAAAAAATCTGCCACTGTCTTTGATTGATCAGCTTTTACTTCTAGCAGCTGTTTATGGGCAGAGGGGATATTTGTGTACTTCCACAAATGAGAGTGAGACGGAAAGGGAGAGTGACAAAAGGAAGGTAATTGGCATGCATTGTACAGTATGTGAAGCAAGTAACAATAGCATAGCTAAAGTTAGCAACAGTCACAGCCGAGACTGCTGCATTAGAAAGTCAAGACAAAAGCTGCTGGAGTTTAACAAGCAACGGCATAGTGTGAACTAAAAGCCAGCCAATCTTTACCTGCGGGATGGCCTTGGATAAAATATATTACTAACAGACATCGAATTAAACAAAACATTATAAAATAGAATAAAACAATTGTCATATCTGGGGATCATGTCGGGAAAGGTGGTCTTCTTGACTTATTTCCTTACTATACAAACAGCTAACACACAAGGAAGGGAAACTATAAAAACAAAGGCTACTTAATAATTATACCACACATACAGAGGTTTAAGCCAGATATAGAGATGCAAAGAATCAAATGGAAAGATTAAAGAATATGGATAAAACATACAAAAGTGAATCTTTGTTTACCTGCATATTAGGCTCTAATGCCTATCGGCAAAGACCTGCACCCATAAATGTGTTGCCCCCCAGACTCTGCTCTCAGCTATATTTATCTCCACCCTCACCATAAAAGGCTGTGACTGCTGCTTGGACACTCCGGCAAGGGCCAATATTACTTCTGTTGTGTAGACCACAGCCCTGTACGCTCCTACCTGTAGGTTTGCTGGGATATCAAGCTTTTAAGTGTGGAGTTTTACCCGTCTTTTTCTTTGAAGCTTGGAATTTGAGACTTTTCGTTTTAGGGTAGGTGGAAACTGTTGTGCCGGGATTAGATGTGATAAGCCAGGTTTTATCTGTTGCATATGTATGTTTTTGCATGCCGAGAAAGTGCCTGAATCTCAAATCAGGTCTTGCTAGCTCATGTTGCAGGTTTGAATTTGCATGTTTCGTGATGGTTAAATGACTTTTTCCTGTTGTTTTCTTTCTTTGATCAAGGAGATATTATGCAGGTTTTGGCTAGTATACTTTTTAATACATTTGTATTGGCATCATGGGCATTACATCATTTCTCTATTTTGTTTTAGTACAGTGAGTATCTTGAGATTAACTATCCATGTCCAGAGAACATGTTGAGTAAATGCAAGCATGGCCAGCTTGTTAATGCAGCAAATACTGGTTTCAACAGAGTTAAAAGTTCAGTTAAAGTCATGATGGACCTACCAGTGAATCAACCTGCTTTTGAAAACCAACTAACCACACAGACAAACAGAAAGGCCGCAAGAAACTCAGGGCTTCATTACCGGGAACGGTCTGCAGCATGTCTGGATCTATACCGTTCTACCAGAAGCACCATCGCCACTATGACCGCGGCTACCGCAGCAAGGAGACGGAGTCCAAAGTGAGCCGGTACCAGTCCAGTAGCAGTGGATATGCTGCTGGCAGCAGCTCCTCCGCCATCAGCATGAGTAGGGGGTAAGGAGGGGGAAGAGGATCATACCTTACCAGTCTGTATCATGAGAAAGCCCAAACTGCTCTCCCTTAACCCTATTACGCAACAAACTGATCAAGTGTACCTCCATCCACCCTCTTGCTGGATCACTTCCATGCTCCCCTCCCTCCACAGCTGTGGGATCATCTTTCCTGCTTTGCTGCCATATTGACACCAAAGTAACCATCCTTCGCTCCTCTGAGTTCTCTTTCACTTCGATCAACCCTCATTCTCACCTATGGACCATTGCTCCTTAAACTGTTGAAAACAGCTTTGAATCCTGCATGAAGCTCTTTGCATGTAAGGCTGAGCAAGCCCTGTATGCTTCAATGTATGCACTCATACTTTTACATTTAACACACCTATTCGCAAATAACTAAAATGATCATGAGGAAATATCTTCATTTTCTAGTTTCGGCTCCTTTCAAAGCAAAAGCCTTTTGATAGATAGGCTGTAACGAAACACATTGTTACATGATGGCTGAGTAATGGTATCAGGCGTGGACCTAAATGAATCTTGACGTGCATACCATGTCGGAGGGAAAGAAAGAAGTTCCAGGGAAATGTGATCCCCTGTGTTGTAGATTTAAAGCTATAGTGCGTAACATTTACATATAAATGAATGTCTGTAACATTCAAGCCATTGCCAAACGAGTTGACACAAAGGGGATTAAGCCAATCTGTTCCAAAACTATCTCCGTATATCATAGTATGGCAGCTTTTACAAACTGGTGTCACCCCCTAACACTGGTGCTGGAGCTCAGTAACATCCCCGAAAAGCGTCCAAGACATGTTTCAGTTGTTGATTGTACTGCTAAGAAAAAAACCTGGTCGTACAGCAGAAGGAATCCATGCACGATCACCAAAGGCTTACCCTATGTAGATCTGCCAACAGTGTTGTTGTAATTAAGCAGACTTCCACATGGGGGCAACCGAAGTTACGCACTATAGCTTTTATATCGTTTGAATCTGATTTTGTATTTACATTTGTCATTATGTCTCGGAAACTTCCCTTTATTTCTAATAATCGCAATTGGAGTATCTCTATAGTTCGGTACTGTTGCTCAAACTTGTGGGGTACCTGGATGCACCGGTTAGCTGTCCAGTAGTTTAATAGAGAATATTCATTGGTCAGCAAGTCTTTTTTAGTGTATGTTTATTTTGTAGTAATGCATTAATGTAAGCAAACACTCATTTTGTATGAAAAGAGTGAAATAGTTGTTAAGAAATTCAACAAATACTGCAAAAAAAAGCAGTGTCAAGCCCTTAACAGCTATGACCCCAAAACAAAACACCCAGTTCATGGTGATCCTATCTTGTTCTGTGCCTGGGAAATCTTTAAATATACTGGCCTGGAGAGTGTGAACAGGTCAGACGGTTTAGGTTTTACTAACACCATCTGATCTTTGCCTTTACGCTCACTGCTGGCCTGCACACCAGCCAATGAATCTGTGCTGAGGTGCTGAAAGGAGGATTATTGCGAAGTGTATTATATTTGTTTGTTAAATGGGATAACTATGACTGTATTTCACCAATGAAACCGAAGCTCCTCATGTTATGATCAACTTTAATGTTAGTTGTTGTTGCTTCGCTGATCCATAAAATTCAAAAGAGAATGTAAATGGCTGGAGTTACAGGGACAGTGACCCAGATAGACACAGGAAAGATGAGGACAGTTGCCCTGGGACCTTCTTGGCCCCAGCACCTTATCTTGTTATCTCGTACCCTGAGGTGCAACCCCTAGCTCTCCAGGTGCTGCAGATACAGTAGTAATGCCACACACTATCTCGGTGGCGTCTGATCAAAAATTCCACTGCAAGTGCTATGTGAACATATTGGACTTTAATATCAGGCACACTCTAAGTTGTGGCAAGGTGTCAACAACATTGCAGCAAAATAGTTGTTTTGGTCTTTTAAGGATTGATTGATTGATTAATTACAGGTTTCAACAGACTTCATGGTGGTCATTGTGTCTTACGTATAAGATGGCCTTTGTTGATTGTGAAAATGTACTGCGGAGGTTTAAAACATGCTAAATAATCAAACTAAACCATCTGCACTACTTTCCCACTGAACCTACCCTCACCATGGCTTTATCCCTTCATGTTGATGTTATGTTATAAGTTACACTGTCTGGCTTGGTGCCAGGCTGACGCTATTATATATGTCCCAGACTTAATTTGTCTTCACATTCTGGGCTGGAGGCGAGCAGACTGAGCCCTATACCCAAGAGAGTCAAGCCATCTTACTTAGCTGTGGATAAAGAGAACCAAATCATCGGCTACGTAGTGCCTATCTTCAGGGGAAGGTAATAAACTAAAACCACAGTAAATAACTGGAACTCCAAGTGTGTTTTGCAACATATTTGAGTTATTTAAGTTTTAATGATATGCCTTACCCCCAAACCCATCCCTGGCCCTCTTCAACAAACTCCTAGCCAAGAGTTTGCAACAGGATTATCGAATACAGAGGAGGCAAGGGTGAGGGAAACTGCTGGATACATGGCTCGCAGGGATTTGTTCACCAGTGGTCTGGAGATGGAGCGGACAGAGCTGACCTCCAGAAGGGAGGCCATGCGCTCTTCGGCTGAACGCATCTCTCTGAACAAAAGGGTCAGTAGGGGAATTCTGCAGTTGTTTTTAGGTCACACAGGAAGCAAAAGACCTTAAATAACTGTTTAGGAAATCACAGAACATCAGTGTGATATCATTGTAACATTGTCATATCAGTGTTTGATCTAATGTGAATAGGCAAACCAATCACCTTAGGAGATCACTGTAGGGTTGTGTGGCTTGTGACATTCTGTTTCATGCCATCAGATTGTTTGTATTACTTGTGAGAGTATCCTTCATGACTTCTCAAGTTACCTGTATATAGTTAATTGTTGCATCACAGTAGACCATCCTTTTTAGGAATTAAAAACATGTTTTTTTGTACATGTGACTACGCAGTGAAGAAAACATTTAATTCATATTTATATAAAAAATCATAATTTAAAAGTAATATTAGGTTACATAACAGAAGGATGTCGTCTGCATAGTCACATATCTGAGCAGGATAAGGAACGCCAAGTGCCAGTGCCTAAGTAGTTACTACTCCTTACACAAGGGATTATGTATGTCCCTGGGTGATTATGTGAAGTATACTCGGCCATTCATTGAGCATCATAAAAGCAACAGTGACCCACTCACTGTATTTATCTGTCTTCACTCTGTCAGATTGCCTTACTAATGGGTGACAAATTCCTAAGGAGATCGTGTTTCTTGAGACACAGGAAAGCACTGTCCCAGTGGTGTTGCCATATTATGGGTTGAGTGACTGGATGCTCAGCAGTCCTAGCTATTCATAGGACATTATGAACAACACACGACCACACAAATAACACTTAGAAGGTGCATACATCTTGCATGTGTAAAATGAATTGAGACATGTGGATGTTAAAGCTTTGTTTTTGTGTGAACCGTGCATTTTGAATTGTTTGTGAAATTATGGGGATTTTTAAAAATGTTATGTTTGGCAGCTTGACCTGATTGATTTGATCCTTAAGTGCTGTTCTATATCTAGATCTATGAACACGAGGAACACTATAAGCGCATAAACGAAGACAGCCTGATGCACCCCCCGGAGTTTGTGATTAAACCTCGCTCCCACACCGTGTGGGAGAAGCAGTGTGTGCGGCTGCACTGCACTGTCAGTGGCTACCCCGACCCACGGGTCGTCTGGTAGGTCACAGACATACCTCACCCATAACATTACCTGAAATCTGTCTTATCTTTCTACTTAACATCCCGCTTATTCCTTTGGACTCCATGAAGTTTCCACTCCTTTATTATTTTCCTCAAGCTTCTCATTCATCCTCTATACGTTCCTTCTGTATCCTCGTCTGTCTTTTTTTCATGTTTTCTGCCTCCCAATACAAGGTACAAAAACAATGTGGCAATTGACCCTCTTTCCGCCGCTGGCAAGTATAAGCTTGAAAGCAGATACAGCGTGCACTCACTGGAGATCAACAAGTAAGTATAGCTTCTGTTAGCCACAAATCCTCAAAATAAATTATTCTCTAAAAGCAACTGAAACATATTGTGCCTATATGCCTATATTACATAGTTTAAAATTCACAAAGTGTCACCATAGTAATGGGTTTTTTGAACTAGAGTTTGTGAACAGGATTTCACTAGGACATTTTGCAGCCCCTTGTATTTGGGCTTAATTACATTTACATTACAGTGATATGCATAGACGGATTATGAGATAATGGGCCCCTGGGCACAAACTCTTAAAGGGCCCCCCACTCGTCCCTATCCAGTCAGGTATACTGACTTTTCCACACAGATACATACAATTAAAGGCAAAAACATATTAAGGAAGTCAGTGTTTCCCATAGGATTTTGGGATACTGTTGAAGGGACCCTGTTAGGGGTCCGGGGGTATGCCCCCCCGGATTTTTTTTTACCTTTTTAAAGTAAAGTGCATCAATCTGGTGTACTTTGAGAGGAACTTTTAGAGGCTATATCAAATCCTGAGATGCAGAAGGAACATTATTTTTCAGATTTTTCTTAAACAGGCAGCACTCATTACTCTGCAACTGAGAAAAGTACAGTAGATTGGTCTGCAGACCCATGTTCTATGATTTTTATTTTTTATTTAACCTTTATTTAACCAGGAAAGTCCCATTGAGATTAAAAACCTCTTTTTCAAGGGAGTCCTGGCCAAGAGGCAGCAACACGTTACATGTTCACTCACAATACACTCACAACATATAGACAGGAATTAAAATGATAAAAAGCTGTTATCAAATAAAATCAGAAAGAACTGTTTTCAATTAAAATAATAAAAAAAATAAAAATAAAATAAAAAAAGTTCCAAGTAAATTAAAAATCATAAAAAACAACTACAAGTAAAAGAGGTGGTCTGAAATGCTCTCAACTTAGATTTGAAAGCGTTCAAAGAAATCATTTCGGTTAATTTAAAATCTTTTTGTAGCCAGTTCCATGTGGTGGGAGCAGAATGGATGAAGGACTTTCTTCCTAATTCTGTGCGTGCAAATGGAACTGACAGAAGCATCTGATTGGATGGAGGCCCATTTCAACAGATAAAGGGTGGATAGCTACTTTTTATGAACTATTTAGAATTCACACATAGAAAGCTTATTTCTGTATGTCTGTGGGGGCCTTCAAGGCCCCCCATGGAGCCCCTTAGACAGAGCTACTAATGCTGTTGTTTTTAACTTGCTTTTGTTTCCCCTGCTAGTTGAGGGCCCATGATGATTTCTATCTTGTTAAATTTGAATGAGTATCCTTATATTTAGGCTATTCCTTTTTGGACCCTGTTATTGACATCAGTGACTGAGTTCTTTGACTATGCAACATGAAAAGTTACTATCAGTATCTCTGGCTTAGGGCCCCCCTGAGCCCTTGGGCCCCTGGGCCTGTGCCCAGTGTGCCCGTGCAGTAATCCACCCCTGGTGATATGATATCAGACCATAGAAAAGCATTGTATGGACGTGGTGTCGGAGATGCCACCCATTGTGTTTCTAGAGGGACATTTTTAAGTTTAGATCAGTGTTTACTGTTCTGCTATCCTTAGCTCAGCTACTCACCTAGCTACCCACTAGCTAACTTTGAAAATTAAAAATAAACAACATGCAAAAGGACTAAAGGCCACATTTATATTTAAACACACACGTAAGCCTACATACCTATAAAGGACTTAGTTAGTCTAAAAGCCACATTTTGTTCTCAAGGAGGGTGAACCGTATGCTGAATGTTTTTTTAATGTTGTTTTTAATTCTTAAGTTAGAATTCTCAGTTTAAACACAGAATACGGAAAATCAAGGTTGGAATTCTAAAATCTGAATTCAAGGTTTAAAGTTTGAAATAAAATCGGAATTTGGAAATAATATTATATTCTAAGGTCAGATTCTGAATTTACAGTCA
Source organism: Hyperoplus immaculatus (assembly GCA_949357725.1). Classification (NCBI taxonomy): domain Eukaryota; kingdom Metazoa; phylum Chordata; class Actinopteri; order Uranoscopiformes; family Ammodytidae; genus Hyperoplus; species Hyperoplus immaculatus. Next base: position 6,624,153 of record OX442369.1, read on the forward strand.
GAAATCTAAAAATAAATTCATAATTCTGAAATAGTCAGTATTCTAAAGTCAGAATTCTGAATTTCAAGTCTGACTTCTGAAATTAAAGTCAGAATTGTTTTGTCAGAATTCTGTGATGTACTGTAGATCAGAACTGCATTTTTTTTCTATTCATCTTCCTTAAAAAATAGAGAGACTCTACTATAAAAAAATACTCCAACTGTATTTATTTTTAATTGTCATGTTGAGATCCGCCTTCAACCTGCTTGACTCGCACAAACATACTGACACTGTTGGACTGTGAGCCAGAGAAGAGCCACACTATTTTCCAGGCTGCCACAGATAACAAAGAGCATGTCTAAACATAGCTGAGAACATATGGCCATTTAAACAAGCAGCCAGAACTCAATAGAAGTCACAGATGAGATTATTCTTATCAGTTGTTAGTGGAATAAGTTTTTGTGGAATATGTGGACTGCAGTCTGACTTTTGGTTTCCGTTATGTACAGCACACAACAGAATATTTCATGCACTGACGCCCACGCCACCTGGTGCACATGACATCACCAGTGGGGTCTATTTTTTGCTAGAGTATTCCTGGACGGGAGTCATGGAACGCTTTGCAGTCGTGGGCTCACATAGTTGGTGTTATGTACATGGTTGGGAGGGCTGAGGTGGAGGTGGGGGAAGGGCACTGTACACGTGAATCCGTAAGAGATAGAATGTGCATGTATCATGGACATTAATCAGCTGATGCTCTCCTCTTTCAGATGTGATTTTGATGACACGGCGCAGTATCGCGTCTCTGCAATGAACACCAAGGGAGAGCAGTCTGCATTTGCCTCCATCGTTGTTAAGAGTAGGTTTTTCAGCAGTCTTAGAAAGCATCACACCCCATGCCTTCGACACAGATACAAACTCTCCAAACAAGTCTTGATGATCACAAAATAATTTTTAATCACAATAAATCTGTAACATCAACGTGTGATTTACATTTTAGTTTGAAATGTGTTCTTGGTGGTACATGCTCGTTAATTATGTAGAAAATAAGTGTGAAATGCCATACAAATAAGAGGCCAACTGTCTTATGTATATGTGAAACTTGGCACGGACAAATATCATTGCTCATATGATTTAGATATCTTGTCAGTAAAATACTGTACATGCAGTTCATCACTGTGCAGCTCTAACGCATTCATAGCAATGTTGCTATTCTCTACCTACAGGGTTCAAAGGTGACATTGATGGGAACCTGCCAGAACCCAGACGTAAGTATGAATTTACAGTGCTGTTTATATCTTCTACATTTTATCTGTAATGTATGGAATTAAAGCTGCATTGATTCATTTGTGGCCACTAGGGGTCAGAACCACAAGACACAGCAATGACATATTTGGATCTTGTGGTATGGCTAACATGTTAGCAAATGTTGCTAATTTACACATCCAGCATATTATTTGCTATTAATGTAGCCACTTGATGAATGTAAGACAAAGGTCACACTCGAGCTCTGTTTTGGTGACCAACAACTATGTGTCTTTAGCTGAATTTAGCTGCTAAACGAGCAAGTTGCTTACTCTGTCTGGCTACTGTTTGAGGCTGCGCATGTACAGATGCTTTATGAGAGCCTATCTTCTGGAAACGTCTGCGCTCTGGTGCTAGAAGCAAAGCTAATGAGAGAAAAATGGCTGAACAGCAACTTTTACGGACTGCAAAACCGAAACAATGAACTGAAAGAAGCTAACAGGCTCTACAAAATTAAACAATTGTGTTGTAATGCTTTCTTTGTTTTTAATTCCACATACATGCAATTGAGCAGATTTAGTGTTACGTTCTGACACATGCAAAACAAAGTAATTCTATATTTGAAACATTACTCATGCTGGGTTACAGATACAGTGATGTATAGGCTATGTTGGGTAGGTGGGTGCTTCTGCACTAACAACTTTTTTGTTCTCTTGATGCTGCGGTGACATGCAGGGGCCAGTATTGAAGGTAAAAGGGTCATAGGACTCGGATTTGAACATGTCTTGGTGAACTTGATGTTTCCCCTCACTATATCCGTGCATGGCCACTCTTTGTTTGTTTAGAAATGTTCAGAGTTCACAATATTGTCCTCCTGAAGTTTAAAGCCGGGAAAAATCAGTAGATTTTTCAGCACTACCAGTTGATTCGTATTGTGTCGTAAAATACCGAAGCATTTTTGAAGTTCCTGGCCTTTTTGTTTTTCATAGCTGGTTTGCTGTAAGATATTTCTTCAGATGTATCTGCAATACATATGAGCACATTGTTTTGATAATGTCTACCCTGATTGATCTAACATTGTAGTAGAATGTATTAGTAAATGTAGAAAAAGTTTTAAACAGTAGATTTTTAATTTTAGATCAAAATTATTTCATCCTATACATTGTTCATTTCTCCAATGTGTGCTTCACTGTTTGATGCATGCCAACTTGATGTCCCATCTTCCCCAGTTCTTTATGTGAGCACTGTTCTGTGGTTGCAAAGTCACGCTTTTGGTCTGTATTTGTTTGCTGTCCTTTATTCTCACAAATGGGATACGTTCTTTATTCTACCTTTTTCTCTGGCTGAAAAAGCATACATCTTGCTGCTTATGCGTTTTGGATGTTTTACTTTCTGTGGATATGATTATTGATATGATAATGTGTTTCACAGTGTGTTTGCTCTTTCCACTTGCCTGAGTTTGCTGGATTAAAAATGAAATGACGGTCCGAGATCTGACTTTGCTTCCTCATGCTTTGTCCGTAGATGGTCCCGTGTCCGAGTATGGCATCACCTTCCAGACTCACATTGTGGATAAGTTCGGTGTCTCGTTTGGAAGAGAGGGCGAGACCATGAGTCTGGGATGCACAGTCATCATTTACCCCGCCCTGAACCGCTACCAGCCAGAGATCCAGTGGTACAGAGACGGTAAGCTGATGTCTCCACACTGCAAGAAACACATGTACATGCAATATTTGGGTTGGTGTCAGTGGCGTTCACAGACTCTCCAAGGGACAGGGGGAGAAAAAGGGCACCTCCTCTATGTAAACAATGCGACGGCTGTATGTGCTATCAGATATTTGGATGAAATTTAGTTTTGTATAACCAAGGTGACACACGCATACACAGTTGCTCAAATGCTCCTCTGATGCATCCTTAGGGGCAAAAAACGAGTGAGGAAGTTTCCCTTGAGATAAAAAAAATGTAAGGGCTCATGTGTGACAAAACATTTTTGCTCTAAGGTTCAACCAGATGGCACCTGAGCTGTTTAAAGGCCCCTTGCATGGCATTAGGCAAGTGTTGTTTATTGTTTATTGTTTGTTGGATCCCCATTAGTTGTCACCATTGTGACAACTATTCTTCCTGGGGTCCCTAAAGTGTTAAAGTCCCCATTAGCCGGCAGGTTGAAAAAAATGGTTAGAAAACATATTTGAAAAGGGCACCAAAGCTCTCTGAACAAAAAGGGCAGTCGGTGTCCTCCCTGCACCTCAGTGGTTAACTGCATTTCCACATAGATCATATTATATTAGTAATGCATGATACTAAGTCATCAACATTTAGAGTCTAACCAGCTGCTTCATCCACAGCAGTTTGGGTTTAGACAGAAATACTCAACTGAAACAGCTAATTGTTAGTTGCTTGAAAACATAAAAGCTTCAATGGATAAAGGAAATGTTGTTGGGGCAGTGTTCCTAGACCTAAAAAAGGCCTTTGACATGGTAAACCACAGTACTCTAATGAACAAGTTAAAACAGTTCAAAATGTCATCAGAAGCTCTGCAGTGGTTTACATCTTACCTGGAGGGGAGAGAGCAATGTGTCAGGGTCAATGGGGTCAGGTCCCATCTGCGTGCCAGCAGCATGGGAGTACCGCAAGGGTCTGTACTTGGTCCACTGTTGTTTTCTATGTATATCAATGACCTACCAAACTGCTGTCCGGGGTCCAACTGTCAAATGTATGCTGATGACACTGTTATCCATGTGTCCAGTAAAACACCCAGCTTAGCAGGTGAGCACCTGACACAAGCATTACTCAGCATTTCAAAATGGCTTGAGCTGTCTCAGTTGACCATTAATGTGAAGAAAACCGTATCTATGTGCTTCTCCATCCGTAATAGACCTATCACCGATGTTTTTGAGGTACGGATCAAAAATGAATTAATTGAATCAGTAAATGAAGTAAAATATCTGGGCATCATTCTGGATAAGAATTTAAAATTTGTTACGCAGGTTAAGTATGTTGCAAAGAAGGTCAAACTAAATCTGAACTGTTTCCGTTTTATAAGAAGGGACTTGTCATGTCAAACGGCCAAATTATTTATGCACGCTATGATTTTTTCTCATTTGTCATACTGTATCACATCATGGTCACAAACTTCTTCTACCACATTAAAACCTATCTTTTCAATATATAAACAGACAATAAAAGTCATGGACCGGAAACCCATGAGATGGCATCACTGTGGCATTCTAAAAAGGCACGGCCTTTTCACCTTTGATAACTTTATTAATTTGAGTAATCTTAAATTATTTTTCAAGTGTGTAAATAACCATGTGTCACCACTGTTGTCTGAATTGGCCATCAGACGTCAGAGCTCTCGTCGGGAAAATACACGAGCCTCCATCAATGGTGATTGTCTTGTTCCAATGCACAAGACATCTTTCGGTCACTCTGTTTTCTCTGCAAAGGGGGCAAAATTGTGGAACCTCTTGCCCACTAGTCTAAAACTAGAGACTAATAGCAGCACTTTTAACAGAGAACTTAAACAACGGCTCAAATCAAATCAACAGTGCTCACACAAATAATTTACAACTGGTGTATTGTTTGATCATGCTGCCTTTGTTTTACTCTACGTAGCCTATATATATATATATATTTGACTTATTATATTGCTGCTCTGTACTCCATTGTATACTGCATTTTTACTCTTTTAATTGTCAGTTTTTATCAGTATTCTGATCTTGTTTTTGTTTTGACTTGTTTATTGTGTTGTTTTTAAAAGCCTCCTGTGGACAGGTGTTGTAAACTAGCATTTATGCTAATACACTGAAAACATTGCATCTGGTTCGTCCAATGTCATTGTCATGTCCATACACAAATAAAATCAAAAAAAAAAAAAAAAGTCTATCTCTTTTCCCCAGATGTTCTGCTGTCTCCCTCTAAATGGGCCCACATGCACTGGAGTGGAGATAAAGCCTCGCTGACACTCACACACCTCAACAAAGAAGACGAGGGCCTCTACACCCTGCGGGTCACCACCAAGTCTGGATATGAAACCTACTCAGCCTATGTCTTTGTGAAAGGTGGGTGCAACTTACCTCAATGTTATCCTTTCATTAAAACAGTTAAATTACCCTTTAAGATGTGTAACTATGGCCATCCATGTACGTTATGTTTCGTACATTATAGTTTACAGACATACACACACTCATTCAGAAACGTCCTACCATATATTTTGTGATTCCTTTTTGTTTAACTGAGGGCACTTTTGAGACTCCTTGAGGACTCTAAGCTCTGGGTCTGACTGATTGGAGGCCACAGTGTCTCACTCACATGTTGGATTTCAAGCCTTTAATTCTATAAAATGTTAGACGTATCTCAACAGACACAAACAAAAATCCTTGTCAACACAAGCTTAATGCAGCCTAATCTTCCCTCCCCCTAACTTAGTTTCTGCCAAGTATGCCATTAAGGTCAAAGTCACGATATCACGTCCTCTGGCACCCGACGACAATGCCTCATTTAATAGCCAGCGTTTGAATGCGAGTGAGTGGTTTTTAAATAGGATATAGATCTAATAGAGACACACTCCCTCTGGCATCTGGTTGAATACCCTGGAAAAAAGCGGTCAGGGAAGCTTATCAATGCCGCCTTCAGAGACAATCTGACCTTTGAAGCTTTTGGGCTTCTACACATGTTGAGTGTGAACACGCCAGGAAATAGACCTCGTTGTTTCCCCTTTTGGTAAAGCTCAGGGTCGCAAAGTAGAAGAGGAGGCCAGGTACAGTCTCCATAACAAAACGCTATATGATCCTGGCTATTCTCAGAGAGCTCAGCTATGGAATGGGTCTGGCTGTGAGTACAGATAGATGCTGTAGATATCTTGCTTCAAGGAGAAACAACGGGCCGCCCAGTTTCCTAAGTGCTCTTTATGGGCGAACACGCTCAGGTTATGAACTGTTTTATCTCTCAGTATGATGTTGTAATATTCCATATCATGTGAAGTGACAATGAATTAACCATGTTAATAAAATCCCTCTTGGATAAATGTGCAAATAATTTCTTACTTGTATGGCCGTTATAAGATTAACGGCCATACATGCAGGCTACATACATGAATTGACTTGAGGATACACCTCTTGCCAGAGCGGCTTACGTTTCTTTAAGAGTCACCTCTCTTACCCCCTTCTCCCTCCGGGGAGTCTACTGCTAATTCTGTCCTCCCCAGTTACTGATTGCTCTCGCTCTAGAGCTCGACCAGAAAACATTCCTAGCTTCCAAAGTTCACCACAGGGCACATGTAAACTTTAAAACTACCAGCTACAGTCCGAATCAGTTCTTTATGGACAAAACACTTGGATCAAAGGTCAATAAATATGAAAATAAAAAGAGAATGGAATAGACCTATTCAGTGTAAAACAGGGAGAAATGCTCAGAAAGAGTTTTTTGGACATTTAAGGTCCTGATGGTGTTATAATTGTTTGTGTTAGATTCTGATGCCGAGATTGAAGGAGCCCCTGGGGCGCCTCTTGATGTGCGCTGTCTGGATGCCAATAAGGATTACATCATCGTCACCTGGAAGCAGCCAGCTATTGATGGTGGTAACTCCATCTTGGGCTACTTTGTTGACAGGTCAGTGAATGTCAATCTTATTTCCATGGGACAATTCCTCACCACTAGTGGTTGAACTAAGTACATTTCCTAAGTACATATTTGAGGTATTTGTACTTTGCTCGAGTATCTACTTTTTATGAAACTTCCTACTTCTATTCCACTACATCTCAGGGGCAAATATTGTATTTTTTAAGTAGGCGTTTAAAGTACTGTACATATTTAATAAAAACCTGGGCCTGTAAGACTTGTGTTGTAATTTGTGCACAGATGTGAGGTTGGAACCAACCACTGGATCCAGTGCAACGACACACCCGTTAAGTTTGCCAGGTTCCCCGTCACCGGCCTGGTGGAGGGTCGTTCCTACATGTTCCGTGTTCGTGCCGTCAACAAGAGCGGGATGAGCCACCCATCCAGAGTCTCTGAGCCAACTGCTGCTATGGACCCAGCTGACCGCGCCCGCATGAGAGGTACGGCATTTACTGCATTTTAGATTAGGCTAATAGTGTCTCATCCATATTTAAAGTAACATAGTAGAATAAAGGTTAGGGCTGATTATTTGTTGACAAGAAATACAATTCTGGGGGCGCCCTTAGCTCAGTTGGTACGGCGTCCCCCCCATGGGCCTCGGCCAGCAGCGGACCCGGGTTCGATTCCAGCCCGCGGTCGTTCTCTGCATGTCACTCCCCTCTCTGTCCCATTTCAACTCTGTCTCTACACTATCAATAAGGCATAAAAATGCCAAAAAAAAAAAAAAAAAAAAAAAAAAAATACAATTCTGATCAGAAACAAAGTTTTGTATTTGAAAAAGAACCAAAAGCTCTGTGACGCTGAATACACAATACAGAAATGTTGAAACTTGATCACATCAGATTTACAACTTTTACATGATGTTAATCTGCTTGCCGTCAGGTACGTCTGCTCCTTGGACTGGCCAAATCATTGTCACAGAGGAGGAGCCTGCAGGTAAGACTTCTGATTTATACCAGACATATCCATGAAACCTAATGAAAGGAAGGTTGCATTTTTCTGTTTCACGACTGCCTTGTTTAGGGACTTAACTCTTTGTCTTTTGTCCATCAGAGGGCATTGTTCCTGGCAAACCTCTTGAACTGCGGGTGACAGAGGCGACCAAGAACTATGTGGTGCTGAGCTGGAAGCCACCTGGAGAGAAAGGCCTTGAGGGTGTCATGTACTATGTGGAAAAGGTAAGTTATACCAGATGTACACACTCAAACACATCACATTCCGTGGAACATTTTGTCATTTGTATTATATCTGGCCAGTGTTTACGTTTGACCTTTGTATACCTACCTTGTGTGTGTCAGTGTGTCGCAGGCACAGACAGCTGGCAGAGGGTGAACACAGAGATCCCGGTCAAGTCTCCTCGCTTTGCCCTGTTCGATCTCGCCGAGGGCAAATCCTACAGCTTCCGCGTCCGCTGCTGCAACTCCGCCGGTGTCGGAGAGCCATCGGACCCTACTGAGGCCACCACTGTTGGAGACAAGCTTGGTCAGGAGAACACACAAACAATATACATTCATGACTCAGGGCAATCCTCAGTTATCAACCCAAATAAATTTCAAATGTTCTGCTTCACAGATATCCCGTCCGCCCCAAGCAAAGTCATCCCCACCAGGAACACAGACACATCAGTGGTTGTGTCTTGGGAAGCATCTCATGACGCCAAAGAGTTGGTGGGTTACTACATCGAGGCAAGTATTGTGGACAGCAACGTGTGGGAGCCGTGCAACAACAAGCCAGTGAAAGGAACCAGGTAAAAGACTTATATTTCTTTTAATGGCTTATATAGGCCAGTTTTTCTCAAAGAACTGTATAGCCTCTATAACATTTTATCAAACATACTTGCAGGTTCATCTGCCACGGACTGACGACAGGAGAGACATACATATTCAGGGTGAGGGCAGTGAACGCAGCAGGGCTCAGCCAGTTCTCCCCAGAGTCTGAGCCTGTGAAGGTGAAGGCTGCTATTGGTGAGTAGCATTTCTCGATACAAGAAGCTAATGTAGAATTAGGATTATCCTTTGTATATTCAAATGTGTATCTTAAAAGAAAAAAAAATACTGTAAAACAAAAAATATATTTTGAATAATGTTTAAAAATCAGCTGTTGGTGTTTGCGTTTCTGAAGTAATTTTGCTGTTAGATATATAGACTGCGCTTAATTGTTTGTAAAAGATGCAGGAATAGATACTATCCTTGATACATGTCACCACTGCTCTCTTGAGAAAAATGTCTTCCTTTCATCGACATCTATAGTCCCGCACTTCCTCCACCGTGGTTCCACTCTGTCACCTTGTCATGTTGTTCTGCACCGTTATGTGCCCCCACCTGCCCACCTCCCTGTCCAGCCACATCCTCCACCACTCCCCCACCCCCTCCCTGCATAGCCTGAGCCGGGGTCAGGACTTGTAGACTTCCTCTAATTTGGGTCAGTTACGATCCAATTCAGCGGTGGTTACAAACCAGCTCAATGTCACCACACACGCACCACCAACCCCCATTTCCCCTCACCTATCCTGGGCACAAGATGTGCCGTCAACCCCCCCACCCACATGGTGCTGAAGGTACACACCCCTCCCATCCCAGCAGTACCTTTAAACTGCACTGAGTTTCACTGTTTCAACCTCTGTCTTGGCGGCTAACCTGGCAGCAGAATTGTTCTGTTAATATATTCACTAGTCTATAGATTATGTTTGAAATTTACAAATTTGGACGGATACAAATTGTATTTGGGCCATGTGATAACATGATCTCTAATAGTCTAAAAGATTTTCTTATTTAAAAAAAATGTTTTGTTAAAATTAGCTGAGAATCAAGAGATTAAGTAATCTCTCAATGTCAGATAATAAGACGTGACAAAGCCGGTCCAAGCTCTGACTAAACCAGGCATTAAACTAATAATCGAATACAGACTAATCCTGCTGCTATGATATTTGTTAGCAACGCTTTTTCTGATACCCTGCATGTATCCTTAAAGTTTCTTTCTCTTCATGTTATAAATAACATAACTTTTAACCTTTGGACTCATTCACTAGACATCTTTGTGCTGAGCGGCAAGCTTTGTTTCCCATTATGAAAATCACTTAGTAAAAATGCCAAAGTATTTCTCTGCACAGGAAAAGAGGAAATATTGGTAATTAGGCCATGTCTAGCTACTTTATGTAGAAAACTACGCAGAAGGGAATGGTCTGTTATATGTGATTTAAAATACATTTCATACAAGAAAAGTTACAGTTAATAACACTACTTGGTATGAATAAGACCATGGTGTGCTCAACTATTCAGTCTCAACACAACAGTTATTTTATCTCTTAAGTGGAGCTTAAATCCATTGGCATAGTTACTAAAGCAGAGTGTTCTTTCATAAAGGGTTTGCACAAGGCCTGCACTGCTGCACATCCACACTCATTGGCTGCTTTACTTGACTGGCCAGCATGCTCTCACCTCACCTCCTCACATGGATGTCACTTGTTGGTCATCTTGTCTTCATTTTTCCCTCCCAGTCAGATGAAGACATTTTACTGTATTTGATGGACAGATGTACTGAATATTAATGTCTGTCTTTCTGTTTCTGCTTGTCTGAGAGAAGCTGTGAGTTGTGAACTGATCTGTTTGGCCTGTTTTTTTTTGTTTTTAAAAAACGTTGTGCTTTTCTCTGCTAACTCCTGTAGGGGGCGGCATCCCACATGGTGTGTTGCCGGAGATGGGGCCGGGGGGTAACGCAGGCCAACTAACCGAGCACAGGCCACGCTGGACTGGCACGCATGAAACTGTCCAGTCCCCCTCTGACACTATGCAAAAGCGCAATAGAGCTCAGACTGACACTGAAGGCAGGAAGGGGGCCGGGGCTGCCGACCCCACGGAGAGTAAAAGCAAGGGGGGCAAGAGAGGCAGTGTGTCCTGGGCCCCTGACCTGGCCAAAGACCTGGTCTCAGAGTCTGTGTTAGTTTCTGACTCACTTACTGACCTAGCTGCACACTTAAACCCAGTCACCGCTGCGGTTCAGGATCAGGCTGTAGAGACAATCAGTGAGCCTGCAGCCCGACAGGCACGTAAGTTCTCAGTAGATGGTTCAGCTATTCGGGGGACAGCGAGGTCCAGGAGAGAGTCGGCAGGTGAGAACCGGTTGGAGATGGGAAATCTTTTTTGTTGACTACAAACAATGCCACAAAACACTCCATCAACCCCCCCCCCCCCCCCGACACACTTATAATCAACCCCTGACTTTATCATAAACTAAAAGAATAAAAGAAAGATTTCCTGTGTTATAGCAGTTCTGCAAGGTTCTACTTTTGCATTCACAGGTTATTTTACATTTAATTATCTATAAACAGTTGTTGAAGTGCTCTACTGGTGTTCTTCTCTTAAAGGTAAGTCACTGTAAAACACCACTAAACTTTAACCTAGTCACGCTTGTCAATGGCTTTTCTGGACACCATTTCCCAGAACCTCCTCAGTGGCCTGGCGTCACACCGAGTACCCACAGCACTTTAACACACAAACACACACACTCAAGAAATGTCATGGCGGGAGCCTGCTAATCACACCCTGTACTTGAAAAAGTGGGTCATCCAACCAACACAAGAGCAGGACCCTTGTGACCTGAGGCCTTTTCAGTAGGGCACTGTGTACTTCTTCACATGTCCACCTCGCAGATACTTTAACCAACTTCTCACCCCTAAATAGGGTAATGTATCAAGTTCACGTGACTATTTGTGACAGGCCAATTTATCATCACCAGAGTGACCTTTTGCTCAAAGTCACTCCTTCATGCAAATCCAGCAAATCACTGTGTCCTTTGTTGGAAGTTTCTTAGCACAAATTCTATATACTATTTAAGTATGTATTTTAATAAAAACTATAAAGGAAAAGTTTGTCACCACTGTTTGAAATTAAGAGATACCACTCTCATTCTACAGCCTGTGACTGCACCAGTTATCTTAGCTTAGCATAAAGACTGGAAACAATGGGAAACAGTTAGCATGGCTCTGGCCAAAGGTAAAAAAAACAACAAACAAAAAAAAACTAACCAGCACCTAATGCTCACTAAATAAAACATAATATAAAAAAAAGTTTTAGCATACTAATTAAAAGCTTTAGTGAATTACGCAGGCTAAATGTTTTCCAATGTTTCTAATTAATAAGCTTTAGTGAATTACACAGACTTAATGTTTTCCAATGTTTCCAGTCTTTGCTCTAAGTTAACCTATCTGAGCATTCTCCTGGATGTAGCTCCATATTAAGCATATTATCTAACCTTCATAGGCAAATATATGCATTTTCAAAAACCTCAAACTGTTCTTTCAAGCAAATGATAATACAAAAGTATGATACAAAGGGTTTAGAGCTGCTGTTGTGTTGTGGGTTTAAAAATATTCTTTTACATCAGGTATTTTACCTACAATTGTCTTTATTTGGCCATGGATGAAAGTAACTTGTAGCTTAATACAGTGATAGAATACCTGCTGTAAACTGATTTTTTTTTCTGTCATAGGACACTGAAGCTTAATGGCAGCTGCAAAGCTACAATAAATGCATTATTCCAATTAAATACGTTAAAAGTATCACCTCATTGTGGTGCTTCAGTTTCCTATTACATCATCCTATTCCCCTGCCGAGGCATTATGGTGCTAATTGGGAGGTTTTGTGTCATGTCAGCCTCCCCTGCTCCACCCTTTGGCATCAGTATCCTGGAGTGTGTGGCCGACTCCATGGTGCTGGCCTGGAAGCAGCCAACGTTCATAGGCGGTGCTGACATCACCGGCTATTTCGTGGATTACCGTGAGATCAAGGATGGCGTGCCAGGGAAGTGGCACGAGGCCAACATCAGGTCCGTCAGCGACAGGGCCTACAGGGTGAGCTCATATCAAAGTCCTGCTGGGTTCAGTTGATTTTTTAAAGACCTATAGGATGTTTCAAGGTTTTCATACCATTTTGTCTCCAGGTGTCTGAGCTGAAGGAGAACATGAAGTACCAGTTCCAGGTGCGAGCAGCCAACATGGCAGGTGTGGGCATCCCGTCTCTGCCCAGTGACACCTTCCTGTGCGAGGAATGGACCATCGCAGTGCCAGGTCGGTTTGTTAGATCACCTGTTTAACCTACTGAATAAGACAGTGTTCATGAACAGCTCAAATCCTAATGTCACGGATATAACACATAACTATTATATAAATATCATATTGAAGTACTTTGTAGAGAACATACAATAGTGCTTTAATGTTAAATTGATGGATACAATCAGAGTAGGGACAAAATCCATTGGTGTCCAAAGGCTTTGTTGAAGTCCAGTAAAACAAACTGTGATTGGCTATATCAGTTTTGGACTTGGACTATCCAGGCATTTCTTGTCCTTTTCCTTTGAACATAGTTGTACCTGTGAGGTATTGAAGGACCCAGTTAAGTGAACATCAGTAAAACACAATCAAACTCACTGATATGCAGTATTTTAAGCCTAAGTGTGTATTTCCAATATTTCCACAGGACCTCCTCATGACCTTCAGATAAGAGAGGTGCGCAGCGATTCTTTGGTGTTGCTATGGAAGCCACCAGTGTACCAGGGCCGCGATCCGGTCAACGGGTTCTACATTGACATCAAGGAGGCAGAAGCGCCAGAGGAGGCGTGGAGAGGAGTCAACACTAAGGCCACGGAGAAGGCCTTCTTCAAGGTGACAGTTAGCTGAATGAGTGAGAATGAGATATTTATTTACACATGCAGCTGTTGTGTAATCTGGATGTTTTCTTTCTTTCTTTATGTGCAGATTAAGAATCTGAAGGAATCAGAGGTGTATGTGTTCCGAGTGCGCGCTCAGAATAAAGCCGGTGTGGGAATTGCCTCCGTTGTGACAGAGCCTGTCACAGCTCTGACCAAACCAGGCAAGAACAAAAAAAAACAAATTTGAAGAGCTGACGGTGAATCTGCGGGAGCTAATTGTTTGTGTTTTTCTTTTCTGGGTTTCAGGCACCACGGAGATAGTTGTGGATGTGGATGATGACGGTATCATCTCCCTGAACTTTGAATGCTGTGACTTGACCGCCGACTCCAAATTTGTGTGGTCCAAGAATTACGAGGAAATCACAGATGCTTCCCGTCTGACCGTAGACACCAAGGGAAACAAGTGAGATGATTTTTAATTCATATAAAGATTAAGCTTTTTGTCCATCACTCGCTATCCTTTATTTATACTTTATTACATGCATTGCCCTACAGGTCCAAAGCTTGTTTCAACGCTCCTGCTGAGGAGGACATTGGCATTTATTCATGTCTTGTTACACACACCGATGGTGCTTCATCCAGCTTCACTCTCTCAGAGGAAGGTAGGGTAGAAAGTTCAAAGAGCAGAGAAAAACCACATGTTTCAAGAAATCAATGTGAGTTTCATGGATTTTAAATGTGTCATGAATTCTCCTGTCTTTTGTCAGAGTTGAAGAGGTTGCTGGAGATCAGTCATGACCACAAATTCCCCAGTGAGTGTTCCAGCTTTGCATGTCACCAAGTTATGTCACCAACTGGACTGTTTCCCTGAGCTGGCTCTTCTCTCTCTCTCTCTTTTCCTAGTTATTCCCCTGAAGACAGAGTTGGCTGTGGAGCTGCTGGAGAAGGGCCGGGTTCGCTTTTGGCTGCAGGCAGAGAAGATCTCAGCGAACGGCAAAGTCGATTACGTCTTCAACGATAATCTTGTCTCCCAGGGCGAGGTCAGTGAACCAAAAATGTCCAAGTTTGCACAAATTCATCCCCTTGGTCTCCAGGGTGAAGTGATTAGATTTTGGAGGTCAAAGGTTACATATTGTGAGGTCACAGTAACCTTGTAACACATTAGAGCTTTACCTTCTTTAAAACATTGTCTTTTACCACCAATATCTCCCAAGGCCTTATTCTAACCCGGAAGCATATAACCGCCAGGTGGTAATTCTAGTTTTGAGTATATCCAGGAATTATGTTTTTGTGGAATTTTTTTAGTTACATTTTATTTTTTTTATTTTTTCAGAAATACAAGATGAACTTTGACAAGAACACCGGTGTGATTGAGATGATCATGGAGTCTCTGACCCCGGAGGATGAAGGCACATTCACCTTCCAGATGCAGGATGGGAAAGCAACCAACCAGTCCAGCTTGGTACTGATAGGAGATGGTAAGAACCCCCCAACCACACAAGTATCACATGGATATATTACGTGATTTGAGCCAACAAATCATTGTTAACTCTTTATTTGTGCAGTGTTCAAGGAGTTGCAGAAGGAATCAGAGTTCCAGAGGAAAGAGTGGCACAGGAAGCAAGGTATGACACGTCCATTTTCACTTTTGTTTAACCTGCTAATAATTGTCCTTAGATAATTAATTCTGTAGACTATAACTTGTCCGGAATCTACATTAAATGCCTACAACATACAGAAAATTGCTTTTAATGACTCAATTTGGAGAACAATTAACAGATTTTCAAAGTAGTTGCAGATTTACTTCTGTAAATTGGCATCAATTAGTCAACTAAACGTTTCAGCTCTACGAGTCATGTTTGCGTTACATCTTATTATATATTTTTTGATGTTTGTTCCAGGTCCTCACTTTATTGAGTATATGAGTTATGAGGTGACACCAGAGTGCTGCGTTGTGCTGAAATGCAAGGTGAGAAAGAGCTTTTTTTTAAAGATTTTTTTATGGCGTTTTTTTAATGCTTTATAAACAGAGAAAAAATAAATTCTTTAAAAGGTAATTTCATGACACCCTCCTGTCTTTGTATTCCAGGTTGGCAACATAAAGAAGGAGACCACAGCGCTGTGGTACAAAGACGGACGTGAGATCAAAGCAGACGAGCACCTCAGCTTCACAGAGGGAGTGTTGAAACTGGAAATTTCTCAGGTAAGAAGCAGAGAAAAATATGTGAATTTATGTGGATATACTATATATATATGTATGTGTGTATATGTGTGTACTGTATAACCGTCGCTGAATCCATTTGCATATATGAATGTAAACGGTGGACTCATTGCACAAAGAATATGGGGAACCTCCACAATTGTATGTACATCTTCATCCTCGATGTTGGTCCAAATGGTTTGAGTAAGTTGGAGTAAAGAAATTATTTGAAGGGAGTAATTTTTTTTACTAATTGCACAATTTTTTTTCAAAAGTTGGTTAAAAAATAACAATATATGTGGCAAAAGTTATTTATTTATTTATTCCGTTCATATAATCTGTCAATAACAAATGAACAACTTTGAAATGTATGTCCTAAAAACCAAATAAAAAGGTTTTGATTTTAAAAAAAAAATTTCAAGACCTAACAATTCCATTCAATTCATTCACAATTTTAATTTTTGGTCACCGTTATCACTACTTTCTCTAACTGTTCTGTCTTCTTCCCTGTTTTAATCTGCTCTTTTCTCTCAAATATCATTTAACCCTGTTTTTCCATTCTGCATCTCGTAACTCATTCTCATCCCACTGTCGTCTACCATTGTCTGTCCGAGTCAGTGACATGACCTCCTCCCAGGTGTTCTAACGTATGTAAACCCCGTGTCACATGTGTCCCATTTCAGCGCGACATCCCCGCAGACACAACAGACTATGCCGACAGAGCAATCCAGAGAAGACTTAAAGTTGGGAACAGTTTTCTGTTGTCGTCATGGGCCGACGGCCAATTTGGGTTTTGCCGTCTGCCTGCGAATGCTTTAAAAAAATATATATATCTGTCTGTGTGTTTGTCTGTTTGCTTTTTTGCTTTTGTGTAATATATGTGTTATCTGCAGCACCCTTAGCAGAAGTGAAAAGTTTGCCTTTTCAGCTCAATACAATTAATATATTTTGTCCGCCGTCGTCTTACTGCTGAATTTGACGCTCCTTCTCACTTTGTCAGGTTTCCAAGAAGGACGCTGGTGTGTATGAGGTGGTTCTGAAGGATGACAGAGGAAAAGACACTTCCACATTGAATCTGACAGAACAGGGTAATCTTGCAGTCACATATTGAGAAGATTTCCTCATAACTGCAGCAAATATATCGCTCACCATGATCAAACTTTGCTCTCCTTCAGGTTTCAAAGACTTGATGAACGAAGTTTTCAGTGTTATCGGTAAGAAGATTAAACATTTCCCGAGGTAGCATGGTACCCAGTTCATTTGAACACAACATATATTAATCCCATCTTTGTGGTATTTATTTTTATTTGCAGCCAATTCCTCCACTCCGCTGAAGATCACAAGCACAGATGAGGGCATCCGCCTCTACACCTTCGTCAACTACTATAACGATTTACTCCAAGTGACATGGCAGTACAAGTACGTACCGTGTCTACTTTGTTATTTGTGCAAGCTTGTGAACATAACTTTTGTAATTAAAATGAATGAGTTACAGCCACTCGAGCTACTGCAGTTAAGTTGATGCTCCCTCTCATATAAAATCTGTTACTTGACTACATTTGATTATGTCACTTTGAGAGTAAATTGGCTTTGAGAAAGATTTTTGTGAATGTAGAACAACAGACAAATATTTCAGAGTTGTCTGCGTTGTCTCTCCAACAGGGAATCAGCCATCTCCTTCTCTGACCGTATAAAGAGCGGTGTGGTGGGAGAGCAGCTGTGGCTACAGATCACAGAGCCCACACAGAAGGACATGGGCAAATATGCCATCGAGTTCCATGATGGAAAAGGCGGCCTGAAGAGGACTGTTGAGCTGGCTGGTCAAGGTGAGACTGACAGTTTTTTATACCTTACGTGTTAAATAGTTTAAAGCTTGTTTTACTGTTTTTTTTATTTCTTATCTTTCAATGACTTTCTAGAGTTTCAGTTAAATCCAAGGTTCAAACATATACAGACATTTGATGACCTTTAATAGACTTATTTGTACTTTTTCATAAATAAGTTTACTTGTTTCACCTTTAGTATCCTACATAAGTTGTATTACTTGTACAACTCACTAAGCAAATACACCAGATTCATATTCCTTCAAAAAATTTTTGTTGTTTTGCAGCGTTTGACGACGCTTTTGCAGAATTCCAGAGGCTCAAGTAAGTTGCTATCTATAACTATCTTATTATGAGCCTTCTGTTGCCACACTCACAACATGCATTTAATAAACACATCCACATGACAGCCTTTGACTTAATTTGTTGTTCCCTTTTTTTTCGACATCAGAGCTGCTGCTATTGCAGAAAGAAGTAAGTGATGTTGTGTATAAAGGGGTTTTGTGTTTGGCAGCTTTTCGTCCTGGGTGAAGTAGCTCTCATCAAGAAGATCTATTGTTTAGCATATTATCAAAAAAAAACTCAGCTTCCGTACATACTTATAGAAGTGTCATCTTTCATTAATTTTACCTTAGTATTTCTCATCTCAGGTCTGACCGAAAAACTATTTTTTTTTTATTTGCATGAAAACAAAACATTTTACACTGGCTTTAACTACTAACATCGTGATTGCATGACATACTCTTAGTCCAACAAATTTGTTATTTTTTGTTTTTACCTTTTTCCTTTTCTGCCATGCATTCACTTGCTTAGTTTGTTTGTTTTATATCATTTTAACAACATGGAAAACCTTTTGAAAGTGCCTTAAATATATTTATTGTAATGGCTATTGTAATTGTTCACGTTCACATTGTTTCTTTCAGATCGTGCTCGAGTAGCAGGAGGCCTGCCTGATGTGGTCACTATACAGGAGGGCAAGGTAACAACAGCAACAGTTTTATTATCTGCACCTTAGAAAGCACAGTAACAGTTAAAGGGAAACAGACTGGCAAGTGTCCTGTTAAATTGCCCTCAAGAAATACACTGAACCACCATCTGCTCTCTCATGGTGGCAGTGTCTCTATATGCTAAATGCTATTTCAAATAGATAAATAATCAAATAAATAAATATCTTTTTTACCAGGCCCTCAATCTCACCTGCAACATTTCGGGCGAGCCCGTGCCAGAGGTCACCTGGCTGAAGAACGACAGGGAGATCTGTTCCGACGATCACGTGGTCCTAAAGTTTGCATCAGGCAAGTTTGCCAGCTTCACCATCACCGCCGTCAACCCGTCGGACTCTGGCAAGTACAGCATCCTGGTGAAGAACAAGTACGGCACAGAGAGCGGGGACTTCACCGTAAGTGTCTTCAACGAGGAGGCCGGCAAGAAAAAATAAAAGCGGTCCAAACTCTTGACGTAAATATGTATAAATGAATAACACTGGAAACAGTTAAAAAAAGAGAGAACAAGAGCTTGAGGATTGATTAGATTGTTTTGTGTAGGTTATATTAAATTATCTGGAATGAAATGTCTAAGAAGTCAGAGAGAAATCCAGAGTGTGGTTCAGAGTAAAATCATTTCTGTCCAATAATAAGAAATCTAACTGAACAGTATAAAGGTATTTGTGACGTCATGTCCACTCAAATCTGTTACAGGTGCAATTTAAGTTTTTTCATTGTGTGGCATGGCATACATTGGACTCTATGCTTTAGAAGAAGAACATGAAACAAAAGAAAGACAAAGATAATAGTTTAAGACATGTTGTGTTGAACCAGAAACCTTGAAGTCAGTGTGGAATGTCTATTAAAATGCCAAATTAATGTTCTTTTACATGTTTTATCCCATTTGCGGCAAACTATGCCTACTTAACTGCTAACCAGCTTTGGCCAACAACTCGAAAGTGCGACTAGTTGGCTAAATGAGCTATAGTGTTTGCTGTATTAGTTGATCAAAAGCACAGTTTCAATCCACGTTGTATCTTAAAACTGCATGTTTTCACTTTTAATACAACAAGAGAAAAAGCTTTTAGGGTGAGGATTGGCCGATGATGACTTTGGCAAACTTAATACTTCTTAACTAAGGCATGGTCGTTCAGTCAGTATTCTGTTGAGGGGCTTAGAGAACGGTCAATTTATCTTTATGCTAACTGAAAAACCATATCTGTCAAATGCACTAAACACACGCCTAGCTTCGCACAATAAAACAGCAGGAAGTTCACAAAGGTTGTTGCAAATGGGCTAAAACATGGTTCTTTACTGTGAGTTGCCATTTCATCCAATTCTAGATGTGGTCATGTTTTATTATATTTCACCATCATATGAATGTTGTGATCATGACATCACTTCCATTGTGTCCCTGTCGAGTAGTGAATACAGTATGTTTGCCCACTGTCTTTATTGTTATTCATGTCCACCATTGTAATGCCATCCCCCTTCACAGTCCTTCACTGATTATGAGGCCTCCTTTATCCTGTGATTATGATGTTAACGATACCACTGTATTGCAGACTGTCACAGCACTCAAAGTTATTATAGCATCACTTCCTATTCCCCTGTTTCTGGATGAGACTAATAAAAACGAGCATGTACTTCCCCACTTCCACCCATCTCCTCTTCCTCTGTGAGTTGTTTCACTTCTGGGTTTTGAACCTTCCACGCACCCTCCATTGATCACTCTCTCGTTTCAGTTCACTCTTCCCTTTTTCCACACCCAGTCACAGATCTTTGTAGACTTGGACTGCACCGAAGATCAACCACCAAACCACCAGCATGGAGACAACCTCCCCTATCTCTACTGTAACCACGGTGTGCTTGAGTGAAGATGACTGATTGACGAACAAAATCAAGCCTGCCTAAGTGTGAATGAAAGAAAACTAATTCCGTTTCCCTTCTTGTTGTCTGGTCACCATCATCCAATGGTAGCCTAGATTTTCTACATGGTCCTTTCCTAATCAGTTTTATACTAGGAGAATGACACACAGCAAAGGAGTCCAGCACATTATCCATGTAACACAAAGTTCTATGGATTAAAAAAATACTATGTCAATTAGTAAGCTTCAATCAAAGTGCTGGTTGACAAATTTCTCTAGCTTTGGACAACACAGTAGACTGTTACCCACCAGTTTCCAGTCACTATGCTAAACTAAGGGGCACTTTACACGACAACACGAAACGGTGCAAACGCGGAAAAATTCCCGCGTTTGCACTATATCATTTACAGGAAAACAGCAAACGCAGGCATGAAACCGCAGATTTTTGAGATCACCTCCCAGGGAGGATTTTTTGGAAAACTTAACGGTTTTGGTTTCCTGTAAACACCGAAACCATTTCCCCTGATAACGCTGACGTCACGGCTACACCCTCACACATGCGTAGTCTATAACATTTGCTGTCAAAATACCCACAACACAAGCGAGTTATAAAGTTAGAAGACAACATGAACGGTGTCTCCACGGCACCATCACTGTGATCAGCGGAGAGTGACGTGCAGGGCTAAAATATAGCCTAACACCCGCCAATTTAGTCTAAGCGATTAGTAAGTTATTGAGACCACCGGCCACTTTGTCTGGGGAAAGATTTGTGCTCTGCCGGTTTTTCTAGCCAAATAAACGTGTGTAGCTTCTATGCCAGGGCAGGGACACGGCTCTCTCTACATTAAAAAACACTATCCATAGTTCAGCGCGCAGCGGTTAAGTTACTGTTCAACAAAAAGAGCATTAAGGCTACGGCTTCACAGTAAAAGCATTTCGCTGGCTAAACATTAATAGCATTTCACTGGACACACGTGAGTTGACTTTTATTTTGAAGTACGCCTAACAGGAAGGTATCCGCTCACGAAGCCCCTTCACTATCAGCAAGTCTTCTGTTTTTACGAGTTCAATGCGGTGAAATAAGAGGACAGAAAGCTTGTCTTTTACAATATTTGTAACCCCAACCTTACACCAACCGCTTTATGAACGTTAGTGGCATTAATTTTCGGTTACAGTAAGGTTTTATGCATCAAATTGTACCGGAAGAGCTATCTACTAGGCTGTGTCACCGCTGACTATTGGCTTGGCATGGCTGCTGCACTGCTACTACAGCGATTTCGGCCCGTTTCCTCTGAAAACATGTGCACGGGTGAAGATGTCAGATAAATTTTGTCTGAACGGGGTTTTTTTTTAAACCAAAAACTGGAAAACTGTCACGTTTTCACAGTGTAAAGTGCCCTAAGTGTTGTCTGGCGTCCCCTGGCTGTAAGGTCACACACAACACATGTATCAATCTTCTTCATCTAGCTCTTGACTAGAAAGTGAAAAAGAAAATATATATCTCAACACGTCAAACTATTCCTTGAACACACCAGCACTACTGTATGTCTGAAAAGTATCTCAATAGCAATTAGTTAGGTGGTACCATTTTAAACAAAAAAGATTAAAAAAAAACTATATTGACAAAGATATTTTGGAATGTGGCCTTAAAAGACCTAATCGATCCTATTCATGTTTGGAAATGTTGAATTTCAGGAGAAGACAGATATGGATAGGCTGATTATATTGTAAGGGTTTCATTGCTTGTGGTCAAGTGTATCTGGATAACTTCAGTGATATTTCTGACCTGATTGAAGATCCTGGGTAAGTAGTGGACATCATTCTATGGATGGTGTGATGGTTCATTTTGATTAGAGCAGGCCATCTCATTTACATGGTGAAGTCTTACTCCAGTTTTTCTCCACTCAGATGGAGATCTCAGAAGGGACGCCTGACTTGGGGATAACGTCATATATGACTGACGCAGAGGGAAATGTGGTGTATAGCCCAAATACGCCAAAGGAAAAAATGAAAACCCCCATCACTGGAACGAAAAAGCAGAAGAGAAAGGGTGAGACGACTGAAATTATATATATTTTTCATTTTCATTTGAAACATTACAATATGGCGTCATTTTGTCAGAGTATATGTTTGCAAACGATTGTCCCCTTGCAGAGTCTGTGACCAAGATTCCTCCCATGGAAAAGGTTGAAGACAACAAAGAGCAGGAAGTGAAGAAAGACGAGGAGAAGGTTGCAGTTGATGCTGACACTGAACCAAAAGCTTTAGATGCAGGAAAAAAAGAAAATGTAAAAGATGAGGTTCCTTCTGACCAATCGGTGGCCCCTGAGCAGCCTGCAGACACTGTGGAGAATCCTGCACCGAGAGCTGAAACACTGAGTGAATCTAATGAAGAAAAATAATGAGAATATTCACATGTATGTTACAAGTTTGATGTTGGCTTTTGTGCTTTATATGAATGATGTGTTTTCAGTTAGGCTATTGTAATTTAGACGTTGTGGTTGCTTTTAATTAATCCACATTTGTGTAACAGAATAAGTATATCATGGAACATTATATGCCTACCTTTTGTTTTATATTATGTATTCGTAATAATACTTTGTGTGCATTTAATTTGGTTATTTGGTCAACCCTATGTTTCTTTTTCATCATATTTTCTTGAATAAAGAATCTGTTGACTGGTTTAAATTGTCACCCCTAATCATTGTATAGGCCTACTGCCATATGTTTTAGAGATAGGCTATACAGGGACACAGACATGGAGGAGCACAGAGGTGGAGGTTTTAAAGTCGGAGAGGGGAACAAAGAAAACATGGGAAATTCTTGGGGTGAAACAGGGCAGAATTAATTCAAGTCAGTGAGTGTTAAAGTTGCCGAGGTAAGCCACACCAAATGTTTACATTTATTAAAAATGTTAGTGTGTATTTCTGTGAATGTAGTATTTAGTTATGAAGAAATTAACATGAAATGTTAGCTTATTGTTTTTCAAAATTACTCCACATTGGACAGGTTGAAAGCAAAAGAGATAGGCTTTTGTGAACTTTGAGGCACCAATTATGGCAAGGATTTCCACTGGTTTTTATTGACATCACTTTATGAAAAAAGGTGCATTGTTGATTCAATGTTTGTTTGTCCAGAGGTGACCATTAACTTTAATAATTAACCTCATCAAATGTTCTCCTGCGTTGTCATCACGTGCAGCCTGCGCGCTGCGGGGTCACGTGCTGTGTGGTCGGCTTCAGTCAGCAGCAGCAGCAGCAGCAGCAGACTCCACAAAAACAGCGCTGACAAGAGGTGCGACTGCCTCCGGGCTAGCCAGCAGGTAGGATGAATAAAACCCGCGGTACCTCTTCAGTATCCTCATTTAACGTCCGTAGAAACATACAAATAAAACTGACTTTTTAATACCGCTGGTTGATATCTCTCCTCTGTCCTTGAACACCTTCACTAAGAGTCATTTAGCGGCTTCTGCAACTCGTGAGCTCCCGTTTTATGCTGAATATCGCCTTTGAAGTGTTGTAACAGGGAATTTACTACTGTACAACACGTTATAACTTTATATAAAATCATAGTCGTTCTCATAAATATCTGTTGTGTCAAATGAAACCCCTTCAACTGTGTCTCTGAACGCCTTATACGTTTTTTTTAAATAGGTGAAATATCCTACCTGATGGCATAACGTCATACAGGTGTCTATTTACATGCTGGACTACATTAAGTATTATCAAGGACATTGTGAGGTTTTATCATGTGAAAGTGTTAAACAGCAAACTCAGTTAGAGACATGGATCCTGGTGTGTGAGATATATCAGTGTACTACTTATAGATTAACTGTGACATTTAGGCCACTGTAACACTGTATTTGATGCTATATTTTCCTTTTTAAAGTATGCAAAAGAGCTAAATGAATAGTGAATAGGGAGATATTCAAATCATTAATATATTTTATTTTGCTGAGAGACAATAAGCTTACTATATGTTCGAAAGCACCAACATATCATTGCATTAAGTGTTGAAATTATGAGTTTTATGAATGGAATGAGAAGCTAATATTGAGCAAAACATGTGAGGATTTAATGATTTTCTCTGTTATATAATCACATGTTCGATAACATTGTACCGTTTGAATTGAGTAATTTAAATATGATGAATGGCTTAATGTTTGCAGCTCTTGTTTCACTGTCAAAGTCTTAAGTATTGTTGTGTTGGTGACAACATCATCGGTCATTAACTGTGTGATGCAGAATCACGTTGGACATAGTGAGCAGGACAAACGTGCCGAGGCAGGGAAAGCTGCATTCGGTCCTAAGCTTGTAAACAGGATTAACACCTACTTAATGTCCCTTCGAGACCCGTGGTGGTTAAACACTGGTTGTGCTGGATCTGTATCACACAGCACACAAAACGACCAAGAAACAAAGCTTCACAAGATTGGCCTTATTGTAATTGTAGTGTATCAATAAAAACGAATGAGGAAGAACCTAAGCCACATATTGTTCAGAAATGAAAGTGGAAGTAGAACCTGTTCTAGTAATCGCTTCCAAAGGTCAAATTAACTTGAGTTGACAAAACAATGTCAACTTAAGTTCCCCTTCCTCACCAGCCTTCATCAGCTGGACTACAGCTGAAACAGCTATTCAGTGATGAATACATTTCATCAGTTAACATAGATTTTTTGTAACTGTGCATTCAGTTGGGGGGTGTGCTCTTTGTCGGACATCAAGCAATTTAAATAGTAAGTACATAAAGTTGTGATGGGTGTGTTTTCACACTTCGTTTGACATTTTTGGTGAGGAATGAAATACAAACATTCTGACATAAACTGAAGATTAAATTGTTATTTGCGGTTTAACTGGGACCTGTAAATGTCTAAACTTTCCGTTCAGGGGAGTTGTAGGCTTTTACTAAATTTGGAGTGTAGTGTTTCGATCAGTAGACAGCGTGTAGTCAGCTCACTAGAGAGATAGAGAGATGTGGTTGTGCAACGTTGCTATCATGCCTGATGACTCTCATCTAGACACTTCTGCTTTGTCCTTTAAATGAGCTGAGCTGTGGTTTGGTGTAGCGGGTGTGTGTGTGTGTGTGTGTGTGTGTGTGTGTGTGTGGGGGGGGGGGGTGTACACAATGTGACACTATTATCAAATGGTGCTACAATACATGAATGCTTGCAGTAACATGTATTACTTTGTTGGATATAGTTGTTGTTATCAGAATGCAGGGAAGGCAATGTTGGTCAGGCTTACCGCTTTGGTAGAGGATGAAATTTATCATCGCCTACTGCAACTATTGGACGGATAGTCATTTGGTTCAGACATTCATGCTCCTCAGAAGATAAAGCCTAACTTTGGTGATCCCTTGGCTTTGCCTCTAGAACCACTTGTCTCAACAACTATTGGATATACATTCACACTAGCTCACACTAACTCATAGATTAAAATTCTGCGTTCTCCTTGGAGACCTTCTGAGCAAAGGTTGGTGGTGATGGGGGGTGCCGGCCGGGGCTGAGAGAGGTTGTGTAAGCGTTTCAGGGCTCAGACTAGTGGGTAACTTTCCATTTGTGCTCAGTCAGGGTTAGGGAAGTTGGTAAGAGCTGCGGTGCATGGCACAGACCAGGAGCAGGTTGGCTGAGGAGGACAGGGGAGGAGAGGAGGCCTTCACACATGGAGATACCAGGGGGGTTATCTATAGAGCAGCAGGACCAGTCCCCTTGGACTCTGGTGAGTTGGGCTGCTGGTAAGACTTGCATTTGAATATGCAAAGTGAAAGATGATTTTCTTAATGGCTCGATGTGCTGTATATGACGTGAAATATTGGGAGCATTCTTGCAGTTTCAATCTCTCACAAGTGTGACTCTTTCTACTGTAGTACTCTTCATTCAGATTTAACTATAATCTTGACCCAATATTAAACCTTGAGTCTATTTCTACTATTTCAAACGTAACCTGTAGACTAACTTTCTATTGTGGATTGCCAAAAATGAATCAAATAATACAATGGATAATCACATTAATAATTATTATTTTGTGACATTATCTCATACAATAAATTCAACTTTTTCAAAATTTGATTACATAACTCAATGGGATTCTTCTTTTTAAGATAGTCCAGTGTGATAAAAACATTAGCAATGAAGATAATTCGGATCACATTGATATTATCTCAAATCAGCCCACCAATGCACCACCTGGACATGTTCAAGAAAGATAATAAATAAATAAAAACCTTAATATAAAATAAAATGTAGATTTCCTTTCCCTGTCATCTATTATTGCTGCACTGCCCAATCCTACTTTAATATTGTTATCAACATCAGTGACCCACTTTTGTCCACTGATGGGAAGTTTATTATCATCACTAGACTTTGGAGATACAGTTTGTCCAGAATGTGCAATAGATAATGATGTTTTCCTTTTATGTTGTGTATGTTTCCGTGTATTAATCGTAGCTATTTTATTTCAGCTATTCTCAGCAGATGGTTATTTGCAGAGTTTATTTCCTTCCGGCAAAATTTAAGTGCATAGAGTTTAGTTGGTGCAGCGGCTTGAATGGTTTCAAAGTCCAATCAGCTGATATGCAGCTCTGATTTAGTCAGTGTAAACCATTTTCCTAAATACTGAAACAACACATTGTTGCATTCTCTTTGTTCAGACAACACACACACACACACAAGTCCTAATCACAGGCCTAAAATGCTCCAAGTTGTGACCTATTCTATGTTTTTTTGATATCAGAGCAGACATAGCGGACACTGTGGCCATCCCCGGCTGTTCACCCTGTGTCTCTGTATCTACCTTCTGATCACGAGGAGCTTTGGATTATAGCGTTGGATAAATAATGGAAGTGTAATGGGACACCATGTGCACCACAGAGACAGACACCAATCCCAAACACCTGACAAGGATCAGGTTTAGACAGATTTGTCTGAATGCAGTCAATGGATTTGTGATGGAAGTGATGTGTTTTCACCTGGAATTGTTTTGAAATGAGTGAGTGACTTTCTAGAAAGGAGGGTAATGAAAAAGAAGTATAAGCTCTTCGTCATGACAACAGAGAGTGTGTGTTAACACATTGTATTTGAACAGACAGTTAATATTAGGGCTGTGTCAAAAAATCGATATATCGATATATCATGATATTTTGTTTCGTGATATCAGCCTTGATTTTTTTTTTTATATACTTTATTTTTCATTTTATATATGAGCATAAAACAACAAACAGGCAAACAAAAGAGGGCTAGGACATGACAGTACACACATTTGGAAGCAGGTACAAAAAAGAAAAGCATAGGTGCAGTACACAATACAAATATTTCTCACAATGGAATGGAGTGAAATAGAATCAGGAGTCTTTATGTTTGTAGCGATTCAGTCTCAATTTTTATGACTAAACATTTTTTATTTTTTTTTGCTTTTCAAGGCTTTATTGACAGTGCAGAGATACAGATATGAAATGGGGCAGAGAGGGAATGAAATGCAGAAAACAACCACGGGTCAGATTCAAACCCATGTCTGCTGTCAGGCCTGAGCCTCTAGAATACTGACTATTGAAGTTAGATCAGTTTTGTTTATTAGAATACTTAAGATTCACTGTGTCACAAAATCACACTGATGTGTTTTCATTTGCATTGTGTCCTGTACAGTTAGTACAAGAGTGAATTGGATTTGTTATTTTGATGTTATGGCAGCTGCAGCAGTGTTTGATCATTTGCCAAAACCAAAAAAAAGGAAGAAAATAGTAAAGGAAGTTGTGAATGAAATAGTTTTGACTTCATTTGTCTGTGCAATTATCAATATATTTTGCTGTTATGTTTGACAAGGCAACTTGTTTATGGAATATCGCAATATATCAAGATACGCAATATATCGTGATATATCGTATATATATATATATATATATCGTACCAGTGTATCGTGATACGTATCGTATCGCGAAGTCCTTGAGGATACCCAGCCCTAGTTAATATTGTGTCTATGTACTGTATCACCACCCACGTTTTCCTTCAACCATTCATTAACACAATGTCAAATTCAGCACTTCTTTTAGCAGGGGAAGTGATTCTAAACAGCTACCACAAGATATTTCAAAGTAACTTATCACTTTACTTTTAGCCTTTCAAACTATTTCATGTGTGTATGAACCTAATCTCATCACTTATCCAGACATGCCTGAACATGTTTTAGTATGTTTTTGCTGCTTTGTGATTCCTCACACAGGTTAACAGCTGTGGCAGATACAGTATGACTGAAGGCATACTGTAGTTTGTGCACTAATGTTGAGTGATGATAATACACAGCTCATATACTGAACATTACCGTCTGTTTTACTTTTGGAAATAAAGGACTTAATGATGGCACTTATTTGTAGTTCAGTTCAGTTAGAGTCCTAGTGCATTTGGATGGATAATTCAGTAGAAGAATGGTGTCTAATTCAGGCTAGTATTTCTGCCCTATTAGGGTTTTGATTTTTTATCAGACCAAGGTTTACTTCCGATCTTCACTCTATCAAAATAATGATTGTTAGTTTTACAACAATGTGCATATAACTTTGAAAACTGCAAAAGATACACATTTGTATTACCTTCAGAAACAATAATAGTTAAAGTAAGTCTAAAAAGACAGGGAGAAGCTGGCTGTATTGGCCCAAATGAGGTTGATTTTGACATTTTAGAGTGTATTCCTTGTGCAGAGTAGACAGAAACAGACAGTGTCTGCTCAGCTCCGGTCTGCAGCAGCAGCCATTGAGGGCCTGATCAAGTCCCAATCAGCTCGGGACATTTTTGAGGAAAATGGGACAGAGCCACTGTGTTTTTAGGGACCGGCTTGGATTTCCTTTGCTGACTATTCTTAACAACAGGAGCCTCACTAACGGGACACTGGCCTAGTAAGGCTAAGAGAAAGAGTGTGGTAAATCGTTTTTAATTAGCAGGCAATGCATGCAGAATAATGTTGTGAAATATGCAAATTAATAAAATTTTTGCTGGCAGGTTGACACCATGAACTACGTGGGGCAGCTAGCGGGCCAAGTGCTGGTGACAGTGAAGGAGCTGTACAAAGGGATCAATCAGGCCACTCTGTCAGGCTGCATCGACGTGGTGGTGGTCCGACAGCCCGACGGGACCTTCCAGTGCTCCCCTTTCCACGTCCGCTTCGGCAAACTGGGGGTGCTGCACTCCAGAGAGAAAGTGGTGAGTACCAACATTACTCAAAGGAAGAAAGAGAATCATATTGGAAACACATTGTATTATTATCACTGATTCTTAGTTTGTGAGTCTTAAATATTTGAACTAAAGTTTGTATTTCTTCTGAGGGAAACGTGGAAGGAAGAAATTAGATTACTTAGTGATGAAAATCATGCCTGATTAATTGTGCAACCAAAATGATTTAACATCTCAAAATAAAATAAAAAGAATTTAAAAAATAGTCCCTCAAAATGTTCTTTGTTCTTAAAACTGTTTAGTATTTCAATTGAGGGTCCTCTAGTGTTCATATTGAAGCAGCCATTTTAGTGCTGCAGTTGGTAGATTTTATATCTTTCTAACTGATTGAAGTATTGAAGACAATCTCTGCACACCTGAATATGTGACCTGTGCTTCAGAGGAGGGTGCATTAAATAACAATTAAAAGGAACTCCTGTTGTGACTCGTTTTCTGCTGACACATTTATCTTTCTATCCTGCCCTCTGCTCCTCTCCTTCATTTTCTGATTCTCTCAAGAACAGATTGTCCCTTCTCTCTATGTATAGACTACTGTAGTTGTCAGGTGATCACTAAGGTGGGACTCACACACTAAAGCTCGACTCAGCCTCTTATTCCAAACTTGTGAACTTTCCATTCATATACAGTGTATTACAGAGTAGCATTACCTCTAAAGGCTTACAGGAGGAGAGTCAGACAGGGCAGGATGAAGTCTGCGGTGACAGTTACAGAGATTGATGAAGATTAAAAGCATCTTTGAGCTGAACACGCAGGAAAAAACAGTACATCTTTATCTCAGCCTTGTATCAATGTCAGCATCCTGCAAGCAAGCAAGTAGGTTTTGGTTCATTTCTAAGATGGAAGAAAGAATTGAACTCAGCTGACTGATACTACTGTATTTGTTGACGTATGTTGTTGACCTTAACAACCTAATTCCACCCAGGCAGCTTAGTTCCAAGTAAAACCCGTCTGTGTAATACATCAGTAGAAAGTTGTGGCATTTATGGCATGGTACACGCTGTTCTCTTTTTTTCTCTGGCTTATCTCAAATTCTTCAGATGCACTGTTTTTTTTATCCATAAGCTGTGTTGTAGCCGTGCATATGCTGCTTTTGTGGTGTAAACAAACCCCATTAATGATTGAGAAAAAGCAGTTTACCATACGATTAAGTATTACGCATTTTTACAACATTTCTTTTCTGTTGTTTGACTCTGAAGATTGATATAGAAATCAATGGGGAACCTGTGGAGCTACACATGAAGCTCGGGGACAATGGAGAGGCCTTTTTCGTCCAGGAGACAGAGCAGCAAAATGTGAGTTTTCAGCAGTTTATGGTGAATAAGGTTCAGCCAATCGGATCTTGATTATTAACAGAAATCTATTTTGCTGATAAGAACTTATTTACACAACACATTTCTTGATTGCGGACTCTTAGGTTTGTTCATTTCCTTTAATTTATTTTACCTGAACACAGGAGATCGTCCCAGCCCACCTGGTGACCTCACCCATCCCCTCAGAAGACGCTCTGTTCAGGAGCAGAGAGCCCCGGTGTGGGGACACCAGTCAGCCTCTGAGTCCAGAGGAGCCAGCCTCAGGAAACCTCCACGTCTGCTCCAACACAGCCGGCAAGAAGAGGAAGAAACGCAGGAGGAAGCACAAGACCGAGCACCGCAAGGAGGAGCAGAGCAGCACACCTGCAGCAGGGGAGCTGGAGCTGGGTGACCTCAGTTCAGATGAGGATCACAACGCTTACAATGGACGGTGAGAAGACACGGCCAGTTTAAACAATGGATTTTTTAATGGGTTTTATGTTGTATACTTTTCTTTAATTTGATTCTTTCCTGTCTTCAGGGCATCTTCACTATCGTTAATGAAAGACAATATGGATCACAGGCAACATTCCACCCACAGCAACCTCGAGTGGGACAGCTACCCTTTCTCTGAGGGAGAGTGGCCCCCCTGTAATACGTACGCACCGGTCCCTCCCCCACTCCTTTCAAATATTTAAAGTCTTACAAACATAGACCTGAAGACACATCAATGAACTTATCAAAACAGACAGGTCAGAGTTAAACAGATCTCCCCCAACACAAGGCCAGTAAAGCTGACTCAGTGGAAACTGTGTTGTGTGTGTTTACAGCAGGGAGATGTCAGAGGCTACGTCGCCCAAGAGTGATTCTGAGCTGATGGTGAAGCCAGCAGGGAGCGCGCACAGGGCCGAGTCCCACATGCAGTGGACATGGGGAGAGTTTCCTGAATCCACTAGGGTGAGACTCTGTTTAGGTCCAGACTTGTGTCTTTGGGAGAAGTGAGATGAGAGATTTATGGGGTTGGAGTAAAAGTCTCATTCATGTTCACATTCATACATATTAAGAGTTGGTGAAAATGCATCTATATACAGTATACTCAAGCTTTTTCTTGTGTTCTTTCTTGCATCCAGGTCAACAAGAAGGACAAATTGGAGCCAAAGCCGTTGACCATCACTCCCTCTGAAAACACACATTTCAGGGTTATCTTAAGCACAGAAGCCATGGAGGAAGAGTCGAGGGAAGGAGACAGAACCACAGATCCCGTCTGCAGCATTGTAAAGCCGCAGCCTCGTACCATGACTGTTGATAAGAGGAGTTTCAAACCACAGCCCTCTGAAGCTTTGTTACAAGATACGGACATAAACAAGCACGAGCCGGACCATTCAAACATACAGTCCGAGAGTTTTACCCCAAAGCCCTCTCCCACTAACTCTGACCTCTGCAAAAAACACCTTCGGAAGACCAGGTGGACTTCTTCACCGCCCAGCCGCAGGGACAGCGGCTCTGCTGCCAGTGGACAAGGGAAAATGGCTGGAGACTCTGCAGCAGTTTGTCCTGATAGAAGAGCCTCTAAACCCAGCGACTCCCCCAACAAGAAGAGAGGTAACACAACTTCCTTCACAACTCTCTGAAATATGTGTCTTTCTACAGTGTGTTCTAATTCAAGTTAACAGTATTGTCATTCTGTAGTATGTATAGAGACGGGAATTATGGAGCAATTTCTGATGTAGATATAGTAGTTCTTTGTTTGGTTTCTCTACAGAAAAAGATGTTTTAGACAATGTTTCAAAAATAATTGTTAAATTTCCTTTTCTTTACATTTGCTTTTCTTTTTGAGACTGAATGATTTGAACAGTGGAGTCATTCTCATATTGCATCTTAAATAACGTGGGAAAGTCTTGTGTGAATGTACTCAACAGCCAGTATACTAATGCTGTGAGTCAATGTGAACAGGAAGGATGTGGTTTCTGTTTGGGCCCCAAGTTCATACTGTCTGTCTGAGGCAGCGCTGCGTTCACATGCACAAGTTTAAAGAGAAGGAAGAAAGTGAAAAAACATGAAGTCAGCGATTTTAAAGTTGATCTTTCTTGCTTTTATAAAGGTGTGAGGAAGAGGAGCCAACACCAGGGACCTGAAGATATTTACCTGGATGACCTGAATGTACTTGAACCTGATGTTGTTGCCCTGTACTTCCCAAAAAGGTACAAACCAGTGAGAAGTCCTATTAAATCCTTTAGCATTAATTAGAGTAAAACTTTTGGTACCTGTCAGTTCTCACTAGGCTACTTGTTGCCACAATTGCGTTTGTAATAAAAAATATTGAGGTTTTGATAGCCCGCCCTGTAAACAGAACCACAATAAAGTGAAAAATTAACTGGTGTTATTGTGCACCTTTTGGAATGTGTGAAATGTAACACTGTGTGTCTGTGTTTTCAGTGAGTCTGAGCAGGTTCCTAAACACTGGGAGGAGATTGGGCGTGGCTCTGGATCCCAGTCGCCCCAGTCTGTTGGCAGTGCAGCAGCAGACAGCGGCACAGAGTGTCTGTCTGACTCTGCTGGTGATCTGCCTGACGTCACCCTGTCGCTGTGTGGAGGTGTGGGTGAAAACTCTGAGATCCCTAAAGGTAAACAGGGATCTCTATGAGTCTGTTTCTCTTAACCTTCCTCCTGTGTTAACTTTCTGCTACCATCCATGGTGTTAGCGGGTCGTTTTCGACCCGTGTCTGAAATCAGCTCTAAAAAACACTAAAAACAATCATCTATCATCTAGTTTGTTTCTCATCTCTTGGTTACCTTGTTAGGCTTCCTTATCCATGAAAATATTTTTTTCAATATTTTTGGTGTAGGAGACTGTGCCTTTTTTTTGTCAGTATGCGCCTCAATTTCAATACAAAAAATGGTAAAATTAACCTCAAGAGAATCATATAACTAAATATTTGGTTGTTGTGTTACCTGATTATTACTGAGAGGTATGAGAACACATTTCTTAACTAAATTTGTTTTATTTATTTTTTCATATTAATATTATTGACCTTTTTAACTTCTATGGTGTTACTGGTCAATTACGACCCATATATATTTATTTCAGAAAACAGCAAAAAAAACTTTTATTTCAGCATTATACAAACACACAATGAAAACCAGAACAAGTCACAACACAAAATATAGATTTGTAAGGTCAAATAAACAACAACCAATCAACAAATCAAACCAATCGAAATCAATTACTAGTTCCAAAACTAGTAAAAAGAAACAGAGTAAAAGTCTCTGTGTGCATATGTTTGGTTGTGTGTACAGATGTGTGACAAAGAGCAACACTTTCAGTGTTCTTTGCAGAAATATTTCTTGCAGGTAAAGCACAATACTTTTATCTTTCTGTCCTTATTGCTTCGGCAGACCTGACACCTCTTACTTTTAGTATCAGGTGGCCATTTTCACCAAAAACATGATTCAGAACTTGGCTCACTGTATATCTCCTAATTTTTGAATACTGCAAATAGGAGATGTGCACTCTGCAAGTCACCATCTCTATACTGAATTGACCTCTCATGTCTGGATATGCCCGTCTGTTTGTTTCGCTTTTATGCAGGTATAAGGGCAAAAGAACCTCCCCAGAGCTCACATGATTGGGAGAGGAGCTGACTGTCATTGTGTTGGCTGACAGTGCACTTATGATTTAAATTTTGGCTCTAGTTATTGTTTTTTACATCTTATTCTATAACCGGGTCGAAAACGACCCTAACACCACAAGTGTTATAATTTCCACCAGAGCATTTTATAATTAAGTGATTTTTTTTTATTTTGTTGAAATAGAGGTTCCTGACAAAGTCAAGAAATCTTGATGCAATAAACAAAATGTAAGTGGTTCATTTATGCATTTGAAATCCAAAACGGGTCGGTGGCGACCCTAACACGAGAGGAATGTTAAAACTCCAGTGGGAGCAGAATTTTTTCCTCTAAAAAGAGAATACAGGATGATTTAAAAGCACCAGCAGCTGATTGAACAGGATGTTAAGTTATTTTGTAAGAATAAAAGTTGCCTTGCACATTGCATACTTTTAAAACCTATATTTGTATATATTATTAAAAAATTCTTGACATTTATCACGTTAGTCTCTAAGCACATTTGGACCGCACCACTGCATTTCACTAAGCATATTATTTGTGACAAATAAAGAGTCCTTGTCAATGAGCAGGATGTACTCTACATATTTTGACTGCCTTGTTCCACAGTTCCAAACTGCATTCTGTTTAAGTTGTTAAATATAGAAATACAGCCAATTCTCATCATTCATTTTTTGGCTTCTATGTTCCATTTACTCTAGAAAAGTTCATGGAGCACATCATCACCTACAATGAATTTGCAGAGAATCCAGCAATAATCGACAATCCCAATTTGGTGGTTAGAATAGCAAACAGGTGAGTCTTCCTCCTCACTTATTCTGTCACACGATTTTTGTTAATGATTCATTGATGTGTCATTTTTATAATGTGCAATTTATTTTTGTTTTACAGGTATTACAACTGGACACTGGCAGCACCGTTGATACTTAGTATGCAGGCTTTTCAGAAGAACTTGCCAAAGGTACCTTCTTGGTTTAATTCATTTTAGAGTGTACTATTTGATCTTCTGCTGTATCTGCACTTACTTACACATGAATCATTTATGATGTGAATTGCAGGCTACAGAGGAGGCCTGGGTGAAGGAGAAAATGCCCAAAAAGTCTGGCCGCTGGTGGTTCTGGAGAAAGAGCAGCGTAAAGCAGGTACAGTACAGAATGTCACAATTCTATCTGTGTGTTTACTTTATATTGGAAGTCCGTGGGAATCCCCACTTTGATTGAGCAACTTTGCATTGGTGGAAAATGAGGAACAGTCTGGCAATGTGCGTCAGTAACCACTACATCCTTGTTTTGTATTATTGCGTAAAGACTTTGAAGAACCTATTTTATCATATTTATTTATTGCTCACTCACTAGTTTTTTGACTCTATATGTTGTTTTCAAGACATACAAAGCTAATAATGTCTCTCTCTCTCTCTTCAGTCATCATCAGAGAACAAGTTGGAGCGTCAGGAGTCTCTGTCCAGCGAGAGCCTTGCCCTTCACCCGGCCCCAGAAACACAGTGAGTGAGCAACAAAGCTCCGGCTTCCTCACAACACCACAGTCCCACACCAACACAAGCAGTGTTGGGTAAACAGGTCCCACACAGGCTGGATTAACATGTTAGCCAGCAAGCAGAGCTGTCATTGTATCACTTTTATAAAAGGAGAGAGATTTTGATTCATAGTTTGGAACAGGCTCAAAAAATGTAGTTTTTGACAAATGCATTCACTTTCTTTGTAAAATAGAAAGTGAAAAACCAAAACATATTTACTGTTGATTAAAGCAGATGGGGTGATTTGCCGCCCTCTGGTGACTTTAAACGATTCTGCAGGTAATTTGTTGACACTAAATTACATTATTTAGTCTAAATATGTCTTTGTTAGTGTATTGCCTTGTTATTGAGCTTATTTTCACATCGATTGGTCTGAAACTCACTATTACAGGTTAGCTGTACAGTTTCTTGTAGTTTTTATATTATTTGCTGGTCTTACTTCTGACTGTTTTCCTCTTCTCACAGGCAGAAAGCATCAGAGTGGTCCAGTGACGATGAGACTAAAGAGCTGAGCGCCGTGGCACCTGCTCTGGCGCCTACTGAGCATGTGCAGACAGACGGCCCTGCACCGGCGCCCTGTCACTCCTACAAGAAGTCCCTCCGCCTGTCGTCTGACCAGATAGTAAGACAAGTGTCCACTGGTACTGATAGCGTGACTAAAATTAGACTAAGACTGGCACCTTGTGATTATGTATCAAGCCCAGTGGAAAAGATTAGCACAAGGAGAGCTATAATTCATTTTGTATTTTTCTTTTGTGTGCAACAGTTACATAGATGTTGGCCTGTTACTTGTAAGGCCTCAAGAAAATAATGATCAGTACATTGTTATTGTGGAGTGTAATGATAATATCAGCCTCCAATTAGTGGCAGCTGTTGTTCTAGACTAGTTTTGTTTCTTTTCCTCATCTTTGCTTGAGGTTAGCTGCTAACACAGCAACATATCCAACTGAACTGTTGTCTGCCATGTTGCATTGTGGGTAATGTAGGCAACTGGCAAAAAAAGAGACACTATCTGGTTCTGCTGCATCGATGAGCAATACAAAATCAGTTAGTACATTTATTTTTTTTACATTTAACTACATTACATTTGTGTCTCATACAGGCCAGCCTTAAGCTAAGGGAGGGGCCTAATGACGTCACCTTCAGCATCACCACTCAGTACCAGGGGACTTGTCGCTGTGAGGGAACCGTCTACCTGTGGAACTGGGACGACAAGGTCATAATCTCCGACATCGATGGAACCATCACCAAGTACGAGACTTTAAACATCCACCTAAACATTATAATGGAGTGTTTATTCTCACACAGCAGTATCATTGTCCTGGCAGAGACTTGAGATTGACATCTTGTTCTTGTATGAATCTGTGTTGCTCATTTTCCTCCCGCAGATCTGATGTGTTTGGTCAGATTCTGCCTCAACTCGGGAAAGACTGGACTCATCAGGGAATCGCTAAGCTTTACCACTCAGTGCACGAGTAAGACACAGATGTCCATTTCTTCGATTCCTATTTATGTAAAATATAATAAGTTAAACAGTGCAGTGGCTTTACTTATGTCAAATATTAAATTCAAAATGAATTTCCCGACTGCTACAGGAACGGTTACAAGTTCTTGTACTGTTCGGCCCGAGCCATCGGCATGGCGGACATGACTCGTGGGTATCTGCACTGGGTGAACGACAGAGGGACGCTGCTGCCTCAGGGACCGCTCATGCTCTCCCCCAGCAGCCTCTTCTCTGCCTTCCACAGGTAAGAACTTGTTTATTCTGCTTCTTTTTCATAGTCAACAACATTATGACACAATAGGACCTGAACTGTATTACAGGATTTAGGGAATACATGTTAATAGGCTGCAACAGATCTCTGGCATTAATGTTAGTGCTTTAAGTCACTAGTCCGCTTGATCTCCATTTTTAATTTAATGGCAGAAGTCTGTATTTTTACAGGTATATTATCCCAATACAGGTTTGTTTAACAACAAACTATTGGAATTTGTTGCA
The DNA here is from genome assembly GCA_949357725.1 of Hyperoplus immaculatus. Lineage (NCBI taxonomy): Eukaryota > Metazoa > Chordata > Actinopteri > Uranoscopiformes > Ammodytidae > Hyperoplus > Hyperoplus immaculatus. The sequence continues at coordinate 6,662,175 of OX442369.1, forward strand.
GCATTTGATCTATTTGCACCTATACCTACCCCTAACCTTGCCAACTTGTTTTGTGTTAAAGCTACAACGAGTAAGTCGGCACGTTGGCGACACCTTTGAACAAAAGCGGTAGTATTTTTACGACGCCAGCTGTCGTGAAGCTGTTTTCTAGCTCGTGTAGGGCGTGCAAGATTCAAATAATCAGGAAGCAATATAGTGCGTGTCCGTGTGTTGAAAGTGTGAGGGCACCGGACTCTTTTCGGCTCGGTGAGAGTGGTTAGTGACACAGCATCAACTACACCTGATTGCAATGAGTTGATCCATTGTCACCTCTCACGGAGCTGAACGAGTCCCCGTGTCCCCACACAAAGCGAATGAACGAGAGACGGCAGTTAGTTATGGATCACGATGAGGTAATGTGTTTATGTTGTTGTAAATAATGACTATTTCAGATGAATAATGGTCATCTGATAATGCTGGTGAGACAAAGTAAACTTTGTTTTAGTAGGCTACCGCTCATTCATTTAGGAGTAAACACGGCAGTCTAGGTTCACTCCGTGAAATTGTGTATACGTTGCTTGGCAACGCCCTCCCGCCCGCCTATCACTCTCCCTTTTAGCTTTTCTTCATTGCATTTTCTTTTTTTTCTTTGATGGTTCAGCCCCGTTATCAGTCATTATGACGACAAATAACTGTCTCAAACAAGGCTCCCGCTCCCCTTCTAGGGTGAACAGATCACATTTCCATTACTTTTCACACGTCCCGCAAATTGAGACGTTGTCCCCATTGTTATTGAAAGTGAGCCCCCCTTTTTAAATGCGTGTTTTATAATCTGGCATTTATCCGATAGCTGTGAGGAGACAGCAGTCTCCGTTTGTCTGTGTGTGTGTTTGTCTGTGTGTGTGTGTATCGGGCTACTGGGCTCAGTGGGCTCTGTGAAGGTGCTGCCTGCAGTGCTTCAGCGTTTACCTTCCTGTTACTTCAAAATAAAAGCCAACTCACGTTTGTCAAGTGAAATGCTAATGTGAAGCCAGTGAAATGCTTTTAATGTGAAGCCGCAGCCTTAATGCTCTATTTGTTTAACAGTAACTTAACTGCTGCGCGCTGATCTAAAGATAGTGTTTTTTTAATATAGAAAGCTGTGTCTCTAGCATTACCGGTGGTGACACGAGTTTATTTTGCTAAAAAAACGGCACTTTGTCCCGCATTGTCCCGCACAAACGTAGTCTTTGTCCCACATCTGGTGAATTGGGATCTGGTCTCCCTATCCCCTTCCCTCACCTGGAGTGATAGGCTTCTCAAATCGCGTTCCTGCGCCACACTGAAATCTGCGACCAATACGGATATGTGACCATAGAGCATGCACGCGTGAACCGAAAATCGGACTGGGTGTACGACCAGATCAAATGCAGTAATAAAAACTATATAAAAATGTCTTTCTTTGCACTGATTGTCTCGTTTGCTGTTAAAGGTAATTTATGATTATGAGAGGAAACATGAGGCTGTTTAAAAGATATTTAAATGTTACTCGTTGCCGCTTTAAATGTTATGCATTTTGGGTCATCTTTGATTTTTAATAAATATTAGCCACTCAAGTTCAAAATATAAATGAACCCTAACGGCCTCCACACACATCCTGCGTCTACCTCTGGAGCGCGTCACCTTCCGTTACTGCTGCCTCTCTCGTGCTTTTTTCGGACACACATGGAACGTCTCAGCAGCTGCTGCTGCAGCGCTGCTCCTAAAAGCCCTGTCTTTCTACATAGAGTTTTCATAGATAATTCCCATTAATATGGAGTTGTTTCATGTCATGTTATGATGCATATGATTAATATTAAGTTTAATTCACGTGCCACGTTACTTTTTTTTCAAATGTTTTCGCTCTTGGGAGTTTTATTTTGAAAGAAAAAAACTGGGAAATCGTGAAACTAGAGTGTATGCTGCTGGTATGACTGTCAACAGAGTACTTCTCTATCAGTTAAAGCAGAGAGACACGTGTCTCCCTGAAAAAATAGGCGAGCCTCCTGAGTTAAAGTAAAGCGTCGCTGCAGACGTGCCTCAGACGGCCGTCTGCGGCGCAGCCGAGGTTGGATGTGTGGCCGCTCTAGGTTGATTACACTCTTGGTGAAAAAAGGATGTGTGTGGAGGCCGTTACTCTCCAGCACCAAAGGGTCAGAAGTGAAGTCTGTAATCCTTCTTTGTCATTCTCTTGTTAGAGAGGTCATAGAGAAAAAGCCTGAGAAGTTCAAGATCGAATGCCTCACAGACATCAAGAACCTGTTTTTCCCAAACACACATCCCTTCTATGCAGCCTTTGGAAACAGAGTAAACGTAAGTGGCACATTTTACTTGCTGTATCCTTTTAAGTTTTCTCAACATCCCATGCTTTACTTCTGGATATTTTATATTTTGATTCACTGACCACAAAGAGGTATAATGCTATGTTGAGTTAGATGCCACGGCTCTGAACATGTTTCTTTAATTTTATATTCATGTGTTTAGGATGTGTTTGCCTACAAGCAAGTGGGTGTGCCTTTGTGTCGGATATTCACAGTGAATCCCAAAGGCGAGTTGATCCTGGAGCAAGCCAAAGGCAACAAAACATCGTAAGTATCCAACCATCACCCAGGTCGTCCTCTGCGTCTCTCAAACAAATATTTATTGTTCCCATTGCTGCTTCTTATTTTACAGCTACAGCCGGCTGAGTGAGCTGGTGGAGCATTTGTTCCCTTTACGGAGTTCACAACAAAACGCCACCTTCAGCTGCCCTGAGTTCAGCTCCTTCTGTTACTGGAGACAGCCTATCGCTGCGCTGAGTATGGACGAGCTGCTCTAACTCAGACAGATGTTTATTTTGTTCAATTCCTTTAACGAGCTGTTATTCCTCTATGACTTAACGCACTGAATTAATATTGAAGTCCACTGGAAACATTTCTTTTCTTAGACACATTCCACTTTAGTTTGGGACATGAAAGTTTTCCAAATCAGATTTCCTTTGTGTGTGAGCTTCACAGTTATTAGAAGGCTGTGGCAGATCTTGGCTTTCATGAAATACATCGTTTCATTTTAACGCTTACTATGAGAAGATATTGGTTAAGTACTCACTCAGGCAGTGGAAGTAAAATAACTGACTGAATGTTTGGTAACACTTTACAATAAGGTACACAAAATTGTTAGTTCCTACTACAAAGATATGTGTTACCTACTACATAAGTTTTTTTTGTCGTGCTACCTAACACATAGGGTTTTTTTGTTGTGCTACCTAACACACAGGGTTTTTTGTGTGCTACCTAACACATGTGTTAGGTAGCACAACAAAAAAAACTTTTGTAGTAGGTAACACATATCTATGTAGTAGGTACTACAATTTTGTGTACCTTATTGTGAAGTGTTACCGAATGTTTTGCTTTCTGACTTTAGAGCGACCATAAAACATAAATTAAGTATATTATTTAAAGCAGCTACGTTTCATTCTTGTAAGGCCTTATTCACTCTGTTATGTTCTTTTTTTAATGTGAATAACTTCTCTTTGCTCATTGTTTTGGCTCATAGTTAATAATTGCATTAATGCAATATGGAAAAAAGCACTTTCTGAACTGCTGCTATTATTATTTTATCATTATTTAAAAAAAACAGAATTGGGATTAAGTTAGTTGTGTTGGAATAACTACAGTATATGAAGGTTTTGCCTACTTTTTGTTTTTATTCTGCTCATTAAAAGTCAATCTGATGTATTCTTTCTATGAAAGTGATGGAAAGTGAGGAGAGCACACAGTATTTCCCTAGTTTTGCTGCTTCAAGTGTTTCCTGCAGACTGTTGAGATTGCCTGCTGGTAATATGGTTTACGCTATGACGTAGCAATGTTAGCACAAAGTATGTTTTGGATGAGTTAAAAATAACTGTTCAATTAATATTTTCAACAGTTTGTCCTGCTTTCTACTATAGAGTGTGAGAGGCTCTGAAAACATGATTTAAAATTCATTTTTATTTTATGTCAAACCGTAGATCTGCTGTACAAAAACTCTGTATACATAGAATAATAACTATATGTATTATTGTCATAAAATGTTCAATGAAATGTCCTATGTTGGATGATGCTTTAATAAAAAACTATTTGAAACAATCAAAGCTTATTCTGCACATTATTGACAATTTAAGCGCCAACAAGAAAAGGGTTGAATGCATTGGAACTGGAATTCAAATGTTCACATAAACATCAGTAATTACCAGGTAGTGAAGGTAAAAGGCACTGTGTGTTTTTAAATGTTAAGGAAAAACTCAAGATTACTGCAGTGGACGACAATTAAATACTCAATTAAAATGCGTATTTGTAAGACCTAGGTCTTTAAATGACTAGTTTCCTCTTTTGATCGCTTTCTTTGATAAATAATCTTTCCCTTCTCTGACATGGCAAACTATCACCTTCATCTATCTATATCGTATCCTTGGCAATGTTCACCACACTCCAGTCATGGCTTTGCAAAGGGCAGGGCTACCGTTTAGCTGGGCTTGGGTAAAGAAGCACAGCGCTGAATGATGACAGGATCTCGGAGGAGGAGGAGACTGCCAGCTTCCCTGCGGTCATGACTAAACCTGCTTGGTCTCCTGTCCTCAGAGTCAGCACCAGGCTCAGAGAGGTGGAGCCGCTGCAGTGACATGTGTCTTGTGGTAGTGATGCTCCTGACAGGAAGCCCGTAGAGTCCAGCCTCTGGATGCTGCGGTTTGACACGGAGAGGACAGCCTCCACCCTCTCACCTCGCTGGGCTGTGAGCACCGCCGTCACCAGGTAACGTCCGTCTGTGGGAGCAGTGAAGATACCTGGGAACAAAGGATAACGCTGTTAATAAACTGATTCTCACCAAGGGAAGTAAATGTCAACCACTTTGATCAAGACATAAATATCTTAACTATCTTGACTTTTCCTCTAGCGACAACACAAGGTTGTTTTTTTAGTAAAATGTCATGCTCACAAAGGCCATATTTATAATAGACATTGGTTGGGTATAACCAGAAGATTTTGAGCTCTGCAACAATAGTTGATTAAACAGTTATTGAATCAAACAATTAATGGACACAATTTTTATAATCTATTAATTCATTAACTTCTTGGATGTGAAGATTTGGAAAACTTGTGGTTTTGGAAAACAAACGTAAAATTTGGCTCCGGTTAAATGTCATTTGCATTACATCTTATAGTGTAAGCAATTCATTTATTGAGCAAATAATCAACATATTTATTAATTTAATTTAATTCGCAACCGTGCCAACAAAAACCATTCAAATACAAACTGTGGAGTAAAATGTAGATGTATGGGCCACTGAGACTGTAGTGGCATTTACCTGTATGAGCGTCATAGTGTCCTCCATCGTTTACCAGCACCTTGTCGAATCGAATGATCCCGATCTCTCCCTGGAATGGCGAGAGAGTCAGACCGGCAGAGAACGACACTGAATCACCTGAACACAAAGAAGGAAAAGTGACACACTAATAACAGACGTTAGAGCAGGAGCAGCAGGGACATGTAACCTGTAATGACTCAGCTCTGACCTGAAGCCGAGGCAGGTTTGTGCGGTAATGGTCTGTGGGGCATGTTCACATCTGGGGATCAAAAAGAAAATTGTTTTGTCTGATCTCAAAAGGCTCAGTCCTGATACAGCACAAAAATAGTTTAAGGAGTAGTCTGAGATTCTCGTGAACGCTTGTTGTCACAATAACATTTAGACAAAATCAGTCTCCTCACGATCCGCTACCTGTCTGTACTGTCTGTGCACTGACGAAAATCTGCGTTAATACACAGAGCCTAGGCAGTGTATAACCAATGGGTATTTTTTCAGCTCACACAGTACGGCCAGGTAGAGGATTGTGAGGAGATATTCACTGATTTTTCCAACAATCATTGATTCCACCTTTAAAGCGATTCAATATACCTGTGAGGAGTGGTGTACTGGGCGGCAGTGGTTCGGTGGATTTGACTGGAGTCGCTGTGTGATAAACATGACCAAAGATGAGACACTTGAAACAGTGTTGGTAAGCATGCAGAGCAGCGTGCATGTACATGTGGGCGAGTCTCACCTGGGGCTCCAGCAAAACCCTGCACGGGCATCATCTGGCCGTCCGTCCCCTTGGGCAACTTGGATGAGGTCATCTTTCCTGGAGGTCCCGCCTCTCCGGTCTCCATTACAGGTGGGGTGTCTATGGGGCCGATCGGCATCCCAAGACCCTCGGTCGACCCCTGGACCAGACCTGCATCGTGAACTGCACCCGGAACACCTGCATGAAGACAAGATAAGGCTGTGAGCGATGGTGCTGAGGCTGGAGGTCAGAGGGAAACAGATGCAGGGCCAGATGTTTGGAGGTCAGGTCTGTTTTTGAGCCAGCTGGTTACATTGCAACATTTAAACCTGCCTCCTGTAAATCTGTGAAACATAAACTAAGTGAAAACCCCTTTGAAATACAAGCAGAAAAGGCAAATTGCTGCTGAATGGGATATAAAAAGGCATAAACCATACAATGTATGGTATCAAATCATGAAGAGAATAAACACTCCAAATAATGGTGGGAAATCTTTTGTCACGGTGTATGTATGGAATGACATGCAAAATCTATTTGAAGTTGCACTCCCACTTTTTCACTTTCACAAGAAAACATGCGACAGTGTTTCTGTTTACGGTAGCACTGCTGCTGACTGTCATTAAGCCACACAGGGAATGATTATCCAAGCCTGTTATTATGGTCTTAAAGGGAGAAAATGACCACCCATCATATGGTGATCATCTCTGGACTATGTATACCTAGCATTCCTGAGGACCACAGTTGAGACCAACCCTGGAGATTATCAACAAATCAAGAGTCCTGGCTGGGGGCACAATGCTGCTGCTGCTCCAAAAGGGAAAACCAGCACATAAAAGGCATACCAAGGCATAGCCACATGTTCAATCACCAGACAGCGTGTCCCCTCACCCTTGGGGAAAAAGGCTAAATTGTTATAGAGGCCTGAGAAGCCTGCCTGTTAAACACAACATGTGGGGAGGAACCGGGGTGTGGGACCATAAAACTGCACAGGGGGTATTAAAATGCAGCGTATATGCACATGTGCACGAGTTTCACTAGTTTGCTTTTGTTGGTCGTGTCGCTCCTCATATAAAGGGAGGTATGTGAACCAGTCGTATTTGATGGAAGGGATTCAAAACTGATTTCAGACCTGCTGCTACAAGGATCAAAGAGACTTGGTCATGATGAAAGAGGTGAGTCGTAAACAAATGCAGCTGGATCTGTGGTCCACACAAATTTGCTTCCCTCCACCATATAAAGCCTTCTCTTCAGTAATTTACCCCCACCGCCACCATCAATTACAGTATAGAACAGCCCTTTGTGTCACAAGAGTGGCCACTTTCCACATTACACACCACATAATAATGACTGCAAAGTAATTTTGTGCAAAACACATTGGGCTTTCGGGAGTTTGATTTGGGAATCAATAAATCCACCCTCATAATTTAGAGATGAGAAATAAGAGAGAATTTCTTACATCAGAAAATGTAACACCTACTCCGTCAGGATAACAGGGAATACAATAAGCAGCCAACAAACACTACTATCATTCTCGAGGGCTTTTAAGTCAGGTCCCATCTTGTTTTGGGTTCATGGGGTTATCACGTTTGACTGCTGAGTGTGTCAAGCAGCTTTCTTATCTGGGATCGCCCCCGTAATAGAGATCCTTGAAGTGACTTGAGGCCACCATGTCAAACAAAAAGAAAAGGGATGTGCTTTGATCCCAAGTAAAGGGAATTAGGAAACGCATACATTCAACATTGGTACACAAACAAAACGGAGGAAGTGGCACTTTATAGTGTATGACTCTGTGAACATATACGTATGGGACAGTATACACAGAGTGGGCACATGACAAACAGGCACATGTAGACTTGGATGTAAAGACATAATCCCCTCTACTCTGACACAAACAGCAGCTCATAATTTAAAAGTTAAAAGGTTCCCAGTGGAGTTTTCCTGTAAACAAACAAAGTTCATATTTACATTCGGAGCAAAGCAGATGTTCTAATCTAAATCACTTAAGTCAGGCAGTGTTTACGTCCATGATTGCTAGCTTATAGTCTACTTCTTCTTCACTGCCTTTGTATGCACGTTGCTACGTTTGCTAATGTCAATCAATCGAATATCATAAAACCACTATCATTGTGTCGTCTTTTTCAATCACTATATAAAGAAAATGGTGAACCACTGGTAAAACATTTCTACATAGTGCCACTAATGGTCAAAAACCCAAGAAGACGCCTTTAATTTTCCAGTTTGTGAAAATTCCTTTGGCATTTACCTTCCTTCAATATATGATAAACATTAACATCGATAAATGCTTTTGTTTTTTAACCAAACAGGAGGATAAACACTGTAGCTTGAAAAAAATGTCATGGCCGGGAAACTCCAAATTTTATTTTATTTGAGTTATAACTGATCTATAAAACATATTTTATGGTTGATTTACCATTAATAAAGCTGTGAGCAACACTTTTAAACCTTAAATAAGTGATTTCCTGTTTTGTTTTAAAAATGCTATTTAAAAGTTCAATAGTTGACTCCTATGCTCTGTTTTTTTTAACTTAGAGCAGCTGTAGCTATAATGCATGTGATGAGAAATACTTTGCCCGCTATTGAATGAGGACATTGGTTTATTTTAAGCCAAACCTCAGTGCCTTATGCTTTTCTGTAAAGTCATGATACATTAAAATGACAAGGCCTTGATTAGTTTGCACTGAAAGCAACGCGATCATTTCAAGAATGACGTATTACAGCTTTCTTTTTCCCAGTGCTGACCCCCTCATTTAAGGTTAACAACATGTATGACATCATGATAAACACAGTGACAAACGACCCCTGGGAATTCTCGTGCAGCTTTGAGTGTTGGCACCGTTTACTTTTAAGAGAAATGGGCCCCAGCCTTGAAAGTTAAATGTGGGAAAAAAAAATGGGGATGGAATTGGAGAAGAACTGAAGAGTGTGTGGGGAAAAGGAGTGATATATCCATCCAGTGGCAGCTAATCTAAACACAGTGAAGCTCTTGGCTCTGAAATAAAGACATACATGAGTGGATTGTTGATAAACTGCAAGGAGATTTCTCTGTAATGGGACCCCCCCCAGGCAGCATTTCTCAGCCTCTTCAGATTAGCAGAGATGGAGACAATAGGATGAGGCGGCTGACAGAGCCATCACAAACAAAGAGCAGAGAAGTTTTTACAGGGCGAGTCGTCAAAATGGGCCCTCTAACGTCGCTTGGGCATGAGTGGAAATATTGAATACTTGTGCTCCCACTTGCGAAACCTCGCCATGACACTGATGGATTAAATGCCATGGTATGACAAAAAAAACTAATGGGTGGAGTGGTAACATGTCCCAGCCGTGACAGATTTAGTCCTTGGCAAATATGACAAAATTGGCATCTCAGAGCTACAAAGATGATTCAGAACCTAAAAACTGAAACATTGATCTGTAGCCTCTGGTCTGACGTGGACTGGAACCAGAGCAAGAAGCAGGACTATTTTATTCCAGCTCACCTCCCATGAGATTCTGGTCTGGATCATATGCTGCATCACCTGCCCAATAAACCAGCGACTGAAAACAAGCTGATCCCACAGGAAGAGACTCTGCTCGTAAACATCATGGGCGTGTTTCTAGTTCACATTTACTACTGTTGGAGTCGGAGGAGTCCAGCTCGGTCTCATAGGCACCATTAGTGTATTTGACTCACACAAGAGGTATGCAACATATGCACTGATATGAAAATCTGTTTTCTAAAATATGCTTCCAGCAACAGAGCTACATCACACAATAGCATCTGACATTAATGATAAATGAACAACTTAAGATCCACGGGTTAGTAGGTAAATAAAATCCAACTGATGTTTCTCACATTAAATATTCCAAAAACTGTACATACATGTGAACAGTGTATGGACAAACACACATAAATGCACACTTGGATGCAGCAGAAAGCCAAATGAGCAATATGTCTTAATGCCAAAGCATTGCTCAACCCAAGCGTCTATTATACAAGGCATGTGTCTTCAATCAACCCTGCCTCCTGTAACTGAAAGTCCAACTTCCCTTCACTCAAAACACTAAAACACACTAAGAGATATTACAAATTCTCCAATAACACGGCCAACATGACATGCAGAAAATGGACTCAAGTCCAAGCAAAGATCTAATAGTTTGGAAATACTACAGGTATTTGATTGATCTTGTTTCCACCAGTAACAATTTTCTTTAGATATAAATACAATTGAAACCTGATACAAACATGGACTTAAGTGGTTTAATGTCCCTTGTTACTGAATAGACACAGAATGACAGAAACAGGATAGTCAGAGACTCACTAAACTGAGTCAGTATTGTCCACTTGTACAGTAGTAACATTAGCTACTGTTATCATAAGTTACGGTTCATACCAGACCAGAGTATTAGCTGAACCCTTGAGTATATGGATTTCAGCAAAGGCCTTTGTCTATTGCTGAGGGATTAAACTTTCGATTTATAAGAAGAACAAGACATACTCTACATCACTTGGCTCACTCTACAAGTAAAGTAATTGAAATGGTCAGTTTATGTTTGATACTATTTCTTACCTTTCATTACAGGATTGCTATTCGTTAGCACCTGCAGGTCTCCAGCTACATTAGAGATGTGGTTCTGGAGGGTCTGACATGTTCCCCTCAGTCCGCCAATATCTCGGGAATGAGCTTTAACTGTAGCATTTAGATGGTTGACACAAGTCCACAGCCCAGTGACATGTTTATTCAGCCCGTCTTTGATCCTCTGGAGGCTACCGGAGATGGGGTCCAGTTTTCCACATAGACCCTCCACACTAACAATGCGGCTGTCAATGTGGGCAATCTCCTTCCCGACGTCCTCCGTTTGTTCCCTGCAGTTGTCGGCCTCTGCTTTCACCTCCCTGCCCAACTCGTCCAAACGGTTTCTCAGCTCTTGATGCTGAGTCCTGTGGAGCTCCAAGAGGTCCTTGGCCTCTTGCTCGGTCCCCGTTTTAACTTGATCCCATGTGGAGTTCAGATTCTGCAGGGTCTGAGACTGCTGGTGGACTACATCTGACAGCGAGTCCTCGAACATGCCCACACGTCCTTTCAGATGGCTCAACTCACCGTGTATGTCCTCAATGCTAGTGCTGTAGTTGAGGAGTTGCCTCTCCATTTCTCCAAGGCCATTCATCTGCGCTTTCAGACTAGTCTCCATAGCATCGACAGATGTTCGACAGCTCTGGAAGTCTTGCTGAATGTTTTTTACAACTGTCGAATTAGCCTTGCAGTCCTTTGAGCACAACTGATTCAAGACATCGAATCGATCCTCCAGAGTTTGAACAGAGCCCTTTAGAGAGTTAATGTCCCTATGCAGATCATCTTGAATGTCTGGCTGAGCACCAGATGGAGAGTCGGTGGCTGTATCTACCAACAGGGTGGTGATTCTGTCTTCCATGGAGGCCAGCTTGTCCTCCAGAGTCTCCCTCATGTCTTTGATGGCCTCTGACCGTTGTTTCTTCAGCTTCTCCTGCACAGAGAGGCACTGCTCCGCTGCAGTCTCCTCAGTTGAGTTCAGACGGACCTCAAGGTTCTCCACTCGAGACAGAACTGAATCAGATACACGTGAGTCTTCCTTTCCAGGATCGACCAGCTTGGTCTTAAGTTCCTGGATCTCGTTGCGGAGGTCAGTTTCCTTGGAATCCATGAGCTCGGCCAGGCTAAGGTAGTTGGCCTCTTGTCCTTCACACTGCTCCCGAACAGAGAGGATCTTATAATCACAAGAGTGCTTCATGTCAGCCAGTTTGATATCAATGCCTTCCATTAATTCTTCTCTCACGACCCGGATCTTTTCATCAACGTAGGCTCTCAGGTTTGCATTGCTGCCTGAGGATGCGGTGGGAGGCGGTGTGGACAGCTGGTTGTGGGCAGCCTCCATTAACAGATTAATTTGTCCGTCGTGGTGGTTGACACGGCCCAGCAGGTCATCCAGGGTGTTGCTCTTGGTCTCCAGGTCGTCTGAGACCTGGCTGATCTTGTTCATGACCTCGTCTAGCTGAACTGACTCACTATCAAAAGGGAAGCCGACCTGAAGGGCCTCTGCGCCCCTCGCACTGACAGGCTGTTTGACATTATTCAGCAGTGTAAGCAGCATTTTACTGGTGTCTTCTTGGAAATCCAGTCTCAGATTGGAGGACATGTCTGTCATTCTGGCCTGCATGTCAAGGACCATCTGGGAAAGTCGCTGCACCTCCTTCTCCAGGTGTTGCACACTTTGAGATCCTCCATGACTCCCAGTTGGCCTGTGACCCATCTGACCTCGGAACTGCCCTGCCCCTCCCCATTGATGGTTCCTATGAATCTCTGTCCGCTGGTCTGGAGCTTGAGCAAGAAATAGCAAAGAAAGTGTTAGGCAACATTTTTCAGTTCTTTGATTAGATTTCAAATGTGTTGATGGTAGATTTTCTATTAATACAATTGTCTTTCACCTTGTTGGACTGGATTATATCCAGAAGGAGAAGGGACATGGGCCAAACGCTCTACTTGGAGTAGCCTCATATCTTTCACCTCCATGCAGTCCCAGCCCTGATAACCCGGGCAGCACCTCCACTCCAGCTCTGTTACAGTCTTGTATCCAATCTTATACATGGGCCTAAAATGTGTCCGATATCTGGAAAAACCACAACAACAATGCTGTACCATGGCAAAGTTTATAGTGTGACAGTACTTTACAAATAATACTTCTGCTCACTACATGATCGATATCATTCTCGGGAATACAATTTAAAATTGAATTACACAGTAATAAAATCTGTTTGTTGACAACTGACAACAATTGAAACTAAAGAATAACTCTACATTTGCAGTTAATTTAGCATGGCAGGAGAGCAGATCAAGACTTTCCACAACTTATCTCATGAGGACACTGTTGGGCAACATGGCTCTGCCACCCTGGTGATTAACTACATATCTCATGTGTGTTTGTTGCTCAATGCACACTAAATAGAGACAAAGGCGGAGTAGCCTGTCAGTCCATGTTTGCCATTCATGAAGATTTAACACAGATGCCCAAATAATCATCCTTCAGAAGTCACATTTTTAAGATTCTATAATAATAAATCAATGTTAGTTTAGTCCCCTCGAGAGCCATTAGGGTTAGGCTTTCACAAAAAGTATCGCAACACATATTTGAGCATAGTAATAATAAAATAATGATGCATTTTCAATATTAAATACCGTTACAACATTGTGTTAGTTAATATTAGAGAGCTTTCAGTGTTTGCCTCAAATGTAAAAATCTATACAACCATAAACATTAAAAGTATCAATACAATTGTTGAAAACATAGGCCTATACTCCTACCCCGGGGCATTTTAAAGAAATGTGATTCCTAATGGCTCTTTAAACATGCTTATTAATACAATATGTGTTATTATACGTGCCTCAATCCACTGTACCACACAAGCAACATAATTGCCTCACATTGTGAACAAATACTGACTTAAGCAAATAATAAACCCACTTCATCCATGGTCCACTGCTTCTGGGAACTTACATCGACTGTTGCGCACAGTTTGGCAGCTCCTGTGGACACGGTAGAACCTCCGGCTGCACGGAACTGTCCGCGCCTCCCACGACGGCACTGCTCACGTTTTTGTGCACTACGTAGGCGCACCAGTTTCTACAGAAAATACCCGGTTAATCACTCAACGCGGTACATGGAATAGCTTTCTTTTTCCAAAACTGACCTAATGCTTAAATTTACGCACAGAGGAGGCAACGTTTACATATCCAATAAATGAGTAGTTCAGTGATATGTGAATATGATTATCAACTATACATCATTTACTCACTTATTTCTATGACGTGTGTCGGTGCCAGAATATGCGTTACCATGAGACACGCTATATTGGAAAGGTATTCCACCGATGAGAGGAAAGGTTATTAACAAATGGACAAGTTGCAGTCCACAGAGTCCGCGCTTCATGGTTAAAAAATGCTTGCAGAATCCCGAAGTCTTCTCGCGTATGTTAGGCTACTCAGTAGTGAAAGCTTGTGGTCCAGTGATCAGTGAAGGCACCGCGGGTTGTTCCCCCTCTGTGGTGCACCACACAGTTCAACTCTACAAACTCCTTCCAGCGTCCTTGGATGTGACGTTTCGGGACCCCCTCCAATACTGACGGATGCCTTTTTCCGTTTCTCAGATCACACACGCACACGAGCTCGCGCGCAAAATCACATAACCAACACCCTTTCAGCATCTAAAATCACAATGGCATAGCCCTAGGCCTACATATTTTCGGATGATTGTCTTTATTTCCAAATGGCACCATACTACTCCCGTGCATAAAATGTGCGCTCATGACAGTGTCTGTCTACACAGAATATTTGATTGTTTTGAAATGATTAAACAGAAATAAGACACGTGAACAGAGATCTTAGTAAATGTGTATTTTCTTGTAGAAATAATAGACATTCCCTGAAATATGCACTGCCATGTACATAGTTTGTCATAAGCACTTCACATTTTTTACTGTTAAAACATAAGAAAACACATCTGTACAAATAAAAATGAATAAAAAAAATATACTCAACTTAAAAATAAAAAAGTACAAAAGAGGCTTGTGCTTATATTATTCACTTAGTAGGATCTCTGCTTTTGTCTTTTTGTAACCATATCGGAGGGTTGACCATCGCCCTCAGCACCCCGTTTCCCCGGTCTGGCTGTGGTTGACACTACAAGAGGATTAAAGAACAATTAGAAATCAATGCTTAAAATAATAAAAAGCCAAACTGTATTCATTTAGTATCTGCCCTTTCTCCCAGATAAACAATCATACCAAGTTGTCTCTGAATCTCCTCCAGCTGTTTCTTCTTCTCCTCCATTTCATCACGCTGTTGCTGCATTTCAGGAGAGTGCATTGTTTTTAGGTGTTCCTCGCGATCCTTCTTTGCTTTATCGCTCTTCACCAGAGCTAAATGGTACTGTCTGAGCAGGTCTGTCATGCAAAATAAGTTAGAAAATTAAATCACAATCTGACTAGACAGGACCACAAAAATGAACTTTAAAATATGAAGATGAGAGATGTCACCTATTTGCTCCTGTACAGTGTAGTACTGTGGTGGACGGGGGGCGCCAAACACTTTTAATGAGTTAATTGGTGGTGCTCTGTTCTGGGCGCCTCCGAACTTCCCCTTGCCACTGACCTTGTCTCCCTGCCTCGTCAGGATGGTGGGACACGGTGTCCTGTTCTGCACCACCTGTAAGCAACCACACATTTAGTAAAAATAGTCACCAGACAGTTCGTTTTAAAGCGTGCAGCTCAAGCAGCAAGCGAGCATCACCTACCGACTTTCTGTAGTTGGTTGCTGAGTTCAGGTCATCCATAAGAATTGTATTTGCGAGGAGGTTTTTAAACACTGCGAAGGAAGCATAAGCAGGAAACCTTCAGATCTACCTTAAAAAATCTAAAACATTCAGAACTTTTTACTGCCTATATCACTTTAAAACTTCACAAATCACAGATCAGGGATTAAAAGGAATATAAGGAAATTATTTAAACTGGCCATAACTTTTATTTTGATTTTTTTTAACTGCAGAAACTCCCCCAAGTTTCTGCTCCCGCTGAGGAACCCCTCCACCCCTGTGACGTTGGATCCCAGGTGGAACCATTTACCCAGAAATCAACAGGAGTGGTGGGGGCCTGAAGGAAATACCCTAACAACAGCAAACACAAAGAGACCTGGGAAGCCTCTAAATAACCAAAGAAACCCTGGACTCACACTCTAAATCCGCAAAGGAAAAAATCACAACCAGGCAATATTACACTGAGCAGGAGAAATCCAGCCAAGACAGCTCACCAATCTCACAGTTCTCCGGGTCTTGGGGGTAAATCAGGAGCTCTCTGGCGTAGACCGGGTTCCCAGGGGGATCAAAGAGCATGCGGCCATTTCTCACGTGTGGCAGTGGTCTGTAAGCAATTCAAATCTTAGCAAAGAGACTGCAGAGAGAAACGTTGCTCCAAAAGTAGCAGAAACAGGACCAAAATGATCATGTACATTATATTCACATTACTGCAAACCATTTTTGTAAAAGATTGATGCCAAAAAGTAGATTTTTTATTCCAGAAAGCCATGGACAACCAATAATTATTTTTCTTAATTTCATTTATGTTAAACCTACATCAGGACAGCAACACACTATTAGTTTTATTACTGAATTGATCAGAAAATGACAAACAAAATGCTCAAAGCAATTTCCCAGAGCCCAATCTGACGTCTTCAAATGCTGTGTTTTATCGGACAATAAGCCAGAACTCAAAGATATTATCTTGTGTGATAAAAGCCTCACACTGGAGGAGCAAGAACAACCACAAGATAAATTCCATTGAATTTTTATTTGAATCTAGTTTGATGAATGAATGAAAGCAGGAATTCACTGTAGGTGTCCTTGTTGATAAGTAGGTAAACATCCTGTGCAAAAAGGAGGGGGCATGAGATCTCTAAATTATAGTTATGGAAAGACTTTGGCTCGGGAAGGTTTATGAATTAAGGACTATAATCAAAGACAGACATGAATCCTATCAGGAAAGCCTCTCAGCATCAACAGCACTGCTGAAATAATTGGTGGTGTATGAAGGTAAAGTATGAACAAGTTACTACACTCGATGAATGCACAGCTTTAAACTTGAGGAACACAACGTCAAACTGACAAACTTTTCGGTCACAAAATACTTAGTGGTGATTCTTTCAAAATCCAGCTCTGACACAGAAAGTGTACCTGTTGTCCGATGACACAAACACACTGTCGAGTGCCATGACCTGCTGCTGGCCTCCGGTCTCAGAGACGATCTTTTGTGCTGCTGCTGTTGTTTTGGTGATGACACAATCCATGTCACCCTGAAGAAACCAGGAGATGACCCTCGCAGCAGCTTCGTCCTGCACTAAGGCCAGGTGTCCAACCTGCATTCAAAAAAGTGAACGCTAAGAAACACACACAGCTCTGGGAAATAAACTCTGTGACAGTTTCACAGCGCAATCTGTGGTGAAACTACTCTAAAATCCCAAACATTGATTTAACACATCTGCATTGAGGTCACTGTTTGCCGAATTGGCACACTGGGTTTTTAAGGTGCTACCGTGACATTAGATTACCATTCCCAAAACATCCGTCTGTCCCCTAAAGTGATCACGGACGGAGCAGTGTCTTGTGGGTGCTTTGAGGATCTTGTCGGCTTCATCAGTCTTCTCTTTTAGAAGTCTGTCAATCTCTGGGATCTACACAGAAGAACATATATTCAAATGTCATCTGAAGATAAATACACACATGTACTGTACATATACAGATGTGGCCATTGTTGGTGCAGATAGAGTTGAAATCTTACAGACACATTTCGTCCTATTGGCACATTACTCGTGATCAGCCTGTGTCTCTGTTCAGCCTCTTTTGTACCTGCAGTCAGGTGTTGAGCTGGTAAGAAAGAAACATTTGCATTAATGTCAGACAATTTCAAACACATTGGCAGACATAAAAATACAGCACCGACACAAGCAGAGTCTTTGTTAGACAAAAATATTGTTGTCACTTGCGTTTAAACAGCATTTATGATTTATATCATAGAACAATGCATGGTTATATTCTTACAATTAAGATTTTCAGTATTGAAAATCACTTATTGACTGGCACTATTTGTCTGGTACACACATTACAAGCTTACCGGTCAGCAGAGCCAGGAGATCGTGGGATAAATTAAAGTTTTTTTCATAGGCAGCAATAGTCTTAGTGAGCTCGTCTTTCCTCCTGGACAGTTCAGACACTTTCTGCTGATTGTCCACATCTAAAAACAGAAAATGAGAAAGAGTTAAAAAGTTATTTCAAGCAAATTAGAAATAAAATATCTGCCTATGAGGATAGGGTCAAATGAATCCAGTAACGTTCAAATCACTCAGTGTAACTGAGCGTCAGATCTCATATTAATGCGGTATAATGAGGTAGTTTCCTGGTTAAATAAAAAATAAAAACAATGCACTAGTTTCGGGCCAGCAGCAGGACTGTGTTAATGAATCCTACCATTGTGAAAATTGAATGGGAGCTCAAAAGGAGCCAGGGGAACCCCTGTGACTTCAGGTTTGAAGACGAGGATGTATTCACTGCCACTCTCGCCGGGGCTGTTCTCCCTGATTGTCAGCCTCTGTGCAGAAAAATTATATATATGTGAGATATGTCATAGCACCAGTATATACCAAAATAAAGGTTGCTGCGTGTCTTATTACAAATGGTCACTCACTTTGATGTTGGCCTTTCCTTTGACCAAGCTAAAAAGAAGGCTATTGTTTTCCCTTTCAAATAAAGGAAGCTTTTTGTTGCCCTCTTTACTGGAGTTCTTCATGGAAACACATATCTTTCCGCCCAGTTCCTGCCCCGCTGGGTTTCCATATAAATCCTGGAATCAACAAAAGCAATTTAGTTAATCTGAATATGGAATGATACACAACAAAACTCCAACTTTTAAAATTCATACATCTGATGGGAAAGCTTTGACTGTTTCATCTCTTTCTCAATAAGTGGATACCAGAGCTTTTTAAGGATATATACTCACCATTATCAACAGAGTCATATTCTCCACCAGGGTTCGGTGGGAAATGGCTTTACTGAAGTAAACAACTGGGGTTCGTAGCTGAGAGTCGGGAGCCAGTTTTACAGGTTGATTGGCCACAACATGTACAATAATCTAAGAAATAAAAACAGCATTGAGGTCAGTCCTACAACCCTACGACTTAGTGAACAAAGATGTTCCCGTTAAACAGACAAGAACATGGACATCATCTCCATACGCTAAACATTTATTAAAAGTCAACTGTTCAGTGTTGCTAAGGCAATGTGATGTTTCCATATTACAGGTCCAACCAACCTGATCACTGAACAGCATATTTGTTTTGTCTAAACGTAGAGAAAACTGGATGGAGTGCTTCCCGACTTCTTCTGGGATCTCTTTATCTCTGCAGGGAGAGAACAAATACATATATATTTACATTCCTTAAATGAAAAGGTATTTTTTTTTTTTTTTTTTTTCACTCAACAAAGAGTGACATCATCGGATGGATACTCTCATGTTGGTACGGTAAATATGACGCGAGAAGTCGTGAAGGTTAGCTTAGAAAATGTCTGGTGTCTATGCTTATTGGTTAAAGTTAAGCATATAGCTATATATCAACTGTCCAGACAATACAATACAATACAGAATCACTGTTCTCATCGAAGGCAAATACAATAACTGAGAAAGAAACAAACATGATGATTTACCTGAAGTGAAAGCAGTCTTTTTCATTCTCCATCGGTTTACTACACTTGAGTTCAGTGGCCTAGACAAAAGACAAGTAGAATTTATTAACAACAACATTAGTAAGAATAAAGATACGTTTATTAGAATAGCACCTTTCACAGAAAATAAAATTCAGAATGTGAATCCCAGCTATAAAAGTTAAAATAAGACAATAAAAACACTAGCCAAAGGTAAATAAGTGTTTGTATACAGTGGACAGCTATGTAGATGTTAAAAAACTTAAATTAATGTTTTTTATTTTATGTTTATTCAATTCATAATGCATAAAGAGGGAAAAACAGACAGTTTATTGTAATTATTACATGATAAAGGGATAAAAGAAAAGAAAAAAAAGAAAAACAAACAAACATTAAAACAGCCAACAAATAAAAAATAATTGTAGGGTGAGACAAAAGCCAAAATGAAAAGGTTTCAATTGCTTTTTATACGATAAGTAAATAAATGTATATCACTTTGTGTGTTAATTATTTACCGTTTTTGGAGGTGTTTTTGCCAATGCCACCCACTTCCAAAGATACATGGACGCAGCAGCAGGGTTAAAAGTCGTGATGGGGCTTCCTTCCTCCGACAGCACGGTCACTGAGAAAGCTGAGAAGAGAAAGCTGCCTTTAGTTTGCAACCACAGACGCTGAGCTCTACAAATAAAATAATTCTATTGAATTCAATAATACTCATATACTTATATATATGGAGATGCAAACCTGGAAATTTTCCTCCAGCAGGAAACTTGGCATTGGTGTCGTATTCCAATGAGAGGCTGACAGGTTTTTTGGGATCAGGGAGGACAGTGAGATTCACTGATGGACCAGGGATTGGTTTGAAGTTAAACACACCTCTAAACTCAAGCTGATAGTACCCCCTAGTGGAAAAACAGAGTTAAAACACTCACCAGTGACCGATGGCATGTGTGCACAATAGTGTTATGTCAGATGACACAATCCCTGATTTGGGACACTGCTGTTATCACATCTCATATTATTTTATAAAGTGACACTCACTTTTGTCCGCTCACTTTGGACACATTGAAAGTGGCTCTCCCTTTTGTGTCCACGGGTTGTGACGCAACATTTGCCTTCACCTAAAAGCAACAAGAAGATCTGGTCTCATTCCTCATTTCTCATTCTGTGTAAACTCTGAGGTTAAAATAAAACAGGACTGATGGTACAAGTTTGTATTCATTTTCAAGCAAACCTTCAGAGTCTGGGGTGAAGACGTCAAATCCACAACAACCTTCTGGTCTTGACAGGGGTTTCCCCACTCGTCACACACTTGGACAGTGAACGGTGTGATGATGCGGTGGTCGTTTAACACCTGGAGAGACTAACATAGAAAAAAAAAAGTATTTTGAAAGTTAGTTTGGCAGATAGAGCATCAAAACAGTTTGTTTTTTCCAAATATAATTCGTGGGAAAATCACAATTATATATGTTCCCCAAATTGTCCATTCCTTGACAGCCTGTCTCAATCCACCAGGAGCCCCCAGTAAATATCCTGTCTCACCTTTGGTACGTCGCCGACTAGTTTCAGCTTTGCAGGTTCTCCAGCTGTGACCTTCACTATGACACGCTCCTCAAAGCTCTTGTAGGTGAAGCAAATCTCTCTGGAGCCAGGAGCCACAGACTTGAACTGGACCCCCGTCACCAGAACAGAACAGCTTCTCTCCTGATTTCAACACACAGTGAGCATCAATCAATACGTTTCCATCAGTTAATTTACAAAGTTATGGAAGAAAAAGTATTCAGGTACTTTATTTTTAAAAAATTATTGAAAACACAACTAAACTAACCAAACATACCTCCTTGATTTACAGTATTTATTAATTGAAACTTATTTGAAATAAGAAAAAAAAAAGAAAAAAAAAAGATTTAGGCACAAAACAAATAATCTGAATGAATGGAATATGAATAGAGAATACATTACCGTATTGAAGTGATAATAATTGAAACAATTGTTTGTGGTGCTAGTATTCTATTTGTTCAGGTATTTAAAAAAATTGTGAAAATCTATTTAAGATTAACACAAAACAGCTGCTCAGTAAATAAATAATATAATGAGCAGCAGAAATAAATGAAGACACTCAACAAAACACTTGCACCAAATGAAAGTGTGGAGATGGTAATTCACTGGTCATACAGTATATCAAAAACCACCCCTCGGACGCCGCCCAAGCAGAACAGTAGAGTTCACTTTCTAATAAGGTAATGAGGACCATAATACACTGCCTCGCTCAAGAAGGTAGGTTTCAAAAACTTTTCTACAGTTGGTTGATTTGCCTTATCTGTGTTAGTCAAATTTACGACCATGTTTAACTCTCTTATGCATAAATTACATTCTTGGCTTTTTAAGGTGTGGAGGGGGAGTGACAGATGTAAGGAGATAATTCATATATATAGACAACTGGACATTTGGACCTACAACTAGCTCTTTCTTCTTTTTAGTAGGTTGCATTGTTGGAGGGAGACTTAGATTTAAGAATATGATAAATAAAGAATGTTGAACTTGAAACTTGAGTTGTTTCCAACTGGTACTCCATATGAAAAGAGCTCACAAAGGCACAGTGAGGTAATGTGTGCCACACCACTGCCTGCCTTGCAAAAGAAAGTGGGTTACTAAATATTTTCTACTCTTAGGTGGTGTTCCTCATCAATGTTATTACAATTTATGACCATGTTAGCATGAATCCCATTCTTGGCTTTTTTATGGTGTGGAGTTGAAGAGACAGATGTAAAGAGATCAAGCAGAAAATGTCTTGCCAGACATTGTTATATAGAAACAAATAGGGCGTTTGGAGCTACACCTGGCTACAAAACATTTGTTAGTAAAAACCAAATAAAGGCGACCTTGGTAAACTACAGTTCTTCTGGGCTGAACAATTCATTAGCTTTGTGTGTCTTTCTTCCCCACCTGCCATTCAATGTTAATGGCCGATTTGTCCAGACCCTCGGCTTCCACAGTCATGTGCTTCACGCAGCCGGAGGTGAGCATCTTGGTGACATTATCATACTGGTCCACAAGATCCAACTCTGTATGAGGGAAAATAGGTTTGCCATCAGAATAAAAGCATATCCTCCAAAATAAGATATTTTTGGGTGATTTGGTTCATACTCACTGATGTTTCCAGGTAGACTTTCTCCCAGCTTCAATGTGCTTTGAAGCAGAGTTGCTTTCAGCAGTGTTGGTTCATCTGGAATAGGCCTACAAATAAAAAAGCAATGATGTGCATGTTTTTTTCTTCTCACAGATACAAGTCTGGATATTAAAAGAAAAAAAAAATGTTTTAATCTTAAAATAGTCATTTACATTCTTTTCAAGAGTTAGATGAGAAAATCAATCCCACTTTCATATTTGCCCGTTAAATATGAAGGTAAGGCCAAAATACATGCTAGTTGGCAGTTCCTTTTTAAATACATCATCTAGACATGAGATCCTCCTCTCATCTAAGTCTTGGCCAGAAAGCAAATAAGCCTATTTCCGAAAATTAACTGTAACTTTAAGCTGAATGGCTGCTCTGAGTCAGGTGTAGGACTTACACTATGTGAAAGGAGATGCACTTTGACACACTCTGGTCGAGGTAGGACACCTGGTAGTAATGCTCTGTCTGCACCTGCTTGGGCACCTGCAGATCAGGCAGCTTCCCCTGGACCAAATCTTTCGGATTCTCAATTCCTGTCCAGTTAACCTTAAACACAGTCAGAGTTAACATTAGAAAGTTCAAAATGTTCAAACACAATTGACTTCTTATGGTTGGATTCATTGCAGCTATGTGGTTTATTTAATCTTCCACTATACAAATAAATCACTGGAATCTTTCAAGATACAAAAAAGATCCAACATTTATAAAACAGGACAGGACACAGTAAACATATTGGAATAATAATAATAATAAGCATTCATGCCAAACCTTGATTTTGGAGGCCATTTCAGCAGTGATACGCCGTTCTCTACCGGCCTCATCATACAGCTTATAGAACAGGTTCTCAAGCACACCACCAGCCAGCCACGAGATCTTCTCATTGTTCCTCAGAACCAAGTTCTCATCATCACTGCAGACCTCGATACAGGACACTCTTGTGCTGGGCTCAACCTCAAGCTCCCTCACCAACATAGCAACACTCGGGTGACTCTAAAATGAAAAAGAAAAAAAAACGGGCCCACCATAGCTAGTAAAATGCCAATTCACAGAGCCTAGGCCATGTATTAACACTGGATTTTCTTTTCTCAGCGCACACACAGTAGATAAAAGTAGTGGATCGTGAAGAGATATTCACTGTTTTTGACAAAGTGATTTTGACATTGAGCGTTCTCCAGAAATCAGAGACTTTATAACTGAACAGAAAGCTTTTATTTACTTACAGGCATGGAAAATTCAACTTTGAGCTTCTGTGGTTCTCCCTTGATTATTTTCAGGTTTATAGGTTTTGTCGAAAGGTGTCCAGCACCTGTGCTGCTGCTGTCAGTTGCCACCATTGGGAGCCCTTCAACCTACAATTCACAAATGAAGAGATGAGGATAAGTCAAACAACTCAAATGATTTATTCATGATCATTAATATTATATTATAAAACAAAAGTAAAAGAGGCAGAATAAAAAATAGCAGCATATGACTAAGATTACTTTTTTCAGGTTTTTTTTACGTTAGCTGATAAACCAGTTTAAAACCAAAGACACACACACCCTGTTGTTCAACCAGATTCAATGAAATACGTCTGACATTACATTTTCAGCCCGTCTGCTCATTCAGAAGTCAGGTTTCTCATGAAAATATTTGTCAGAGCAGTGGACACATGTGCCTGATTTCCCTGCATTAATAAGTCCAACATGGCCTGCTTAATCAAAATGCTCATTGTATAGTCAGAAGAGGGAGTTCCCACACGCCTGATAAGGCTGCACACTCTCACCTGACAGCGAACAATCTGTTTGGGGTTAGCTGTGACGTTTCCAGCCTCATCGCGAATTTCAATATTAAAGTTGGCAGGGTTTCCGTTCTCTACGGTGATTGGATCGTCCTCTGGCTTCACGTGGATAGAATGTGGTTTACCTGAAAGACATTATCACGCAGCAGACAAACTAGTGAGTTTTTCCAGAATAGATCTCTATACTTAGAAAGACAGGCATAAAGACGGTGTTGTGACCCTTTTTAATGTTAGTAGCCAATAGCTGACCACTTCCACCACAGCTGGATGGCATCTGCTACCTTTGCACTGTGGCTGAAATGTCTCTTGAAACACATAAGAGGCAGTGGGGAATACACTGTTTGTTTGAACTTAAGTGGCACCAACAACCAAAATTCAATGATGTGGTTGCTGTAAAACAACTGTTGCCGTTTTTTAAATTGATCAATTAAAGTTAATATGTAATTTTGTATCGTATCTTGTACAGCACTTTGGTCAACTGATGTTTTTAAATGTGCTATAGAAATCATTTTGACTTTGACTTAATCTTTTATTCTATAAGATGCCAAGAAAATAGCAAAAAAGTTGGCAACACACAACAAACTAAACTGATTTATATTCAACTTACCGGTACACAAAACTGGGACAAATAGTAAATCCTTAGTCCGACTTAGTCTATGAATCTTTTTTTCAAGCATTTAATCAGTCAAAGTCAAGACATTACGGACTGCTGGTAGGTCGCTACTTGTCCAAAATGAATAAAGAAATGCAGTCTCACCAGGAAGAATACTGATCTTGATACTCTGTGTGTCTATTTTCATGCCAGGCAGAGTCACTTTCAGGTTGTAGGTCTGCAAAGTAAATCATGGGTTGCAAATAAATAACAGTGGATGACCAGTTGTTGTCTCTTTAACACCGAGCAACTGTTTTTTTTGTGTCAAATATTTTACCTTACGGGTCTACAAATCAGAACATGTTCTGACAACTTAAATTGGTTAACTTTATTTAAGTTCTTACCTCTGATTGTTGGTAATTCAACACTTTTCCTCTTGCTTTGACTCTTCTGATGGTGAAGGTGGGCCCAATGCTGTCCACTTTTTCGTAACTGAGGTCCAGGCCACTAAATAATGATAACGATGAGGTTAATCATGCCATATACCTTTTTCAAACAACAGTTTTATAAATAAAGCCGAGAGACCCACCTGCATTTGAGTTCAGGTTTGATGTTGGGTGGAGGACTCACTGAGTGGTCATAACCATCTTTTATCAGCAGAGGAATGTCGAATGGCACCCCGACATGAAGAGTGGAGCTCATCACACCGATTAGGAAAGATTCGGCATTACCCTCTGAGAAAGAAGAATTGGCAAAAACGCGTGATTGAGGCATTCAGAAAGGATAATAAGTCAGTGTTAAGTTTTGGGGATTACTCTTTGCCTTTGATGGTGAACTTGAGTTTGTAGCTTGGAAGCTCTCTGCCTCCAAAGACGGTTTCATTCCTTTCGTTTATCGCCGTGGTCAGACACAATGTATACTCCCCCAGTTGGATCAGATTGTCTGCAAAAGGTGAGATGTTTGCAAAATTGATGAACCCTAACCCAAAAATCAAGAAGTTCACAAAATAAAATAGGAAATTTACCAATTTTTTTGAACCAGTAAGCCCAGTTTGGTGAATGCTGAGCAACTAACGAGACAACCTCTTGATCTCCATTAGGACCTAGGTATAAACAGGTGAAAATAGTTAACTTCAGAGTACAAACTACATTGTTACAAACTTAATTACAACCCGAAAATGCCCCAAATTCTCTATTTCTAACTTTTTCTCTTTCTAATGCTGCACTCCGGATTCTAAAAAGCATTTCTCTCTATATTACAGCCCAATTGATCAAACATTTAATCTATATATCTATAATTATAATTTGCAGCCTTGAACAAAAAACTGTACATAAGGAAACAGGTAACTGTGTTACAAATGTAATATCTTAACTCCTAATGCAATGAAGGTGACTATATCCTCGATTTTATGCAACTTTCCATTAACGGTACAATATGAAATTATACTTTTTTGTATCAAAAAATCATAATGTGCCTTGATGATGATATGAGCATCAGATGATAAAATAAAAAGGTATGTAGAATGTCCTGTTTGGCAATGGTTAATCCCTTTATCTTTCAACCTTTACTTTTCTTGAAAATATCAAAGCTATTAACCTTTACAAATCAAACTGCCCGACCAGGGGTTCAGAGTAGTGGGTTTGTTTTTTTCTTACCATGCTGGATTAATGAAAGCACAACCATCAGTTTTTTCACTGTTCCCTGGCCGACTGATGGCATCCTGGCCAACGCCTCCCCCTTCTTGTTTAGAATCTCAATTTTGATTGGCCCTGAAAGGATGTCGAAGTGAAAAACACAAAACATAATGAGTGACGTCTGTGCTCTATAAAAAAAATAAATAAATAATCCAAAAAAAAAATGTGTGGTTTGCCAACAATTCACTTTTACCTAATGGAGTCCCCGCTGGACGAACAGCATTCTGAGGCCAGGGTTCACAATCAGGCCAGTCCACCTTCAGCTCCTGTGGAAGCCTGAAACAAACAAATATAACTACAACCTCTAGTAGACAAGAAGATAAGGTAAATAAAATCATATGTTACTTCCCAATTAATAACACATTCATTACAACTGAACGATGTGTGATGTGATTTGTGAAAGATGTATGTGGGGGGGTCTTGCTTTGGGTTATGAATACATAACAATGTAAAGTCCAGATTAAATTCTCTCAGCTCACTTGATGCAGTCGTTGTCGATGTTCTTCTGGATCGCTTCAGTGGTGGCCATCTTGTCAATCTTGGAAATGGCTATGGTCTTGGTTTTGTCGTGAAGCGCTCGGGGTTCCTAGAAAAAGTATGTCAATCAACCACATGCTCAATACAAGTAAACTAAACAAAGAAGAAAAACAAGAGTTGATACATTGTCTAAAAACCCTGACCAAGCTGCAACAGACAAGATTTGTATTTAAATATGTGAATGTGAATTTTCTACTATCAGGAAACTACTACTATTCATCTTTTCAGGTTGTCATAGTAATACATGCAGTGACAGATCAAGCTTCCTGTACATTTCTCCCCCAACTCCAAACATGACCTTGTTTCAGTCTGTGGAGTTAACGGTTTCCTGATGATATTGTATTACAACATTTGTGGGTTTAAACTTTAAAAATACAAACAAAATTGACAATCAAAAAATGTCCTAAAAACAAAGAGCGTAATAAAGAGACAGAAAGGTCTGAAACGCTGGAGTAATTCCTGACATCATCCCTTGTTCCTTCCTTACCAGAGCCACTTCCACCATTCCTCCGTTAGCAAAGACATCTTTCTTATAGTCTCCATACAGCAAAAACCGAACCACCATGCCATATAGAATGGGCAACGTTTTCTGAGATTTCACCTGTATGAAGAAAAAGTATGTAGGCATCAATATAGAATAAGCAGATTTGACACATACGGACTAAGAAAAAACAACCATAGGCTCACCAGTTGGCCTGTTTTGTACACTTTCCCATCCCATTCGATGGAGGTGAACGTCGCCCAGGGATGCTGCAATTTCTTTGGCATGTCTGTTCGCGTTATGGTCTCCTTGTAGCCCAGGAACTTCACTTGCTTGTCATACTTTGCGTGACAGTTTTGTAGCCACTTCTTAAAATCATTCTGAATGTTACTTCTCATTTTCTGTTGACATGGAATTAAAAAGAGTTCAGCAACAATTTGTGGTTTTTCTAGTTTTTAAATAAAAACAAATCGACTGAAGCTGCATTAAGATTAAGATCTGTGACCACTGGAAAACAGAAATGTTACAAAAAAAAATGGCTTATTGAAATGCTCTGGCTAGCTTGGCAGCGAATCATAACCTAATACACTATATCTATTAGACAGGGCAACATAAGCACTGTATTGCAGTCATATTTGTCCAATGTTTACTGTTGTTTTAGCTCAGTTTTCGCCTTGGATCAACTCCTGAAAAAAAATGACATCCACATTATGCTAAGTAAGATGATTCAATGTTAAAATGTAAAACTGTTGCTTAATGCAGCTTTAAATCAGTCCATAGTCGGGCAACATGTCCTGCTGAATTTTTTTCTTTACTTATTTAAGCACCTTGATTGGGGAAGTATGTGGCGGCGGCCCTGTTCTCTTTGACTGATCTTTCCTCCCTATTATGTTCTCGCTCACTGGGGGAAATTCAACATACAAATAATATCACTGAAGGGCTTATGGACTCTACAATGTACCACAAACATTTGTGTTATGGTTCATGCTATAGTTAGGCACCTGGATCAGGGAGGGAGGTAACTGGATCAGGGAGGGAGGTAACTGCAGAACTGCTCTTTCTCTGTGGACACTTCCAATAATAAATATCAAGATCCTCAACAGCAATAAAATAATCAACATGTAATATCCAACTTTAAGTCTATATATTTTCAACAAAGCTAAAAGTAAAACTCCTGATTGTGGGGCTGCAATTAGTTCTAATCAAATCAATAAAAGTGACCACCTGTCCATTAACAACCAGTGTGAAGATTGTGTCCTTGTTCTTCAGTTTTGGCTCCAGCTCCATAAAGGTGAGTTTACTTGTGGTGACCTGGAAACTGTCGTCAGTGAAAAGCGCCCCTGAAATCCGACTGTAACACTCTTGGGGCACCTTTGCTGTTTTACTATACGTACACCAGGCAAACCTGTAACACATTTACAGCACAAGAAGTGTAAGAAGATTTCCAGCCGAGAGTTCGATGTGAAGTTTGGTGCCACTTGCGCATATGTATGTTAAATATGGAGCTGGAACCAGGAAGCTATTTGCCTAGATAGATAGATAGCTAGATAGCTAGATAGATAGATAGATAGATAGATAGATAGATAGATAGATAGATAGATAGATAGATAGATAGATAGATAGATAGATAGATAGATAGATAGATAGATAGATAGATAAATCCATTTGAAAAGGTGTGATGGTGGACATACTAACATACTTCACACTAAAGTCCTTTCACTGCTGTCACCACCAGGAGTGTGTGTGTGTGTGTGTGTGTGTGTGTGTGTGTGTGTGTGTGTGTGTGTGTGTCAGGGGGAGGGTGAGACGCAAATCTCAACAACTAACTCTGAGCGGCTGTTGATGTGATCACTTCTTCAACACAAGATGAAACGTCACGGTCAAGAACAACAATATTGATGGTTTTAAGCCTCTGAAAACCTGGTCTAAAATAGTATTGAAAATCAATATATGATATCAAAGTTGGTTGTCTTAAAGACCTACTTCACCGGTGGAACTCTGAGATCCTATGTAGTACAGAAATCTGTTCATCCTAGCCTGAGAAAGGACAGAAAGAGTGTTTTATGGTCTCTCACTGTCTAACTAACCCAACATTTTCCCATGTGTGATGTAAAATCATTCATTATATTATAATAGCGATTGTATAATGATAGAACGCCGGTTCCGTATGGGTGAAGTATTCCTTTAATAAGCTTGTACAAAAATCAGATTGAATTTTATTTTTCATAAATATAAAAAATATAAAAATAAAATCCTGTCTCGACCGTTTGACAGGACTTAGTGGGCGTGGCTCTGTGGTTCACGTATCATGGCAACAGTTGCCCAACCATGCCGTGATTGGTTCAAAATACTTATTGGTTAATAAGAACCAGAGCATAGTCCATGGCCTCTGCCTAATCTAAACCAAATTACTGTAAACTTAAATCAACCTTAAATGTAGAAATCTTTAATTTGGATTGATAAATATGCCTATAACTCTTTTCAGATGCTTTACTATCACGAAACTAACTCCCCACATTATTACATAGTTAGAAGGATAGATAGATAGATAGATAGATAGATAGATAGATAGATAGATAGATAGATAGATAGATAGATAGATAGATAGATAGATAGATAGATAGATAGATAGATAGATAGATAGATAGATAGATAGACAGATAGATAGATAGATAAATAGATAGATAGATAGATAGATAGATAGATAGATAGATAGATAGATAGATAGATAGATAGATAGATACTAGCTTAGCATTTAGACTGAAAGCAGGGAGAGACGGTTAACCTGGCCAAAGTTACAGTATAGTCTACAGCCATACCCGTAGGTCTGTGAGGCTTCAATCAATGCTAACGTAAGCTTGTACAGAGTCAAAGCTAAAATGATGTAAGTATTCTTACATTTTCTAATTGGTATGTAGTGTATTATGTCATTACACATTTTTGATACTGTTTTATAAAACTGCCTTATGAGGACTGACTTGAGTTCCTCATCGTCTGTAGAAGAGAGTACAGATAGGAATGTGGGTTCTTAGCTGTGCGGCCTCTAGCGTACACTCTTGTATGTCATACCAGCTTTGTATAGGTTAAAGAGGACCTATGATGCTTTTTGACTTTTATGACCTATAAACGTTGTTATGATGATTCATAGTCATGCTTAACCATACTAAATTATCAAATAATGACTTACATGCATTTCGACATATTCCCTGCTGACCGTCTGGGGTGTCTGTGCAGAGCACTAAACACTATTCTAGCCAGTCGAGAAGTCACGTGTTCAAAGCGGTCTACCCTTTCATAATTTGTGACGTCGCATAAAACTTTGTGACGTCTCCACGCGGATGTTTCCATGTATGGTAATGCTGTCACTTCCCTGTTCGCGTCTGCCTCGCATCTGCCTCGCGCCCTTATAGGTCCATGCTCGCGCTTCCCGCCACTGAAAGTGTTCCGGAAGGAAGGTAACCAATCACAACGGAGTGGGGTTTGCAGGAGGGGGGGGAGGGGAGCGGAGATGGCCGAAGCACAGGCGGAGGGAGCCGAAGCACACACACTCAAGTGTTGACAGGATGTGCTGGATCGCCAAAATAAGAGAAAGAGCTTCCCGAAAATCTACATAGTTTTTTGTGATGTGATTCGTGTCAGGTTGCTCTATAGCAGTGTAAAACAAGAAATTAAGACCAGAAAAGTAGCATAATAGGTCCTCTTTAAAATAGACAGTTTTATGAGTTCAAACTAGCACAGCCTGGTTTGAGTTCATCTCAAACCTGGGGAGTGTAGATAATTTACTGGCCACTGTCCAACATTGTTGTTCTTAGCTCTGAAGAAGACCCTCAGCGCCCAACGGGACATTCCTTTCAGGTGATGCTCACTGCAGACCTTTCTGCAAAATGTCCTTTTTAAGAATACTTTTGTAGTAGTCAGGATACACCAATTATAAGCAAGGAGGCTTGACCTAATGACCAATCAGATGACTTAGATTCTTAGGTTAAAGACGGCTACACAGCACCAGAGGGACAGGGTTTTTCAGGGCTTTCAGCTGACAAGAACATTCTTAGTTAGTCCTATGCATCTTCCTCTATTTGATTTGGCTCCAAATACTCTAACTTCTTATTGGCTTCGTTTGACTGCAGTATGAGTTTTGTTGTTTAAATAAAGAATCGTACCTGGGACCCTCCTCAACTGTGTCAGCTGTCAACTTCTTTCATCCATACCACCAGAACCCAGAAACGACAGGTACTAAGGTCATTAGTTAAACACTGAACAAATTCTGATAGTGTTGTTTAAAAAATAATGGATTACCAAAGTTATTACAAATTATTATCCTCTGTGATCATGGCTGTTATATATTGTCTGTTTAATGTGTCTAAAACTTTAAATGTCAACACAACTATTTGTGTATTTACTGGGCGTTACCTGCTTTAATTATTGCTCGTCTCAGCCAGTGACTTCCTCAAGTCTCCGCCAGTTGCTAGGCACTATGAATGTCTTTTCAAAAGTTGATTTCAAGACTTTTTTTTCAATGTTCTTATACTGAGTAGCCACATGTATACACTTTGATAACCTAGGATTTGAGTTACCTCCTATTCTTTTAAAAATGATGTAACAAAGTAGTTGAAGTATTTACTCAGACACTTGGGTGTTTGGTATGAGGCGTCCGTTCCAGAAACAGTCAAATATTGGCCTTGTCCCTCTCGCCCGTTGCACAACTCCAGACTCATTATCGTCATCGGCGTCATCCTCGACAGGTGCTGATAAAAGGATCAAAATACAACCTACAGTTTGCATCGAAATCTGTCATTTGTCAAAAAGAATATTCAATATTTTAAAGTGCAAATACCGTGCACAGCTTCAGGGTCTTGAGGGTAAGTCTCCTTGTCATAGAGGAAGGGATGATACCGAATGATCCCCTCCACTGTGCCGCCTTCTCGTACTGTGGCCTTAAACTCAAACGTATCGGCAGCAGAATTTATGTACGCAGTCTGCACGTCGTCATCAATTTCCCTAAGGTTCATCATACGGGGAATTCTGGGAGGTTTCTCCCGCAAAGAGATCTGATCAAAACAAAAGAGTCAAATGATTATATTAGCTGAGATATATGGCAACACACCATGAGCAGGATTATGAGAAGTAGAAGTCACTCGTATCAACAATTTAAAGGAAGTCATTCTTACCTGAATGTCGATTTTAGGGACTTCACTGGAATTTGTATAGCTGCTGCTTAGGATATTGCCATTGACTCCATGAATGTAGAAGTGATATACTTGACTGTTATATGGACAACAAAGAAAAAAATCAATCAAATCAGAAATCTTGAGACCTGTTAAGACTTTTGAGCACATATGAGATGGTATGGGTGAATGAACTCACGCTAGCTGTGTGGTCCACACTTTGAAATCTTCTTTCAGAAAAGTGATATGCCCAGGCTGGATTCCTGTGATAACCACGGCTGTGAAGCCGTCCTTCCCAGACTCCTCAGCGATGAGGGCATGGAGGAAGCGTTCATCATCTCTAGTTACATGTAAAGAGTCGCTGGGCTACAGGAGGAGGAAGAGATAACATCACACAGAGAGTGAACACGCAGAGATGTTGATGACAAATTGCCAGTTACAAATCACGATCACCATTATCACCGTTACAAGACTGAAACAAAGCTCTCACCTTCCTGTTTCTGATGGTCCCGCTGTACATCTCCTCGTTGTTCTTTTCCTTTCTCTCAAATTCCTCCTTTGACAGAAGCAACTCGTGAACGTCTGGGGAACCTCTTGGTTTACTGATCATCTTACAAATAAAGAAAACACAACACATAAATGGTTATTTTTTGCTCATTCAAAGATGTTGTACTGGCCAATCGGATACATGCCAGTGTACATTTGTGGTAAGTCATGGCACTATATGAAATGTTACATCACGTTCACCCTGGTGTAAATAATTTTATTTTTATCACAATAATAACATTTCGTTATCATCCTGTCTCTAATCCTGGTGGATTATTTTGTAACATGAAAACTGTATTTTTCTACTTTTTACCTTGCGATTGTATTCCTTGCTATTGGTGACATTTCAATGTGCTAACTTTTGTTTTTAACATTACGTCAAGTGAAAAATACACCATATTGCCAAAAGTATCTGGTCACCTGCCTTGACTTGCATATGATCTTAAGTGACATCCCATTCTTAATCCATAGGGTTTAATATGACGTCGGTCCACCCTTTGCAGCTATAACAGCTTCAACTCTTCTGGGAAGGCTTTCCATAAGGTTTAGGAGTGTGTTAATGGGAATTTTTTACCATTCTTCAAGAAGCGTATTTGTGAGGTCATACACTGATATTGGACGAAAAGGCCTGAGGCCATCCCCAAACAGTCCCCACAAAGTTGGGTGCATGGAATTGTCCAAAATCTCTTGGTATCCTGAAGCGCTTTGCACTCAATAAATACAGTATTTACTGAGCATACAGCATTCTTAACTATTTCAGGGAGGACATACCCTGGTTGAGTTTCCGATGAAGAAAGCAGCCTGTTTTCCTCCAACTCCAAAGTAAGATATATCACTGTTGAGACTACGGGGTACAGGATCAGGCCGAACATACCCCTTCTCTTCTTCACTGCAGTAAAGAAGAAGAAAAAAAAGACATACAATATGTTAGTGAAATGTATAAGTGTTATAAAACTTATTGCTAAACATTTGCATTTGAAGTGCATTATTCCTGTTATGACCCTTTGTCCCAGTAAACTTAAAGCCCAAGGTTTTGGCTTCTAGGGCTGGCCCGAATGCCATTTTTCAGGCTTCGAATATTCGTTGGTTTTTCCGAGCGAATATTCGTTCCAGAAAAACACACCATCAAAAACAACATAAAAAAAAAAAAAATAATAATAAAAAAATAAAATAAAATAAACAAAAATAATTAAAAAAAAACGTTAATAATCCCTATATACTCCCTGGAACCGATTTTGACAGTATCTGCATATTTTGTTGAAGATTTACGCGCTTGGAGGTGAAGTAATGGATGCGCTATGACACTTAGTGATGTAATATCCTCCTAAATGAGCAATACTACTACTACCACTACTACTACTACTACTACAATATTACTAACTTTTATATCCAAATATAAAATTATTTGATGACATTATATTGCAGTACTAGCTTCTTGCAAAAAAAAATGTTGAAAATAATAATAATAATAAAAAAAAATTATATAAAAAAAAAAAAAAAAAAAAAACGAAGCTCCGAATACTTATTTAAGCTTCGAATACTAATTTTCCGAACGAGTATTCGAATATTCGAATAATTCGGGCCAGCCCTATTGGCTTCACACAGATATTTGGTCTTCTCATGTTAACAAGGTCAAAGGTCCATGAGAACTATGAAGGAACTCTGGAGGAAGACTCCCTACGCATATATTGGTTGGACAGGATGATTTGCACCCGCATCCCCTGAGAGCATTTGCTGTGTAACACACACACACACACTTTGGGGATAAAGCCCTGTGTTCTTCTGTTCATGCTTCAGTCAATCTCTGTAGCATAGTATATCTGATTGCCTCCTTGCAAGTAAAAGTATCTGCGGATATCTGAAATCTGACTCCTGACTCTGTACTTCATTTGAAACATTATATTATTCATTTTCCTGAACTATCGATTAGATTAATTCAATTTACACAATCATATTTCTGGCTTTTCAAATTCAAATATTCATTATCTGAAGCATATATTGGACATGTTTGGCTATTATGCAGCTAGAAAGCAAAGAAGGTAAAGCACACCAACCTTTCAAAAGTGCCATTATGCCTGGTAAATTTAGAGAGTCTGTACACTGCCCAGTTATTTAGCTTCTGGGAGGTCATCCCACATCCATTATCTAAAACAATCACTGCAGGTTTACCAACAGTTTCATCAAACAGCTGGGGAAAAAAGCAGAGAAGGTAAGTCGCCATTCCAAATTTCCATTGTGGACATGACAATAACAGTTAACACAATATGCAAAAGGTGAAGTTTGAAAAATAATAAAACTTATTTCCAGAGCTGTATGTGATCTGCAGCACCAACCATTCGTATCTCTATTGTCCTCACTCCCGTGTTTTTAGATGTGGCCGAAAGAGAGTTGTCAATCAGCTCTGCAAGTGCATATGCTGAAAGAAAGAAAGAAAGAAAGAAAGAAAGAAAGAAAGAAAGAAAGAAAGAAAGAAAGAAAGAAAGAAAGAAAGAAAGAAAGAAAGAAAGAAAGAAAGAAAGAAAGAAAGAAAGAAAGAAAGAAAGAAAGAAATAATAAGCAAGTTATGAACAATAAAATGCAGCATTGTGTTATCTGTCCATCTCAAGTACTTCGATCATGTTAGTGCTCACCCAATGAATTCTTGCTTTCACTGGCGTAGTACTCGAACATGCCACTCTTGATCAACGTATCATAATGAGGGGTGAATTTGATGATCTCCTCCGTGGCCCCAGACAGAGCTTGGCCTTCATGTTTCAACAAGTAGAGCGTGCTGCTATCCTGAAGCTCCACTACAATCAAAGAAGAACAATTCTAACTTGTCTTGTGTAAACTAATAATACAGACTTAAAACAAGAGCTGACAAGGTAAGTATCCACATTTAAAGCAGACATAATCACAGCAAATCAGAACAAAGTCAAAAAACATGGGTTAAAGGTGATAACATTCGCAGGACAAATTAGCTACAGTTTAACACATATTTGTTTAATTTTAAGATCTTAAACTTATAGAAGTGTATTGTTTACTTTTGCACCAGTTATGACTGATTTACTCACAAAATGTATCGAAGTCCAGGGCTTTCCTGTCCGTCGTGGCCAACACAAATATTTCACTTGCAGGGATTGCATATTCCTGTAAAGATATGTTGGAAGTGAGTGTAAGTTATTACATGTTTTGTATACGAGTTGAACAGAAAAATATTTAGTAATTATTTTGATAGTTGATTCATTGTTTCAGTCATTTGTCAAGAAAAGACACCAACCATTACCAGCTTCAATATGAGGATTTGCTGCAATTTAATTTATTTGAGTTTTGAACTATTGGATGATGCTCTGCAATGAAATTGTGTCCAGATCTAAAATGCAAACTGTGTACAGTCTGCCGTCAACCTCACCCTTGTCATGAAGGGGTGTCACATATCAAAATGCAAACTAAGGCTTGTCACCATGACAAAATATCAAGACATGTACTGTGCTGTGACAGGACAGAATATGAAAGGCTTCTCAATAAACAAATACAATGCATTTTAATGCGGTCTGGCCAAACCAACCAGACCTCCTCCCTTCCCCTGGGCAGTTTTGTTTATCATGAAACAAGTTATTTAATTACTGCATATCGCTCAGCTAGATTATTAATGTCGACACAATTTTACTTCCCTTGAGACATTAGCAAATGATCACCTAGTTGTCTTTGTGATATTTAATGGAAATCTAAAATAAAAACACAGAGTTCAAGAGAGATTTTATAGCTGGGTCAAAGCTCCTACTGCATGTCTAGGTTGGAAGGTCTGACCCCGTTTCCTTGTCATTAAGAGTATAGTATAGTATTGAACAGTTACAGAAGATACTAGCCAGATAAGAACCTTTGACCCTTTCAACTTTTTCCCAACTCTCTGAGAGTTCACTCCTATCAGCATTTAATTACCCCTGATAATCATAAACAACACATCCATTAAGATTCCTTTAGGCTGACCAACCAGTCCCGGCTTTGCCAGCCTACCTTTCTTAAGCACATCTGGGCCACAGAGATGCAGTAAATAACATTATATTAACATAAAGTTCAATATAGGGATATATGCAGTAATTACCCTTCAATGAACATATGGGTTGAATATATATGAATATATGGTCATATGATAAATTGACCCAACAACTGACAATTCTTTTCATGCTTTTTGCTAATTCATTGCAACAGCGCCAAAAGTGTATCCTAAAAAAAAACTTTACAAAACTATAAAGAAATATATTATAATAACCTTGTTTAAAAGTAGGGTTAGGTAGATTTCGTTGAAGTGTTATAAGTAGTTGCTAATTGACCCAGGACTTTTCTGTCCTTCGTGGCCAACACAAATATTTTGTGTATACGTTTTTTATTCCAATTAAACAGAACAGTAATTGGAAATTATTTTGATTGTGAATGAATTGATTTAGTCATTTGTCAAGCAAAGCACCAGCCATTCACAGTTTCTCCAATTTGAGGATTTGCTGAAATCGAATTGTGGACTATTGGTCGATGCCATGTCGTGACCTGAGGCTTTATGAAGCTCTGACCGACATTTTTTACTATTTGCTGACATTTTATAATAAAAAAATTATGTATTATGTAGAAAGCCAGGGCTGCTTTAATCAACAACTTACTGGTGCAGCAAATGAGGAAACAGTGGGGTACAGCATTAGGAAGAAAAGCTCATATGGAAATGATGTGGCAAAACCAGCCAAACTCACTCCTCCCTTTGCCATTCCAGTTTTGTTTATCGTGAAACAAGTAAAGGCAAACTGCTTGAGTTTTAGCTGGCTGCACCTCCATATGTGCAATTAAGTGTGTCCAGATCTAAAGCGCAAAACCTTGTACAGCCTCAACCTCACCCTAGTCATTAAGGGATCTCAATAATGATCACATGTTTTAATTTTTTTGTATTTTAATATTCAAATTGTTTTTAGTGTGGCTTTCATGCCTGTACATGTTTCTTTCTACCAACAATGATGTATGATGTAGAAAGCCAGGGCTGCACCTTTAATCAACAACTTACAGGTGCAGCAAATGAGGAAACGGTGGGGTGCAGTGTTAGGAAGAGAAACTAATATGGAAATTTTGAGGAAATAATTATGTTAATGATGAGGGCATCTATAAGCAGTGAGTTTGACCCTGATTGTTAGCTGGCTGTGCCTTCATATGTTCTATTAAATGTTGTCCAGATCTAAAGTGCCAACCATGTACAGTCGACTGTCAACCTTACCCTTGTCATCAAGGGGTGTCAATAACGTTTTTTTGATTGTGTTATATTCTAATATTTAAAAAATATACACTATGTGTGGTTATCATAAGCCTGTACATGTTTCTGCTGCACCCACACATGAACATGTTTCATCACTTTGTGTTTTTATATTGTTTGTATGTTAAATAAAACTAAACCCTTAACTAAAAGACACTCCTTTGCTTTTCACAATGACAGAATACAATGTGTATTTTATACAACAGGGCACAAAATTAAAGGCTCCTCAAACAAACAACGTGCTGGGAGAGGTCAGATTAATATATTTAACGTTACTTTAATGTGGCATGGTAAAACCAACCATACTCCTCCCTTCACCTGGGCAGTTTCGTTTATCGTCAAACAAGTAAAGGCACTCTAGTCATTAAGGGGTGTCAATAAAGGTCACATGTTTTATTCATTTATTGTGTAGTATTTTAATAACAAAATGTTATTTTCGTGTGGCTTTATACAAGCCTGCATAGCTTTCTTCAACAACCACACATCTACTTTTATTTATCACTGTAGGCTATGTTTTATATTGTATGTAGTATGTGGCATAAAACTAATCTAAATTGTCAAGAAAAATAAATGTTTCGCTAACATTCACCATAAAGTGGTTCTCATAAAGTTGTGTCCTCACTGTAACCTTTGTCCACTGTAACCCTAGTAATACAGTAGACGTGTTCTCATCAGAGGATGTTAGTTGGACCCAGGATTTTTCCAGTTTTGCTTTTGATACATGTTTCTGCTTCCTGCATACATGGTAGTAAAGGGAGGTAAATCTTGCTACAGACTCAGGAAACAAGCAGCATCCCTGTGCAGCATCCTTGTGCAACACACATACACACACACACATATACACCAGAGCCATCATGACACACACACACACTTAGAGCAGTACACACATTTCTGCATCGCACACACATCTGGGTGTTTCTGGGTGTATACAACTTTGTGATATCCTGTCTAAGAGTTGAATGAATTCTTGCACCGCTTGCTGCTCGATGTAATTGATTCGTTGCAATTAATATAATGATACCCAAAGCCTGTTTCTGTGATCCTTTCAAAGTTTGTGTTTGATATCTGAACTAATGAAGAATTGCCCTTACATAAACATTGGAGAAACTGGGAATGGTTGGCGTTATGGACAAACGTTATATCTTAAACAGGCCTACTGTAGTTACGCAAATTGTTATAGTAGGCTACAGGCCAGGTAGATTTCATATTGCAGAGATTGGATGGACAGATTATTTAGATTACTTGTCATGCTTTTGGCCATTTTTCTTGCAACAGCACCACAAATTAGGCCTTAGTCTTCCAAAATAACCTGAGGGTAGAATCATCATCATCTCTCTCATTCTGAACTTTATAAAATATAATAACTTGTGTAATAGCTTCATGCTTCATGAAGCAATGACTGACCGGATGACTTGGGAAGTAAGCAGACTACAGGGACTTCACTTTAATTCTATTATTGACTTCAATTAGATTACTTCAGTAATCACAATCAAATTACAACAATATGCGCGGCACTATACCACACCTGTCCCTGTTTTAAAGTAGGGTTTGGTAGGCTAATAATATAAACTGGTAACTGAGTGCACAAGGTGTCTTCAGACATCAGTTACCAATGTCCAACTTGTCACCAAGTTCATTTAATTGTTGTTAAAGACGCACATGTCTTTAACAAAATATTACATAAAAACAGTTTTAAGAATAGCCAAATATATTTCGAGAAGAAAAGGAAGAAACTGATTTATTTTTCTCTTTTTTACGGAACTCCATAGACGACCAACGACAGCAAACCAGAGTATATTGAGCCAATTTTACCTTTTGCAAAAGTTGAAGGAATTTATTGAAGTCCATCCCAATTGTCTCGTGCCTTTTCGACACAGCCTGTTTGTTCTCGTAGCGGCAGTCGTACACAACAACCCTCCGGTGGAGTGCCCTTTCCTCCGGGAAAGAGACAGCCGAGAGTCGCTGAACGCTCCGGTTCAACATATTTTTCCCCCAAAATTGAGCTAAATCAGAGACATTAAGGTTAAAGTTTGCAGCCTGTGCAAATGTTGCAGGTCGGACAGGACCGTTGGTTGGACTTTCTGTGTATGTCTTTCCTTCTCGCGAGGTTTGTTTCTTCACGCTTTCGTTTCTACGGAAGTCCAAGTCGCGGCCAAAGGCTTACGTCATCTATCTACGAGGCTACAGCGCTGCAGCTGGGGACTATTCAATAAATGTGAGCGCGCGGAGTTTTAAACGCTCTCTGCTTTCGGTATCATTACTGGAAAAGCGACGTAAAACCAACCCGTTTCACAATGTCCGTGTTGGTTCAGGGAAGACAAGGCTGGGTTTTGGATGCACGCGCCCTCATTGATCAGGGGTATTCGCGTTGCATCCGGGTCAAAGACAAGGCGCGTGTTAAGTGTTGTTTCAAAGGGCAGTGCTTTCAGATTTCAGAAAGCCATTGCAGTGTGAACGCGGGGGGAGGAAACGTGGATGTTTCGCAGCTAAAAGAAAAACAACTGAAGGTAAAATCCTCCACTAGAGGGCTCACAAACACAAACTGTTGGTCCCAGGACTGCAGACACTCATTACTAATAGGCCCTACTGCTGTGTAATAACATATGGGATATGCACTCTCAGTGAAGCACTTATTTTCTTCTTCTTTGTGTTCCTTGGTTGATTCCAATAGCCTACCAGCTTTTAGATGCATACCTTCACCACTTTACATTATTCCAAATAGGCTATATATACTATCGTGTTTATTACAAAAAATGTACTACCCCTCTCTGTGGTTCCCACAGCTTGGCTCCACTTTTTCTAAGTAATTCCAATTTCCATTCTCATCCAGACTCTCTCCCACTTTCTTCATTGTATTTGACAAAGTGAATTGGCCTATGACACCTTCAGTATTTTCAGTTGACTGCAATAGGCTCATCATCAGCTGACTAACCCTTAGGGTTAAATAG
This sequence comes from Hyperoplus immaculatus, assembly GCA_949357725.1. Lineage (NCBI taxonomy): Eukaryota > Metazoa > Chordata > Actinopteri > Uranoscopiformes > Ammodytidae > Hyperoplus > Hyperoplus immaculatus. The sequence continues at coordinate 6,703,687 of OX442369.1, forward strand.
TGCTGTAGCATTCTGCTGATTATACTCTTTTGCAGTTTTGTTGATTCAAGTCCTTTTATTTCCAGGTTTAATAGACCCATATGAAGTTATTATGTCAGTCTGATAATTAATCACTTTTGGTTGAATTTGATACCCACATTTATTTCTCTTTCCCTTTGTTTACCGTCCATCCTTCAATATCACTTTGACTTTCAGAAAAGGAAACGAAAACACAGTGAACTCAACCAGGGGGAAGTTGATTTACAGGCCTTTCATGAGAAGGTAGGTGGTTGAGTCTCATTCTCTAACTGGGGTCAGCGATTCTTGGGAACGATTGTTGTCAAAATAACTTTTTGTCATAATCAGTGAATATCTCCTTTACGATCTGCTATCTGTCAGTACTGTGCGTGTACTGAACAAATATCCAGTGTTAATACACAGCTAAGACTCTGGAATTGGGCATGTTGCTAGCTACAGTGAGCCACCTTTGTTTACATGTCAGTTTACAGAGCCTAGGCCGTGTATCAACACCCGAATTTTTGGAAAATCTCCTCCTACTCTCTATAATACAAACATGTGTAAACAAGAAGGATAATATTCACCAGGTGGTCCTGGGAGATATTAAGTATATGTTGTGAAAAAGTTGGCTTGATTAGTTACATTAGAAGGAATCATAGATGAATGCACATATCAAATTACAGAGCATATTGTGGTAGCCGAATTCTTCCCCATGGCGACCAAGACAGAGGCGAGGCTGGACTCTCATCATTGTGTTTCAAGAAGGTTTATTTCAGGAGTTCCCATCAGACAATTCATACAGAGGATTTCATGGAGCATAGTAGCAGCAGGCTGAGGCCGCAATGGCACTCTCCTTAAAGTTACAGGACTCGTTTATATCTGTGTGTGGGGTGTATCATATGTCTTAATCTTCTACAAATACATAGATCGTTTCATCACAACAAGTCAAGCACATGTCCTTACATAGATTGTTTTCGTCTCTTTACCCGTGACCCAACCTTTAGATATACACACTCAGCAACTGTTGAAATAGAGGCTATTCAAATCTACAACAATATTCTAATTGCACCAAAAAGAACAAACAACACAGGGTAAAATAAAGTAAATAAAGAGCCTTGGTGGAAAAAAATAATGCAGCAGAGCAGTATAATTGAGTGACAAGGCATCCATAAATTTGAGAAGAAATGTGTCTCAACAAAATATCATAATTTACCCAAGGAAAAGGGCATTGGGTCATAGGACAACTAAAATAGCAAAAAAAAAAGGACTAAAGCTGTAAGTATTCAAATTCATAAACAACTTTACTTGTCCCCAGGGGGCAATTGAAGGCACATAGAGCAGTAGTATTACAAAAGACAAAGGATAACATATGGATAAAATATGTACAGTATATGTGTATAAATGGAGAACTGACTCTTAAGTGTAAAAAGTCTAAAATATGACATGTATGAAATATAAAGTACAAATTGAGCGAGGTAGTTATGCTGTGAACAGGTAATGGGAGGGAGAGTGCAAAACAGAGTTCAGAGCTTCGCCAGTCTGTGTGGGCCAGGCAGGAGCTCGACTGGGGGGTTTAGGAGGAGTTGAGGAGGTGAACAGCCTTGGGAACAAACGTTGCTTTTCTCCTCTGTGTCCTGCAGCCAGGGCAGCAAAGTCGGGGCCCAGAGGGGAGCCCCTCTGCAGCGGGGTGTAGAGCATGTGAGGGGTCATGCATGATTATGTTGGCTAACTGTGGTGTTTGCTGGTGGAGAGAGTTCTTGTTGAAAGTTTAATGATCTTAGAACAGACTCTGGCCGTACTCTCCAGGCGGTTTCTGTTCTGCAGGCTGATGGAGTGGAACCAGCAAGTTATGGAGAATGTACAAATGCTCTCGATGAAGGAGCAATAGAAAGTTAGCTATATGTTTTGTTGACTCCAAAGGAATTGAGTATATAATGCAGCTTTAAACGGAGTAAAGTACTTAAATACAGTACTATCTACTCTCATGCATTTCAAACACAGTCTCTGTCAGCACACATCTCCTATATATCCTCATATATTCAGTTTAGCACACCACCGCTCCCAGACTAAATTCTGTCATTTCTAATAATATGTACTGCTGCAGATCAGGTGTGTGATCCTGGAGGGAACAAAGTCCTTGGTGGATTCTGTCCAATCCCTGGGCTATCTGAACGGAGTGAGGGACACAGTGAAGGAGCCTCTCCCCTCTCAGGAGTGCAGCCTGACCGCTCTTTGTGAAATGGCTAAAGAGCTTCCTCTAGTGGACGAAGAGGAGCAGGAGCAGTGTGTGCAGCCGCTCGTGACCGGAGACGGCTCTACTTCTCATGTGGACCTGTTCTCTCGGGTCACAGAGAACAGTACGGACCGGGCCGCCGTGGTCACACTGATGGGAGAGGAATATGTAATACCACCACACACAGCATTCCTGCTCTCTGATTTCACACGAATACAACCTCTAGTCCACTGTGAGTACAATGTTGGTGGAAAAAAGTGTGTGAAGTATCTGGGCTGGTTTCCACTGACTTTATTTAAGACAAAGAACTCAAGCCGGCATCAGACCAGGTCGGCCAACCTAGTTTCCAAATTCCATATCATACCTAACCTCTCAGCATGTGTGTGCCTTTTTAAAGTCCTTTTGCCAGGACCCACCTACTTCTCCAAATTGTTAAACTAAGATAGATTGAGGGTTCATCTTTCCAACCAGGAATTGACGGAATGAGCTCCCATAGTCAATTCTAATTGGCTGGAAACAATTATAACTCCAACATGTTACCTCACCCTAGCAAAAGACTATAAACGCTGTACTTTTATGGTAATATGTACATTAACTTAGCTTTGGCCCCTTTGGTACAGACTCAAGACCTGCACAGTGCTAGGTCAGGGCCGCAAATTAACATGTAACTAAGCCATCATTACAACTCAGGCGCAACTCTGGGTTAGGCCCTTAAATCGAAACATTCCTGGTCGCTAAAAGCTCTGCCTTAAGAATGATCTTGGTCTTGCTGTAACAGAAGACCTGTAAATCCTTTTCTGCATGTCCCTAAACATATGCACATATTAAAGATAATGTATTGACCATGGCATGTAGAAAGTGACCACAGACTTTTAATCTAAACAATTCACATTCCTTGCTCTACTGCACACACATGAGAATAGGCCCTTGACCTTATAGAGATCTGTATTCAGTATAATATTCTTACTTGATTAAACCATAGTTCAGAATGTGTCATAACAGAATATACCACATGTGTCTAATTCAACAGCAGATAACTGAAAAAAAACCTTTAGATTTTACTAGATACATGTCAAATGTGGTACATGATTGTAATAAGAAAAAAATTGTTATTGAGGCATAAATAAGCCCTAATACCACCCCTTCCAAAATGTATCAGTGTAAATCTTTCTAGTCGTACTCTAACTCAAGTGGTTGTTTCCCAGCCCGACATGTTAATGTCATGTATGAATTATGCTCGTTTTTCACACAGATGGAAGGAGATTTGACTTGATAGTTATGGATCCACCGTGGGAAAACAAATCTGTGAAAAGGAGTCGCAGGTAATTTGGCAACCAAGTGTTTTAGGTTTAAGAAAAATACTTTGCCTTACAGGGATAAGACAACAGCTATAATTTAGGAGCGCATTAAAGAACTTTAGACATTAAAGGGCCAGAAGGATTTAATTTATTTCCATTTACTCATCATCACTTTTTGAATGTATTTTCTCCATATAGATACAGTTCTTTGCCCTCTACTCAGCTGAAACGGTTTCCCATACCCCAGCTTGCATCCCCCAACTGTTTGGTGGTAACCTGGGTCACAAACCGGCCCAGCCACCTGCGTTTCGTCTGTGACGAGCTGTATCCACACTGGGGAGTCGAGGTTGTGGCCGAGTGGTTCTGGGTCAAGGTACAGAAACATGGAATAGATACAATTGTTAATCATTCCTTTTATTGAATTAAACAAATTGCTAGGTTGGAATAAGTGGGGTAGTCCTGAACGTCATTTGGCTTATTGTTCATTCCTCTCTTTCTTAATCTTTAGGGAGACAAACATAGTTTATAGTCTGAGAACTGCTTCGCTTTCTAGTTTCATTCTCAAAGATATCTGGTTTGTCAGGTTATCTTTTCAGTTTCAGGCCTCATATCAATCTCCCTCCACATTCTTTAACCAATATTGACCAAAACAAAAACTAGATGTATGGGTTTAATTCTGGACATGTGGAGGCTGGGAGGCTTCCTTGAAGTCAAAAAAGTGGCAAGCTGTTTCCTTGAGCAATTCTGTTTGCAATGACGATCCCTTTTGACCTTACCTTACATATAAGATTCAAGATGTGTATTTGTCATATGAAATGATTGAGTCTCAGGCTCCTCTCAACAATGCATAGAAGCAGAAATAAAATAAAAACACAAGTGAATAGAGCAACACCTGAGACACAAATAAACACAAAAGTAGCGCAAGGACACATTGCAGATAAAAAGTGTAAAGATAAGTCAGTATCAGTGACATCAGTTAAAGCATGCAGTAGTGTTACTCAAAACAGGATGATTAAGTACAGTTATTATTCTATTCACATCCATAATATATTCCAATTCGAATGACCTTCATGGACATATTAATCATCACTTGGTCATAATAGTTCTCTACTCTTATGAAAGTCTGAAGTTCCACATATTTGACCTACTGTTGGGACCCCAGATGTTTTAAAGGGCTTATTATTTTCCCCCATCAGGTCACCACATCTGGACAGTTTGTGTTTCCACTGGATTCCCATCACAAGAAGCCGTATGAGGTGCTGGTGCTGGGCAGAAATCGTTCCTCTGCAGATGACAACTCTGCCAGGTGTGAAATAATGATCTCACTTGTCTGTGTGGCAGTTTTCACACTCTGCACACCCTTAAACTGGAATACGTTCCAAATAATATGTATTATCACACTTCTTAAACCACTTTCAGCTCTTCAGAGACGTCAGAGGTTCCTGTGGAGGATCAACGTTTGATCGTAAGCAACCCTTCAGCTCTTCACTCCCAAAAGCCCTCACTCGCAGGTACGTTAATACAACCATGTTTCTGTTATGTCAAAGGACTTTGTATATGTCAGAGGAGTAGCACTTTGAAGTGGTTTGTTATGCCACCAGAGGGCAATGCTGCAGCACCGATGATTATTATCTTGCTACACAGCTTCAGTGACGAGGTCTGAATCCTACTACAGATGCTATAACATATGCATAAATGTTAAAGGTCTTCAAGGTTCTTCACGTTTACTTGCTGAAATTAAAATTGTGTCATTTCAATTACATTTCCAGTTGGAAGACAGTTACTATAAACAAAATGATGACTCAAGTGTGTCTTTGTATCGAAAATTAACTCTCGGAAGAAACAAATGATTGATGTTTTAACATTGTAAAAGTAGAAATATCACACTTTTTGAATGTATAACTTGCTTTTTCTTTTTGCGAATGCTACCAGTGGTTGTAGACGTCCATTGTAGAGGAGTCAAAAACTGCTCATAGACAACATGCAGGGTTTGAATTGTATTCCTAAAACCTGGAGGACTTGACTCTTAGTCAGAGTAGGGATTTTTGCCGTTCAGATTTGATCCCATTCGTCTATATGTCTGCATTAAATTGTGGCGTGGCAAGACATGATTCCAACATGGCTACTTGGAATGAGTGTAAAAACCTTGACAATTAATATGCAGGGACTTGAAATAAGAGAGGTTTGACGTCATTTCCCTCCCTCTCATGGGAACGCGATTTACTCTGCAGTATGGAGAGCAAAACGCGGCCAGTGTTCGCCGGTGCTCTTTCAGAAACACACAGAAAAAGCCTCCACCTCATGGAAGTGGCCGGATATTGTAAAAATGCATTGACTTATATCATAACGGTTCCTTTGTGGGGCTGTGATACAATAGGGTTTAAGTAGATTATGACATACAGATTGTGTCTTATCTCCTTGTAGGTTTAATCACAACTTTATTCCACTTCATTTACAGCTGAGGAGGTGTTGCTTTGCTTGTAATGCAAACCTCTATATTTAGATGTTTTATGATGAGACCTATTGCACTAAAAGATACAATAATAGAAACTTTTTCTTTTTCTTGACATGTTAAATACATAAATAAATGTTTACCAGAAAATGACAAGAATGAGCAGAATATCTATGGTGGCGAACCCCCTTTTCATCTTTATGCAAGAGGTGACAAAGCTCTGTTGGCAGTGGGTGTGGCTAATATATGTGACTGTAATATTTGGACATACAAAAACCCAACCCAACTCTTCCACAGATGGCAAATTAAAGCAGCTCAGTTTATTTATTTAACTATTTGAGAAAGGCAATTAATCACTGCAGGGCTTGAAGGATGATTTACTTTTTATTTTGTTCACTCCTGCAGTAGATTATGTAACTGCTAGACATTTCCAATATGTCCCAAGATGCCGTCTGGCATCGTCCCTGTAACTCTGCTGCACTACGTGTTCATGTCGAGCGTGTCAGGCCTGCGAGAGCTACTGGGCAGCCTCAAAGGTGCAAAGCCTAAACAAGCTCTGAGAAAAACCCTGACCCACTACTCCTCCCTTCTCAGATGGGGCTACTATCGCTGACATTCTTGCTATGGCGAGATAAAGGACACCGCTCACTACTCGATTGCGGATAAAACACATCTCAGCCAGATGGCCAAGCTGCAGTAAAAAAAAAATAATAAAAAATGTTTGTGCGTATATTATATATTAAATTTGGACCCTACAACTTCAGAAATTGTAATTACTCAAGTAGCCCCTTGTTGGTTGGTATTATAATTAGTGCTTAAATGCTTAAATGGCTGTTATTACTTTCATTTGTCTCAGGAAAGGGCACACTGCCAATTGTGCAGGATTTTTGACTGTCCTCTGTGCTCCTCCTGTAAGTTTCATTGGCAGCAAAGATATTTATTTATTTTTGGCAACTATCCCATTTTACTTGATCCCTTTTGAAAACATTTAATTTAAGAATACTAAAACTCAAACGATATCTTGATCAGACAATTCATTGTGGATGTTCCAGAGTCTTGAAACCCTGATGCAAAATGTCCGATTACCTTTATCTCCTTGATACTGTGACGGTGTCATTTATCAGATGGTTGAAATTTATTTTGTCCAGTTAGGTGTATTGAGCAGCATTGCCTCTAGAGGCCGCTTGTAGAGCATTTGAATGCTCAATGATGACCTACATTTTAGGATTCCCTGAAGAATATGTAATCAGTGTTGTCCCTTCTGTGCCTTAAATGTGATCTGTGAAATACGGAGAAAAAAAGTCCTGAAACAGAAAAGGGCTGCTTTAATTAAGAAAGTTTGCTTCATAGAAATAAGCTAAACTGCTGTTTCCTAAATCTGCTGTAATTAATTTTGTGGCCACTCAGTGGCACCACAACAAGCTGTAAACAGCACACTGACATACTATCACCTTATACATTGGATTGGTTGAGCAAGTTAGCAAACACAAATAGTACATTCAAACACCTTGCAGATGCAGAACTTTATACTTTACGTTTCTTGGTCTAATATTCTTTCTATACTCTGTTTTGGTTTTCACCAACTCCTGAGCAATATTACATGGCCTGGGGGGCGCTCTTGGTGAAGTGGTCAGAGCGTCCCCTAGAGGCTCAGACTTCATCGCAGCAGACCCGGTTCTCTGCCTGTCCTCCCCTATTTGCTTCTGTCTCTCCAAATATGTCTAATAAAGTGAAAAACACCAAAAATAATCTTAAAATGGGGCCAAGAACGAGACGCTGTGAAACTCCAAAAGTATGCTGAAAATCTAAATAATTTATTAAAATATTCTATTTAAAAGATAGGTCTTAAAATAGTAATTGCATTAATGAAGCTGTCCTGTATATTAACATAATGATCTATGTTTACCTTGGACCAACCCTAGAGAGAATATGAGGAGTCCGCAATGCATAATATCTGTGACTGAATATGTTACTTGTCTGAAGAGTAGTAAAGTAACACCTTCCTTTGCTTCTGAGAAGTTCCATATGCTGCCCCATTTCAGAGCTAAGAGGATAATTAGACCTTTTATTTCTTGTTCAACTTTGAGAGCTGAGTCACTGTTTGGGGTGGAATTAGTCGGAGAGCTGCATGTTTGGCCTTTCCACTCTGTGACTCTGTGACGTGCTAAGAAAGAGAAAAGGGGAGGCAGGATACACCACACCGTGCAGGTTGGATCAGTTTGGGGATCAGGCTTTTGAGCTCATTAACTCCCTGAGTGTTGGCTGAGGTGAGTGTGTGTGTGTGTGTGTGTGTGTGTGTGTGTGTGTGTGTGTGAGGGGGGTTTGAGTAGCACAGGGGCAGAGGATGTGAAACCTATCTGTCAGGTGTGCCGCTCCTGGAATACCATCACTTATAGACTCAAGGTCACTGCCAGTCTCCACAAAGAAAAAAATCTGTGCCGTGGTGTGAAGAAGCTGGGTAGTTGCCAGCGCTGTCCTCTGCCTATTACAGAGTAGCATGCAAGCGCCCACAGAAGAAATGCATGTAGTGCAGTAATCTTACAACCTGAATACAGCTTTCAACTTCAAATTCGTCTTACAGATCATTCAAACAGAAATGACAAAAATGGTACTAAGCACCATCATTGCTCTATAAGATGTGGAAAAAGTAAATTGTCACCACTGGACTTTTCTTCCAATAGAGGTTTTAAAGCCCTACATCGGAGCTGAAGCCAAGTGCTTGGAGCTGTTTGCCCGAAGTCTTCAACCTGGATGGACTAGCTGGGGCAACGAAGTGCTCAAATTTCAACACACAAGTTATTTCACCTTGACACCTGCCGACAATCGAGCTGTTGTTTCTGAAGACGAGGCCACAGATAAATGCACAGACAAAGGCTTAATCGCACCAGAGTTAAGCTTGCCCAGAGAACACTCTCCTCCCAGTCACTGTCCCACCAGTGTGGAGTAATGACCGACCTTCAACACCTGTCACGTCAGAATTTTTTAATAAAGTATTTTTTCAATAAAGATTCAACGCAAGTCTATTTCTTTGCTTGTTCCTTTTGATGTTTACTTCTCATGCACGTGGCACCTTTGATTTCTTTTTCTGGTCTGGGTACTTATTTAAGGGCTGATGACGCATTTTTAGATGAAAGTGCGGCTATCTTTTCAATTTCCCACACCGCAATCAGATAAATAACCCTCAAGTTTGTTTTATTTATTTTTGCCTTTTTGAGGAAAGTTTGGCACGTGTCTTAAAGATGATCAAAGTACTTCCATTTCTACTTATTTTGAATTTCAAATTGTGTCCAAATCCTAATGTAAGAAACAGGTTAATATGGCATTTAGTTTGCTTGTAACCTTCCTTGTTTCAGACATAGAGTTTAAAGTTTCCACTTGAGTGACTAACTGCTGTATCCTCCACTCCGCCTTTATCCGATTAAGGACATCCAGTTATATCTTTAGATAATGTGTCTGTGAATTTCACTCTTCCCTGTGTCTCACTTCTAACTGTCAGCCATGGGTGGGGGCTCGTTAATGAGTCTGTGGTCTGCAGAGAGAGGAGAGGTGGTGGAGTGGTGAGCAGGGCAGTCTTTAAGGCAGATGGGAATAAGTTATGGCCACTGCATCACAGCTCATGAAGCCAAGGTGTGATTTCAGCATGATCATGTACACGTAACCTTGTCATTCTCACAGTTTTTCTCTCTAACGCGCACACACAATACACCATAAATCTATTTCCTCTTATCTACCCTGACTCAAGTTAGGAAGAGAGGCTGAGAAACCCTTCGCTGTGGAATGTTTTCAGAACGATACTGAACGGGAAATCGAAGATCTTAAAAGGTTTCCACATTTACAAAGAGTGACCCAGTGCATTTGATCAAATCCTGACATTTTAATAAAGATTGAAATGTGAAGAAAACCATGATTATTGATTGTCTAGCAGCATTTTATAGTGCTATAAATCCTAGCATTATCTTTAGTGTGTCTCACTATATCAAAGGTACACTGTTAGGTTTCCATTATAAGTAAAAAATGGTTCTATTTAGTTTGACAATAAAACTAACTGCTGGGTTAATCCAGAGCTCATAACCCCTGACTCAGTTCAAGGATGTTTGTTTTTCTTTATCTATATATTTACCCACTAAAACCCTGTCGGTATTTAAGGCCTTACAAACAAGTGAATGCATTTCCGACATCATAAAACTAGCAATGCAAAAGTTACAACGTTTCAAAACCTGCAGTTTCTGCATCAGCTTGTGGTGGTCTCCTGTCTTGACGTGCCATTTAATACAATGATAACACAGTTTCCATAATGATTTAGGCCATGTAAAGAGGAATAATTACTTTTATATGGTGACTATGGACTAAAACCACCTAAACCAAAAGCAGACCGGTGTGAGTCCAAAACTGCATGACAGACTGACAGACTTCCATTTAAAACGTGTAACATGTAAACCAGTCTCGGGTACTTCACCAGTTGTAAGGACACCTATCACTGGATCCTTGATACTGAGGAAAAATGGATGATTCTCACAAAGGTTTCTGGAATAATGAATGTTTAAAGAGATCATGCTCTTTTGGAATAGCGTATGCTAAGTCACTCTGAATCCACTAATTTGTGCAACATATTGGTTCTTCTTACAATTTTGAATTTTAAATATTTCAGTTATGACTCCAAAAATGTTGGAGTATTTCGCCCACATTGCGTCAATTTGGCAGAAATGGTAACGTAGCTACATTTATGTCTTTTCACCTTGTGTATCTTTGCCTCACGTATCTTCCTGCATGCCGCCTATTTAAACTTTCCATCATAGTTTGAACAACCCTACAACACCATTGTAGAAGTCTCTACCAAGGACCTTTAATGATAACATGTTGATCAGGCTAGTCATTTTGCTCCTACAAAAACGCTGCTCCTTGTCATGGCCATTCTTTGGATTGATGGACAAAGCCAAGGTATAATTGTTAAAAGCTTTATTCATATTCACATGTGAAATAGCAGGAGCTGTTGGGTTTCAAAATGTGATACAAGAGTGATGACATAAACTATCAAGCGTCAGTTTGTATTGGTATACACAATGTGGCTTATTATTTCAGCGATTCATCACTCCATTCAGTGTGTGCTTGCTTGGAACAACTGGCAAACAAAACTATTGGTAAGAGTCAAACGCCGTTATAATGAAATGCCTTCCACGCGGTCGAGAGGCACACACCAAGGACGTCTTGTGATTGTCTGCGTTCCCAGGGAAACGAAAGTTATAATGAAAGAACGTTCATCTCTCTTCATTGAATGTCTGACACCGCTGCCTCTTTATGAAACACGTCACAAAGAAATTATTCAGGAATGAAACGCAAACAACATTACCATTATGCGCGATGCTTTACAATTCTATTGACTTTTCAAACTTGTTTTCATCATTCATCAGGCTCATTGGTCAAGAGCTGACATTAGAGACAGTACAGTATGTGTTTTTCCAGTTTAGTTACCACACTGTGAAGAAGTCTTTATGGCCGCCTACATTCAACTCTACCTGATCACACCGTCAATGTCATGATTATCTGTGGTCTTCTTCTCCTTTTGTCCTCCTTTCTCATCAGTGGAATTTTCCTTTTCTTTTTCCTCGATTATCATCACCTCTGAATACGCAATCACACTCTGAAAGCTCACGATGCACTGCAGAGTGATGTCACCGCAGCCATTAGCTCTCTTCCTGGCGCCAGTGGATGGCGAGCGTCCTGTCAAACTCAAGATGAAGTACCACAGCGAAGACCTAGTCATCCCTTCTTCTGCAAGCTCCCCCTCCTGCTCTGCTTAAGTTGCCTTTTTGTTTTGAAACAAAGCTGTCCTGTTTGACTTCACTGTCCATTTTGAGAGAGATGGAGGACCAAGAGCATTCATACATAAGACACTACAGTTTTGCCTTATCTGCTGTGTGATTTATCTCACCGTTAACCACTAAAAACATCATAAGGCCAATCTCATAGTTCCTCATAGACTTGACTAAAGGAGTCCATGGGTGACTCTAGTTGTGGACGGGATGTCAGAAATTTGTCTGTCTTTTACTTGATTTTCCCTAAAACTGTCAACTCTAGCAGTTATCATGAGGGGCAGCAGCAAGTACTGCACGGCCAAAAAGAGGTCACAGTGCTAAAAGCTGAAAACTGCTGGTACAATCTTTAAAGAATTATTTAAACAATTTTAGAAACAAAATCTTAACTGGAAAGTTACTAACTTTATCCGTGAAACTGTTGTAGTGGAGTTAAAGTGCAACATTACCTCTGAAGCGTATTGGAGTAGAAATATAAAGAAACATGGTAACGTAAAGTACCTCAACATCTTGACAGATGTTGAGTGAATCTACTTTCCCATCATTACATAAAGCTGTAGTTCACTTTGATGTGTAAAATTGGTGGTCTATCCCTTTATTTCATTCTATGGCAGGGTGACAAGCAAAACATGTAAATCAATGTTTCAAGACGGCTGAGGAAAAGAACATGTCATATCTCCAGGAGATGCTTTGGCACCCTTTGATCAGATCAGACGCTTGGCTTGTTGCGCTTAAATTCGCTAATGAATGATTTGGTGCAGTCCCTCTGGTGTTTAAGCAGGAGACTATCCCATAGTGCCAATGGTGAAGTGTGCCAGACATATTTTCCCATGTAATCGTCGGTATGACAGCTGAAGTGATGTTGCTGTAAATAGTCTGAATCTTTGTCAAGGGCTCTGCTCACAGAGGGAAAAACAAAGCCTTTTGTTTGTAGACAGCCACGCTGCAAACTGGCAGCCATCACGGCTAGATCTCCCAGAGGAGGCTGCCGGGGGATGAGACGGCTAATTATTTCCTAAGAGGTGCTGCTTCTCCTCGTCTGTCCAAATCCCTCAGCCCTAGACACAGAAGCAACTCCGAAACCACTACAATGAACGAACAGCAACACTTTCTAGCTTCGTCCGTCAGCCTCAGCACACAGAATGTGAAATCTGAAGTGGAGTGAGCAATCGTAGAACATATTCCCAAGTCATAAATTAATTACCACCAACTCTGATGTGTGTTGTATCTGCTCTATTATGGTCTTACATTTCTAATGAAGGGTTTCTTTTCTGTGGATATTTTTAACTTATTTTATACAGCGTGGACAATACAGCAAAACTCTGACTCGCACTTCATTGTTCATCAGCGGAAATCCTAATATCATGTATTAACAGGGACTTTATACCCCTTAAACAGGTCATGTGGTGAGATTTGATTTCCGTACACACATTCAAATGATAATTTCATCTCCTCAAAGGATTCATTAACCCCCGAAATTTGATATGGGAGGAATCAAAGCAAATGCTTTGCCCAATATCTCAAATGTATTCACGACGAGGGTGTAGACTCTGGAAATATAATCAAATTTCACATAGTGCCATGTACTTTATGAAATGCTTCAAAATCACCCAAGGGACAAAATATATCTGGCTGTCATTAAATATACATAAGAGGAGAGGGGAAAGAGAGATGAGCGTGTTTCAGAGCTAAATCCAGACACTCCGCATAGCTAATCATTTTAGATGAACACTGAATGTGGCTCGCAGATCTCACCATTTTATCCTGAAGAGCAAGCAGTGCTGAAAAGCCACATTAGCTGATACACAATGGGAACACCAGCATTTCCAGTTAACTGAACAAATAGTAAAGTATCAACATTACCGTGCATCAAAGTTGAATAAAAGTTTCTTAAACAAGTTATAGCATCAAATTCAAATGGGTTAGTTTAAAATAAAATAAAGTTTACCAAATGGTGAATGCAATGGATGCAAGTCTCTAAATATATGAAATATTGCTCTCCTTGTCCAGGGAAACACAACTTACTGTATATGACTTCTAATATTGCCCTACCCACCGCCTCCTATTGGGGTTAGAATGACAGCATCCCTCGTTTCAGTAAGTGCCCAAAAAACGACATACCACAGACGTTTTGTTCCCGGGACAAAGCCTTCAGGCGGGCGGTAGTAGTAATTCTGACAGGAGCGATGGAGGAAGTCTGGTGGAAGGTGGCATTGATTTTGAGCAACAAAGTCCACATAGGAAAACAAACGGTGTGGTATGGGTCAACGAAACATCAGACTTTAACACGATGTCGCTGTTTTTTTCCTGGCCCCGATAGTTGACAATTTTGATTCTTGTTCTCAGTATGCCATGATGCACGCCCTACCAACTGTTAAGGTCCCATTTCTAAAGAATATTTTGCTTACTGACCAAAGGCAGCAACAGAGGAGACCAGAGCAACAGTGCTGCTGAAAAATAGGAAGTCATGCTGCAATATGCTCACAGCTACAAGCTAATAAGCTAACAAATCAACAAGCTGAGAAACATTAAAACTCACACTTTGTCAGATTCATCTATTGTTTTGATTTTCTCTCATTTTACTCCCCTGAATAATGGATGCTGTATTTTATTTTTTATATTTACATCTCACGTCTTCGGTTTTAATTAGGCAGCCATGTCTCTGTGTGGGTTTTGCTTCACGCTGCTCCGCTCGCGCCACACACCCAAAGACATGCATGTCTAGTGGAATGGAGACTCCTAATTGCCCATTGGTCCGAATGTGAGCCTTAGTACGTGGTTTCTTCTAACTGGCAACCTGCTGTCCAGGGTATTTCCCTGCCATTTGGCCAGAGCATTCTGGGACAGGCTCCAGCTTAACAGAAATACATGAATATGATTATTTCAGTATCCTTGGATGGACCTGTCTTCCTTCTCATGTCATTTAAACGCTCATTCTCACAGTCACTCTCCTCATTGTGACAGAAATCTTGAATATTTCCAAATGTTGCACCTTACATCTCAGTTTGTGTAAATGCGAAATTCTTTGAGGCCGTCGACTGCTTTTCCCCTGGGCTTCCTGGAAAATATTACAGCCTCATTCACGAGCTGATTTTCAGATCCTTTTCCGCGTCTCGCTGAGTCCTGTCAGCGTTCGGCATCAGCGAGGCTTAATGGCAGATGGACAGATGGACCGCTCCATCCATATTCATTCACAGGATACCTCATGTCTCTCGTGTAAAGATCTGTCTGTCAGCAAACTGCATGTGTCAGTGAGTCAATGAAAAGTTGTCAGAGAGATAAAAAAAATAGTACTGCTTGAAAATCTACACATGAGCAGTCAGTCCAAAATAGTCCCTGTAGGGGATGAATTGAAGGATATTAGCAGCTCAGTTGTCAAAATGGCTGACAGGTGGATGGCAGCAGGCCGGAAATCCCTCTGTGCCAGATTTACACACCTTTTGGCTTTGTTAAACACAAAGATTCATGACAGCTCTCTTTCCCTGTCTGCTGGCTGTTTTATGCTATTGTAAAATGTACAGTAATAAGCAAAAGCAAGCAGCAGAAGTAGAAAGCTAAATTTGTAAACTGACTACTTTTAGTGAAAAATCTTGCAATTCTTCAGTAAAGACGAATACAAATATATTTCTCTGCTCACTGCATAGGAGATGCCTCATTACTTTGGCAGGAAGCTTCTCCTAAGTATTATTTCTGTGTCAGCGACAGGTCATGTTGCATCACAGTCGATGCGTTGCTGCAGGGTTCCACTGTGAGAGAAGTAAACAAAACCAGGGACAATTTTTAATTTGGTAGGAGGAAAATGTATTTATGCTAATGCATAAAATGCCAAAGGCTGCTGTTAAATACAGATTGCTGCCATAGACTGTATATAAAAGATTTTGCGGCCGAGAATCCCTCTGTGATATGGCAATCGAGTGGTTAAATCTATAGGTAATACAATAGTATGTTTGATCATCAAAGCTTAAATTGCCTTCACACACAAATATAATTATTTGGTTTTCTTTTGGTTGTATATTGATCATTTTAACAGTATGATTAATACATTTTTATGTGCACACAGCAGCATTAACAGTTGAATGAAGTATGTCCTTTTATACTTGATGATATATGAGATTTTTTCTTTCTGTAAAACAAAAGGTTTTTTTCAGAACTATTGCTTTCTAGTCTTGTAGTGACACTGAAAACCCTTAATTCATTGCATGCTTTTCCATAACTTAACATAACATGTATTATTTTACAAGACTTCAACAGGAAATATAGTCACAATAAATCCCTTTCTTTTAGTACAATCAGTTCTGCTAAATTGATCCGATAGCCGATGTAGGGCCAGAATATGTTTGGGCTGGAGCTCCATGCCTGCTAGGCTTGTGAATTATCATTGGTTTCAGGAACAGGAGAGGCATGTTGTCAGGTTCAGCTGGAGAATACCAATCGGCCCATCTCTACTGAGCAAAGGTCAGTGTTGTTCCAAACAAACCTCAGTGTGACATCGGCTGGTCTTTCTTCTCACAAACTGACACTTTTAAGAGTCTCTGTTGGTGTTTGAATGACTTTTCCAAAGCAGCAGGCCAACGGCAGATGCGGAACAATTCGGAGAGCAAGTAAATGCACAATTTCAGCTTGTAATTTGAACGAAAGGAATTTGTAATGACTGTAACAAACTCATGCTGTGCAGCTAAACAAAGAGACAGTTTGAATTTTTGGTGGGTGTGTTTGACATGATGCAGAAAACATCCGGAATATTTATACAGTTGTGCAGCCACGAAAATCATGTAGTCCTGGATTTGAATATGTCAGAGCTGTTTTGCAAGAAAAAGAATCAACTGAAGCTTCCACATCATTGGAGTGATGAAAAAGGTTGGTAAACGAATGTGCGGAGCGATGAGGAGACTGAAACGTACCACAAATGGAAACATGAAACAAATATACAGTAAATGCTGTTTTTACAACCTGCTTTCTTGATTGTTTCCCATAATTAAAGCTAAAGTGCGTCACTTTTTAATATAAATAAATGTCGGTTACATTCAAGCCATCGCCAAACGAGTTGACACCAAATTTGATCAGCTCCACAAAACTCTCTGTATTTCTCAGTATAGCAGCGTTTACAAACTGGTGAAAAAACCTGGATGTACAGCAAAAGGAATAAAATGTATTTGCGATCATGAAGGCTTATCTCATGTTGATGCAATAAGTGCTGTTGTAATTACTCAGAATTCCTTATGGGGGTGACAGATGATACGTGCTATAGCTTTAAAGGTTTGCCTTGTGCTCTCATTGGAGAAGACTGGAGAAAGAGCGCCACCAGTTGTTTCTCTTGATGAACCGACTGCTAGATTTCCCATCGATGGAAACCGATATTAATTTATTTTTATTTGCCGATTTTCTGGGAAGTAAGTTCAAATATGAGCTACATTTGGATGGAAACCTTGCTAATTAATCATGCAGAGCACTTTCTGACCACACAAGAACGGGTGCTATCAATTACCTCTGCCCACTGTCTTGACATGCAACAAGGCCATCCATGCAGTTGAGGAGAGTGCAGATGGAGCCACACCTGGTTTCTTTCTTGAGGGCTTCTGGGACAATACATTCCAGCTTCTGGTGCCATGAAGTATTACCAGGATATCAGAGTAAAAAGCTCTGTCTGTGGCGGGCAGTATGTGACGGAGAGTGAATTAGACGGTTTAGGATGTGGGTTTGTGGTGATGAGGCTGCAGCTCTGGTAAGAGCCAGCTACCCGGTCGTTCAGGGGGATTTACATGAATCTCAGTCCGTGTGGTGTGTCTATGCCTGCCTAAACTCCCACCTCTGCAGTAACGCAACAACCCCCTCTCTTGGTTTTTACCTTGACCTTAAAATAAGACATAGACACAGTAAAGCAGAGTTGAGATAAATTACATGTAAGATTATCAGAGTGAAATTTTGTTACACAAATATGAATGCACAAATGCATACCTTTTTTAACCTCCAAACACAGGGCAGCTAGCGGTGTCAACCTTTGTATTAAAAGTCGATGGAATACATTTTAGAGTAATAAAAATAACTTAAAATCAATAAACCCCTCTGTAAACCAAGCCAGCAGTAGGGCGAATGTTTTAACAGGCTGCTCATACAGCAGTATGGATCGCAGCTTTATGGAAGGAATCCCTATGGATAACCTTTGTGAGGTATTGACTCAGGCCCACAGGGTTAGTATCCTGATATCAAGCTGACTGCAGGAGAAGTGATCAAGTTAAAATAAGATCTGCTTGAATTCATTTTTTAGAGTAAATTGTGCAAAAATCTTAGTTGAATCATAAGATGCTACAGGCATTTTTGACTGAATAAACAGGTATTTTGTTATTGAATATGGTATGGTATGTCAGAGTAAAATGGTGCATGAACTAATTTTAAAATGTACAAAATTGAAATGTGTGAGGCTTGTGAAATATAACTTTAGGCAGTGTTAAATTTATCACCAATAAAAATGTCTCCACCCAGGAGAATAGTCATACACACTGCTCACATCTTCAAAAAGACACAACGAATAATGCCAAGGGATGGATGAATCATCCACACTGAATTTAGTGAGGTCTACTGTAATAGCAAATAATAACTTATATTCATCAGATTGTCAAGATGCTCCTTTATTCATATTGTGTCAGTTCCAGGACTAAAACACTGGTAAACAGTATGGCCTCTAGAGGTTTCTCTATCCTAAACACATCTTCAGGCCTTTCAAAGCCTTTCCAAGAAAAAATAAACCTGAGAGCAAAAGGACGATTAAACTGTGTTTATCTCCTTTGGCTTGAACTGCAATCGTTAGCATGTCCAGCTAAGTAACAGCAAAATAGCATTACTTTTTACATTTTATCATGTTTGTTGCCGTCAAATCCCTTTGTTTAAGGTCCAAAGCGAGTGACCTTTAATTAGTCAGCTTGAGATGATGTTTTAAACCAACTTGAGGATCTCTTATATCAGCTAAATGTGCTTGCTAGCTACAGTTGATAACATTTTCCAGCAAGTTCTTTTAGTAAGAACTCGTGTTGTGATCAGTGCTGTCAAAGCTCTTCGCCAACAAGGTGGAGAACGTTCTCGCTAAAGATGAATGAGTTTAACCTTTAACGCTGAGCGGTTGTGACGGGAAAGGACCCATCTATAATGAATTTCAGGTCATATAAAGGTAGCCTGCGGTTGCCAACTGAGGGGCTATGTTCTAAATGTTAATTTGTTACAGCGGTTAAATCGATTACGATGAATCAAACTCTCAATTATCTGTTTCTGCTGTTAAATGTCTTTGTTATATGTGATTTGTTTTAACTTTGATATTGATGAAGGGGTTAAATATAACCTAAAAAAATGTTTAAACAAAAGTATTATTTCATTCCAGAACTGGCACGAAACGTGTCGATAAAGTTCAACTACACTGAAGATTAATCATACAATAGACTTGATTGTACTTTTTCAAACAAACGCTAAAGAAGGATATACAAGGCTACAGTGTGTTAAAATGGATTCATCATAGATCAGCAACAAAGACATCCAGCCTCCAGCTTTTATTAACCCACAAATTACAATTTCAAATATTTTTTCTCTGTATTTCGGGCTGGATGCCCCGCAGCACCTGCCATGCCTCATAAAGCTTCTCTGTTCGGTTAAAGTTACATTTCCAAGTCCACATTATATCACTCCTTATTTCCCTTTGCTCCTGACAGCTCGCAAATCTTGCACAAAATATGTCTCCACTAATGACATAACAGAGTGTTTCCGGCAGTTTAGAAAAAATCTATTTCTCGGACATTTGTAATTACTCTACCCTCTGGCACAGGGGAAGACTGTGGCTGTAAACCAAATTAACCACCAGTCAAAAATGTCTCAGGTCTGCCAGTGAGACGGGAAAGAACAAACATGCATTTTGCAGTCTATTAGGTATGTGCTGCAAAATTATAAAAGTAAAGAGACAGGTATGTTAGATGTGTTTCATCTTAAATTTTCATCAGGTGAGGGATTTTTCTGAGCTGGTCTTAACATAGGCGAGGTGGTGAGACATTGTGTTGCCAACTGGCCCAGCAAGAGAGAGCGACAGGCCGCTGACAGGCCGGGGCACACAGGCCTCAGTGAGTCACTGATATGGGACAGAGATGACACGCCGTCATTTCAGCATCCACTCTCTAGGGGTCTGCAGCTCTATTTTAGAGCAAAGACTCCGTGGGAACTGACTGCAATAGCAAGGCTCAATGTAAGAGAGAGACAACTAATTTCCCTCTCTTCAAAGCATCTTTAGAAATAGAGATGATGATGTAAAAAGTGAAATTGACGCCATTGAAATTGCGTCACCAAACAGTGCATGGCTTCAAGGAAGACTGTCCCCCCTAGAAAAGTGGCGCCATCAGTAGTTTCTGCAAGGGCCCAAAAACGTCATTGGGTTAATGTTGTAGTGGCAAGGCCCTTAAGCGACCGTAGCAGTTATGACTGTTGTCCATCTGGAGCTAAGGAGGAAGTAGATTGACAATGTTATGGTGACTGCAAAGGATGGGTCAAGTAAACATCAGACTTCATCATGGGAGATCGTCGGTTCATGTCCTGCCTTTTTTTAAGGTGTGAACTAAAAATCTTTGTTGAAACGTGTGGCTGAGATGGAAGAGTTAGTTTCTTGATAAAAGGAAAATGCAACAAAGTAAATAAATCATGATGTAGAGACACTTAAAACACAAATCTTCACCATTTGAGGTTTGAGTGGCGCTCTTGTTATTACAATATTAATAGTTAATTACAATACATTTTGTTTTGTCTTCCGCTTTCACAACAATCCAAACTGATTTGAGTTCATCTTGATTAATCACCTACTAATAGTTGCATTATGGCAGTGGATGGAAATACTCTAATTAGCATTTTCCTTTACCGGTTTTAGAACAATTGGGTTTAAATTATCGAGTAAAATTTGGCTTTTGCTAGTTTCCTTCCATCATAATTCCAGGACTTTCACCACCACCTGGTTATTATTGTAAGCATGATGCCACAGGTCCCCTAACTGTAATGAAGGAGTTATTTCAACCCAGAGAGCCTTCCCTTTAGCCTGGCACCGCCCGCCTATCTACTTCCGACCAATTTTCATTTCCCTCCAGTAGTCAGTCTGGGTCCACGGTATATTGACCATATTGCCTCCTCATTGTGGGTCTGATCCTGAAACCAGAACACGGGGTCTTGATTTGAACTGTTTTCATTAAGTATTCAGCTCCTGTTTTCTGATCTGACTTCCACCATGGATTAATTGCTTGTCAGAATTTTTGAAGAGCTTAAAATTCCTTTGATATAGTGATTCACACAGGCAGAAGTAACTGTAAGAAAGTGTGTGATGATTTCATCAGCAAATGGTTAAACCATGCTAAAAACTCAACAGTCTCAACCTACACACATGCTAATTAGCTGCACAACCACATACCTGAAAAAAACAGAGGGAGACCGACAAGCAGGAGATATTTTTTGACATCTCTCATTCAGCTTCTGGTGGAAATGTTGCACTAAAATGTAGGTCTGCTGTAACAAATTGTCAGTTCCCACTCCATAGCATGAACCTTTTTCCTATATGTCACTGGTTCAGTTTAATACAGAGAGGAAAGTGACAGGTATATACCGACTAAGAGAAACACTTTGGTACGGCTTGTTATAAAGTAAGTAACAGGGTGCAGCCAGTTCGGACCAAAACTTGTGACGACAATCTGGAGCCTCCCTTCTTTGGAAAACTCAATACATGATTGATGCTCATGCGAAGATAGCAGAGGATTTCCTCAAGGACTCATCCATAACATTTGGCTAATGATTACAGGCCAGCTCCCTCGCTAAAGGAGGAGAAGAAGTGAAAGGTGAAGATATAATGGTTTGACCACTGGGCTCACAGCCTGCCAAAGGCTTAATTAGGCACCCTTTTGGGGCCACTTTGGCATTTACCTTCGTCTTAAATAAAGTATTGCACACACACACACATATCCAACACCTCTTGTTCTTATCCTCCGAGTCCATGTAGTCGAGCGTAAACTCACTCTGCCCCCGATGAAGCAACCTGATCACTCAAATCGCAAATCACTCAAAGATTTTGGTGTATAGTCCCTGAATTTAGGCTTAACTAATTCCTCCATCAGTCATTGACTTTATGCTTGTTGCCTGTGACCCTGAGCTTGTTATTATTCCCACCATGGCAGAGATTGCCTTCATTAGCTTGGGATCAATCGTGGGTAATATATTCAGATCAGAATAATATACACTATCACAATACCGAAAAACGGTCCATCCTGCATATAGAGTCATTTTACATACACAATACAAAACAGTAGTAACACGTCAGTTCAAGCAGCAATAGTGCTTTCACTATACAGCTCAATGCAATAGATGTCAAAAGCCTCCCTCATCAAATGATTAGATGATTAGCCCAGAAGAAACACCACTGCGCTGCGTGGGATTTTATGATTTGTAAAATGATCATGAATCTGAAGATATGGCAGTCAATAAGCAAAAGTGCCAGAGTAGATTTCCTCTAAGTGCTTCCTGCTTTCCTACTGTGCAGACGCTTTTCTGCTTGCTCTCTCCTCCTCTTGCACTTTTTGCTTACATTCTTATTTTTCCTCGATAATAAATTTAGCAGCAGGTCCTGGATACATACAAATCAAAGGGACTGTAATTTATTTTTACTTTTATAGATACTACAGGCATTTTTGGACACTTTTACGACCTTCTCAATAGAACGTGAGGGGGGGCCTAACAACAGGACAAGCCTGTGGTGACTGGAAGCGAGGCGCTCAGCTAAAGCTAATTAGCAGCAAGATGCCTCCCTTATCTAACGAGGACTATCAAACACTCCTACAGAGGATTACAGCACTGGAAACAAAAATGAATCGAATAGAAATGAACATTGATGTGAATGGACTATGTGGGAACGACACCACTCTATCAGTGACTTTAAACAGTGGACAAGATCGAGCTAACGCACAGCTAACTAGCACCGACAAGGCTATGAAGAAACAAAAGGGCCGTGTCCAGGTTAGTGATAACCCTCCCTGGAATCGTCTTGGTGGAAGGCCAAAGAGATTGGAAAAGGGAGGACGGATAACCGGCAGGGCCGAGCATCATGAGATGACTGATCTGGATGGCTGGCCTGCGTTATCACTCAGGCACGGTGCCTCCTCAACCCCCGCGCCTCGGAGGCCGCAGCAATGGATTACTGCAAGGGAGAGAGGTAACAACAACAAACTTCCACAGCAAACAAGTGTGCAAGTGTCGAACCGGTTTACTCCACTGATGCAAGTCCCTGGATTTCCCTCTGATGACCAAGAGAGCATAGCGCCTTCACACAACAAGGTAAGGCCCGAAAGCCAAGAGCCACAGAGAGAGCTAACAACCGGGCTAACCAAGCTAACGACCAGGCCTGAAACCCTGATAGTTGGAGACTTTTCTGTTAGAGATATGAAAAGCATGTTTAGTGTTGATACCAAAGTACTCTGCTTTCCTAATGATATGGTGTCGGACCTAGAAGAGAGAATCCTGGAAATTGCAGCTGCACACACAACTGTAAAGAACATCATTCTGCACATCGGATCAAATGATGTTGTAAAACAAGAGTCTGAAATGT
The DNA here is from genome assembly GCA_949357725.1 of Hyperoplus immaculatus. NCBI lineage: Eukaryota > Metazoa > Chordata > Actinopteri > Uranoscopiformes > Ammodytidae > Hyperoplus > Hyperoplus immaculatus. The sequence goes on from OX442369.1 coordinate 6,727,079, forward strand.
TGAAACAGGACTTTAAGAATCTCCTGAACACGGTCAGCTCACTGAATGCTGAGGTGTTTATCAGTGGTCCTCTGCCACCAATCAGAAGAGGACCTGAGCGATTCACTAGACTGTTAGCACTGAACACATGGCTTTCAACTGTGTGCCCTGACCACTCAGTGCATTTTATTGACAATTTTAACATTTTCTGGAACCGCAAGCAGCTTTTTAAGACAGATGGACTTTGTCTAAATAAGGCTGGAGTCAAACTATTCACATCCAACGTGATGTACGTCCTACGTCACCAATCTGTTCGTGCCAAGGACAAGGCCCAGGAGAAGAAGATAACACAGCATAGCAGCAGCGCCGAAGGACAACTGCCGGCCCCAGATGACAGCTCAGACCAGGAGAGATATCAGGGCAGAGAGGAGGGGACTCCACCCATCCCCGTCTCCCCTGGACCACGCAGGTCAACACCAAGCCGACCTCTCTCTCCTCGTTTCTCTCCTACAACCACCCTTTCTCCATCCTCTCCTGATCTGGGATTTAAGGAAATCATATGTACCCCCAGCAGTCAACGTCCCCCTCAACTCGCCAATCTAAGCCACAGCGCCCGGCTCTTCACCCCGCCACGCAAACGCCCTCTGATCCCACCGCGACGTCTTCATCATCAGGCTAGGGAGACTGATGATGTCAGCACTTGTTGATATGTGCCGGGCCGCGGCTACTTAGTTAACGCCTACGACTCACAGGATAAGCTGGGGCCCTGTTTCTCAAAGTGTATCTCAAGTAACAGGAAACTCTTAAATCCTGTAAATGTATCAAATCTGATAAGCATTCCTCTTCAGCCACAGTGTGCTGAAATAAATCGGGCTGACAATGCTTCGAACACACTAAATTTAGCTTTATTAAACATCAGATCCGTGGCAGGTAAAACATTTTTAATTAATGATCTTATTACTAGGCACAATCTTAATTTTATGTTTTTAACTGAAACTTGGTTAGACCAAGATAACAGCTCAGCTGTTCTTATAGAGTCCGCCCCCGCAAATTACAATTTTGTGAGTGAATCCAGAGTGCATAAAAAAGGAGGGGGGGTTGCTATTCTGTTTAAAGAATCTCTACAATGCAAAAAGATGTCTTATGGAAATTTTGATTCATTTGAGTATGTGGCTCTACAGTTAAATTCAGCCTCTAGAGCTATTTTCATCAATATCTACCAGCCACCACAATACAATGCAAGCTTTTTTGATTAACTTACTGAACTGCTGTCTGTAATCTGTACTGAGTTTGACTGTGTATTAATCGTCGGAGATTTCAATATTCATACTGACAAACCAGAGGACAGATGTGCGAAAGAACTGTGCTGTGTCCTTGACAACTTTGGACTAAATCAGCATGTTGACAAACCAACTCATAACAAAGGGCACACGCTGGACCTTATCATTTCCAGAGGAATGAACATTTCAGACATAACAGTGGCAGATATGGGTCCCCTCACGGACCATTCCTGTTTATTTTTTGAGAGTACAATGTCTGTTCACACAATTGATCAGTCAAAAGTAATCAAAAAGCGGTATATTACAGAAAATACCAGTGAAACATTCATTCAAGCATTTTCTTCGATACCACCCCTCCCCTGTAACTCAGTTAAGGAGCTCTTAGACAACTTTAACGGCAAACTTACAAGTGTTATAGATGCTATTGCGCCCACTAAGATGAAGGTTGTCTCTGGTAAGAAAAGATCTCCTTGGAGAAATGCCCCGCAGGTCAGAATAGAAAGAAGAGAGTGCCGTAAAGCAGAACGCAGGTGGCGAAAAACAAATCTCCAGGTTCATTATGACATCTTCAAAGAGAAACTGTGCACGTTTAACTCAGAACTGAGAAATGCAAGGCATTCTTTCTTTTCTGACATCATCACCAAAAACAACAACAATGCACGTGCCCTGTTTGCTACTGTCGACAGATTAACAAACCCTCCTGTGCCAGTAGCGTCTGAGCATCTTTCCACGAGGGCCTGCAATGAATTTGCCTCCTTCTTTACTGAGAAAATTCACAAAATTAGACAAGCTGTCACTGCATCCATACCAAGTTCAACATATGTTTTCCCTCTTAAAATCAATTCAAATGCAATGACAGAATTTTATCTTATAAACCACAAAAACCTGGAGGACATTATAAAACACCTGAACTCCTCATCCTGTTGCCTTGACATTCTGCCCACAGGCTTCTTTAAAACTGTTTTTAGCTGTATGGCCTCAGATGTTCTACAAATTGTCAATATGTCCCTTCAGACAGGTGTATTCCCACAGGCCCTGAAAACAGCAGTCATCAAGCCACTCTTAAAAAAGAACAATCTAGATACATCACTCATGAAAAATTATAGGCCCATATCTAACCTACCATTTTTAAGTAAAATCATTGAAAAAGCTGTTTATCAACAGCTAAATAACTACTTAGCAATGAATAACTGCTTTGATGTCTTCCAGTCAGGATTTCGACAACACCACAGTACTGAGACTGCTCTGGTTAAGGTCCTCAATGACATCCATTTAAACACAGACAGTGGCAAAACTTCTGTCTTAGTTTTACTGGATCTCAGTGCCGCTTTTGACACAGTTGACCACAGCATATTACTAGATCGACTAGCAAACTGGGTTGGACTTTCGGGAACTGTACTAAGCTGGTTTGAATCCTACTTAAAGGATAGAGACTACTATGTGTCAATAGGCAATTTCACATCTGAGCGGACAAATATTACATGCGGGGTCCCCCAAGGTTCCATTCTTGGCCCTCTTCTATTTAACATCTACATGCTCCCACTAGCTCAGATTATGAATAAGAACAAATTATGCTACCATAATTATGCAGACGACACACAAATTTACATAACCATATCACCAGGAGACTACAGTCCAATACAGGCACTGAGTAAGTGCATTGAACAAATCAATGATTGGATGTGTCAAAATTTCCTTCAATTAAACAACGATAAAACTGAAGTAATTGTCTTTGGTGCCAAAGATGAACAATTAAAAGTCAGCGCACAGCTTACATCCATTATGTTAGAAACTACACCCCAAGCCAGAAATCTTGGTGTTGTTGTAGACTCTGACTTGAATTTCAAGAAACACATAAAATCAATCAATAAATCAGCCTACTACCACCTAAAAAACATATCAAGAATTAAAGGGCTTATGTCTCAGCAAGATTTAGAACAACTTGTCCATGCATTTAACTTTAGTAGACTTGACTACTGTAACAGTGTCCTTGCTGGCCTTCCAAAAAAATCAATCAGACAGCTTCAGCTAATTCAGAACGCTGCTGTTCGAGTCCTCACTAGGACCAAAAAGGTGGATCACATTACCCCAGTTCTGAGGTCTTTACATTGGCTTCCAGTCACTGAAAGAATTGATTTCAAAATTCTGATGTTGGTTTATAAAGCACTAAATGGTTTAGGGCCAAAATACATTACTGATATGCTGATAAGTTATGAACCGTCCAGAGCCCTTAGGTCGTCTGGGACAGGTCTACTTACAGTCCCTAGAGTTAGGACTAAACGAGGAGAAGCAGCTTTTAGTTTTTATGCACCAACAATCTGGAACAAACTCCCAGAGAACTTGAGGTCTGCTGCAACTCTCAGTTCTTTTAAATCGAGTCTGAAGACTTTTTTGTTTCCTTTTTAACTTGCAATTTTCATTTTATTTGCTTATGTTTTTAAATCGAGTTTTAATTTTTATTTTATTTTTATTTGCTTCTTTTATTCGCTTTTAAATGTTTTGTAAAGCACTTTGAGTGGCCTTGTGTCTGAATTGTGCTATATAAATAAACTTGCCTTGCCTTGCCTTACCTGAGGAAAAAAGTGCCCATGCCAACCTGACTTATCTGGCTTTAAAGAAAAGTCTTCAAACAGATGCATCTGGTAATGTGAGCTAGCACAGAGCGGGCACCTGCAGAGAGTCATGTCTCGTGCCCTACTTAACCTGTCAAGGCCAGTCTGAGAACTACTCAATCAAGTCTCTGTGGGCGAGAAGAAAAACAAATAAAAGACAGAGAGCAAAGGTGATGCAACATTGAGGGGATCAAGAGACTTGTGCGTATATTTATCTTGAGACGTTCACTCAGTCTTTGTTTGAGAAAACGTACCTCTCCATCCATCTAGGGTGTTAAAGCTCTTCATGTTAAAGGCTCCTCAGAATAGCTTCACCCCTGGGAAGGACTGTGGGTGAAGATTATTTATGGAAAGCTTTTCATAGTCTTTCCAGGGTATCCCTTTGATACATGGCATCCACAGACCTGCAACCTGCAACTCTAATAACCCAGTGACTTTTCTTTTGAGGTTGAATACAGCTCATACCAAAATAGTACAATCAAAATGTACAGACAATAAAAAAGTATCACAAATCAAAGAGTTATGGTGAGTTAGGCATGCAATTCATAAAACTGGAATGAATAAAAATGGTCAAATGTTAGAGCAGCAGATTTCATATTTGCCTGAGTCTTAGTCCCTGGTCTATTGAAACTAATGTGTAAAATTGGTTGTTACCATTTGTATTAGCAATAACCGAGATATCCTGACTTTTTGTACCTATAATGGGTCAAGCTAAAAAAATATCCTGTCTCCTAGATTTCCCATAATGCAACTCAACTCTTTGTTAGCTTACACACCAACTTTATAATAATAATAATAATAATAATAATAATACATTTTATTTCGAGGCGCCTTTCAAAAGCTCTCAAGGTCGCCTTACATTCAAAGAATTCAATAACATATACTGTTTAAAAGCAAGGTACACAAATATAATTAAAAACACTTTAAAATAAATACACAATGGGTGGTGAGGTGATGAGGAAGGCAGGATCAGGGGGGGTATGCAGATTTAAAAAGGTGGGTTTTGAGTTTGGATTTGAACTGGGTTAAGGATTCAGTGTTGCGGATGTCGGGGGGTAGTGCATTCCAGAACAGGGGAGCAGAGCGGCTGAAGGCTCTGCTCCCCATCGTCTTGAGACGGGCAGAGGGGACAGTGAGGTAAACAGAGGAGGAGGAGCGGAGTGCACAGGAGGGAGTGGCAATTTGGATAAGGTCTGTTAGGTATGGGGGGGCAATGTTATGGATGGCTTTGAAGGTATAGAGGAGGACCTTGAATTGAATGCGGAAGTGAACCGGGAGCCAATGAAGCTGGTGCAGGACAGGGGTGATGTGGTGTGAGGATGGGGTTCTGGTGATGATTCTTGCTGCGGAGTTTTGGACCAGTTGTAGTTTATGGAGGGTTTTTTGGGGGAGACCGAAGAGGAGGGAGTTGCAGTAGTCTAGTCTTGAGGTGACTAGACTGTGGACCAGAATGGCAGTGGAGTGAGGGGTGAGGGAGGGCCGGAGACGGTTGATATTGCGGAGGTGGAAATAGGCAGTGCGGGTGATATAGTTTATGTGTGATTGAAAAGACAGTGTGCTGTCGAGGATGACACCCAGACTCTTAACCTGAGGGGAGGGGAAAACGGGAGTGTTATTGATGGGGATAGAGAAGCTGCTGAATTTGGCGAGTGTGGATTTAGTACCAGTGAGAAGAAACTCAGTTTTATTGCAGTTGAGTTGTAGGAAATTGGAGGAAAACCAGGTTTTTAAACCAGAGAGACATTGAGAGTGTGTGATGGTGGAAGGGCTTATAACTCCATGCCACCAGTTTCTAAAGCAGGCTTTATGCATGCACAGTAATTGGTCAAGACAAATGTTTCAGGTGTATTGTGTGTGCACATCATGCTCAATGCACATCACAAACACACAATCTTATCAGTGTAAACTGTTAGGCTGAATCTTTTTTCCACCACTGATGATATACAATCTCAAAATTGTAAGTTAGAACCACTGTTTGAATCACAATGACCTGTTAATCCGTTATATAACAATTCTTAAAAGACACAACAAGAGAGTAACCCATGGGCATCTCAGTGGGCAGCGACACCAGAATGACACTTAAATGCTTCAATATCTAGTGGTGTAACCCGACACAGGGCTGGCATCCCTCTGTGGGGGGCTCTGGGTGACATTTGAGCAAGACTCCAGGAGGGCCAGATGTGCCAGTTTGATGGAAAAGAGACGTGTCAGCTTAGAATACCAGCGTGACAGAGACGCCACATAAGAGGGAAGACCGGTCCCAGTATTGGGATGCCACTGTCCTTTTCCAGAAGCCTGAGGCCCAAGTTTAAATGAGAGATACCTTTATGAAAACTCCTGATGCAATTTAAAGGTGCACTATGCCATTTCAGACGAGGGGCATGTGTTTACATTTGCAGAGTCAGGAGTAAGTTTACAAAAAATATTTTTTAATATCGAATCACTATATCATTATACATCAAAACAAAATTATTTTGAGCAACCTTGAACCAGACTGTGGGACATACTGCTGTAAACAACAACAGTGAAACAGTAACGTGTCAGCTATACAGCTTTTTAACTTCAACCATTGTTCCATGGATCCAATTTGCCTGTGAAGAAAGTTTGTTTATTCAGTTATGAGAATATACCTTAGAAAATGTTCACTTCTCTCACACCCCCAAAGTGCTTCCTTATTCAAACCCCGATCCATCTGAACTGGTGAATCCTCGACTATAGACTAAATAAAAGGAGGAAATAAAAACAGCCAGCTTTATCGCTTGCTCGCTGTCAATTAAAGCGAGGTCTTATCAAAGCCCTCCAGCTTTATTACAATGCATTGCACTGACAGGCGAATAACCTATGACAAATTAATTGAATTTTGACAGACGGCTCATAGCAAAAAGGCAGCAACGGAGAGATCATTAAACAGACCTCAGTGGAGACCGTACAACAGATGTTCATAAGCTTGTCTGTTTGGATGGCAATAAACACTGCATTATACAACAGAGGTGTTTGCTTACATAATGGGTTCATTATAAATGTATCCAACGACAGACTTTTACGGCAAATGCGTTTTAGAATCGAATTTCAGGGGAGAAGAAGACGAAAAAATACTTACCAGCCGCTTCATTAAAGCAGTTGACTTTTTTTTTTCTTGCTTCTTGAATCATAAAAACAAGATAAGATAGTATATATTCCATATGGTTAAAAAAATCAGGACCATTACGAATGAACACTCTGTCTTTAATGCAGTATGGAGCGGCATAACTCTATTCAAAATTGATCCTGTGAGACCCTGCACTTAATTAAACTTTTATATTTGATGTCTCTTTTTTCTCCAGTTCTTATAGCGCCAATCTGCCTTTCCATCATCGTAAAGTCTCTGTGAATTAAACTCCTCACACCGTTTTCCCTGGGGAGAGCCCCGGTCGGTATCAATTGTCTGGATCACTCTGGAATCTGGTCTGAGCTGTCACCCTGCTACCACCCTAGTCTCAATCTAGAAGTGTTCACAGTCCCACCAAGGGCTCAGTGAATGAGATATGATTGTTTTTTTTCTTCATTACAGTTTTTGCCGATTGCTTACACACATGTTGCAGACTTTGGCCCACTGTGTCAAAACTTAACACACAGGCCGAATAGGACAAAGCACATGGAGATAAACTTCTAACTTATACGGCAAAATGAAACTCTTGAAACTAAACCTAACAATCCCATTTCAAAACAGTTTTTAGCATCAAAACAATACACACATACACCTTTGAATTACTCTTTCCTAGCAGCAACAACACACAGATGGGCTTTATGCAAAACACATCTGTATTCAGTACTTTGGATGGTTTTTGACTTTAAAAGTCTCATACAGATTTTTTTTGTGAAAGATTGATATACTACAGTTGATCTAGACACATGAAAACAAAATGTAAACGCTTCAGATCTTTTATTTTATTTTGCCATTTCAGGTTTTTGCAAAAGTTAAAAAAAAACACAAAGACACACAAAAATGGTACCACTAGAATGTTCTACAAAACATAGTGTTGTAGGGGAATGATTGAAAGACATTTAGGCTATGGATCCTGTCTTCTGTTGGCATCTGGCCACATCACCTCATCCACGTCACAGGCAATGTCCTCCCTTGCCAAGCAACGGGGGAAATATCGCCTTGCTAGCCGTATCCAACCTCTTGAAGAATTTTTTGGAAAGATTGATCCACTATATTTTCATTTAGACACATGAAAAATATAGAAAAGCTTCTGAAAAAAAGTTTATATTGCAATTTCGTGGTTTTTGCCAAGAAAAGAAAAAAACACAACAAATAGGTAGGATCGCAGTTCAACAAGCAATTCAGTGTGTCTCTATGAACTCAGAAACAATTACAGTAAAAAAAAAAGTGTTGTAAGGAATGGGGAGGGTGGATTATGAATCCTTTTATGGATACCGCCTCCTGTTTGCGTCTGGCCACATCGCCTCATCGACATCACATGCAATGTCATCCTTTGAGAACCAACGGCAAAAATATTCCTGATATCCAGTCTAAATGTCTTACAGTAATTATGGAGCTACTGTGTAGTTGAGCTGGACTCTCTGCCCAGGCTCCTATATTGTTAGGCCATGATCTATAACATGGTCCACTATAGTGACCCTGTCTCCGTCTGTTGTCTCCTTTGTCATCGTCCTCCTGCCTCTCTCTCTTGTCCTCTTCCCCTGACTCTTGTACTGTCTCACAAAGCAGCTGAGCTCACCTGAGGTATATTTGTAATGCTAAGGCTCTCACTGATTGGTATTCAATTAGCTTTATTTTTTTTATTTTTCATGTGTGTAAGTCTGTGTGCTTTTCTAATTTTAGTTGTGTTTTGCATTTTAAATAGATGTGTTTTCCCAATGATTGCAGGAGATTTCATTTTTGAACAATGTGTCTTATGTAAAAAACAGTGTGCAGTGCAGTGTTTTGCAAGAAGTGTGTTGGAGAATTTCAAACACAGTGCAAAGCACTTATTGTGTTTGTAGGGTTGGTGCTTGTGTTTAGGGCATGGTCACCAAAGTTAGAGGTTGTGATGCTTTGGGCATAGCAACCACTTTTAGTGTTTAAGCATTAGGCAAAAACTGTAAAACACACCCACTCCCCTTTTTTAATACCCTCAATCCACCAAATTGTTGCATATTTACAGTTTCATAATGCATCCTGTTTATTGTTTGTTTTTCCGTATGAGAAATATTGCCCTTCATATTAGGTTTGACTTTTTCATCCAAAGATTAGCACCCCTATCATTGTTATAATAAACCTTTATTATGTGGCGTGTTGGGATGTTATTATCTTATCTATAGGACCTTTGTCCATGAACTGTATATGTGAAGGCATTGCCATCTCTGAGACAGGAGTGTGTCTATGTTCCCTCAAGTGATTAGAATAAAGAATTTCAACAGTTTTTTTATCCGTAAAACTAAAAGAACAAACTTGAATGAACAGTAACCTCAAAAGCTAAAAAGGTTTAGCTTAAGGTTTAATGGTAAATAGCGGAATTTCACATGCTAATGCGCTATATTAATATGGCGAACATGTTGAACATTATACCTTCTTTCAGCCTCACGTTGCCACATTTCTATAGTGGCCCTTACGGTCAAAACTGGCTAGCTTTCACAAAACACAACACAATTATACAAAACATAAAAGTAAAATGTTGTGTTTTAAAAAATGTTTTGGGTGTTGAGTTTTCACCCTCAAGGCCTTCAATATACTCTTAGGGACAGCGTTGAAAACTTTTTTCACTGACAGTTTTTCACAATTGTTTAAACACATTTTTTGGAACATCAGACACAATGTGCACAATCTGTAACTAATTTACCAACTGCTTAACCAATTCTGCTGAACTCCAAACACATTTCCTGCCTTAGATATTCCCTTTCCAGAACACACATTTTTCACAACATTACACACAATTTTCTATATATTGCACACTCTTCCTGAATTATCTCTCTTGGTGATCACACAGAACACACTGCCAATCACATTTCTAAACTCAAAAGGCTTTTATGCAGTTAGCTATAGAAGCGTCAGAGATGAGCTCCTGTTTGCTGTGATTTACAGTAGACTGCACATTTTGGTACAAATACAAATAATTGCTTGAACTGCAGTCCTACCTATTCATTGTGTTTGTTTGAAATGGCAAAATAAACTATTCTGCATAATGTGTGTTAGCATTTGGCAAAAACCGTAAAGTATTTGTTGTTACTATAGGTGAAAGTGTATGAACATGCAAAGGCATAATTCTACTGATAAAGCATTCATATAGTGTTTTGCACAGTGTTTTCCATTCTGCACACCAGTGTTCAATGAGTGCTAGAAATGTCTAGTCATATGATGTATGTGTTTGTCATTTGAAAAGAAAACACCATTTAGTGAAGAGTTAACACTGTTTTGAGCGTAAAGTGTGCTTTTGCAAGAGAAGTGAAGGATTTTGCATTTTGTGTTTGAGTTTTGGAATTTTGGTTTAGGGTTTTGAAAAAGTGAGGTAGTCTATCAGGAAATGTGTTTAAGCAATTGTGAAAAACTGTAAGCAAAGATAACACTATGTGAGAAACCAAACATTTTCACGTTGTTCTCAGGATCAGTGTGTCAGAAGGCTTAACTCAGATTTATTTTGTCATAAAAGAGGGTAACAGGAAGACAAAGGCATTTCATTTGATTTATTTAACAATAGGCTCTTTATTTAAAAGAAGATTAGAATCACGAGCACCTCCTTGATCAGTGCAACACTTGTGTTATTATCTCTGATGATGAAGACATTTCAAATGATACCAAAGGAAAGTGGAGTAGAATAGCAAAGGATTACAGTGGATCAGTGTAAGTGGATTCTTTGACTCTGGAGAACTGGGCTTTGTTCATGTGGTATTTGGGTTTGAATAGAGTACCACATGTGGTCGTATTATGTTGTGACTGAATGCTGGTTAGGTGCATGCAGTGACTTACTCTCACTGCCACTGTTTCCCGCAGCTCTCTCTTGTTTACCTTCATCTGCATTAGTTTGAAAGGACCTCAGTTTGGCAATTAGTGACAGTGCGCTCCACAATCTCCCAGCAGGCCCAAAAGCTTCCAGATATCCCAGGAGTTTATGGGAGCCCCAGAGTAAAAGTCTTCCTGGATAATTGGCAAAAAAGGTGGTGTATTTTTCCCAGACTGAAATTAATTTGAAATAATTTGGAAGTGAATATTTTACAGACAACCATTTGAATTTGACAATTCTCACTAAATATTTTCCTTGTGCTAAATAGTTCCATATTGTTATCATTCATAGTTAGACCCAATGTCAACACACTCATCTGTTGAGGCTTCCTCTTGGCTTTGAGCCTGTAGCGGCCAGCTCTGTGTGAAGAACGTGGACTTGATATGGGCGGAGTGACGCACACGTAATCGTGAGTTACCTGCCTCGCGACCCGTGATGTTACCTGGATTGACCTTTTCCCCCGCATGTGACAGGATGCGGATCGGTGGGAGAGCGCTGCGGTGGGTCCGTGATTAGACCAGATCAGAACTGCAGGGTGTGGTGTTCTCTGTACCGCTGCCACACACATCAAACAGTCAGATGTCCCCATCAGGTATGAAGGAGCAGCAGGACGCACAGACACTGGAGCTGGAGAATGACTCAAAGCTGAGCTCGTCCATTTTCTCCTGTGTCTCCACTGCCCCTCTGACCTCTGGGCTTGTTTACATCCGTGGGTGTGTGTGTGTGTGTTTGTGTGTGTGAGTGCGTGTGTGTTTGTGTCTGTGTGTGTGTGACAACCAGGAAGGAGGTGAGAAATGAATGCGTGTAAATGCAGTAACCCTGAGCAGCTCTCACATTGGCATAACAAAAAAATTACACCTCTTTCACACTGACCCGGTTTCATTATTCATAGAAAATAAGGCATGAGGATGGCGAACATATTGTAGTTACATTTAAACAGCATTTCAAATGCTACAAATTACATAAACTCAGACAGTTTCCACTGAATTTGCTATTAACATTAGAGGCAAGCTTCATGAAGAGTAATACAATCTGAACTGGAGGCTTTTTACGTGCCCTATTAAATACTACTGTTAAGAACACTATTAACTGTCACACTATGGAGAGAATCCCATTTAAGAGCACCACTTAATACTGAGCTCTCAGCCAATACCAAAGGCTTTAGAGCCTAAGTGCATACAATAAAATTAGGGCTGTCAAACGATTAAAAAAATGTATCTAATTAATTACAGGCTCTGTGATTAATTAATCTAAATTAATCGCATACTTATATGACACTTTTATGCCTGTTTATAAACAACTGTATAGGCTACCGTTCATCTCTCTCTCTCTCTCTCTCTCTCTCTCTCTCTCTCTCTCTCTCTCTCTCGTAACTTCTGTCTCCTCCTCTCAGCCAGGTTACTACATTAAATAAATTTAGGAACTACCAGCGCCGAAAAAAAACACAAAAAAACAAGCAGGCTAAATGACTGTCTATCTCCCACAACAGACAGCGCTGCACTGCCACAGGTGCGGTGCACATAGCCTATGCCGACTCATTCACCGTCCTTCTCATAGCCAAAAATATTGACATACACACACACACACACACACAAAAGAAGAAAAAAGACAGGCATATGCTTGGAAGAGTGAGAGGGGGCGGGTGTCCGTTTGAAGGAGACGATCGCAGCTAGCAAACAAAAGTGAGACACAGAGGAAGATTGAGAGATACTGTTTTGAACCTATTGTTAATTAGGCACCCACTAAATCAATAATGCACAGAATAACACAAGACGTATTCCTACCTTCATGCTTATTTGCCCGGAGCTTCCCATAAAACGTCCCTCTCTATGCTTCTTTCTTTACTCTTTAATCCCGTGCGGGCCGTGTCAGCAAGCTACAGGTGCAGCTCCGCTATCGCCTCACCTCTTTTGCACCGGGTCAAAGGGCAATGTAGAAGTGCGATTAATCTGCGTTAATTTTTTTAATCACGTTAATTTTTCTGTGATTAATTAATCGAAATTAACGCGTTAATTTGACAGCCCTAAATAAAATACAATATGCTGAAACAAATATTCCAGGTAAAATATTGAACTTTTTCCTTCTGATTTCTGATATTGAACTATGTTCTCCTCCTACACAGTCTTATTTCAGTCTGCCCTCAAGGAGCTAGCCATGTTTTTGTGTGTGGCTATTATACCTTTGGTTTAATGTGATGGTATGAGGGCAAGCAATCAACCAAACACTGCACACATGACTGTGGAGCAGAGCAGGATGAGATATTGAAAAATGACATATGTTCGGTGACCCCGGCTCTGTGTGTGTGGGTGTGTGTGTGCGTGGTATGTGTGTGTATGTGCATGCGTGCTCAAAGATATGTGAATATAATATTATTGATTATTCAGACAGCATACAAGCAGAACACACTTTCATTCACACTTGTAAATTTTAGCATATTGTGTTCTGCCGGCGGAATGAGGGGAATATAATTTTCAGGCAGCGGGAGCCCATCAGGACATTTCACCTCCATTCGTGTGCATGTGTGTGTGTGTGTGTGTGTGTGTGTCTCAAAGTGTGCCTCACTGCAACCGTGAGGTGTTCACTAGAACATCTGGGTGCACTGTCGTGAAATTTTAAGCCAGCTGTTGCCAGACTATGATAGTGTGTTGGCTTTGGAGGATCTGAAACAAAATGACGTAATCCTCTGCCTGACTTTGAATAAATAATTAAAATTTGTCACACAGAGCTCTGTGGGTCGAGAGGTGTGGGAAGGTTAAAGAAAGACGTCACCTGGGAGGGGCCAAAACACACAAAGGCGGTGGCCTTCGTGTCACAACTCAGACAGTGTTTACAGAAAGGCTTGGTCCATGCTGCTGTCAGTGGAGAAACAATTGATTGAATCTTTATTATGGAGATAAATGATAACACTTAGAGGGAAGTGAGTCTGACATCTTACTCTGAGTCACTGGCATTGTAGAAGTGGATATGAATAAGAAAACAACAACAACAACAAAACTAAAAGCAAGAGCCACATCCTTTTTCTGCCAGTCGCCTTTTAATTAAACATTTTAATTAAGTATTCCAAGCTGTGCGTTGGCCCTTCCTGCATTTGTACCACTGAATGTTTAACAGTGACACGAGGAAGTAATCCAAGGTACAAACATTGCTGTTAGTTATGCAAGTTAACTTTTTGCTGTTTACTCTCAAATTAAATTAGCTGTGTGGCCATACACCTTGCTTTATAAAGGATACAATATGCTGCACAAGATTTGATTTTGGACTTAAAATGTAACCAAAGAAAAACAGGGAAACTGGCTGATGAATGGGTCAATCCACCAACCTAAGCAGGTAGTTCTCCAACCTCATTTCAAAATGTGTCAGTCATTGTTTTACAATATAACCCATTTTCCCAATCCATAATGGAATGATTGTGCTCACGGTCAACAAAAAACAACACTGACTTTATGTATAGGATGGGACTTGAATGCCTGACTTGGCTTTAATATGTAGCATTTCAGTTAAATGTAAACTGGATTTTTTCAAGACTTTAAAGTGAACCCCAAGGCATCTTTCCAGGAACAAAGAACATATATTTATTGTGTTACATTGTGGATTGTTTAGTATTTGAATGCGGCAAATCAATCCAATCAAAGTGTGAAATTACAGTATGTTTATTGTACATTTGCTGAATTGGCCCCTTAAGTATTACAGCAGGTGATTTAGGAGCATCACCATGAGCAATAGTCACTGTCTGGGACTTATGTCAAACAGCTCATCTGCATTTGAAGAATACACCTCTTGGAGGCTCTGATCACATGCAACCAGCAGAGGCCCTGAGCCTATATGACAGGGACGAGGGGGGAGAGACGTGATGAGGCGGGAGCTCCGACACACACACAGCCCGGTGATGTGCGGTGCACCCTCTCCCTGTTCTCATTATCCTCTCTCTGGGTGTTAAGGAGGAGTGGAGATGGGCAGGGAAGGGTGGTGGTGGTGGTGGAGACTGGCTGGCTAACCCAACAACCTCCCCTGCCCCCCCCCCCCCCCACATGGACAGGGAACAGATGGGAACAGATGGGACGCGACTCCCTTCACACCAGTCCCTGCCAAAGAGGCTTCGGCCTGCTCCCATTACCGTTTCCACATGACACTTATACTGTTTACTCAAACAAGATCAGAATCCAGGGATGAGCGAGCGAAGGGAACACAAACTAAAACATGTAAAGGATACCAAAATATTTTTGGAAAGAGTCATGCTTCAGGTCTCTGGATGGGTGTTTCCGATGTCAACAATTGCTAACAGATGCACTGTCAACTTCTGTGTTGCACGTCCAACTGGAGTATGTTACAGCCCTGAATAGCCTACAAACGTTGATAAAAAAAATAAAAATTATTATGTATTGTATATGCTTAACCAATTTTAACACCTGTCTCTTTATTAGTAGCCAGGCTGACTGGCTTGCTAATGTTTGCTAACAACTGCAGAACCATGACATTGATAATAGGATGTTTCCCCCTTTTCAACAAGTCCAAATAGCATTATCTTTCAAGCATAAAAAACTGTCTGTCCCTTTACAACATTAAAAATCTAGGACACACCTGCTGGTGGACGCTCGTTAGGCTGGCATGGTGACGACAGCAAAGATTCTCAGTGGACATTTCTTTATGTTGTTTTTATTTCAAAACCTGCTGAGTACTCGGTAGCGACGTAATGCTAGGGCTAAGGTATTATACAAAGGAGACATTTCAGTGTTTTACAGATATTTGTTGGATGCAGGACACTCAGCTTGAGTCACAAAGTAATAGCCTGGTCCAACCAGACCATCGCACTTCATTTCATTTGTACAGAAGGTGGAAGTGCTGTAATTGGCAAACGTTCACTCACTTGGAGGTGGGTGTCTGTCGAAGTTTAAAACTATTGGATCTGCCCAGTGCCACTCTGGATTAGCCAACCAATCGCATCACGTTTGGTCGTCACGTGTGTCATGAGCCGGCTTCTGACGGTGCGTTCCAGTTGCACGGGGAACTCGGAAATTTCCGACTTCACTACATATTGTAGTCTATGAATCTACCGGTACCTGGCAACGGTAACTTGTTAGAGCCTAACGTTTAGTTATTTGGACGAGAAAGGTTTTAGGCGTCCATACTTTCGCGAGCAGATGCACTGGAACACAGACAGGTCAGAACTCGGAACTACCAAGTCGGAAATCTCCTTCTTCCGAGTATAAAGGAACGCAGCATTCAACTGAAACTGGAGCGCGACTTCGACGTCATCGTTCTCAGCCACTCGCTCTGTTCGCTGATTGGACGACTGTAGATTATCCGAAGAATCTGGGAAATGCGCTGTACACCCAGACTGACTACTGAAGGGAAAATTAAATTTGGCCGGAAGTAGGCGGGCGGGCGGAGCCAGGCTAACAAAGTAACATATCAATTGCTGAAATCACACTTGGAACTACGCAGCTATTCATTTTAGGGCTCGTTCACACAGACACTGGACGAGTCAATAGGCCAACCCGTCACTGGCAGTGTCAGTTGACAAATGCAAGGGGCGCTACCACAACATAAAGACTAATACAAATGTTACATTATAGTAGAAATCTGAAAAACACAGGAAACTATACAGAAGAAAGGGGTACAAATGGTTTGCCTGTACGCCTTCCCAGTGATTTAAATTATACTGTGCAGACCCCAGAAGTGATTCAGTACATCCTGATGAAAATCTAACTAATCAACGATTGTGAGACAGTGAGCTTACCTAATAGAATAATTGAGGAAATGAATCATCACATTTGTCATTCGTCCCAGTGATGGCCCATTTCCCAAATCCATCCACCCACCTGCCAGTGGCCTGGGGTACCTGGGTAATGTAGTCATCCACTGGGGACATAATTAGAGAGCTGCCACCTGTACTTCCTCCTCATCCTCTCCTCCTCTACAGCTAGGCAGGCCTCATTAGAGAAACCAGAGCCTGTGTGTGTGTGTGTGTGTGTGTGTGTGTGTGTGTGTGTGTGTGTGTGTGTGTGTGTGTGTGTGTGTGTGTGGAAGAGAAGAGTAAATTAATTTACAGTGGAAATCTGACACTAATTAGTATTTTTGCCCAAAACACTTTAAAGGTCCACAGAGACAATAGCATCGAATCACTGAATACATTTTAATTGTGCCGGTTAGATGCAAGAAAACAAAAACACATCAAAACATAGCAATTGGATTTTAATGAACATCTATTACCAGGACAAAACTGCCAGAACAGTGAAACATCATCAGTCTCTAGGGGGTTTGGTGGAAGACGAAGAGGTGAGTGTGTGTGTATCTGATTAGTCCTTAAATAACACGTCAACAATGTGTGTTTGTCTGTGTATGTTTTTCTGTGTTTGTGTATTTAGTTGACCTTGTTGACCTAAAACTCCTCTGAGAACTTCGCATTAGAAGATCATACATTGAACATTGAATCTTACTGTAATTGTATGCTGTGTGAAATAGTTGATGTAATTGCCCCTAATAAGAACTCTTCTATTCAGATATGGAATCTCCTGCATTCTAAGGATATTGGGGATATGAATATGGATATGATATGAGAAATAAGATCCTGTGTCTCTTACTCTAAAATGACAATTGAAAAAAAAACTACAGTCAGTTACCTAGTTGGTACATCAGTACTAAATTATATTATAATTTTAACAAATCAAAAAAAGTTGTAATTTTCAAATAGTAATGATTCCAAATAAATGTGTATTTCGATCTGATGTTGACAAAGGTGTCGCAAGTAGAGAAATCTAAATGTCATATTATCGTGTGAAATGTGTATGTGACTCATTCCAAGATGGTAAATACAGCACAAATCAAACTATTGTAGTCCATGTAAGGCACTTTTTGTTCCTTTTGGGTGCTGCAGTTGTCAGGTTTTCACAGCTGAAACATCTGTCGCGGGAAAAATTATGCTGCCACATTTAGTTTGGCATGTAAAATGTTAAAAGTTGCAACTTTCGTTCTTTTCTTTTTTTTACAGAAGTTGTAAACCCTCACAGGCCACAAGGTGAAGAGTCATGAGTGAAATGCAATAACAATAAACCAAGTGGTAGCATAATGTTCACTTCCTTAATGATTTGGCAGAATTTTGGTTTTCGCTCCAATACACTTATTTTTAGAAACACCTATCACTTCTGTCAAACAATGTCATGAGAGCAAAACAATGTCTCCCTCCATGAAAGCTGTGGTTGTGGTCAATGTTGACAGATGATAACAAGTGTCTCGCGGGGTTGCCAGATTTGTCATCGATATTACAAAGCCAAGAGACAAATCTGGTGATTGTTTGTTTATTCATCAACCCATAAAGCTGCAGAGCTAGAACAGATGCTGGGGACATGCTCGCAGAGATGGAGACAGACACTGCTCTGCCTGCTCAGTATCTCGCGGGAGGATAAAGAGATAGTGACAAAGCACACCTTGCAACGGTGCAATCACAGGAGAATGGAGAGAGGGTAATACTGAAAAATAATTAAAGAGCAGAGGGCAAGGGTGTGAGAGCATTAATTAAATAGCAATATCACATGCCCTGTTTTCCCCAGTGCGTCCTGACTCCAGCTGTTGTTAGAAATAAAAATATACGTGTTCTTTAGCCTTATTTATGAAGGAAAAATGACCATGGAGAAAGGTGTAAAATTCGGGATCTCGGCCTCAGTATTTATTTAAGTAAATTGACATGGCGGGTTGACAGGACAGAAAGCAAGAAGAAGTCCCGTCTCTCTCTACATCAGAGCATCATATTGTCTCTCACATCATGAGAATGTCTACTGATTGGTTAAATCTTGTTGTCAGGCAGATTTCAGAGTACTCCTCTTGTTCTTCCTCTTGGCCGACACCAGGGATCAGGAAGTTTTCCTCCCCCGGCCTGGAGCAGTTACTAGAGGCTTGCTTGGCTAAAAGGCCCTTTCTTCTAACAGATACAGGAATGTACCTTATCTCATGGGAAATCAGCTTCAGTTTTATTGCCCAGCCTCTACCTACCAGTGTCCGAGCACAAAGATCAGAAGTAGAGAACATCTACCAAAGTCAAATGTGAAGAATATATCAATGGTTCAATTGATTATACAAGAGTACATGCATATTAATGGGGGGGGGCATAATATCATACAAATTAGAGTTATTTTTCTAACACTGTCCAGTGTCAGAGCTGCAGTAGCACAAAGAAGTACAATTTTTACTCTGGTTGCTGGTGCAATTGAGCAGCTTCCAACCTGCTGAAGAAGGCTTTGTGTGGCTTTGGTAATAGAAAGTCACCTGTTGGATTGGAATAATTAACTATAACCTGTTTATACAAATGCAAGAAAATAGACAAGACTATCTGACCAATATTTTAGTAGAATATTTGGTTATGTTCATTTATCCAGTCCATGTTTTGCTTTGAAGCAACAACTTTCCAGAACACAGCATGACATTGTATAAATAAACAAAAGCACATAAATCAAAATACAATAAAATACATGTGAATTGTTATCTTCAGCTCCTTAATAAAATAAATACTTTGTTTATACAGTATATTGACCAAACTGTATACCATTACAGACATTCAGATATTTTATTACACTAGAGCGAGGAAGGCGCCTACGCTGGGTGACACAAATAAATCAGACTGCAAGAACAACCAGAGCAAGAGTGAGATCTTGGTTAATTAGCACTCTAAATGTAGCTGCAGCTCACACATTGTAATTGTCAGCAACATTATGCATGCTCAAATGATGTGAATGAACAATAATCTCAATGAGAAAGAGAAATAAAACAGGTGTTTGTTCAAGGCCAAGTTTTAAGTTCTTGCCTGTCAGGCATCTGAGGGACTGTAAGGGGACGTGGAGAAAGCGCTCAATGTGCCAAAGAGAGAGGTGGCATACTGACTGCTACAACAGAGAGCTAAAGACTGGGGGGAGAGCAGGACGTTTAAGAGAGGGTGGGTTACATGTGTAATGTTGCGATGAGTTGACAGCTTGAGATGAGATGACGGGGCCAAGAAAAAAAGATCCAATTTGTGATTTGGGGCCGGCTTATAGTGACATCAAAGGGAATGCACGAATGTGACAAAGTTGAGGAAATAAATAAAATTGCTGCGAGCTTCAATTGCTTTTGTCAAAGTGACTAATGTTGACTGGTTTCACTCACAGCTAGAGGGGCTTCCTTTCTCATTTTGAGCCAGGTGTTGACCAGCATGGGGGTCAACACCAGGCTCAAAGTCTTATTACATCCCATCTCCTCTCTGCTCTGACCTGCTGCAGCCCTGTACCCTGTGTGACTGACAAGACCAAAAGAGAAATGAGGGGAGGTTTAAGGTGGCTTTCAAGTTTTCTGGAGCAGCACAAAAATATGCCATGAATTCAAAGAGCAACTCGTCCAGAATGTAAAGTCAAAGTTGGGTTGATTGGTAAATATTTCTCATCCAAGTGATTGTAAAAGTAACGATACATCTTTTCTTGGCACACTTTTTGTTGTTTTCTATTCGTTGGGTGTTATATCACAGCATAGTGTGTGTGTGTGTGTGTGTGTGTGTGTGTGTGTGTGCTATCTGGGCTACACCTATCGTCATTGACATTAGCTTTTTCCACCTACTCGCCGACACATGGAGAGGAAGCAAACAAAATGCCTGCAGGATTGGGAACGTGATGTGAGCAATTTAACACATGTTGAGCCAACACGGCAGAGAGACACCAATCTTCCAACAGATTCTCCACATCAAACAGGCGGAGTGGGAAACAAAACGTATGTGTTCTTTGTCAGTGCGGGTGGGGCTGTAAACTTTAAAGAGTCATCGTTTGAACATGATAAGAAGGCAAATAGAGTATTTGACAAAGTGAAGATCACGTAATAGCACCTTTATGAGCCAAAATATATGCAAGTTTATTGGAATCTGAATTCAAATAAATATAATAATATATAAAAAGGGTCATTAACATCCAAATCATTTGGTTTAAAATTTCAATTGAGGTCCCAAGGTTTGAAAAGATACCAATCATATCACCACCTACCACCATTTCATAAAAATGCATAGAACATGATAAATTCCACTTACACGGAGGGTTTGGTGGTATTATGGTGCATTACTCAAGTTTATAATTTCAATTACCTCTCTTTCAGTCACAAGAAATTGATGCTGATGTCTCACTCTTTTCAGAGTTTGGCGGACATTCATTTTCCTTGGTTTCTGATTTTGGGTATCTTTGAAACTTGTTAGCAAAGCCCTCAGAAAATTGGGACAAAGCCATGGTGTGGGTTGTGTATTTCAACTGCATACAATATAACTCCACCAGGCTATCAAATAACTTTTTGTTCAGCATAAAGCTGCGTTACTTCGTCGACGTAACTCAAAATGAATAGCTTTCTTGAAAATAGCATCAGCACAGCATGCAACATACATGAACCGCATCTGACTGCATTTTGTTTCAACTCACTGACAGTCTTTCATGAATCATAATTCCATCTCTTTTAATCAATGCACATTATTTCTCAACACACTGCAGTCATCACATTCCAAAGTATCAAAAAAACCAATTGCTTTTTCTTTGAGAGACTCGTGGACAATTGACAAGATATGAGGAGTGCTGGCTGGCTCGTGCTTGACGGGGGGGCATGCTCATACATGCAAACAGTGGGATTATGGAATTCGAGATGGACTGTCTTTGGAGAGCTCAGTGGAGAGGTTGCTGAGAGTGATAGTCACACGCAGGCACAGGCTGCCACATGTATCGGCATTGACTCTTCAAGTCTGTGACGATCTTCTGGAGGGATGGAACACCATTCTTTCAAAAGAAATTCCTCATTTGGTGTTTTGAGGATGATGGTAGAGAGCACTCTCTAACACATCAGTCCAGAATCTCCCATAGGTGTTCAATTGAGTTGATATATGGCAACTGCAAAGGCCACAGTACATCACTCACATACATTTCATTCTTGGATGGGGACATAGTCAGCCTGGAACTGTCAGAATCCACTTTCATTGGGACATACATGTTTCATCATAGTATAAAGCTTCTTACTCAGAAATCTTTCTTTATTTCTAATTATCTAGAACAATTCAAATATAAGAATAACAGAAAGAAAGAAATATGAATAACAACCAGCCAATTACAAGATAGACAAGACCCCTAAATACACAGTATTCATCATACTCCTTGGTCCTTAATTAATAATTAAACAAGCACCATTACCATCAGTGATATACATTCTTCTTCCTTACTTAAAACATTTTTTTGTAAATGCATTATATTTATAATTTATATATTTTCTTCAAGACCATTCTTCAAAACCACTCAAACAATCAACATCCTTTTAAGACTGATCCGAGCATAATGCTGTTTCATATGTAATCTCCCTCTTAAATTAAAGCCACCCCTCTCTATCTGTGAACAGTCTTTGTGTATTACCAGGCAGCAGTGCATTTTTTTGCTTTATTAATTATTTGTGTCTTAAATTTTACTCAGAACAACTTTGTATTGCCTTGCAGTGACCCTTCCCTCCAAGGGGAAAGTGGACCTGAACCACGCCAGCGAAACCCGTAACAGAGCCACTGAATCCCCTCACTGTGGGTCAAGCATTCAGCCTGTTATTCTCTTGGTGTTGAGAATATGGTGCAGGATGACTCATCTGACCATAACACCTTTTTCCACTTCTTTAAGACCACTATGTCTATGGTTTTGCACTGCTAAACTCTCAAATTTGCATTCATCTTTTACAATATCCTTCTCCATGTAATTGGGGAAGGATTATTTTTTTTTTGCTGACACATTCTGATAACATCCTGCATTGACATTTGCAGTCACCCGTAGAATACTAGATATTTTCCTTGTGCCATCTTGTTATACAATCTGATACTAATCTGATATACTGGGTCTGCTCATCATTTTATCCATGCCACAGGGCATGATTGGATGGTAATCGCTTGATTGTACAATGCAGTGCACCAGTGTGGAAGCATCTAGCATTGTTATTGTGGTAACACTTTACAATAAGGTACACAAAAAAGAGTAGTTACCCTTTTAAAAAGGTTAGTTTACCTTTTTAAAAGGTAAGTTTACCTTTCAAAAAAGGTTAGTTTACCTTTTAAAAAGATTAGTTTACCTAAACTAACCTTTTTAAAAGGTAAACTACCCTTTTTAAAAGGGTAACTACTCTTTCTGTGTATTCAGGTTTTCCCTCCCGTCTGTATCTTGCTTGCTGTGTGTGAAAGTATATGAGTCAGCATCTTAAAGACAAGTAGCGAAGCTGCTACTTGTTTCAACCCTGCGCTCCCATGGCTACCGTGCCTATAAAAAATGCATCCCCATTGTCCAAAGTCTGAGCGATATCTAGGCCATTTAGCGTGTGTTTTTATTCGTGAGGCAGAGAAGAGTACCCCAGGTTTTTTTTTCATTTTTAAACCACACAAAAAGCATTAGCATATCTTTGAATCCAACAACTTGCTAAAAGATGAAGCAACAATCCAGCTCAATGAGCTCGGCAGTGATTAAAGCTTAACCAAGGTGGTGGTGAGTGCAATTAAAAGCATCTAGGCTCAGTGGCATTCCTGGGTGGTTTGTGACATAACAAAAAAAACAAGCTACTATCAAGTTCTCCAACAAAGTGCTATGGTAGCTGATTCACTTTCTCTTCAAGTTTCCCTTAAGGTCAGCTTGGCACACTGAAAAGGCTGTGCTCAGACTGTAGCTGGGCTTCTTATCCTTTGGCCCGACTCTGGCCTCTTGCTTCCGCGACGTGTCAGCAATCAATGACAGGTCTGATACTCTGCACACTCCTAATAGCTGCAACATGCTAGGTGAATTGTAATCTTGCTCCCTTGCTACCATGCTATCCATGAATTGAATACAATGTGTGTAGCTGAGAAGTGATGTTGCCTGAGGGTTGTTGGTGGCTGGATGGTTGTTTAATGCTGCACTGATCGATCCTTTTCTAGTGCTTTCCTAATTGTATACATTATACGTTCAAGTACCAGCCTTTGTTATTGAACTATTTCATATAAATATAGTTGAAAAGCTTTGGAGGACCAAACAGAAAAGACAAAAGGATAAAATAAAGGTAAAAGCAGAAGGAAAAATACAGTAAATACATTGAGACAGCAAGCACTGAAGACACAAATATATTGTTTTATTGGAACGTTAAAGCAAATAAAAATTTCTTGGATTTGAATCGATGAAGTGGATTGTACATTTGATGTTTAAACTATTCCGAATAAATCTGAGTTGAGGAAATCCAATAAAAAGCTTTGCAGAGAAAATTGCTATAGTAAAGTCATATTAAACTCAAACTGTGACTTTAAGTTGTCACACTGTCTGAGTTTGTGTCCACTCTCAATGACACATTCGGAACTTAATATACAATTTAATATGAGATCAATACTTATTGAATTCCGAGTTACTTTTAGCGAGAGGTGTTAGATAAAACAATTACTGTTATGACAGCGACTGAACATCACTCAGCCAATAAGACTTTTAGAAATCAATTCTGTGGCACCAATGTTCCATGACACATGGTAAATAAGTCACTCACCCCACTTATTAAACATTTATACAGCTTTCAGTAAGTGACCGCACAGCATTATATTGAGCTGAGCTCAGTTGATAACCATTTCCACTGACAGATTTTAAAGTCTCTGATAAACAGACATCTAAAGTGTTCTTTTTGTCATTTGTGGTGCGGTGACAATTAGAAACATGAATTCAATCACAAGCAGATACTTTCTCCCAATTCACAGACAACAACAAAGAGAAAGATACTTTTTTCACCAACCAATTCAACAAAAAACTCATAACTAAAGAAAGAAAATGGTCTTTAAACATCCTACAAAGAGAGAAATGATGTTGGCCTATATGCAAAGCAGGAGACAGGGGTGAACCTTGATGCATGAAGTTAAATATGAAACCTGTTTCATCGCCCTCAAGCACAATTTTACAGGATGTCACATTGGCGGCGGAGTGATGAAAACAGGGTTTCAAATCACATTATCAAAGCATAATCGCACTGATAATCATACAGTGTCACACAGAGACACCACAAGGACAATTCTTTGTCCTGCTTTCCCCTGTACTGTATTCCACGGCAAACCCCACCCAGGTCCTGAGCAGGGCTTTTGATATGGAAATCCAACTGCTAATTTGGTCAGAAGCACATTTTACTCCAGAGAGTTTAAACTCTCTGCATGACTATTCAGTGGTCACGTCCAATAGATGAAATATTTATTAAACATTGACATTTCTCTCATGAAGCTCTTTCATCTGCTTTAAAACGCCAGAGGCAACACTG
The DNA here is from genome assembly GCA_949357725.1 of Hyperoplus immaculatus. Classification (NCBI taxonomy): domain Eukaryota; kingdom Metazoa; phylum Chordata; class Actinopteri; order Uranoscopiformes; family Ammodytidae; genus Hyperoplus; species Hyperoplus immaculatus. Next base: position 6,752,192 of record OX442369.1, read on the forward strand.
ACTGGATACTCTTTTTTTATGTATTACTGAGTATAAGTGTAAACTATATTTGGATGTGAATGACGCATGAAGAGTCTGGACTTGCCTTGCGTTTGTAGACGAGAGAAAGTGTCTGAATCCGGAATGATCAGTCAGTCAGACAACATCAGACAATCAGAAAATACTGTATCAGACAAAGCCGGACAATGAAGACAAATAAGTCATCCGAATGTGTAACTAGGCTGACTACTAATGATTGATACCCTTTTATTGGAAGCCATCAGCATGTTTTGTATTTATATTTCATTAGAACACTAATTGCAGTACTTGCATTTACTTTACTGCTGCACCATGTTTGCCTCAAGTCAACAGATATATTATGCTAACAAGAGAGCACTCTCCAATTTCCTGTTTGTAATAAATGGCCAATATGCAACATGTGTGGCTTGTTTGGGAGTCATCGAAAACCCAATAAACTTTGAGTATTCGTTTGCTTATTTAATCACCTACTGTATATGAGCACACAATCTATTCCTTGCAGAACAGGTAACTACACTCACCTTCAGCTCTACTGAAAGCTGCTCTGATCAATACTTTCATATGAAGAATGGATGAAATGACTGTGTAACATTGAAAGTGTGAGTAGGAGTGAATCTCCAGGGCCACTCAGCTCTACGGGGCTTCTTAGCCTTTGTTAGCCATTTTGTGTTGAACCAAAATATTTAGAATGTGGTTTTTTTCATAACACTACATTTTCAATACATATTGATTTTTATAGAAAGTGTGTATTATCACATACAGATTTAAACAAATTGGTTTTATGTATAATGAAATACAATTTACATTGTGGAGTATGAAAGCTCTGCAGAATATCTCCTTCCACTACTGGCCATTATCTGGCTGCAAAAATTATTTGGTGACGGAAACTAAAACAGGATGATTTACGGAGAATATGTTTCACTTCTAGTTTGAAAAGAATCCAGGACATGTGCCATCGGTGTATGAGTGTGTGTATGAATGGGTGAATGTGGTAAGAAATGTAAAACGCTTTGGGGCTGAGAAAATCGTCTAAAAAACGCTATAGAAGTCAAGTCCATTTACCATTTTACCATTTATGTTTCCTTTGCAGAGTTTCTCCTTTTCAGCGCTGTGGTCTGACACTGACCACTGCACCGAGCCGCTGATGGACTTGTGAATGTCATTAGCTGTGCGAGTGCTCCCTCGCCACACACAGAGAGTACCTCAGTAGTGGGCCAATCCCTAACCTTTTAGGGGTCATTATAGGCAAATAGACACTCATTTGATACCATAACTAATGTCTGATATAAAATATTTAAGGACCACAGACTTTGCCAATTAGCCAAGCTGGTAGGCGGTCGATGATGCGGGCATGACTGCATCCACTGTGACTGGAGATGTGACCGCCATAGTACTGTCACGGCCAGTACAAGGCTGTTGTCAGTGTCCCTGTCTGAGTGGGAAGGAACAGTCGCAGGAAAAAAGTTGTACATTTCTCAAAGGTGCAGTGATTCAGCCCACACTTCATTCAACAACACAATGTGGCACTGCAGTATTTAATATTTTAGGGCCCTTAATGAACATTTTTATTCAATTCTAGACAATTGTTAAAGTGGAGATTTGGAAATCTCATCACAAGATTTTAGTTTTGTTACGTCAATTGTCTTGGAGCCTGCCATAGATGTGTTTTTGGTTAAAAAATAGATGCTATGTTTATATATTATCCTGTTACAGAGCTACGTTATCATTTATTTTGAGTGGGGTTTCTGTCCACCAGATGAATCTAATCTAATATATCCAATTTGACTCTCTTTTGGCTCTGATTATTTTGTCCCTTCCATCTCCTGAGGGAAGTATTTGGCTCCTAGCTTCTTAATGCTCCACTATGTTCACCACTGTTTCTGTCATTTTGGTGCGTGGCAGGTATGTGAACAAAGGGTTTTTAGAGATGTTTCTGCCTGCTGCAGCCAAAACATAAACAAGGTTGCTCGTGTCACCAGAGTGGTGATGCTGTGCATGTGTTGTACTACATTAAACTATGATAATAATAATATTAACATAATAGGAGCAAAACAGTCTTAATAATCGGATTAGTCTATGACGTTTTGGGGGGAAATACATTTTTGAGTGTAACTATGAAAGAAATAGAGATTGTGATGTGCTTATTACTAGGGCTTTCAAGTGATTAAAACAATTAATCTAATTAATTACAGGCTCTGTGATTAATTAATCTAAATTAATCCCATACTTTTATGACACTTTTATGCCTGTTTATAAACAGCTGTATAGCCTACTACAGTTTGTTTCTCTCTCTCTCTCTCTCTCTCTCTCGCTCTCTCTCTCGCTCTCTCGTAACTTCTGTCTCCTCCCCTCAGCCAGGTTTCTACATGAAATAAAATTAGGAACTAGCGCCGAATTTTCTAAAAAAAAACAAGCAGACTAAATTACGACTTTCCATCTCCCACAACAGACAGCGCTGCACTGCAGGTGCGCATAGCCTATGCCAATTCATTCACAATCGCCATACTCATAGGCAAAAATATTGACACACACACACATACACACACGGGGCGGGTGTCCGTTTATGCGGGAGACGAGACAGCTAGCAAACAAAATTGAGACACACGGAGGAAGATTGAGAGATACTGTTTTGAACCTACATTGTTGCACCCACTAAATCAATAATGCACAGACACTGCGGAGAATAAAGTAAGATGTCTTCCTACCGTCATGCTTATTTGCCCGAAGCATCCCATAACCGTCCATAGAGCCCTCGGCCCCTTTCCCCTGCTTCTCTCTTTACTTTTCTCCCTTTTACCCGTGCGGGCCATGTCTGCAAGCTACAGGTGAAGCTGCGCACCACTTTTGTCAAAGGGCATTATAGAAGTGCGATTAATCTGCGTTCATTTTTTAAATCGCGTTAATTTTTCTGTGATTAATTAATCGAAATGAAAGCGTTAATTTGACAGCCCTACTTATTACTTTTAAGATTATAATTAAAATTTGATTGATTTCAGTCTAAACAGTCTAAAAGCTAGCTCGTCCTGGGGCAACCTGCACTATTGAGCTCCCTGGTTGAGTCACTGTTTGAAAATTTGATCAAACATATATTTGAGATTATTCACCCTGTAAGCAAAATATATGCAAAGATAGTAAGAGATTAACGACAGATTTTGTAATTAAGCCTTTCGACAACCTTAACCCACTACAATAAAGCCTCTTAGTCACCAAACATTCTCAGTAAGAAGAAGTGCACAATGTCATCATCAAACTAAATCCATGACACTTGTTGCTCAAGTTGCTCGGGGCCCTCACTTGTCCCTCACTTGTCGTTGCTTATGAAAAGTGTCCAATCTTCCCAGCGTATAGCCCTGAGCTCACCTCCACTGGTGAAAGGGTTGAGCAGGTAATTCTGTGTGACAGCTGACGCAGAGGTAGGAGTGACGGTGACTTTGACATGGGGAAAATATCGTGCCACCGCCGAGATTAAACAGCAGCTGAATCAATGGGGAGCTCGCCTCATGATTAATGTATGAGGGGCGTTCTCTCAACAACTCCCTTCGAAGCCCTCCTAGAGGAAGCACGAACAAGTATGAATTATGCAGGTGCAGGTCAGATTATTGGCCTTTGGTCACGTGTGCAAACAGGGAAATCGGCAAAGGAATTGGTACAAGGGCATCGGGATATACTAAGCTGTTGCTGAACGTGAAGCAGGAACAGATCATCACTACAGGAAAGAAGAAACTTAAATACATTTTAAGCTGGATAAAGACATTGGTCTTCTTCCTTTTCAGTTCAGAGTTATGAGGTATGCTTTCCTTTTAAGGAAAGAAGAAGGTGTTTTATTTTAATTCACTTTTTTGAATGGTGTGGCCAACTCCTGGAATCTAAATTTAATAAGCTATTTTAGGATGATAGGTGGGAAATAAACAAAATAACAGAAATGACATCTTATTTAAAGGCGACACTCTATTCTTTAGAGAATACGATGCAGACTAAAAAGATGAGGAGAGAACGGAACATGGTTGATGGCAGCTTTTGAGGCCTGCTGCTTTATGACTGAACCTATAGGTATTAATGACTCCGAGGCCAAAGGTGTGTGTGAGTACACATGCCTGGAAGGTTTTTGTGAAGTTAATGAGACCTAATGTATATTTGATCCCTGCTAAGAGTATGACCTTAAATAAAGTACGACCAGGGATCCCTCCCTCCCTCCCTCACACACTGGGCTGCAAATATATTAGTGGGTCCCACTTGAGACAAAATTATGTATAATGACATCCTCATCTCCTCTATTTAAATGAATCTGCTCCGAAAACACTTTACTTGCTTCTGTGTAGGTAAAGGTAGCATTTAGTTAAAGTTAGTTAGTTGTCGCCTTGATTTATTACAGACAAATCTTAAAGATCTCCTATTATACTACTTTTCTGGTCTTAATTTCTTGTTAAAAACTGCTATAGAGCAACCTGACAAGAATCACATCAAAAAAACCATGTAGATTTTTGGGACACTCTTCCTCTCACCCTAGCGAGCACAGCAGTCTGCTCCACACACTGCTTTGAGCGTCTCCGCCCCCCCCCCCCCCCCCCTGCAAACCCCACTCCGTTGTGATTGGTTACCTTCCTTCCGGAACATTTCCAGCAGCGCACGGGGGCATGACCGGAGCTTGCCTGAGCAGCATTACCATACATGGAAACATCCGGTAACATGACGACACGATACCCGGAAATTTGAACATGTGAATTCTCGACCGGCTGCCCTAGTGTTTAGTGCTCTGCATAGCCACCCCAGACGGTAAGCAGGGAATACGTCTAAATGCATGTATGTAATTATTTGATACGCTAGTATGGTTAAACATGACTATAAATCATTATAACAATGTTTATAGGTCATAAAAGTCGAAAGGTATCATAGGTCCTCTTTAAGTGAGCTTAAAGAACATTGTGTTTATAACAACCCAACATTTTCCCTCCAACCTTAAGCAAAGTGCTTTTGCTGTCTTAACCTAGGTCAGACTATAAACTAGAGATGGGACTGATTTAATTTAATTTGAAAAATCTCACACATGGAAGTGGTGTCATCATGTGGGTTAATTTGTTAATGAAATCATACTTAACCCTCCTGTTACACATTTTATCCTTGGGGTCCATCTGACCTCAGGGATATTTGCCTCCAGAAAATGATTTACAGAAAATTGTTGACCAATTTTTTTTGTCAGGCACTTTGTTTATTTGTTGAATACATAAATAACCCATTGATAATGAAACCTATCAGAGAGTTGGCCTGTTCTCTCCATACAAAATATTGTACTTGAGATGATCATTTTAGAGGGGAGGCATGTGTACTTGTATGTGCTATTATTTTTTGAATGATAAACATTGAATGGGGTCAAATTGACCCCAAGGATAATAGGAGGGTTAAGACTGGGCTTCCATACAATTCATGTTCTAAAGCATCTTCTTGTATCTATAAGGCCTTCTGTAGCGTGATGAAAATAATTAATCCAATTAAAAAAGTGCACTCAGATGATACTTGAGATGTTGTTGAACAACTTGTCTGAATGTATCTTCACAGTCAAGTCCAAAAGGACGAGTCCTTGAGCCTTTGTGCGAGTTGTAAATTGCCTTTGGGTTAAATCTGCAAGGATGTGTTATGGGTTGTGTGAGTCTGTTCTCAGAAATGTTTTCATTTCAGAAGAAAACTGGCTCAGAGTTTCTATGGAAACCCTTCAATTCTCCCAGATGATTGTGGAAGAGGTTGTGTGTGTTCTCTGAGACATTCCTCTCGGTACGCAGGTTCATTGTGACAAGCACTAACAAGCAGACTGTTCATTAACACCTATTTCCAATTAAAGAGCGTGGTGTGAAATGAGAAATCTCTCTTCACAAAAGCAACACAGTTATTTTTAAGGGGCAGAATTATCAATGCTTTTAATGTCACAATGTCTTCTCCTGAACCAAGGAAACAAGACAGGTCCTTCACGTGTTTCGAATTATGCTTTGTATCTGGATAAAACGTTTTGTTTTAATACAACACATTCTAACTTGCCGTCTTTTGAGGTGAGTCTAATTATTATTTGTTGTTATGGTAAAATGTTAACTCAAAATCTCCACTCACATAGCATACTTGTGAGGGTGTAAAACTTACAACAAACATCTTGAGATAAAATGGAACTGGCTTCCTGTGTGTCAAAGTATAGATTTAAAAATCATATTACTAGTTTATAAAGCACTAAATGGTCACATACCCAAATACATCTCTGATTTACTGGTACGTTATGAAGCTACTCAGGTTCCTCAGAATGAGGTTTACCTGAATAGCCTACTTCTGCTCATAAAAATCACTTCTTAAAACATTGTTGTTTACTGTGGCTTTCTTATAAGTTACATAAATAACATATTATACATACAACTTCCTTGCTTTTGTTTTTATTGCAATTCCTTTACATTTTTAACTATTTGTATCGTCTGCCTGTTTTCGCTTCATATTTTATTTTTGTCCCTTGAATCTTATCTAAATCTTTTTTTAATGTCTTATTTTTGTATGTATTCCATCTGTAAAACATTTTGAATTGCCTTGTGACTGAATGGTGCTATAAACTTGCCTCGCCCAAGAGATAAAGCATTGTGTTTTCAGTAAATCATCCTCCAACTCTCCTTGAATTATTTTATTTCTACATTCCAAAACAAACTTATATGTTTGTCTGTGGATCTCTTTAGGTTTAGATTTATTTTTGCCATTCCCTTAGAGGAGATGCCACTCCTATGTATCTTTTTGAGATCTCAGACTTTGATCTCATTCCGTGGTTTGGTCACTAAAATGAATTGATGTCAGCTGTGGTGCAGGAGGCATCAAAGGGCCCCTGTGTGAAGCCTTCTGTCTGTCTATGTCCTGTCTATCTTAGTGAAGTAGCACCTGGAGTGCCATCACCGCCTCAGTGACGTAGACAGCAATGATCCATTCAACTCTGTTGGGAGCCTTGTTCCTGAATACCTCTCCATATGAGACAACAACCTTTTATTTTATTCTATAAACCCAACAATACCCAAGAAAAGGTTGCCCTTGAGCTATTATTGATTGCGTCTGAATCATGTTTGTATCATTTCCATTCAGTTCTCTTCAGGTGCCGACATGTTGGTATTCAAACCCCTTTGTTTTACAATCAATGTTTTACTATAAGGAGGATGAAAAGTTGTAACCATAGTAACCAGAAGTTCAGACCTTTTTTCCAAATAATTATGGGGAGTGATATCAACAGCCAGGCTTGTATTATGGGCCTTATTATTTGAATATGAGTATGATCCCTTGGGAATATCAGGTGTTATTAACCTGGCAGGTAGATGAGTCGATGTTGTAGTGGATCAGCTCGGAGAGAAACAGCCTGGGAATTGATTGCGGCTCTGGACTTGATCAGAGAGCTCAGCTGTCGCTTTTTAATCATCTTTGAACAAACCTGAGCTCCATCTCAGTTGGTTTAAAAGATTCTCGATGCCCCCAGTTTGGTAATAATCAGTCTCTCTCTGCTCACTAATTACTTTCTACTTTATAGTCTCTTCACATGCTCTCTTCATGTGTAGAGTCGACTCGTGTTGGCCCATTTATACATTTTGATCCCGTCCATTTTTTATGTTGAAATACAAATACATATTAAATCTGTTAACACAAAAATAACTGCTCAATGATACTAATACTCACTCAATATTTTACAACACACACATTCAACTGAATTAATTTATATGATTTTTCGGGGACTTGCAACACCCAGCTTGAAACCAGAACTATCTCAGACGTCTGGTCACCCAGGGCCGGCCCTGACCAATTTGGCGCCCTAGGCAAGATTTTAGCTGACGCCCCCCATTGCATTGCAGTCAGGTCCACCAATGTTCATACACTCACACATAACTGGATAACTTTGTCTTTGACATTTCATTTTATTTTAGACAGAAAATAACCCACACAATAAAAAAACATATTACAAAACAAGTGACATAACATTAAAAAATTAATACAATATTACGATTCGCACAGAAAAATGCAGACGTTAACATTTAAAATTATAATCTATTACAAGTATAGTTTCAATAAATCATAACTTTGCATTGAATATAATTCCACACAAAAGCTATATTACAAAATTAAATGACAGAGACCTCTGGATTTTACTGCTATTTAACTTGATTCCAACAGAGAGCTGTCTACATTTAGATGTTAAGACCTCATCTTCACATCTCAACAAGCTCACCTCACCTTGCTACAGCCTGACTACTCTTGCCTTTGGGTCTATTGGTGAAGCCTTTATTCCTCATGCTGCATCACTGGGCTGTGCTAAGGTGGAGAAGATGTCTGCAGGACAGGTGGCTCAAAGTATTTCAAATGAAAACCTGAAGAGAAAAGAGAAGTATACATGTTGTTATATTATTTATATTAATACATGGTGAAAAGCTTTAAAATGGAAATTAGATAAGATTAAACTCTTGTCATTAAAATGAAATGCAGTTTAGCATCCAACCAGAGTGAAGAGAAGCAGTAACTAATGGAAAGCTATAGGCCTAGGTAAGGTACAATCAAATGGAAAAGTTTGCTCCTGCTTTTTATTAAATCAGAATCAAGCCTTCTGATGATATCTCATGGCTTTATGTATAGCACTTTGATTTACCTTGTGTTGAAAAGTGCCTCACAAATAAACTTGACTTGCCTCAAGTATGCAATATTAACAGTTATTATACTGTGCACTTTTAACACTGATGTAAACTAACACAATAAACCCAAGGTTGACAACCATTAATTATATTGGAAAAGGAATAGCTTTCTAATAACCATTACAAGCAGTGCAAACTTTGGCAAATTATGACAGGGGATGTAGGCTACATGAAAAATATTTCTAAATGCCTCTGATGAATTTAAGCTGGGAGTAACGTTCCCTATCTTCCAAAAGTAAGCTAGCAAGTTAACACACTGCTCCGACAACGGCTAAAACAATGCAGCACACTATTCATTCATCACATTAACGTCACTGTAGGCCTACCTCTGTCTTTGTCACGTTTTTCCTCCTCTTCTTTTCCTTTTCTGTCTTCCCTTGGCACGAGAGAGCTTTTGTCATTTTGACATGGTGTGCGCTCTTTTCTTCCGGTTCCGACCGGTGAAGTTCAGATACCTGGCTGATCGCCAGAAATCTGGAAGAGTCTATCGGAGGAGAGGGGGGCGCTTCAATTTTTTTTATAGTTTGTCTATCCTCAGTAGTTGTCATATTTTAAGCTTAACTCATATTTTGAAATTATAGTATTAACAGTATTAGTAAAAAAAATTTAAATAAAGTTTTGGTAGCCCATTTTTATTTTATTTTTTTCGTAGCGGCGCCCCCTGCGGATGGATGCGCCCCTAGCATTTGCCTATACTGCCTATGCCCAGGGCCGGGCCTGTGGTCACCGTAGTGTGTTACACTGCCAAGCTACTTCAGCTAAGTTAAGTGGTGTCATCACAATGTTCCCAGGGCTCAATGTTCCAGGAATTGTATGGGAACACCAAATGGGACGTTTTATTATTTTCATATTCCAGTGAAACAGAAAGTGAAATATGGTTTTGTGGATAAAGTCAACAACACTGACTTAATATTAGTGACTCCCCTGATTGATTCATCTACCACTAATTGTTTTACCCCTGACATATTATCTATTTGAATATTTTTATATTTTTATAGTTACTTCAATATTTTAAGTCAATATGATGTTATGTCATATGTTAAATGAAAAAAAGTAAGATCATTTCAAACGAACGTTTCTTTAAACAATTTAAAGCAATCCAATACTGAGAGACGGATAGACCTCAGCATCACCTCCCACACACTCCTTTTCACTTCATTTTCCCAGTGTGTTTTTCTCCGTTGTTTGTTGCTGCAATACATCCATTCAGCTGGGATGAAAGCCGGTGAAAGCAGAGTCCTATAATGCGCGACATTCTTCAGCGGTCAGATCGATAGAGGGCGGTCGGCCTTGGCTGAATGGATGAGCGCGTGTGGGTTCGGTGGGATGATGCTGTCGTTACTTCAGTAAATGCATGTTAATTGACTGTGCAGTGTCTCCTTTTCTCTCAACGCCCAGGCTTGATGGAAATCTACTTATTTACTAATTGCTTGCTTCTAATGTCCTCTTCTTGGAGGGGCGTCGAATCTTTGGGCCGTGCCTGACACTGAGTAAGAGAGGTGAGCTTGCTCGGAGGAGGAATAGTAATGAAGGGTATTAAAAATGTATGCAGGTAGGTTCACTTCTCAACTCTACAGCGCTGCTCCTTTACACAAATATTAATATTTATCTCTTGAAGACGCTTAAGTTATTTAACAGCATGTGTCGTATATGTCTTATAGCTCGTTTTTTTTTGGTTTACCGTGTTTCCTCACCTAACAGGTTTTGAAATGGTGAGAATGTATAGCCATAAACTAATTGGTTCATCCATAAGCAACAACATTTCTCAGGAACACTCAGTGGAGCTGGACCGTTCACCTATTGTCCAATGAGGCTATTGTGCGAACCCTTATTTCAAGTAGCAGGTTGAAGTGGCAAGCTGCTAATGAGCTGAAAGATATATGGCAGGTGGTGGTCACAGCTCAATGGAACAACATACTACTAGACCAAGGAAAGCATTAATGATGGCACGGAATGTTGTGATACATGTTAATGTAATTGTTACGTGAGTACCTATTTAAAATATGCCAATAAACGTTTATGCCTTTTTAAAACCTCCCTGTTTGTCATTCTTCACAGTTCAAGGTATATATTTTAGTGAAAGAAAACGTCTTATTGAAATTACTTTAAAGCTAAGTTCAACGGATTTGAACACTGAAAATTGATCCGTGGGCCATATGATCTATACTGTCACACATTGACCATCAAATAACACTAATCCAAAGTAATGCAAGTTAGAATTTAAAATAATCCCTGTTATTTTTTCTGATGGTAGTAGGCCGAACAAGTTCTTCATTTGCTGTTTTATTGTTTTTTAACAGTGGCGTGATGAACGTCAGTTTTTGTAGATGAGAATTTAGCTAGTGAATTTGGTGACAGTAAACTTGATCCACTAATTAAAGACACTGAGCTTTGAACTTTTGTCTGTGGAAGAAGAGGCTGACATCCAACTTAACTCATCTACTCCTCTTCACACATAATGAGACGCCATGCATCTCCCACCACATCTTTTTTTTAAACCCAAATTAAATAATTTGTACCTAAAGAAAAAAAAATGTATCATGAGGATTCATCTCAGCATCACTCATCAAGTACATATTTTCAACAGAGAACCATTAATGTGGTTTTGAACGTTAATGGCTCTCTTTAACCTTTTTTAATGTAAACATGTAAGTGCAGCAGATGTCCTAACGATCTAAATCATTAACAAACCATATGCAACGCAAAAACTAACTGGTGTCCATCAAGTCATCTCTGGGAATTTGGATTTACGGTAAATCTATAGAAATCCTGTCTCACAGTGATTAAATATTTAATTAAATGTTCTAACAAGTTTTAAAATAAAGAAACAGTCTTAACACATAAATTGACACGATCTGTGATGAAATAAGGCAACAGTGGTTTGAAATTGTGTGAAAGGGGTTTTGAGGTAAAAATCTGATTCAAGAATCAATACTTGCCTTTCTGCTCTAATTAAAAAAAACAAGAATATTCCATTGAAAATGTAAGAAGCCATAATGCAGAAAACACATAACCCCACTCCCTCCGCAAAAACTCACAGTGCACATGTGGCGCGAGACTTGAGAAGATCATATCCATGTTTGTGTGTCTGCAGTGTGAGAAGTTGTGAATACCATGAGAGTAACACGTGTGTAGGAGGCATAACGTCGGTCCGATACCAAATGTTAAACCTCTTTATTATTTCACACATAAAGTAGTACCATAACAGATTATTACAGATTGTGATTTATACAGACGTGATATTTCAGTTCTCTACCTACTCTTAGGCTCTGAAGGCTTCTCGCAGATAGCATTTAATGATCTCAGTTCAGTTACAGGGAGCTGATTGAGAATGACAGGCGCTGTGACAATGAGGGAAACTACAGTCCACAGACACACACACACACACACACACACACACACACACACACACATACACACACACACACGACTCAGTGAGATCCTTGTTTCCCAGCAGGGAGGCTGCATGGAGAGTTGATCTGTTCTGCTCTGCCTCCAGAAATGCCAGTAGGTCAAAGCGTAACAGTTCTGAGAGCGGGTGTGTGCATTGTGAAAGAATGTGCGGTACATACAAGATACTAGAGGTTTTACTTGCACTTGACATCGGGTCAAAATCATTCCATTGGTACTGGATTAAATGAACCCAGTATTGCTCCTGGTGCTTCCCATGGAGGTTCAATGTTTAACCCAGAGATTGTTCATGTATTTTGTAACATCTGCTGGCCAGGCCAAAATAAAAAGCTGACTGGTAAGGATTTTGGTTCAGTTTATTGAGAAAATAACTGAAATCAGCTTGGCGTTACACATCATACTGAGGAAATACTAAAGCAAAATACAAACAGTAGCTTTGGACAAAACCCATTTGAACTGGCGAATTCAGACTGCTGAAGTCTCAAGGTGTCATTAAACAAGAGCTAATGATGTTTATTTTTGGGTTGCTCAAAGAAAGGATGCCTTCAGAGCCCCCATGGTCAGGAAGAGTTCATAAAGCAATCAGTCTATTACTGAACATATCACCATGCTGGTATAGTGCAGTGGACTGAAACCTGAAACTGTCCTTTAAGGCGTAACAATAAAAAAAAAAATACCTGCAGAAGCTGAGAAGAATCTAGAAACTTCAGCCAACGTTGAACTATTTCCAATTTTTAGAACTTGATCTTGTATTAATATAATAAAGTCTAACTTATTGCAGGAATATTTTTCTGTAGCCTCATATTTCTGGGCAAAAAATGACCAGAATCTTGGATTTGAAGACACTGACAAATCACCATAATGTTGTCTGACAAAGATAGGCTTTGCTGTTTTCAGCCAAAGTGAACAGTTGAGGTGCATCCATATACGTTTTATTAATAATTTCAGGTAAGAAAGTCTCAGTTTAGAAGAGGTGATGTCACATATATCCATGCATGATGATGATGATTGCAATGATTGCACAGTATATGTTTGCCATTCAGAGATATTTAACAGATAACAAAGGCTGCTTAATAAGATTGAGCATACGGTTTATACTGTAGATGTCCATCTAATTGCACTAATTTGAATGTATGCAAATATTGCCTCCTCTCACGCTGGTCTCTGCTCTTTCATCCAAACCTGGATGTCAAAGCACATGGGCAAACGTGTCCATTCACCTCAGCCGGCGATCTGCTAAATGACAAAGAGCATTTAGCCTCCATGTGGCCCTCACTGCGGGAGCTTCCACCAACCGAGCCTTAATTCCAATCAAGCTCTCCTCTCCATGGCCTGACATCCAGCTCAGCCTCAAGGCCACCACACCATAGCAGTATTATTGCATTGTACATATGTGTGGGGGAAATAAACATAGTTCCTACAGTGTGTTGTGGTATGCCCTATTCAAGGCCTCCTGTAGTTGGTAGACACAATATTAACCAAAAAGACGCACAAAAACTGATTTACCTTTACCAAAAAAGAAGTTATCGCTGATCCCTTCCTGTTTTTTTCTGAGTGATCACAATGTTTTAATTTGCTGCTTCCTGTTTGACACTGAGAAAAACTGAGAAGTCTTTCATTGCCTAAAAATATCCATCAAACGGGGGGGCCAACGATGAGACTGCGACAGACACAAAGGTGCTGATCCACTGCAGTGATCATTTTTGAGCTGGTAGCTCATGCCATCTTTTCTCAATGAAATAGTATTGTGAGAACATCATCTTTTCTTAATTTGATGCATTTCATGCTAAAGCAGTAAGATGATCTTTAAAGTTAAATATCTCAACAATTATTGGATGGATTGGCATGGAATTTGGTACAGACATTCATGTTCATGTTCAGGTGGAGTTGTAGTGACTGTTGATCCACAATTTTCCTCGAATGTCTATGGTTAGAAAGGGTAATGTGTCCAATAACTTATTCTATGACCTGCGAAAAAAAATCACATTCCCATCAGGCTCAGCTGTACCTTAGTTTTTAGTACCAATTAACTAATGATAGCAAGCTATCACGCTGCACTAAGATAGTGAATACAGTAAGCATAATAGCTGCTAAAAATCAGTAGGCTATGTTAACTTTGTCAATATAAGCATGCTGACACTAGCACTAAGCTAAGTAAAGTCTTACAGAGCATGGCTGTGGAATTCGAGACTGATACAACATACCTGTTAATTATTTCAAGTTTTTCTTTACAAAAAAAAACAAGACTCTTTGATTTGAATGTGATTGTACAAGTGAAGTGCAAGACAATCAGTCAGTTTGATTTCATTTGTTACCTGCTGCCTGAACATAGAGTAGAAATATCTCAGAAGCTCTCAATCGTCCAGAGATGCTCAGTAATGCTCATTCCTTGATTGACATTTACAGGGTCAGACATACTGAATAGCTACCACTAACTGAATACAAAACACGAAAGATAACCTGCAAACCTTTTGCTTCTTGCCTATGAGAAGAAGCAAAAAAATTGTGTTATAACTTAGGGGAAATTGAGATGAGTCCCGTACACGTTAAAAATATGGCGTTCTGCATATTTTGATGGTCACACACACACACACACACACACACAATGAAAGATTCTGTTTTGAGGAGGGAGCGTAGTTGACTTTCCTATCATTGCCATGATTGACAGAATGAATCAGACATTGAGCATGTGTCTGCCCCTCAAACTTTAATGAAGGTAATTAATGGACAAGAGAAAATAACCCTGCTCTATATCTAGCACCCCCACCCCTCTTCCTCCCTCTCCATCAGGGGGAAAATTCACCGTAGCACCTGATCCATACGGTTAAGTGATATCAAGGCATCGCCAGGGGACCGACACGATATGTTGCTCATAAAAGTGTCAACGTTTCTCAAAGATCAATGGAAGACATGGGTCTTGCTCTCTCTCTCTCTCTCTCTCTCTCTCTCTCTCTCTCTCTATCTCTCTCTCTCTTTCTCTCTCTCTTTTTTAAAGGATTTGCATTTTTCACACATGATTCTTTGTTTTGTTTATTCAGTCACGTCAGAACAAAGAGTCCACAATCTCGAAAGGCTTCTCGTTTTAAATGTATTTTTTAGTTTTTAACATCATCCATAGAAGGAGAAGATAACGTTCAACTTGTTGCTTTTGTTCCAGGGTCACAGGAGTTGTTCATCATTAATAAGGCTTGATCTTTGACCGATTAGCCGTATCTGTAATTCAATCTCTTGAAACTCAAAGGAAGACTTCTATTAGCATGCTTTAATCTTATTACTCCAGAGAACAACACTGCAGCATAATTTGTTGTCACATTTAGACGATTAGCAAATCTGCTACTGGCTAAATCATTAACCTACTCCAATTTATTGGAGTTATGATCGATGATGTAATCAGTTGGAAATCACACATGAAACATGTAAAAACCAAAGAGCATTGTCAAAGAGCATCGCAGTAATAAACAAAGCAAAGCAGGCTTTGGATCATAAATCACTCCACACTCTTTACTGTGCACTCTTTTTGCCATATCTAATCTGCTGTGTCGAGGTCTGGGGGAACAACTACAAAACCTCATTAGCACCAGTAACAATCCTGCAGAAGAAAGCGATTCGTGTCATTCATAAGGTTGGATATTTGGACAATACTCATTCATTATTTCTACAGTCAAAAATCATGAAATTCACTGACATTGTGAAGTTTCAAACTGCTCAGGTAATGTACAAAGCAAAAAACAACAAACTCCCAAATAATATTCAAAAATTATTTCATGAAAGACAGCTTAGTTATAATTTGAGGGGGAAACTAAATTTTGACAGATTCGGCATTCGAACAACCAGGAAAGGCTTTAGCATTTCAATTTGTGGGGTGAAGCTGTGGAACAGTTTGAATATGGAGATCAAGCAATGTCCAAGCATGAAACAGTTTAAAAGAAAATACAAAGAGATGGTTTTCCAGAGTTAGAGTAATGAAGGAGGGCTTTGACGTCTCATTACTTGTTAACATGACTTGTTAACTGTGTTATCAGCAGTAAGGTATTGGTCTTAAGGGTGGTATCGTGTGCTGTGGTGGCTCGGCCTTCTGCGATGGCTGACTTCACAGTTGCTGTGGTGCTGGCAGTGGCTGACATTTTCAGTGTGTCAGTGAGTAGGAAACATGGGTATGTGTAGGATTATGTATTGGTACGTTTGTGTGCATCTATGTGTACTGGTATGGAGTACAGATATGCAAGTGTTTGTTTGTACGCTTGTGTGTATCTATGTGCATCGGTATGGTGTACAGATATGATACATAGAATTGATATCATGAAAATGAGAAGTTAGTCTGAAGGAAACATGTAGTTTTGAGTTTTGATTTTGATTTATGACCTGTTAATATTGTTTAAGGAAGTGGGGTGGGATTGAACAAGTTTTTACTTCTTCCCACCCCTTTTCAAATATGTTGTGGCGGCCTTATCAGTGCAGGAGTCACTAGGGCTGACTCCTGTTCATGCATTTTTAATATTGTATTGTTGTTGCATATTTGAAATAAATCGTTCATTCATTCATAGATTCAAAATATTTTTCTAAGCAGGTTTTCGGACATTTTCCCATGAGGACAGCTAATGAACCAAGGCACAGAATAATTGTCCCCTCTTGTCACGTCTCAGACGTGTTCAAGCTGCAAAATAACTCTTTTTCGCCACTATGGAGGTGGCCAATGCTGTCAATCACAGCTGTCGAACAAAGAAATGAGTTCTCGCCATGTAAAACAGTTTGTGGCCTTCAGGTTTAACCTTCTGATTTGACAAAGTTCATCTGGAACTGATTTGAGCACGGAGGTGTGCAGTTTATATCAATTGTGAGTAGAATTAAGGTTGACTGCATACAAATTGCATCTCCTAGCAAGTTATAGTCACAGTTTATGTGTTTTTGTAATGTAATCAATGTCCAAACATCACATATCCAGATGGAGCTTTACTCCACTGTGTCTTAAACGCGATGCAAGGTCACCGCGGAGGGGAATGTCGTGTGAATCGCCTGCCAAATTGTTTCACACGGCGAAGGGGACACACGTCATAAGGACAGGAACACTTTTTATCGCTAAATCATTTATGACATTTTTATTCAAATCCTACCCTTAAGCTAAAGATTTGTGAGGCATGTATAACCAGGACAGCGCTAACAGACAGTGAAGGACTCCGATCTCTGAGCCAGGGCCATCAATATACCATGAGGGTCTGTTTCCTCTGTGGCCCGCAGCCAGCTAAGGTACAGGTTCCTTTCCTGCTCTGTGGAAGTTGTAACACATACAGAAGGGAATTTCATAAGTCAGTTATTTAAGGTGAAATTACTTGTCATGTTGATGTTCTGGCACTGTTAAATTAGCTGGAAATGTAGGTTCCCTGTCAAGCAATCTGCTAAGTAGGATGATCCCAACTGGAAATGATAATATAGACTGTCCTCCCAGGAAGAATGGCAGCTTTGTTGGTTGTGCAAACTCTCTGCAAGTCAGAATACATTTGGGCGGAAATGTCGGAATCCTTTTTGTAGCTGTTGTAGTTGAGACTCAGGATTAAAGTATTATGATGTTGTTGTCGAGTCAAAAAGTGCTGATAGAGAGAGAGGAAGTCGATGTGGAACAAGTCACTTTACTTTAAGTGACTAAGAGGAACTTTCAGTTTTTGTTGATTCTAGCGGCTTCTTTGGACACAAGCGGTAATGTTTTTACGACACTAGCACCTGCTGTAGCGAAGATATCGAGTTATAGTGTTTGCCAGTGACGCATGCATTTGTTACGGAAGCTATAGTGTAAGAGAGAACACAGGATGCATCTCAATGAGGTAATGTATTTATATGTGACTGTGTAAAATTGATAATAGTAATATGATGATTTTGAAAGCAAAGTGAACTTTGATTATAGTACCGTTTTGGAAACACAGGATGTTCCGGTCTGTCTGCCGTAAATCGCTTTGTCTAAGTTCATGGGAAATCATGCGTGATCAGAGGCATTGAAAAAAACAGTCTTGTTTGCTGTTACAGGTCTTTTATGATCAGCAGAGTAAAAATGATTCTTTTTCGTAAACATTTAAAAGTTCCTCGTAGTCTCTGTAAGGTGATATACTTGTTGTAATGTTGTTGTTTAGGCACGTCTACACTAAATGGAATAACATAAGAATTCCTCCCACTAAGAACAACAGCATCTGTTGCCGCAGAAGCAACATGTTTTTACATCGTGGCTTGTGAGCAAAGGAGGAAGTAGTATGATGTTGGTATAAAGTCTGGAGAAAGAGGAAGTGCTTCCCACCGACAGCTTAGCTTTTAATCATGACCGCGATCGTCCCCTGACCTTTACCGACTGTAAGTACTAAACATCCGCAGCATGCTTGAGCACAAATAATTAATGATTATCTCCAACCTTTTGCAAATGGGATTTACCTGCATTTTTACAAATTACATTACAGAAAAATAATCGGTCCAAACAGAGAGTAAAAAATTGATGAGTGAACAAACAGTGAAAACAGAAATGTTCGAGATACAGGTATTATATCATTATAATTTTGATGTGCTTTCTTTTATACACATAATATAGGAGCCTACATAATACTGTATAATCATATATGACAAATGATCGATCCTACAATACAATAGATAACGAGTTTACACAGAGCCACTAAGAAAGGGGAAGCTTTAGCACTTTTTGTAGACATTAAGGGGGGAAATTATTTTTTATTTTTGGGGCTCAGATGTGACATGAGTCATGACTTCATGATTTACTCTAACACACGGTGATGGATGATGATGAACCAACCAGGTGACTCTAGCAGGCTCCATGGGGGAAAAGTACCACAGCTCTGTATTATTAAAGTGTCTGTGTGCCTGCATTACCCATAGCGCAGTGAGCTTGTTTTATGAACACATTATAGACATTAAATGAGATTGTGGAATCATCCCCAGTCATTGTTTATCACTGGGATGTTCATAAATACAAACTTGCCAGGGATGAACTTTTTAATTCGAGTTTTATGGGGAGATAATATGCTGGCATAACACATTCCGCGCACACCTTTTATGAATTCATGAAATATTTTCGCAGTCTTCTCATATATCTGCAAGCTTCATTGTCAACGGAATACCAGAATTTCTCTTTATTCCACCCCCAAAAAAAAGACATTTAGCTCGAAACAAGCCATCAGCCATTACATTAGAGAGCTGGAGACCTGTGGATTGTGGAGCTTGGCCCTCTCAGCTGCAGAGGCTCCACACAGCCAAACGGGAGCAATTATTCACCAAATAGCAATGCAGCGCTGGCGGAGAGTAAATTACGGAGAGAGCCTCCACCAATTACTTCTTGTAATGGTGAGACAAATCTCATTTGACACTATAACACCCTTGCATTGAATGGACCAATAATGAGCAAGTCCTCATTCCTACAAAGCAGAGACGAGAGACGAGAGGAAACCAAACATCCAGCTGATGCATCCTCTCAATTAGACAATATAAAGAAAAGGGTTCGACATAATAACCCCAAACTCATTGACACTTTTATTAAAGCCTGTTTCACTGGTATTTTTTAAATACATTATTCCTTTTTGAACCACAATGTAGCGTGATTTACAATATGGGTAAAATTACCTTCTTGGGGAAACTTTTCTCCTCCAGGTAGATGTTTGTTTGACCATTTACCCTTGAGGGTAAATGAGCTGATGACATTCAGGGCATCACTTCTCTCAAATGAAATGGTCTCCCCAAGAACACACAGGCCACAAGAAGCACAATTAATAACAAATCCACCCCTATGATCATGGCACACTGGCATGAACCTTAAAGATGAAGTAAGCGATTTATTTATGTTAATATAAGTGTGAAATCGCTCTTTATTCGTACAGTGATCACTTAGATAGTGTGCGCGTTTCATAAAGCCGATCTCTCAGTCACTCACTGCATGCAATCGGCAAATAAACATTTCGGGGATCCCGAAACTGGTATCCAATCAGAAGAGAGAACGCTACAAACCAGCACCCGTCTCAGACATCACCTATAGCTTTCAAGTGGCACCAATTCAGTTTCTGCCTCTTTTCATTTGTTTTAGGAGGGAATAACATATCAGGCTATATACACAAAAGAGGCTTTACTTTGGTGAACAAGATGCTTTGAGCTACATATTATCGTCATCATTCTAACAAGCTAATAATGACAATGTTAACATGGTGATGTTTAGCAATGCTCATTATTAGGCTGCTAGCATGCTAACGTTTTGCCAATTAGTTCTGAAGCAGCTGACAGCTATAAAGTTATCGTGGCCCTTATGTCGTTGGTCAGATGTATGGCATAATTGGGCGGTTTCAAATGGAGCGGCCGGACATAATGACGGAAACAATGCACGTCGAATGACACCCGAGAGTGTTGCCCCTCCACAGGTTCCCAAACACTACGAACAAGGCTTTACTGAGATATTCAGGGCTGTCAGCAGATATGGCCGCGCTCAGTCTTTTTTAATAAGCTCAGAGCTTCACGGTGTGGCTCACTGTCAGACTGTATTGGTGCTGATTCCGACATTAAGTGTTGTTTGTTGCTCAGCTGGGATTTTTCAGTGTGTGCAAATATATGAGCATCATGCATTTTTCAAGACTTTAAAGGACAGTGTAGATTATAAGAAAGGCATACAACTTTTCTCTATTTATACATCTTTAATATCTGATTGGTTGCTGAGTTGCTCGTGGTTATTCTGCGTTTCTGTCACATCTATGATATTTTATGTTGACATTATTTATAAGCTCCAAAATAATGATATCAATGCTTTTTTCAGTCGTTGAAATTGTTCTGGGTCTTCAAAGTGCTGCTTCATCAACACTCCCACCCTGCAGCATTACCTCGGGAGAAATCTGAGAGGAGAAGACAAGAGAGTTTATTTCAGGAGCAGTCACTGTCTGCTAAGATGAACTGTGAACGGCTAAAGATAGAGGCTCTATTTTAGTAACTGCAGATATTAAAGATACACACGAAACACGGCAATGGAGAAGATGAATGATAGCGTGCTCATTCAGACCCAGCCGACTACAAAGCTGCCTTTGTTAAATAGCCAAAGGTTATCGCCAGTCGGGGTAATTATGGATGTTTAATTGACAAAGGTTAGAAAGCTGGTGATTAGCGGTCAAGCTGCAAATTAGCACCAACATCACAGACACAAACCTGCGCCTATTTATGCTCATTAACTCACTGACTCGTGACATAAATCTATTAAAATGAGTGCATGTTTGTATTTCAAGGGGCAACATAAAAACAATAACAATTTGCATATTACAGTCAGCCTCATCAAGGAAATGTCGACCAAAGGAGCACTACTGTGTTAAATATCCGGCTGCATTTCAAAGGGGTGTGAGCTTCTATTGAGTAGTACTAAAAAAAATGTATGATCCACATATGTATCATATTGCATTATATTTGATCTATCTATCTATCTATCTATCTATCTATCTATCTATCTATCTATCTATCTATCTATCTATCTATCTATCTATCTATCTATCTATCTATCTATCTATCTATCTATCTATCTATCTATCTATCTATCTATCTATCTATCTATCTATCTATCTATCCACCTAACTAGCCAACTAAAATATGATCCAATATTACAGATCAAAAAAGTAAATAGTAAATTAACTCAAATTTAGTTCAAATGAGCTGCTGTAAGTACAGCTAACATAACAATATACCAATAATAGTGATCCAATGATAACTTTCACTTAATGGGAGTATTTATATGCGGTGGTACCGCTAATTTACTCAAAGTAAATGGTTTGAATACTTCTTCCACAACGTGTTTAGATGAATGACTCATTTGATCAGCTGTGAACAGGATTAGAACAAGCTGTCTAATCATGTACGACAGGAAATTAATTTCTTTCACAAAGCAGATTGTAATGGTCATGAAGCTGTTGCTCAGCTAATTTAGAAATATGTCTCTGCCTGAGTCAAGTCTAATTACCTGTCTCATTCATCACCTGTATATTGATGTTTCATCACAAAGGTTGGCCGACTAGAAGGGTTAAAAGGAAGTCATGAAATCTTGTTAGGCTGCCGCTTACTTTGGCATCTGGGAAGACCGATGGAGGGAATCTCCGATGAAGACGAATAACGGGAGCCTTTGCTTGAAATGCCAGACCCTAAGGGTGTGGAGCAAGATGGATGGAAGGACTCTTTATAGCATCTGTGTAGATTCGGCCGTGCACACCTTTAATGATTACATTTTATTTATTTATTTTACAAATATGTACAGCATGCAATGAACCAAAAGTGAGCCCGTAGATGATAATGGTAGCCTTTTTTGTGTTATTTAGCATTTTAAACGTGAAAAACAACGATTAGCCTCGCTTATGTTAGCATACTCAATCCAATATTTCTTTGTCTTATATCTTTTCATTATCAAATACTTTGTCTGAAAAATGAAACATCATTTGTGTGGTTTCAATATAGGCTACGAAAGGACAATACCAGAAAAGCGTGATTTTTTAAGAGATGACTCAATGCTCTAGTCTTGCAGCCTAGATTTATCGCTGCTTGCGGTGTCCCTCCTGCAACAACAGAATGAGGCAGGTATATCCATGTGAGATAAATTTACTCTACCTCTATCTTTAGCAGGATTTACGGCCGGCAGCTGAACTGATGTGTAACCAGTAACCACCATCTCATCGGTGTCAGATCAGTGATGAATGCCCCAGATATGAAAACTACAACACACTCCATAGCCTTAGTTTCTATTATTCTCTATGAGCTCCCAACGTGTGCTGTAATGTGCAGAGAAGTGTGGGATTTAATTGTGTACATATCTTTCAAATTGCCCAAAGTGTCTGTGACCTTCTGCGTCACGAAGTTACCACCACTGTCCTTTCCTCAGTGAGGACTTCATGAGGTAACGCGTCGTGCTAATGGATAGATCGATCTTGTGATGTCAGTAGATGCATATTAATGGTGCTTATGCCTGTATGCATGTGTGTGTGTGTGTGTGTGTGTGTGTGTGTGTGTGTGTGTGTGCGTGTGTGTGTGTGTGTGTGTGTGTGTGTGTGTGTGTGTGCGTGCGTGCGGTCTCCTTTTAGCCTAGAGTATCTCTAATGATGTGAGGGAAATGGCATCAGGGGTCAGCTGACAGCCCAATAATGAGTACAGCGTTCAGTCCAAATCCAGGTACATGCTCCCCTTTACCTCTGGCCCCTGATCCCAGACTGCCATGACGTCTGTGCCACCAGAATGCTAATTGGGCTCATATGTACTGTAAGGTGTCTGCAAAGAGAGAGAGAGAGACACACAGGGAGAGTAAGGGAAAGGGGAGTAGAAATGGGTTGGTTTGTTCCGCAAGTGTAAATAAAATATTATTTAATTACTTAGATATGGTTCTTTGTTTCGACAGCTTCTCAAAGATATTTTTGTTACAATAAAACCACTAACACTCCATGCCTTGGACAGAAAGGTGGCGTGAAAAGCAGACATTCCTTCTTACCATTTATAACATGGTTTGCTGTGAACTGCTATCGGCTCACTCCATTCCCAATGCACTTACCGAGCGAGAACACACATATGCACTACGGAACTAAGAATATGCTGCAAACAAATCGCCAGCTGTTTGGCGTTTATCAAATGTTACGTGTCCACTAGTCGTGTGGGTCCATCACCCATTTAAATTTACCTGAAGCTGATGAGGAATTTTTATTTTACTGTGTAATAGGCTAAAAGTGAGGTTATGTAGTGTGGCCACAAGTGACAATTATGGGAAAATTATAAATTCAGCAACATATTGTAAACTTCAGCATGCTGCCTGCATATGACAGAAAAATGTTGACAACTGTTGCTGTGAAGTCCCTGTGTGTATTGAATTAAGAGAGGAGAGGAAGAACATGTGATTTATTTTTCCATAAATTACAGCCTCACTCTAGAGAGATGTAAAGGGATCAAATTGTCCGCTTGTCTTGAGAATGGTCAAAAGACTGGATTTGTGTTCATTACCCCGACAGATTATTTTCACTTTCTGGTCAAATCCATGGTTGAATTATTTCTGAAGTTTTAAGAGTTAGAAACTTTTTCACTTTTGAATGAATGTGACTCTTATTGTTGTCTCTTGTAAATACATGTCAAACTCCAAAAGATTTAATAATGTTAAAAATGTTTCAAGCTTCAATACAAAATGTGAGCACTATAATTGGCCTTGTCGAACTCAGGGCTGTTCTTTGTTTATATTATTGATTCAGTTGCAGCACTGCTCAAAGCCACATATTTACACTCATCAAGTGCCTCCTCACCTCAAAAGGTAGAAGACGATGCACCCAAAGTCAGACTCTGTCTCATCCCATAGTACAGTATCTCACAAATGTGAGTACACCCCTCACATTTCTTCACATTTTTCTTTATATCTTTCCATGGGACAACACTGAATAAATGACACTTTAATACAATGTAAAGTAGTCAGTGTACAGCTTGTATAACAGTGTAAATTTACTGTCCCCTCAAAATAACTCGACACACAGCCATTAATGTCTAAACTGCTGGCAACAAAAGTGAGTACACCCCTTAGAAAAAATTTACAAATTGGGCCCAAAGTGTAAATATTTTGTGTGGCCACCATTATTTTCCAGCACTGCCTTAACCCTCTTGGGCATGTAGTTCACTAGAGCTTCACAGGTTGCAACTGGAACCCTCTTCCACCCATTTATGACAGCATCACAGAGCTGGTGGATATTAAAGACCTTGCGTTCCTCCACCTTCCATTTGAGGATGCCCCAAAGATGCTCAATAGGGTTTAGGTCTGGAGACATGCTTGGCCAGTCCATAACCTTTACCCTCAGCTTTTTTAGCATGCCACTGGTCGTCTTGGAGGTGTGTTTGGGGTCGTTATCATGTTGCAATACCACCCTGCGGCCCAGTTTACGAAGGTTGAGTGCACATGGTCAGCGTCGTACACAGAGGTTGGCTTTGGAAAATAGACGTATGAGTGCTGCCAGCATTGCTGAAGGGCTTGAAGGGGTGGGGGGTCAACCTGTCAGTGCTCAGACCATACGCCGCACTCTGCATCATACTGGTCTGCATGGCTGTCATCCCAGAAGGAAGCCTATTCTAAAGATGATGCACAAGAAACCCCACAAACAGTTTGCTGAAGACAAACAGACTACGGACATGGATTACTGCAACCATGTCCTGTGGTCTGATGAGACCAAAATACATTTATTTGGTTCAGATGGTGTTAAGAGTGTGGAGCGGCAACCAGGTGAGGAGTACAAAGACAAGTGTGTCTTGCCTAGAGTCAAGCATGGTGGTTGGAGTGTCATGGTCTGGGGCTGCATGAGTGCTGCCAGCACTGGGGATCTACAGTTCATTGAATTCTAACATGTACTGTGACATACTGAAGCAGAGCATGATCCCCTCCCTTCATATACTGGGCCGCAGGGCAGTACTGCAACATGATAACGACCCCAAACACCCCTCCGAACGACCACTGGCTTGTTAAAGAAGCTGAGGGTAAAGGTTATGGACTGGCCAAGCATGTCTCCAGTCTTAAACCCTATTGAGCATCTTTGGGGCATCCTAAAACGGGAGATGGAGGAGCGCAAGGACTCTAATATCCACCAGCTCCTTGATGTCGTCATGAATGGGTAGAAGAGGGTTCCAGTTGCAACCTGTGAAGCTCTAGTGAACTCCATGCCCAAGAGGGTTAAGGCAGTGCTAGAAAATAATGATGGCAAAACAAAATATTGACACTTTGGGCCCAATTTGGACATTTTTTCTTAGGGGTGTACTCACTTTTGTTGCCAGCAGTTTAGACATTAATGGCTGTGTGTCGAGTTATTTTGAGGGGACAGTAAATTTACACTGTTATACAAGCTGTACACTGACTACTTGACATTGTATCAAAGTGTCATTTATTCAGTGTTGTCGCATGGAAAGATATAATGAAATATTTGAAGAAATGTTAGGGGTGTACTCACTTTTGTGAGATACTGTATTTATCTCTCTTGCTGGATGTCTGACATTAAAAAATGACACATTTCACCAGCGTTAATACAGCGATAGCATTGCACAATGGCTGAACTTTTGCACAGTGTTGCAGTCAGTCAAGCAGGGCCCAGGGGGCGGCACTGATGAAACAGGCTTCATGTGGATTTCCCCTTCAGAAAGCTGTCACTCACATGGACCCGCAGAGGAGCAGGGGGGATCCTGTTCTGAAGCTCTGAGTTTGGGTTCTGGGAGTAACAGTTTAACGTGGAAGACAGGCAGTCTAAGTATTTTTGGCAGCAGTTTGCCAACAGCAAAGTTGGATTTGATAGAAGCAATGACGAACAATGGCAGCACATATACTTGAATATATTTGCTATTTCATCAGCTTGAATCTTTTATTTTATCTAAAGGTGGCTAAGGAAATAAAGGGAGGTGGAGTTTAATTTTGTGCTGATACATTGTAAAAGTGTGGGGAAGGGTCTAGTCTGGATTTCAGTGGAGGGATTTTAATTCAGACATTGTGAAATCTTTCCACTTTGAGGCTACAAATTGCCAATATGTGTGTTTCCGTTAGCTTTAATCAAAACATATTTAGTATCCGCTTTGATAGTCAAACTCTGGGCATTAGTTGGGTTGTCCGTCACTGCTTTATAGCAATGGTAGTAGCAACAGCTGTCCAACTGACTGAAATATCTAAATAACTATTGCATGGATTGCACTTACACTCTTTTGTGGTCTCCTGGAGGAGGAACCCTGCTGACCTTGGTGATCCCTTACCCTTCTATTGCACCACCATATTGATTCACTTTTAGTGCCTTGATAAGTTCCTTAAAAACCGTAGGGTTGTGTTTACTTTTCAGCAATCGTTTTGTCTTGATTCTGCTGCTGAGTTGTGTGAGTAATTTGTGAAAAGCAACTGTGTCTCCCTGTGTGTGTCTTCCTTTATGTCCTAACACTTATTTCTATGAATCACTAGACATTACTCAACCTCTGTTTTTTCCTCAGCCTCTCCCAGAAAGTTGCCATTGCAGCGGCTATAGCTGAGACCAAAGCCATTTGAGTGAAATATATCTAGCGTGATCTTTGGGTTCCCAGGAAGGCCACCGGCGACCCTCCCACTCTCAGCGCATCCTCCTGGGACCGGTTGCCTAGCAACACTGGCTGATTGGGTTAGCAGGTTTAAGAAAGGGTCTGGCACGGGCCGAAGGGAATCAGATCACTCCCATTGATCATCTTCTCCCAGCGCTCATCTGAGAGCCGAGGCCACGGCCACAAAATCAAAGCCCTACCGTGTGTCTGAGAGGGGGTTATTACACACTCAGGGGAGAGACAAGGTGGGCTTTGTGGTGAGGCTCGGTCTGACATGCCATACGATGCTGCCACTACTCACGTGATTGTAATTGAAGTTCTTCAAAGAGTTCAAGCAGGTGGAGGGAGACAGGCCAAAGATGCATAGAAAAGGTCCTGCTCTGTTGTGACCTGATGCTTTGACTTTTATTATAGATATCGAAATGGAAGGAGGATCTATTTAGGGTACATTTGTGGTAATATGGTTTGACATGCAAGTATAAAAAGGTGTCACGTGTGGAGGGCTATAGGGTGGGTGGTGCTTTCCTAAATGCCACCTGCACCCAGTGTGGGTGAGTCTCTTGGGGTCTCGACAGGAGGGAGTAAAAGTATTTATCCACTTTAAATAATAACATGTCATTTGAATATTTTCCATCCATCTACTGCTCAAGAATGAAAACCACCTAGAGTTTAAATGTTGGCCCTTAAGCTGCTACTTTCCAGCCTAAGAAAGAGACGTAATAGTCTTTTGTTACCATTAGGCTTATATAATTAAGTCTGACATTGCTAGTTTGAAACCCTAACCGGGACCCTTAAAGGAATAGTTCAACATTTTAAATGTTTCACTTTTTGTCTCACTCTCCGACTCAAGAAAAGTTGACAGAAACCGTTCCTGTAACTGTGCTTGCATTTTTTCTGTAGAAATGGGCAAAGGTCCCTCATCGCTAGTTAGCTTAGCTCAAACACTAGTAGTCAAGGGGAGCGGGTCAAAAGATAAACTTTACAACATCACTAAATGCTTCTGTGTGCTTGTTGGGACTTATTTATTCACCAAGTAATGTTTTGCTCTATATTTTTACACGTTATGTCATTTTAGAATCAAATACATATGTGACACTTCCGGGTTTCCTTCCAGTATGTATAGCGTTTTTAAATACCTTAATGTGTATAAATATAGAGCGAAACATAATGTGGCTAATAAAAAGTCCAAACAAGCACACAGGAGCATTTAGTGAAGTTAAGTTTTTTTCTTTTTACCTGCTCCCTTGACTACCAGTGTTTGAACTAAGCTAACCTGGGCGAGCGACCTTTTCCCATTTCTATATAAAAAATGCACGCACAGTTACGGAACGGTTTCTGTCACCTTTTCTTGAGCTGGAGAGTGAGTCAAAATACAGAAAAATTCAAAATGTGGAACTTTTCCTTAAAATGTTTAAGCTTAGCTTAGCACTTCTACTGTGCCAACATTTCAACACCATTGACGCTATGAACGCAGTATTTTCGTAGTCGGTTACTTTACGGAAGAAGAATAAGCCTCCTTTCTCTTATGTAACCATTAGCACACTGACAGCTTAACATTAGCATTCTGACAGCCTACCGTAAGAGTTCTGCATTCATGACTCATAGACTAGCAACGCACACGTGCAGAAAATCATTGTTGATTTCAGACAGGTGATGCATTGTTCACATTTTTAAAATGGGTTAGGGAATAAGTTGGATAAGCATGATAAACATCTGTAAGAGTCGACAACAAATATATTTGAATTAATATTTTAATTGTGGCAAAAACAGGGACATTTTAGTGTTTTTCAAATAATTCTTTCGACTTGGGACACCCAGCCTGAACCTGAGACAATCCCTAACAAACCAGGAAGTCTGGTCACTAAAGACATTGTTGCAGAGTCATTCGAAAACAGAT
Source organism: Hyperoplus immaculatus (assembly GCA_949357725.1). Lineage (NCBI taxonomy): Eukaryota > Metazoa > Chordata > Actinopteri > Uranoscopiformes > Ammodytidae > Hyperoplus > Hyperoplus immaculatus. The sequence goes on from OX442369.1 coordinate 6,781,244, forward strand.
AGTCCTGCTCCAACTCTGAGTTGTATATCATGTTGAATTATGTTTTGTACAGGGAGCAGACATTAATCTCATAAATTGCTGTCATAATGTGGTGAATGTAGCTGAAGACTAGCAAGACCGTGTGTTTACAACACTTGTCTTATCGTTGTAATTGAGTGATTGAATCATTGTTAAGTTTTCTAATATTAACATGTCCTTTGTGTATTTATTTACCCATATGGGGCAACCGTGGCTCAGGTGGTTAAGCGGGTTGGCCAATGATCCAAGGGTTGGCGGTTCGATCCCCACTCTGCCACCAGTGTCATGGTTGTTGTGTCCTTGGGCAAGACACTTCACCCACCTTGCCTATGTGTATGACTGCTGTATGTTTGAGGTGGTGGTCGGAGGGGCCGTAGGCGCTGAATGGCAGCCACGCTTCTGTCAGTCTGCCCCAGGGCAGCTGTGGCTACTATGGTAGTTTACCACCACCAGTATGACTGTGTGTGAATGAATGGAACCTGGAACCCTGTAAAGTGTCTTTGGGTGCCTTGAAAAGCGCTATATAAATCCAAACCATTATTATCATTATATAACTTTAAACCTTTATGTAACCAAGAAAGACATTAACAAAGAAAAGTGCCCGGGCCCAGAATTAAACTGCATTCGGCCTATTTAGTGATGTTGGTTGGAAGCAGCAGATTATTTTATGTAAGCCTGGACATGAAGTGGGTATATATTTATTTTTCTAATACATTCGGATACGTTCCCTCATTGCTGTGCATGTGTCAGTTGAAACCAGTTCACATTTTTGTTTTTGGCACAAAGCGAATGTACCAGCGTTGAGTCCAGCCAACTGTCTGTTCCACCAGTACTGCACGGCCTTTGGTGGCGAGTGCTGGAGTCCTGGAGAGGTGCAAAGTGCAGCGAGGCAGTGTGTGTAGCGGGCTGGGTGATCCCTCCCACGTCTCTTTACTCATGCTGTCCCGAGGGGAGGCAGACACCCGGCCAACTGGTGTCACTGTTCCTCCGCCAAAGCCACTCTGAGTCACCATGAAAAATGGGGCAAAAGACTTGGATCTCTTAGAGCTTTGTTTCTGGGGTGGATTTATTTTTGCAGCATCTTGTAGTTATTGAACGTCCGCAATGGTACAACATGTAACACCCACACCAATGAAGACAGGATTGTGATTGACACTTCATGGTTTTTGGTATTTAAGTGTGATTTAATAGGCTTTTATTCCAGCTAGTAAGTGTGTGCTGTTGCATGCTTTGAAACTGATTGTTTCTTTGTCTTATATATGATTGTATGTGGTTTGAGATTGTCAGGGTCTCCATTGGTGTTGCTGATTTTTCTCTTAATTTCTTTCATCTCTCTTTTCTTATGTAACATCATGTTAAAACTGTTGAGGAAGGGTTTATCTCTATTATATTGATATCATTAGTTTGGTTTTTATTACTTGTGTTCATCCTCTTCCACCGGTTTTAGCATCAACGCTTATGGAGATATCGGCTTCAAAGATTAGACGAAATGTTTTTGTTGTTTACAAAAATTTATTCATACAAATCTTACAACACTTTTTTTTAGACATTTATTGACTTGACCCTTGCAGATCGCCATTTGAAGTAGTAATCTAATATTCACCTTCTACACAATAAATATATATATATATCTTTGAAGATTTTTTTCATTTTGGTAAGGCTATGGGCGCTTTCATTATCATACATGTAATGTTTCATGGAGAGCGGGAACTCGATCCTTTCCCACTAATTTCACAAAAATCTACGTCTAGTGCTCTAGAAAAACAAAGTGCAAAAGAAAAGCAGTGCAAGCGAAAGGCGCTTGACGTCTTAGCTAGATGCTACTGACGATACTATCGATCATCTGCGAAACACAAAGAAAACAACAACAAAAATGGTGAAATGTAAGCTGGTGATGTGCAGCATTGTAGGGCCACTAAATAGCCATCTGTGATTCATGGCGATTTTAAAGTCGATGCAAGGCACCACAGCCGCAAACTGCTTCCTGCGTCACAAAGCCTAGAGGAGAATGCAAAATTAAAGAAAGATAGATACAGTAAACACAGAACGAATAACTTTAACCTGCAGCTTGACAACTGAAATAAATTTGGTAATGTTTTTTGTCAGTTTTTAGTATTACATGTAGATTTTTTTAAATCTTTGCCACAGTGTTTCAAAATCACCATTTGCTTCCCATAATTCCCTTTCTTTATGTCTCTCTGTGTATGCCTCATGTGAACACCACCTAATTCTTCCTCTTCTTAAAATATAAACAGAAATTTGATATAGTCAATAATGGGAAGCCTTTGTGCCACGGTACAGTTGCGTAGATATATAATGGGAATAGAACACTTTAAGTGTCCAATGGTGGCTGTTTCTTCATACATAGTTCAATGGTTAGGTTACAAAATGCTTTTCTTAACAGATCCTAAAGAATAAAGCATGACATTGGACTCAGGGACATTTTGCCAGCAGTAAAGTACATTCAGATTAAGCTTCAAAGGTTCAAAAGAGAACAGAACACAAAACAACATCCAGAGATGACAGGTATGTATGTTTGCAGTATTCAGAAATCAAGCAAAACCATCTAGTTGGAGTTGATTGCACGGATGCGGTGGCTAGTGCAATTACTTTAATCATGCAATCTACTGTAGTTTTTTTTTGTTTTGTTTTTTACATTCGGTTCACATGACAGAAAAAGGGAAGCACAATAGACCCCGAAAGGTTCAAACACACAAGAGTTCAAACTGCCTCGTACATCTCTCACAAGGAACAAGTCGATGAATAAGTTCCCATGTAACAAGTATCATTTCTCTTTTTCTCGTTTTTAGATTTTTTAAAGTTCTTTTTTGTTCTTTTTTTAAATTTGCTCGATGGTGCTGTAAATGTGAGTGATACTTATTATATGGGCGGAGAGACACGAGAACAACCCTTCAGCTGAACAAGAGGTTTCCAAACACACAGAAACCAGTTGATAGGAACACAAGATTTACACTTTACATGAGTCAAAAGGTGTAAGCTCACTCTGTAAACAATGCGGAAGCAGAGGGACGAAAGAAAAACCTCATAAGTACTCTGGTCCTCATCTCAGATTTTGGATTTTTTTTTAAATATATATTTAAAGAATGGATAACTGGCATTTTGAAAATGTCTATGCCTACAGGGCTCTGGTTCAACCCAAATCTACCAAACACATTTTTTTATCATTATAATAGCATCCTTCTATCCATAAACAGGATGTGGAATCTGTATTTTTAAGTATCAATAGGCAATTATCTATCTGAGCCAAGTCTCTCCACATTGTGGGATTTAGAGGTTAAAAAAAATATGTGACGAGACTCTATAGAGAGACAGGAGTACAAATGAGGTGGAAGAAAAGTCAGGTTTGAGTGTTTCGGAGCGAGATCACAAGGTTAAAGTTAAAAGTGAGGAGGAAAAGGGGGAAAGGGGGACATGAGACGCCCCCCTAGCGAGGACACAGGCCTCAGGAAAGAGCCTGGCACTCACCGGAAATTCGGGAGAGAACTGTTTCAGCCAGTCTCCCAAAAAAGCATCAAACTCATCCCCGTCCGGGAGGGCATCAAAGTCTATGTCTTGTAGGATATGGTGCAAACCTATGTCTTCAAGGCTGTTGTGAATAAAGACAACTAAACTCTTAATGTCACTTTACAAAAAACAAAAAAAAGCAGCATTCAATACATTGATTGTCTTTTAAACAATTTATTTCTCCTCACAATCATTATCTCTCTCTCACTCAATGTTTAAAAGACAGGGCTGTTGGATCATATATCTTCACGTGAACAACTGTCTCCCCTCAACAAGTCTTAACAAAAATAAATCAATGAATACATAAATATAGGCTATTTTTTAAGGGTTTTTTAAAACTTTTTTTAAACTTTTTTTTCTTCTTTCTTTTGAATGAACAAAAAAAATTGGTCCACAAAGTAGATATGTGTTTTTCCTCAAGTGCTTTAAGTACAAAATAAAAAACAATATTATTATCAAAATATTCATTTTAATGGCTTACTTCATACATAAATACATGTTTTTAGAACACAAAAAGCGATCCACTGATTGTTCAGAATCTCAAAATGACTTCATCTGGGGCTGCACACACTTAAGTTGTTTTTGTTTTTTTGTGTTTTTTTTGTGGGTGAGGAGGATGCTACAAATATGCCAGACGGCGTCCTTTGGTTCTAACTCTCTGTCTATACCTTTTCCCAAGGACTGCCGCCAGGTATTTCTTGACTGCCATTTGCTTCCGGTAGCGGCTGTAGCTGTCTGTGAAGATCCCATCCGAGTGTCTCTTGGACAGGGGCTGTTCCGAGCTGTCGTCCAGTGTTTTGCCCCCGCTGAGAGAGAGTGGGAGACATGGAGGTCAGGGTTTCACCACCATCACATCACATCACACTGTGCACGTCTGCAATTCATATGAAAGCTTGTGCGTATCCATCATATCATATCTTCAGCGGATGCTGAAGATATGATAAGATGGATACCCCCCATGTTGGCCAGAGCAGTGTAAGCCTTTAGAGACAGGAACTAGTGCTGCAGATTTTGGAGCATTTTAGGAAAGATAACTTCAGTTTTGTTTGTTCTAGGAGAAAGCCTGTGAGTGCAATGTCATTTTGCAGACATATTTAGCAGGATACATTTTCTGCAAAATGATCTTACAAAGGCCTTAATGTATAAAGCTAAAGTAATGCTCTCTTAATCTGTTTAACTTTTAGTCCAGGGCAATGTGGCATAAGCTATATCTTCCACCTAAGATGTGACAGCCCTTCTCATAAGGCTATAGCATTCCCTCATCCCCAACCCCATCTTCCATATAGGGAACCACTTGGGGCTCCATGCCATAAATTATTCATATGGATATAAATGTAAGTCTGCACGCGGGTTAATTCGCCCCTCTCTTCGCCTTAACGACGCAGCAGAGAGAAAATGACACTTCCCAAATCAATCACTCGCCGTTTGTGCCTCGCAGCGCCCACAAAGGCGAAGATTCAGAGGGCGAGGTTCGCGTGCTTTAGCTGCATGCTGGGGGATAATGGGACCACACACGCGCGCGCACACAAACGCACGCACACACACACACACACACACACACACACACACACACACACACACACACACACACACACACACACACACACACACACACACACACACACACACACATATATATATACACTACGTATAACAGCGTGATTCATGGGCATTTAAAGAGAAACAGTCCAAAGAAAAACCAAAAACGCACACAGGACAGAAAACATTGAGCATAAAAGAAGAGGTGACAAAAACAAAAAACGAAACAAAAAAGGTGTTTTCTTACCCTACACGCTTTGCCATCAGAGAATGCAGATATTTCCTTGCTGATAACTGACCCAGCGCTTTCCTGTAGGCATTATTAAACATGCCGTCTGCGTGCCTTTCCGTTCTGGGATGATAGATAGCCACACAGTAAAAATCACCACACACCCAGCGCAAAAAAAGGAGGCAACATTTTTCAAGTCGCTGCACTACAAAATATATAACAATTTTAACAAGGTTTATAGGTTTATAGGTGTAACACCTGGGCCTGACTTTCTGCATTTTAATTGGAGGAGGTGAGAAATAAAGGTAGTTTTCACATTGTTCTACTTGCATCTTCATTTGAGGAGTTTCGTTTATTCAATTAGACTACGATATTTTTTTAATCTGTCGTTTTGGAATAATATTTCAATTAGCCTAATTTTAGAAAAACTGCATTTTAAAAACGTAGTCATGCAGCCTAGATTAGCATTTAATCATGTCAGTCCTTCATGCTTTACGGTGGACTAAGTTCCCCTGGGAGTTTAGTTAACATATATTATAATAAATAATAATAAAAAAAACTCCTTTCCATTGTGTTAAAAGAACAAAAAAAAAGTTACTGACAACATTTCGACAATACATTACACTGATTCAGACAAAACGTATAACATAAGTGGACAGAAATAGGACTATAGAGCGATGAGATGTTCTGACATGAGTGTCTTCAATGTTGAATGGTGGATGACAATAAATTAAAACACAATTGAAATGACAATGATATTCACCTTTTCTCTGGTGGATAATACAAAGCGTAGATTTCATCTGCAGAAGAAGGGCTTCTCACATCCATTTGGTCTCTGTCGTAATCCAGGGAAGGTAAAGAGTTTCCATCCTCGTCGTAAACGTCACTATCAAGTCTGGAAAAATGACAGGCGACTCTAATAACATTTGCATATTTAACCTTTAACGTTAACTGATATTTTTAATCACCTTCTAAAGATACTTTTAAGGTCTTCAATAAAATGAAAACACTTTTTTAAAAAGAAGAAAAATGCAATTTCCTCTGAAAATCTGATCTCTAACCTTATTTAGCTATACACAAACGTTTGCTATAAATAATCAAATCACATGAATCGGCGCAGGATACATTGAGACTATGGGCTTGACTGTCTCAGTATCCTAATTATGCGGCTCCCTAGCGAATGTTTCTCCGCAATTATTTCTGTGTGAGCAGCCCTATGTTACTGAAGCAGTAATCCAACTGAGTGTTACAACCACACACTCAAACTCACTGTAAAGCCCTATTTAGCCTGTGCCCTGCTGCTAAGTGCCACAATAAAATCTCCCTTAAAGATGATAAACAGTTGAAAGTAAACGAAAAAAGTGTCACTTTTTCGTCAAGTAAGAGTGTACATACCTAACACTGGGAAAGCTAAGCCCCACAGGTGAGCAGTTGACGCTGTACATTATGAGTCCATAGATGAGAAAGGCTAAAATCGCTTTACTGGACATTGTCCTGCTGCAAAAGAAAGACACGATATCAAGTGAGAACACAGCTGTACAGTCAAACTCAGAAGGGCAATGCATTGTTTCTATTGTTTCCTATACTTTCACACCACACCTGTGAGTTTCTTAAAACGTTCAAAAAGAAGAAAAAAATCAGCCACACGTGCCTTTCCTCGAAACGCTCCACACTTTTACGCTGCGTAAAACCCCACCAAAGTGTCTCCTCTTACCAGTTGTGAGACGCTGGAAGCGATCCGCTGAAGACCTCGACTGGGAGAGTGAGATAGGATCTCTATCTCAGTCTTTCTCTCTCCCTTCCTCTCCTTTTTCCTCTAGCTCCCTCACTATAGTGAAGCGGCTCTTCAGTCTCCTTGTGCTTGTTCCGAGAGTGCAGCCCTCCGCGCTCAGTGGATCTCTACGTGTTCTCGGTCATGAAGAGAGCCAAACATTTGTCTGCAGAGAACTTTCCGGCGTCCTATGAACTTAACTCCCCCCTTGGTTTTTATTCGTGAATCCGACTTGCATGCCTATTTATTTCACTTGTCACGGAGGCGAGGGGGGGTTGGAGGGGGGTGGCTGCGTCATTGCCCCGTCCCATTGGAGTGCATCCCTCTTCCATACTTCCTTCCTTCCGCGTCAGTGAAGGCAAGTCATAAAAAAAGAATGGATCCTTGAATTCAAACATGATCATTAATTAAAAACGGTGAATTTATGTCAACATCTGACGTCACGCCGTTAATGGGATCACGGGAAAGAAAAAGGGAGAGGAAGATTCAGTTTATAATCATTATGCACTTCTTCGATAATATGGCTAGATGTCCAGAATAAAGTGGTAATACAATTTCGTGAATAAAGACGAGACGTGAGGTATTGCTAATGCATTAGCATTTTACATTTTTAACATTAGCTGTTGTGTCATGGAGCTGTCCGGTGCTGACATGTGACTGATACCTTCACTCCTATGATAAGGTTCCCTTACTAAGCTAACAAAGAGCTTCACCTCATGTTTACTTAAGTTGAAAGTTGACATTTTTAATTCTGATGTTTTGCTTTATGTAACTTATGAGCTGTGTTGCTCTTTTGCAGTAATAACAAAACACAATTTTCCTTTCCAATGGAAACCACGTACAAAAGAAAAGAGAATATGTAAGTGGAAATGAACAATTAAACCTTTTGTATTCTTGCATTTTTCAGGTAATCCAGTGGCTCTTTAAAATGGTATATTCAGTTTAAGAGGAAGAAACCATTTTTGCAAAGACAGTTTATTTGAAAAATTCAAAAGCATCAAAGTAAATGTGGTTTTAATTAGACAGTGACAGAATAGCTGACTTATTAACCTATTTATATGACTGTAAGTCTGTGGGGACAGCAGACTAAATTCTTAACTATAGCTATAATTCTTTCTCATTTTTTACCTTTGCATCGTACTTCTTCCTCTTAAGGTAAGACGTCAGTTATAAAACCTAATACTTTAGTATAACATACAGAGGTTGAACCTGAGTCATCTGGTTGAGGGAGAGTCTAAACATAAATCAATCCGATTCCGGAGCAGGCAGAAGCATAATGCTTAGTACTGCCCCATACCTGACAATATCATATTATTTTAAATGGAATAAAGTAACTCTAAAATTGTACTTGAGCACAGTTCCTGGTTACTTTACTTGAATTATTATTAACTATGGGGTTTGCTGACTGTTCTCACCGCCTACTTACTAATCATTTACAATCAGCTGTGTCATCTTTAATCACAGGAATCAGGACAAAATGCTACTTACGAATGCATGCATCAGTATGAAAAATATGATCGTCGTAGTCTTATATTGGTATTAGTCATATTGGTCATATTCCTTCTCTGGACAACTTTACAAGACATTAGCTAATGTTAAATATATAAATATGTTTATACTTCAGCCTTTCACTCACTGTCCAATGAAAACCACGTTTCTCTAAGTGTTGGTGCTTCTGAAACAATCCATTAACTGTTGACCACTTCCTCTTTCCACACAGGAATCAGGAACATGTGTGTGTGTGATTCAGACCGGTCGATCCTTCTCAAGCTCTGACGTCATGTGACGCTCTGTTTAGCGCAAAGAAAGGAATTATAAGAATTATTATGATGTAAAGGAGTAAAAAGGTGCCTACTGATGAGTGGAGCTCTTTCTATCCTCTGAGAGAGTGCTGCACCCAAGTGGAAATGAGAGCAAAGTGCACTCTAGTCAAATAGACAGGATGAGATTTTATACAAAATACAGTAAGATATCACCTTATGCAGAAACTTCTAACATATTTCAAAACATAATTGCAAATAGACCAACATGCTAATTTCACAACCTAAAATTGCGTTTATGTATTGGAAAAGCTAATTTAATAACCCAATATTGTTTAACCCTATTGTAAAAAATTGCCTAAAACGCTAAGGCATACCCAAAGTAAATTGTATGCTGTTCTTGAATCATTTGGGGTAATGCTTGGGGCTGGTCTCTTTAAAAAAAAATGATAGTCTGAAGTTTCACATTGAGCAAAATAACTGTAATTGCCATTGGAACTGAGTAATTTAAGTTTGAACACACCGAAGAAGAAGGTTTTTATTTTCTTCTTAATTACTCTTCGCACACAGATGCAAGGAGTCGACTATACCTTGGATATATTAGCTGGAAAACACAACGGGACCACAGCCTGAACCCATCCATAATCAAAATTTATATTTGATAACAATACCACAAAAAATTTATGTTTCACACATGTTTTTATCAGGGAGTTTCCAGGCGTTCCAGGGCAAAATAACCCTTCAATGTGCACACCTTTTTTGAATACATTTTTAATGTTTTATTACAATAGCTAATTCTGTGCAGAATTAAGGGGAAAAAAATACTTCTCTGTGCATATTTCACCTTTATGCCATATACCTGTTAAACAAGTTGCATAATTAATATGCAAGATTAACACATAATATTTGAGTTTATGTAACCAGGATATCCTCTAATTACACATTCAGAACAGAAGTTAGTTAAGACTATTTATTCAGTGATCACCTGATACTCACCACATTGCTAGGTATCATAGTGGAATATTAATAAACTTGCTACCCTAAACACCATTTGAAGGAGCATTTTAATCTCCTGTCAAAAGTGCTTTTCAGACCACAACTTTATTATAATAAACACCTGATTACAACTAGATGTTTTAATTAAGTTGTTTAAAAAAAATCACATGCGGGAAGTAAAAAAAAATCATCGACAATATTGGCACTGCACATGCAGTAACATAAAATATGCTTCTGTCTGTTTGGATGGGTATGCAAACAGCAGCTGTCACTGTTCAATTTGTTTAAGTGGGTGAGCGGGCTGTGAGTAATCATATCATATCATTCAGTGTGTGACTGAGCTTTATCACGCCAACAAAGACAGGTGAAGAACATATGACTCACTCTAATTTGAGCACTGTTAGTTTTTTATAGCACCTACTGGTATTGACACATCGTGTTTGGAGAGTTTTATTGGGGTTTAAGCCTCATGACTCAGGTATTTTTATATTCAGCTTTCCCAGCCACAAGTGTTGACAGAAAGCAGCTTTTTAAATCAAATGTCTAATTTGTCAAGAACGTGTGTGTGTGTGTGTGTGTGTGTGTGTGTGTGTGTGTGTGTGTGTGTGTGTGTGTGTGTGTGTGTGTGTGTGTGTGCGGGAAAAGAGTTAAGACCAGTTGATGGGATTTTTGAGTCATTGGGGACTAAAGCCACCAATCGCTAAAACGCTGATTTTAGAGTCAGTGGTTAGGGTTAGGGTTAGGACAAGGTTTAGGTTTAGGTAAGTACTGGTTACGGTTATGTTTAGGTTAAGTCTCCAGGTAATTAATGGAAGTCTATTTAAATACCCCAAAAGTAAGTCACTTCGGGGGACACACAAGAGACTTAAGACCGGTTGATTGGGGACGGCTTGCATATTTGGGACTAAAACTGTGTCCAGTTGGTAAAATGCTGATTTTTGGGTCAGTGGTTAGGGATGTTAGATATCGTAAGGGTAAGTCTACAGGAAATGAATGAATTGTGTTTTTTTTAAAGAAAGAAAAAAGAAAAACATGTCTCTCCAAATCATGATTTTTTCATGAGTCAATAAAAACAGATTTGTTTTCAGCTTTGACACAATTCATTTTCTCAAATGTCAATGGATTTCCTAATTATTTATTTTGAATAATAATAGACATACCATACAATGTTTACTGTGCTATTGATGTTAATATCTTTACAAATTACATATGTTAGATATCTGATATTGTTATTTATTCTGATAGATTAAGAAGCATGAAGTAACTACTTATGTAGTATTCTTCTTCTTCACCCACTGAAATGTATTTGTCTCTTTTTCTTATGTCTCTGCTTTCTTCTTATGTTTGTCTTATTTTTCATTCATTTTAACTGCTGCCGTTTTGGCCAGGCCTTGCTCGAAAAAGAGGTAATTTGACCTCAAGCAATTTTGCCTAGTAAAATAAAGGTTAAATAAATGTAGTTACAAATAGTGTATAACAATTTCTAGGTACAGTAGCTGAATGAGTCCTGCAATAAATCCTACTGTCATGAATTACTAAATTAATTGTCATTAGTTGGGCATCTGTATCTAAGAATTTGTGTATTTTTGTTACTTCAGGTTGCATAAAATAATCCTTGGAATAGAAAATAATAAATAATTTCAGATACAATAATAGAGACATTTTAAAAACTCACTTGATAAGCCTAGATTTGTACTTAGGCACATAACTTGAGTTTGTGTAACCCACTTAAGTTATATTGAACTGACTGAAACTACACCCTTCACAGTGAGATTTTATATTGTTAATATGTAAGCATTTCTTGTTTAAGATGTCTCTTCATACTATGGCACTGTGTGTCAGAAATCAAGTTGAATTCAATTCAATTGATTTTCCTGAGATGCAGATGTGTAGCTGCAGTACCAAGGCTACAACCAGCAGGGGGCGTCAGAGATCCGCACTGGTGACTGAAGACGGTGCAAATTGAGGACGCTGGGAGTCCTCCTTAAGCCACATGAACGCGTCCTCCACTGCACGCCACTGTCACGTTACTATCTCTTAATATTTGTCTTTGATTCAGCCGCTTCAGCTGCTGTCTCCTCTCCGGATCGTCTCCTCCTCCTCCTCCTCCTCTTCCTTCTTCTCTCTCGCTCTCAGATCAGCTGGATCCGGATCCGCGTCTCCAGCTGTGTGGCTCCAGTCCCGCAGGCAGGGTCGGCCATGTTGTTGTGTGGGGGTTGATGTAAGTTTAGGATAGTAGGAAGAAGAGGCTACAAAGAGCCGGGACACCTATAGGATCTCACTTTCTTATTTTTCGTCTGGGTGCATCTTCCGTGCGCACAATGAGCATCTCCTCCCTGATAACACTTACACTTGTGCTGCTTTGATTCAACTTCCTACACTGAATCGCTGCACAGTCGCCCCGCTGGATGGATGAAGTGGGGATGAAGGCGGTTCGGTCCCTGTTGGAATAACTCGGATTAAAAAAAATATATAACCAAGGAGAAACCCCCCTAGGAGGACCGCGGATTTGTGAAGGTAAAATCCCCAAAATGAAACGGGTCTTTATGTCGGATTAGACAAAGATGGGCCGAGACCATCTAAACTGCTCGTCTGTCTGACCCTGTCATCAACAAAGGAACGAAGCTGTCTCGTGATCATTCATTTAGATTTATAAATGTGTGCGTAGGCCCACAGCCTACCTGCGTTTAGGTTGTGTCTTTTGGTGCGATTCTCCATGCAATGCCATGTAGCAATCAAAATAGGTTGAAGTATCAGGGGATATACAACATGTGCTCAGAGTCCCACAGGAATATCAGTGCAACCATAAATACTTCAAAGTAGGACAAGGTCGGATATTTTACAGTATAATGACATCAAAGCGATTTAATTATGTCAAACAGTTCCTATTAGATGGTGTATCTTGTCATTGGATGGTTGTGGTAGTGAAACAAAAGGTAAGTAGCTGTTTTATTGATGGTATATATGTGTTTCTTCTAAGTGTTTGGCTGATATAGTGAAGATGTAGTCCCACATATTGTATTCATTTAAAGCCAGATTCAGTTGCCACCTCATCATTTTCAAACATCTAACCCATCTATTTGACTCTTGCTGATTCAGATCATTGTCAGAGCAGTGTGGGGTTAAGGATGAAGAAGAGTGGAAGGAGTTTCAGAGACCTTTTAGTGATGGGTGTGTCAGCATTGAATTCAAACTAACTGAGGCATAGTTTCTGTATCCCATTGCCTTCTTCTTCTTCTTCTTCTTCTTCTTCTTCTTCTTCTTCTTCTTCTTCTTCTTCTTCTTCTTCTTCTTCTTCTTCTGCTGCTGCTGCTTTTCCACATTCAAATTGAGGGCATAGGCTGGGACAGTGTGACACTCTCAAGCTTAAACCTGACTGAAGAACATGTCATGTAAAGGGTGCAGCTCATCCAGAGCATTGACTGAATCCCTTCTTCTGTGAATCCTTATAAGGGCAGGTGAACATGGGGTGATGCACGTTAAAGGAGAATACCGCAAAGTAGTTAATGTTGTTAAAGAGTGTGGTACAGCTCAGATTCACAATGAGTAAACCAAATTGAAAGTGTCAAACTTATTGAAATCACTTTTTAAACATAACAGAAAGACTGAATTTTTAAATGACTGGTAAAAAAATTGACTAGCAGATCCCAAAGCAGTTTAATAATGTCAATTTCAAGCTGTTTTTTGTAACAGTGTCACACATTCAGATGTACTGTCTTTATAGCTTAAGGAATTAATGTTGCGAGTATATAGCTATACTAGGCTACTGACTAAATGTTCCTAGAGTAAAGAAATAATATTTGTAAATTCTCATCGTCATCATCCTCTCCAAGTGACTATGAGCAAGGCAGCAAACCCTACCTGCTCCAGCAACAGCTCCATAAAATGGGGGCCTCACTGGCAGGTTTGCTGGTCTGAGTGAACATTGAAAAGCTGTATAATCTGCCCTGTCTCTGCAACAAAATAGGTCCTCTGTTTTTGTAGGATTTTGCTCAAATGAAGTCAGCAGCATTTGAAAAATTCCAAAAATCCACACAAAACATATTATTATTGGGTGAGCACCACCAGTTATCTTCTTACATTTGTTTGAATCAATATTCCTTTATTGTGTCCTTGGGCAAGACACTTCACCCACCTTGCCTGGTGTGAATGTGTATGACTGCTGTATGTTTGAGGTTGTGGTCGGAGGGTCCCTTGGCGCGGAATGGCAGCCACGCTTCCGTCAGTCTGCCCCAGGGCAGCTGTGGCTACTATCGTAGTTTACCACCACTGGTATGACTGTGTGTGAATGAATGGAACCTGGAACCCTGTAAGCGCTTTGAGTCCTTAGGGAATAAAGCGCTATATAAATCCTATCCATTATTATTACACAAACAGATGTTTTGTGAGTGCTCGCTGTATACTTGCATGTAAAACGTAGATGGAAAAACATGTTGTATGAGCAAACATCTAAGTCAAAATGTGGGTTTTGATTAGTCTGCCCTTGAGGGAACCAACTATACCCTTGTTCCCTTACAGTAGAGCTGCCTGTTGCCTCAACTCTTACTGACCTGGTTTCTGCAGGAAGCAGGTGCAAAATCTTTAAATAATTCAGATTTTAGTGAGCCATATTTTTCTCCAGGAGAAAACAACCAAATCCAGGCTATCGCATGGCTGTTGCAGTCACTCTTTTAGATGTTGGCAGTTCAAACACACAGCCTTGTTTGTGTGTGCTGACAAAATGATGATTGTTCACACATTCAGATTCCCAAAATAGCTGACTCTTACCCACGACTCAGGTGCCAGTGTTCATGTATTCCCATAAGACCTGCTGTTCTAGAAAATGTGTGAATAGCACAACAGAAACCATCTCTATGTGGATTTCTGCTTTTCAGAATATCTTGTCACATAATTTCCAATATTACTTTTTTACTCAGGAAGTATTGACTCTATATTTGGTAGAAATTATTTGCACAATCTCCATGGCTCTTCAATTACTTCCTTTGTGTTGGATATTTCTCAAATCTAACTGCTTTACAAGTCTGTTCTTGCCCTCAAACTGATGCAAGCCTCGGGATCAGTTTACTTTCCGTTGCAACATTACTCACCCAGCACTGTCTAAATCTCATAATGAACCATTTATTGATGTGCCTCCGGATGCCTTTGAGGCTTCCCATTCGTAACATCACATGACATTTCTCCAGACCCAGTTTTTAACCCTTGAGGCATCAGAGGAATGTGGTAGATGGTGGCAGGCAGCATATGTTGCCGATCTGACGCCCAGTAAAGCTCCAGAGAACCCCCATCCCCGTCTGCACATCGGTCGCTAGCTGTCCAACGAGACGCTGGGCAGGGTTTCACTCAGACTGATGGATGGAGGAACTCCACCATAATACGCCTCAGCTCGGAAACTTCATTAGAGTCTAGATTATCTGAAGCCCAGGGGAGTGGAGGCTGTTCAAACAAGTGAGACGTTAAAATGGACCAACAATATATAGTTTAGAATCAGGGTTCAGTCGTCATTTATCAAGCAAAAAATTACCCATTTAAGTGATATCACTGTAATACAAAGACAACATTTTTCCATAATAAGGCACACACTTCACTAACATATTTTATTTATTTGATCTCATTTAACGTTAAAATTCCATCTGTATTACTCGAAATTGGTCATTTCTTTATAAAATGTCTTCTCAGTTGAACCCCTAAAACATGATTAATAAACAAATAACCCTTTGCAATGTTTGTTCTCACAATGTTAAAGTTTGCAATTAAAAGTTAAAAAACTCATCTTTTCATTACGTTCATCATCACATCAAAATGTTTCCTTGTCCAATGGTTGCAACCCAATCCTGCCAGTCTCGGCTTACTCTCGTTTTTTCTAGAACTTATGATCAAATGTTAGCATGCTAACACCAAAGCTAAGAGGATGACAACGGCAAACCTGAGCATATAGCGTGCAGTCCTCAATGATGTTAGCATTGACCTAGCAATAGGAAAAGTACAGCCGCACAGAGTAGTATTAAAAGATGCTTAACATTCTCATTTAACTCAAAATGCTTATATCAGTTCTGAGTCTAATTATACGTGGGCTTCATGTAATTTGTATGAACAACCACAAGTAATGGTTATTTTTATTATCAATTATTAACTTCCGATGAACCCATTAAAATCTTAATTTGTCCAACTCATGTTCTAAAAGCCCAAAGCATCAATTAAAATCGTATAAAACTATAGGAAAGCAGCTAATCCAGAAGTGCTTTACTAATCAATCTGCAGTTCCTTCTTCTTCCTTAGTAAAGTATATCAAAGGTTATTTCTGACCACCAGGACCAAACATGCAGAGATCTCGGCCCTAAAATCCTGCTGCACTGTCAGCGACTTAACTTTTCTTTTGCAGCCTTCTTTAAAATTCTGAACCATAGGCCGAAGGTTCTCGCTATCAGGGAGTGTGAGAGAGCAGGAACTGAGTTTTCCTCTGTCTTATCAGCATTTTGAGAAACCTGTGTGGAATTCTCACACTACAGTTGGGGTGGCAGGTCGCTGATAAGAAGAGTGAGTGCAAGTCAAAGAATAGTAGGAATTTAGGATTTTTAATGATGCACAGGGCTGGTGTGAATAGTTCCTTCAAAGCCTGTTAGTATGTGTATGAAAACTATGTATGTTCTATATAGTGGACACGAGCATGGAAAAGAGAGGTCAAGGGTCACAAGGAACCTCGGATGTTCATGGAGGACTTGGTCCCTCAGGGGAACATCTGGATCCTTCCCAGACTTCAAATAATACACTTTTGTTCATCATGTATTTCCAGTATTGCTTCTTTGTTGTTGCCCTTGCAATGTACCTACGTTGGTAACTTACAGCTACAGTGGGCTGTAAAAAATCTTTTCAATTTGTTTGATAATCAAATAACCTTTTCACAAAATACTTGCTCTTTTCAACTTCACACATTTGAGAATTTGATGGCTCTTTTTGTCATGAATGATTGCAAACTGAATATCCTTTGGTGCTGGACTGCTGGTTTGACAAAGTAAGACATTCTTATGTGTCACCTTGGGTTGTGACCAATTATAACAGGCATGTTCCACATGTTATGAACAAAACAAGTAATCAATACGTCTAGAAAATAGTTGCAGTCCTAGACTGAAGGCTTAATCACTAAATGAAAGCATAGAAATGTCCCCGTCATAGTTTTCTTTGTGGTAGGGAAACATAGACAATTCCAAAAAACCTCTTCAAAGTGTCCCTGAGCTGCTTGATGTGAGTGTTAGAGCTGTGTTGGTAACTACGTCTAGGTAGGTCTTGGCAAGTATCAGCCCTGGTGAAGTGTCCTTGAGCAACACTGAATCCCTACCAACTATCAGTTGTTGTTTGTAACATTTCACACAGTCACAATTAAACGCCAAAGAAAGAAAAATCCTATTTTAAGCCATCTGTTCCAAATCACAAGGTATTGAGTAAAGCTCAGCGAAAAGCCGGACTTTCTTTGACCTTGTTTTCTGTCCAAACGGAGCAGCGCTAAGACAATAGCGCCACACCTTTCCAATCAGATGGAGGAAGGAGTCTCAGAATATTCTTATGTTTTGTATATTATGATTTACGACATTTACAACTTCCTCATTCAAACTCTTCACCTTCCTCTCTCTCATTGTTTCTGTGTGGCCATAAGTGGTGCAACTGGGAGTCCTCTTCTGTGTGTGCGTGCGATGTGCGGTTGTAGGTCATGTTATCGTCCTGGGGGCAGTGCGATGTTGTTGGCTATGAGATTGTTACTATAATTAGCAGCAAGGCAGATTTCTTTCCTTGTGGTTTCATGGCTCCGCTGTTCAGGAATGATCTTGTGTTCAACAGAATGGACTTTGACATTTGAGATCAGGCCGCACAGTTTAGTCCTGACTGCTTGCTCTTTGAGGCTCTTTTGCCACCTCAAGACACATTATATTGGTTGAATAGTTTTTGACCTCACTCAGGGTCACTGCATTCTCACTATCAATCTGAAGTAAGGGACACCGCCCAAGGTGCCATTATGTGATGGCTGGCTGGTTTAACCAATATGGCACAGATAGTGGTTTACCCGAGGTGATTCCGCAGCTCTAGGTAAAGCCAGTCTGCTTCGCATCATAACCGCATAAGAGCTCCCCAACAGAGATAGCCCATCTCACTGACAAATACCCATCACTATGGGCCAAAATGACCATGTGCACCCAGGTGGAGTCTTGGGGTTCGGGCATTGTTTCAGCTCCAGGCCCCGGTGGTCACTCCTTTTTGTATTTGTGTTTTCGGTTATTATCCTCTTAGGGTAAATCCTCCATCCTCATAATCCTCCTAGTAGCTCAAGCTGGTAGAGCTGGCACTGCCTCCCTCACTGAACCAACCTGCTGTTACCCTCTGTGTTTCCCTCCCTATCTTTTAACATGTGCTACTTTTTCTCTTTGTTCATATTCATTCATTGATCATTGTCTTTCTCAATGTCCTGCATTGCATCGAAACAAATCCCTATCATTAAGCAAACGTTTTCTTGGTCCATATACTAAATTGGTGTTTTATTTTGGCATCCAAGGACTTAAATTCTCTCTAAGGGTGTATTCACACTGGGAAAGTCTGCTAGTTCACTTGCTTTGGTCCAGACCAAATAGAGTTTAGATTTGTTGTTGTTGGTGTGGTCCACTTTCATATTGCCCCTTTTGCAAGTGAACCAGCATTAAAGGTCACATATTATGCTAAATGCACTTTTTAAATGTGTTCTAACATATCCATGGGTCCACGGTGTGCCTAGAGACTGCCAAAATATCAAAAAAATAACAATCTCTCCTTTTCTCACTCTCCCCCTTTCTGAAACCCCCACCCCTCCCCCCCAATATACTCCAGTCAGAATTCTCGCCGACTATTACGTAATAGTCGGCACAGCCACATCCCCATATTTTCTTTATATGTCCATGCTTCCCCCCCAGAAACGTCCCCCGTGCAGTAGTCTATGATAACCCCACCCCCCCATTTCTTATTGGTCCATGGCCCCGAGATCCGATGGAAAATTATCCGAGCGACAGCCATGTTGTTTTCCCCTCTAATAGGTCTTTCACACCGCCGCAAAATCGGTGCTAGTTCTGGGCTAGTTCGGAGTTAGAGCCAGTGTTTTGGTTTCACACCGCCAGAAAGCCTGCTCCGGGCCGTAAAAACCGGTTCAACTCATACCCCAGGATTGAGCAGGGTTTGAAGTGAACCGCTTGCGCCAGCGACCGGGGGAGGGATTATCATGACCAACCAGACCAACTAAAACCTCATGCCCGCCATGTTTAAAAACACCGCTACTACGAGATGTAAACATAACATAATTACCAAACGTAGCGATCAAATTGACCGGCGAGAATACGCTGTATGGGTCCTGTTTGGTTAAGAAAGCAAAGCGAGAGCTAACACGTGTAAAAATAAGACGTATTCACCGCTGTTGTTGTGCTTAAACCTAGCGGTAGCTTTAGCGTTAGCCACAAGAGCAGCGGCGTCGGGCGACGTACACACACGTTTACAGTGACGTCATGACGTTGCTCTCTTGCCGGCTCCATGGCTGTCTCCGGTCGATGTGAAACCAACCGGTTCATAACTGGGATAAGGCTGTAACCAGTTTTGAACTGACCCCAACACCAGCCTGGAACTGACTCTTGGTTAATTTTGGTGTGAAAGGCCTATAAGCGACAAGATGCCCTTAGTACAGCCTGAATCTTACATACACCAACACAGAATGCTTTTGCCCATACTCCATTAATTTATCTTAACCACAGTAGTCTATTAATGCCTCGTTTTTAATAACACAACAGATAGGAAGCTACCTGTGCTTTTTTTTAAACGGTGAAACTAAAATAATAGTTTTTATTGGTAGTTTTGCCTGACTGGTGTATAGCTATTAGCTTTGGGACAAGCAACCAGCTTTTGCTCATAACACGCTGTTTATATTCCCCACAGCAGTCTGAAAATGACTCGTTTTTAACATGACAAAGGATGGGAAGATATTCCTGTAGAAATCACACTTTGAAGCTACTGTTTTCACTGGTTTAAATCGTCTGAGTCTTATTTTTAGTGTTAGCGCCCATGTAGCTTCGGTTGTAGCACCAAGTTTTGCTCCTAATACACTAACTTAGCTTTCCCCTTGCAGTCTAATAATGCCTCGTTTTTAATAACACAACGGATAGGAAGCTACCTGTGCTTTTTTTTAAACGGTGAAACTAAAATAATAGTTTTTATTGGTAGTTTTGCCTGACTGGTGTATAGCTATTAGCTTTGGGACAAGCAACCAGCTATGGCTTAGCTCCGGGTAAACACTGTGTTCGCAGTCACGCAGTGTCTCTCTAGTATCGCGAGAGCACGGCAGAGACGGTGGGAGAGCCCCATGGACATATAAAGAAAGCCCGGCAGAGAGGTGGGAGGGGCCAGCCAGATCACACAAATATAAGTCATCCTGAGACCAGAGGACAATCAGGGTATAGAGGCTTGCTACAATAAATGATCTGAACGGGTTTTTCAGCAAACATCTAAAAAAATAAGTATTAGGGACTACTTAGACCATCTAAAATTGACAGCAAAGTGCATAATATGTGAGCTTTAAGAAGTAAAACCACACGTGATCTGAGGTCATTTATTCATTGGACAGACATTCTGGGGTGGAGAGAAGCAGGAAGCACGAAGTGAAAACTGAGAAATATATAACTGATACGATATGGGGTTGAAAATAATAAATAAATGAATACATAAATAGGCCTACATCTAGCCTATAAATAAAATAAACATAAAATTATTGTTTCATATGGTTATATATGTAGGCCTGTGTCAATGTGTGGCTTATAGCCTACGATGTGAAACATAATATTTACTGTATTTTTGCTGCTGGACGCGCGGCTCGCGAGGAATAGGATCAAGCTGACACACAGCTGATTTAGCCGTGTATCAGCTGGGTGTGAGTTCGGCGCGGCTCAGCTCCAGACTGACATGGGGATAGTATTGACGGTCCCGTAAGATGGGAAGCAAAATAAAAACACGCACTTCATACAAAGCGCAGCGTGAACCTGTTGGCACTGTGCGGGAGATTCTCCCCTCTCCTTCATCTGATCGCTGAACATATCAGCATGTTTACGCGTCCTGTCTATCAAATGTAATATATTCGCTCGGGGCTCCCAGTCAAACCACAACTAATCTTCCTAACAATGGCGACAACAACACTTTCCCATAATGTGAAGCTGACGGCGATTTATTAAAAAAGAAAAGGCACAGTGCTTCCTGCAATTGGGTCGGATCGAGTCCGGACAAATTCACATCACAAACGAACTGCAGCAGAGTGCGTTTGGAAACGCACCGAGGCTACCTCTTCAGCTGGGTCTCGGAGCGCTTGTTTGGTCCGCCCCCGAGTGCGATTGCTGTATTCACACATGTCTGAAAGATGCGCACCGATGGCGGAAGTGCATCTGAGTTCGTTTCAACCGAACTAAACACGGCATGTGTGAATACACCCTAAGAGGCTCCATAAGTTCAGCTCAGATAGTATTTTTGCAGTTATGATAATTTTAGAACTGTGATGTCACTTTTATAAAATGACTGATGTCTCTTTGGAAGGGGAAAAAACATCCTCACTTTAAAGTGCAAATATTCCCGGGATGCTTTCCAGAGTTTTATAGCGTGGTGAATTCACTGCTGGGCCGACGAAACCCGGCTCTCGTCTGTCTGATGATGAAACACAAGCCCACCATAGATGAGTTAAAGCTGCCGAGTGAAGACCTCTGCTTTCCATGACACTGGTTCTGTCTCAGGGAGGAAAGGTTGGCTTGGATCTTAAAAGTATTTTTTTCCATGCCAGCATTCTATGCATTCTGGCTCAAGATCAAACATCTAACGTTTGATTTATTGGGATATCCCTTTGAAGATATTTTCAAGAAATCTGTTTCCTTTTGACTCGTCTCCGCTGACTGAACACTCATACAATTGTTTTGTGTAGAGGATGACCGGCGCTCAGCATGAGCTGTGACCTGTGATTGAAATGGTTGTAAGGTTTTACTGGAGCAAAGAGATCTGGATCTTTGGAAGGTTTCTGTGGTTTGTCCCCATTTTGTTGATTCCCTTGGCAGTTCAGCTGGAGAACTCGATGAACTCTGGATTTATGGCCCTCCTTCTCAGATGAGGGAAAATCCCTCCCACCTCTCTCAATATCAAGGCCACTGTTCCAAAAATCAGTGAAAGGTGCATTACTGCACCAGCAGAGCCTCTTCTGTTTGGCTGATGCATGCTTATGACCCTGTGACTTAGTGAACTGTCATTCCTGTCACTAGCTGTGCCACATTGCTGCTCCGTTCCACTGTATTTGTTAAGTCTGCTTTCATAGTTCAAGTCTTCTCCCCACCAAATGAAAGCTCCTTTTTTCACTTCAACCCTCCATTGTTTTACTGTCTTGTAATGTGTCAGCGCCAATTAACCAAGTCCAACTCCTCGAGCAGCTGTTGTTCTTGGCCAAATAAAAACGCTTTGATCTCCCCGAGCAAAGACTTCTTTACAAGCGTGTCTGATTGTTTCCACATTTTCTTGGCCTTCCCCTCAAAAAAGAATGCCTCGGTATGACTCCGGCCAAATTACTTTAGGAGGAGAATGACAACCATGCAGATGGAGGCACATTGATGTTTCGAATCTAGCAGTGTGGTCAGGCGTAGGCATGGACGAATAATGACACAATGGACTCTAGGGTACAGATGTCTTAAATGCCCCCCACCACTCCTACAAATGAGCAGGATTGTTGCTGTTACATCCTGCAGGTCAACAAGAAATAAGTTGTCTGTGGTTATTATATGTCATTATGTAGTCTTAAAGGATTTCTTTTTAGTTTTTTACTTTTTTTTAGTCTCTTTGTGGTCATTTGACGTCACATTTGATCTACTTAACTTTTTTTCTCCATTTCAGCACACAATGGCCTTGAAAACATTAGGTTATCTCTAAATGGAATTGACATTGTTGACATGTAATACTGTAGAGATCACAACATTATAAAATGATAATCACTTGTATCCCTCCATTTTGTATTCGTCATACCACAAAACACGCAAAATGTAATATACATCTTTGGGTTGTGCATGATTTTAAGCAGATTTAACTATGATGAACCATATGTCCCAGTTACCACATGGCTTATAGTCTTAGCATTTGCAACAACAAAATGATGCACATGTTAATATCAGGTCATTCAATTTTCCTCTCATCACTCATGTAACTGCACGCCCTATGTTGCAACCGTTAATAATCCTGCGCTTCCCTTGGCCCTTCACTTAATTCATGTATAATCGAGGCAAGTGAAGAATTGGTTGGTGTATGGTATGTTTGATGTGTTCAATCTGTTGGTATTAAAAAACGGCTGTGTGTTGTGTCTGTCCAGGCAGGGCGAGACGATGGGCTGCATAAAGAGCAAAGAGGACAAAGGCCCTACGATGAAGTATCGGCCGGAAAATTCCACCTTGTCCGACCCAAACGCCACCGCCGCCACACCTCACATAGGTCACTACGGACCGGATCCCACCCAGAATCAACCTCCCTCATCCTCAGCAGGCTCTGGAGCCACAAACTTCAACCACACACCGTTTGGAGGCTCCTCAGCTGCCATGACTCCCTTTGGTGGGGCATCGTCCTCCTTCTCTTGTCCTGTGTCCAACTCATTCTCTGGTGTTGTCTCAAGTAAGTAGGCTTCTTTTAAAATGGTCTGCATGGAGAGCATTGTCCTTGTAATATCACACACACCATCTACTATATAAACTGACAACATTTTGTAAAAAAAAAAATGGATACCAAACAATCTATTATAGATATATCCTGATGACTTTGACAAACGTCCAGTTTGTTCACCAGTTGATGGCATGATATGTTCATGTCCCCTGAGGACGAATTGCAATAACTTTGGTGATCCCCTAAATTTTCATCTGGCACTATCCCTTTGTACCTAACTTCAATTTATGACCATACACGTGCAAGCGTGACAGTCCCATCAGCCTCATGCGTCACTTGCATGGTTGTGGCCTCAGTTTTTGGTAATTTCTGTTGTTTGGCATGTGACGATAGGACAAATGTTATATAAAACACAGTATGCCAAAGATAATTATTTGTATTATGGCAAATGGGCTGAAACATGCAAACATGCTGACGTGCTGATCCAACATGTCAGTGGACACAGCTAATGCCCCAGTCATTGTCATTTTAACTAGATTTTCCCTTGTTTAATTGATCAGATGTCCTGTTATCACCTGACATCACCCTAAATGTGTCTGAGCAGCTTATAGAGATCCTGAGAGCACAGGCATGAGATTGAATCCTCCTGTTTTTGGTGGGATTTAAATTGTAATCCTCCTCCATGTTGGATTATCTGCCCCACAAAGGGGAGGGTGAAGGTGGCAATGCTATGGTATTTACTTTCTGGAGATAATGGGATTACTGTTGACAACAATGTCGTTGGTATATAAATGTGTCATATCTCTCTGGGGGGTATAGCTGTGCAGTGTGGCCGACTGTTGTATAGCATGTTGGCAAGGGATGGAAAGATGAGTTGACTATATCATAATATACAGAACTATGTCTCATAATGTGTAATTTGAGCTCAAGTTATCACCTTTAATACTGAAGTATGCATAATAGGATGTAGAGTAAGTGAGGGAGGCAATTTTGTTGGCAAAAACTGGTTTGATATAGTGACTTCTGTCTTTGTGTAATTGTCAGTCTCTGTAATCTAGACATATTTCCATGCAGGGGAAGTACTTACACTATAAATTATAAGAAAATCAATACTGTAAGGGCTCTCAGACTGATTTATCTGCCTTAATTGTCCTTTAAACAGTCACCCACACAAGCAAAAAGTACTATTTCGTGATACAGAAAAGTAATTGTTCCGATATCATGTGTTAACAGGACTTACTTTCACAAGCTCACAACATGCGGGTCTGTTTTTTTTTTGGTGTTTTTCTTTAGGTGGCGTTACTTTCTTTGTGGCCTTGTACGACTATGAAGCTAGAACATCGGATGATCTCTCGTTTAAAAAAGGCGATCGCTTCCAGATCATCAACAATACGTGAGCATCTTCCTACCTTTGCTCTCGGCTAACGGGGGGAATTTATTGGAATTATCCCAAAACTGCACCTGTTCCTTGTGTGACTGTATATTCATGAATGAGTCTGATTGCAATTTGTTTCCCGATGCTGTGGATCTTTTATTTTATTCATACCGTGGAGGAGATGCGCCGGAGGTTATCGTATTGTAATGTTAAGTAGATTAGTGTCATTCAATCCTCAAGTTGCCCTGCCTCACGTTTTAAAGAAAATTTAAAAATTCTTGCATCAAATCTGGAGGTTTAAATGAACACTGAACAAAAATATAAAAAGACAAAAAAGCAAAGCAACGTACCTTTAAGCTATTTCCATAAGCCACCATGATGCTGAAGTGAGGATACTTTCATACAAGGCTGACTATTAAATGATTTAACATAGACTGCAGTTAAGTGGTTTTCATTCAGAGTATCAATCATAGCACCAATCCTCGGTTGAATGTTAAATGAACGAGCCATTTGTCTTATCTCTCCTATGTCATTGTCTTCCTGCAGAGAGGGAGACTGGTGGGAGGCTCGCTCCATCAACACTGGAAGGAACGGTTACATCCCCAGCAATTATGTGGCCCCCGCCGACTCCATCCAGGCTGAAGAGTAAGGCTTTGTTGCCGCTTGTTAAAACCTCATTATTCCGCGGTGACTTCATTAGGAGACTAATAACACTTGCATGATACCATTACACGGCTTGCAACAAGCACAATATTAACAGCTTCACAGCCCAGACCCTTTCGATTTCTCTAGCGAAGACATTCAGTAAAGTCATTAGTCAGCCACCTCATTTGTGAGTTTCGAGGTTTCTTTAGAATATATATATATTTATACTTATATATTATTTCTCTTGACAGGTGGTATTTTGGCAAAATGGGACGCAAAGATGCTGAGAGGTTGCTGCTGAATCCAGGGAACCATCGGGGAACTTTCCTGGTGCGAGAAAGTGAAACGACTAAAGGTGAGTTATAATGGGGGAAGTGTAATTTACATCCATAAGTTAAACTCCTGTTCATCTTCTGTATGGACTATGTAGGCCAGAAACTAGGAAAGGAGTTTCCTGTTGGGGACAGCGTAAGCCATCGTTAAAATATAACTGTGAATTTACAGTGGTAAAAGATAGCCATGGAACCAGCGTCTCATCTCACTTTTCAGCTGGTTTTACAGGCACCATGTAGTCCAGTCGTTGACACTTGAATTAATTAACTCGATGAAGAACAATTCCCTTGTCTCCTCCAGGTGCCTATTCTCTCTCTATACGAGACTGGGACGAAGCCAAAGGAGACAACGTGAAACACTACAAGATCCGCAAGCTTGACAGCGGGGGGTACTACATCACCACACGAGCCCAGTTCGACACGTTACAGAAGCTCGTCAAACACTACACAGGTTTGTATTGTGAAAAGCTTTCCCTGCTTAGACTCATTCATAATTCATGGCGCTCTTCCATCACAACTAAAAAATGACACTCACTCATACCCGCTGCTCCGTGCCACCATGCATAGTTTTATTCGCTACCTGCGATTGGCCCCAGGTCGTTACCAAGGGAGATGAAAAGCATTTAATTTTAATAACAATTGATGGTGCTTTAATGACTTTGAGACTTCTCCTCATCTTCAGCTTGCATAGAGGGGCTGAGGTTAAATCTCTGTGATCCTGCTTCATGCCAGTCTTGACGCTGGAATGGGTTTCAGCGTGTTTAAAAAACCCCACTTCATCTCATTTATATTTCATCACAGTTAGTATCAGTGTGTGAATTCAACCACAGCACTTGGAATGAATCGAGGCATGAAATGTACTGGCATTAAAAGTGCGCTGTATCCTGCTGTTTCAAAGACTTGTGTGAGTGGGTGGGTGTGTGCGTGACACCACTGGGTGTAATGTATCGGGTTTTGATATCTGTGCGTCTCTCTCTTTATCACAGAACATGCTGATGGGCTTTGCCACAGGCTGACCGCGGTTTGCCCCACGGTCAAGCCTCAGACCCAGGGGCTAGCTAAAGACGCCTGGGAGATCCCCCGGGAGTCCCTGCGACTGGAGCTCAAACTGGGCCAAGGCTGTTTCGGGGAAGTGTGGATGGGTAAGAGCAAGATAGACCAGACACACACGCAGGAACATGCTCTGGGAAAAAAATGCTTTCTGCTGGCAGCAAGCATTTATTTAGTTTTCAGCGGTGGTTAACTTGATGGGGGGGGGGAAGGGGGGACACTAGATTAGCTCAGATTTATGTAGGAAATGCTGGCATTATGAACAGAAATACAAACACTCCGAAAGCCTCTATTTATTTTGTATATTTTGGTCAGAGCTGGGGGAATTATCCACTTCCTGCAGTTGCTTCCTCTGTTTGTTGTTTATCTCCAGAGAGATCGTCTCAGTCAGGAGGACAGATCCAGCCAAACTTATTTGGTCCTTTTTTTTTTTTTACTGTGTATCCGCTCATCACTGGGATATTTGTGCGAGGAGTGCACGCATGACGGCACATGTCTGAGCAATTACAAGACCTAATTAACAACGCTGATTACCCCTGCGGCCTGTGAACTTTTTCTCTCTCCCCCTATCTTGCAGGCACATGGAACGGCACCACTAAGGTGGCCATAAAGACGCTGAAGACAGGCACCATGTCGCCTGAGGCCTTCCTACAAGAGGCTCAGATCATGAAGAAGCTCAGGCACGACAAGCTGGTGCCTCTGTATGCCGTGGTGTCCGAGGAACCCATTTATATCGTCACAGAGTACATGGCCAAAGGTACAAGCGCAGACCTGAACACACATGTGATCGGCATAGAATTAATTGGCAATTCAAGTTTTCCTACAACACCCAGGAGAATAACAAGACTCAGCTGTTTTCCTGTTACAAGACACTGATGAGGGTCTTTATTTAAAAGAAAAGCTAAACAACACCAACCCTCGGCTTGTGAACTTTTCAGGAACAAAATGGATCACGAGTCCTTGGTATTTTATTTTTTTTTTAAATATCTGGCATTTGAGCACTGATGATACGTGGTGATTTCCTTAATGGAAAAATGTTAATAAAATACATTTTATGGATGTTTTAATTAATATGCTGTACGGATTGAAAGTCCTTGAAAGTCCCTCTTGGTTTCCTGAGGCCAGAAACTGGGATATTTAATTGAAGACTGCAGTAGTTTTGTGGGAGGTTTTCATAGGTTCAGCTGCAATGCGTTTTTCTTTTTCCAGGCCCTGTATAGGTAATTAGATTGAGGGTGTGTAATTGTTAACTCTGGGCTAAATTTGTGCATTTTGTTGATCAGCTGTGTGTTGCGATCTCAATGAGCAACTGATGTATTATTTCCCACAGTTCCTCCACTCTTCATACGGAAAACACTTCACTATGTCACTATAAATAGCATAGCAACTCACCAAGCAGATTAATTTAATATTCAGTTTAATTTTTTCAACCAGGTATGGGAAGGATGTAGGGCCTACTTGAAATATTTAACACTTCATATAGTGTACATTAGTATGCAGCAGCCCTTTAATTGCTTCTAACATATCCTTATACCAACCCTGCATTTATGTCTTCTCACTTTTGCTTGTTATAGGAAGCCTACTCGACTTCCTCAAAGAGGGTGATGGCAAATTCCTCAAGCTCCCCTTGTTGGTGGATATGGCTGCTCAGGTGAGACAAACCACAAATTCCTGTATTTTTTTCATCAGTGAATCATGCTGTCTAGTTCAGAGTCCTATTTTAAACCTCTTGATTTTAAAATAAGAACGCTGGCGTCAGGTAAACATCTTCCTGTCCCAGATTTGGTTGTAGTTCTTTTTTGTTATCCAGCCTGTCTTTGTGCCCGACAGATGGGCTTGATGTTCTTGAGAGTGTGAAGCCAAAAATTATTTACCAAAGCGGCAATCGTGAGTCGCTGTCAAATGTTTTTTTTTTGTGTGTTTTTTTTAAAGATTGCAGACGGGATGGCTTTCATCGAGAGGATGAACTACATCCACAGGGACCTGCGAGCCGCTAACATCCTTGTAGGCGACAACCTTGTGTGCAAGATAGCTGACTTTGGTCTGGCCAGGTTGATAGAGGACAATGAGTACACGGCAAGGCAAGGTGGGTACACACACACACACAAATACTCTGAGTTACAATAAATGGATATGGTGTCAGGGATAAATGGATGGAGGAGTGACCTCACAGCAAGGACGACTACCCACTGTCTCCTATCATGGTACATTAGGATAATAGTGGAAAGCAGATGCTCCTGTACACTCTGATTAGTTGCGCTTTTCACACGGTAGGAGAATTCATCTCAGTGCCCTGTCTGCTCCCTAAAGGGCAGCATCAAGTACATTACTACAAAAATATATTTTCTCACTCAGCTGACAGCTGTTATGTGGATTACTCTTTTTTTACACAGGTTTTGAGATTCTGCCTCCAACCTGACAAAGAAACAAAAGGGTCTATTTCCATGACTACCAGTGTAGGTCAATCTGTGCAGTGAGCTAAAATAAGAAATTACAAAAAAAACATATTAGTCATCTATATAAGACTCAATAGTCTTTAAGACTGTACTGTATATATTCCAGCACTGTTCTTTTATCTTATGAGATATACACTCTGCCCAAAAAGCAAATTTTTTTTAATTTTTTGAGCGACCTTTTAAACAGAGCTTACTTAATAACATCTCTACATTAAATTCGACAGAGCTGGGATTACAAACCTGTATGAGCCTAAATACCAAACAATGATGTCACAGTGGGTCCCTATGGTCCATTGTGACTTCCTGGAAATTAGGCCAAATAATGAAATCAGACACCCTCTAGTGGCCATACCTCAACAATCCCTTCTCTCCATCTCATACAGGAGCCAAATTTCCAATTAAATGGACAGCCCCAGAGGCTGCGCTGTACGGCCGCTTCACCATCAAGTCAGACGTCTGGTCCTTTGGGATTTTACTCACCGAGCTTGTCACCAAAGGCAGAGTGCCCTACCCAGGTAAGTGACCACACACACACACACACACACACAATAAAAATGTTTAGGGTGGCGACGGAAGATGCTGATTCACGGTCAGAGTTATCAGCTTTCAATCTGTAAGGAGACGTCAGGCTGGTGTGCTCGTTAATGTCGGAGGATGGAGTGAAGCTGTCTGACATTGTCTGGGCTAGTTGTTTATGCCTCTGCAGGGGGAACAGTGACACACACACACACACACACACACATTTGAGATTAGATGAGACCATCTGGTGGAGGACGATCGGGAGATTGAACACCACTCTTGTTTATAACCATCTGCTGACTGATACTGCCCTGGGGAATAGTGCCTGTAGTGTTCTGCACCACCTCCACACAGCTCCACTGTCTATCAGATGTAGTGCTGATAAGACTAATAGATAAGTATGTTAACAGAAGATTTTAAAAAAGATGAATAATTTATTAAACGGTTCTGTGTGTATAAGGTATTGACATTTTTTAAAACAGACTCAGTGGAAATTAAATATAATATTTTATTTTCATTACCATTTTAGAAGCATTGTTTTTAGCATTTTTGAGCATTTTAAATCTACATAGGCGCGAGGTGCGCCGCTATGTTGCACCATCATGTTTCTAAAGTAGCACAGAACGTACTTACATAACCTTACACGATTTTATGTATAGTGGCTGCCTCACGGAAATGCACCTGTTGGATTAAGAAGTACTATAGAATAAATAATTGAATACATCTTCACCTCATCACTTAGAATTGTGGAAAGACTTGAGGCAGTGCTGGATGTTATATTGCCATCTTTAGTAACTAGCTTCTTGTCCTTGTCCAAATGGAGCGGTTAGCAAGGGAGCGTTGTAATCTAGAATCTCAGTTTTGGGAAATACTAATATACACTTTGTTGAAAAAACCAAGGTGATTAAAAGCCTTTCTGCCTCCCGTCTACCTCTCAGGCATGGTGAACCGCGAGGTGCTGGAGCAGGTGGAGCGAGGTTACCGCATGCCCTGCCCCCAGGGCTGCCCCGAGTCCCTGCACGAGATGATGAACGTCTGCTGGAAGAAGGACCCGGACGAGAGGCCTACTTTCGAGTACCTGCAGTCCTTCCTGGAGGACTACTTTACCTCCACTGAGCCACAGTACCAACCTGGAGAGAACCTATAACCAAGAGTCTGCTGCATATCCCTACGCCTAGGAGCGGCCGAGACAAGGAGAACACCTGAGCTCTTAATTAGTCGACTTGTAAAAAAGTCGACTGAAAACCAGGCAAAACCACTACTATCCCACCCATTCTTAATTTTTTATTTTTTTTTGCTTTTTGCATCCACCATGATTTCATCTTATTTGTATGTGTTTTGTTGTCACTCATGGTACTATGGAAGTATTAGCTGTGTGAAATGTCTTGATTTTTTGTTAAATGTGGATTTCATCACCATGTGAGACTGTGGTAGAAAAAAAAACGAATTGATTTCTGCTTTGCTTCAAATACACTACACATGGGATTCTTTCTCGAGAACGCAGTGTAGTGCTGTGAAATAAACTGTGATAATCCCTTGCAATAGAAAAAACATGTTGAGAATGGCTGTCGGTCGTTAATGTGGTTTACACTCCATTTGCCTCCAAATTGTTATTGGTAAATTATGCATTAAACAATTAATTATTAACAGAGATAATATATTATACCAGTGGCAGGACTCTCAGGGGACTGGTCATTACCACAGTCCATTTGACAGTGATTATTTAAAAGTAAACCCCTCCCAGCTTCTCATTTCATCAGCTACAGTGCAATGTTTTCATGTGTTACATTCGGGCGACTACGACTGTGACATTTTATTTTTTTATGTCTTTCTAATCTTTTACAATGCATTGTTTTTAAGATTATTTTATGTTCCTCTTTTATCATGAGATTTTATTCTTACAATTTATCATCAATTTCATCATCATCATCATGCAGAAATCTAGGCTAAGGCTTTTTTATAAGAAGGCTGTAATTCTCTCTGTCCCCTCACTGCCCATCCGGGGTTGTACAGTATAAGCTCACTGTGATCACTACAGGGAAACACTTAGCTACATTAAAAAAAAACTTCTGTGAGTTAATTAGTGATGATTGTGGACTTGTAGACTTCCTGCCAAGCCAGAACGACTCTTCACATGATATTTATACCAACCGAGGACGCAGGAAGATTTTTACTCTCTGTAAAAACATGGAAAACATGAACAAAGCCACCAAAATAAGTTGGAAACCACCATCCTATCTTCTGAAATGTGACTAAACCAAGCACTTGGGACTCTTTCATGTGCACATATCTAAGGAGGCTCTCCAAAGACTATTTGTAATGCAATGATTTTTACAGTGATTTTATCTTTGCATTTTGCTCCTGCAGGCCTACGGACTCTTTGGGACAGTATTATGATGGGAATAAAACTAATTGATACCTGGCTTATAAAGAAGGGCTTTGTATATTATACAATCCTCATTTTATAAGATTATTAATACAAAAAATGGACAAGATTGTAAAATATATTTGGGATGGGGGTAGTGGGTGTAAACTCGTGAAAAATTCGTACAATAAAGACGTGATTTTACAGTCCATAGTGGCTTTTTTTAAATGCGGTGTTTGATGTGTCTCTTTAAAGCGGCAACGAGTAACTTTTAAATATCTTTTAAACAGCCTCATGTTTCCTCTCATAATCATAAATTACCTTTAACAGCAAACGAGACCATCAGTGCAAAGAAAGACGTTTTTATTACTGCATTTGATCTGGTCGTACACCCAGTCCGATTTTCGGTTCACGCGTGCATGCTCTATGGTCACATATCTATCCGTATTGGTCACAGATTTCAGTGTGGCGCAGGAACGCGATTTGAGAAGCCTATCACTCCAGGTGAGGGAAGGGGAGCGGGAGCCTTGTTTGAGACAGTTGTTTGTCGTCATAATGACTGATAACGGAGCTGAACCATAAAAGAAAAAAAAGAAAATGCAATGAAGAAAAGCTAAAAGGGAGAGTGATAGTCGGGCGGGAGGGCGTTGCCAAGCAACGTATATACAATTTCACGCAGCGAACCTAGACTGCAGTGTTTACTCCTAAATGAATGAGCGGTAGCCTACTAAAACAAAGTTTACTTTGCCTCACCAGCATCATCAGATGACCATTATTCATCTGAAATAGTCATTATTTACAACATAAACACATTACCTCATCGTGATCCATACTAACTAACTGCCATCTCTCGTTCATTCGCTTTGTGTGAGGACACGGGGACTCGTTCAGCTCCGTGAGAGGTGACAATGCATCAACTCATTGCAATCAGGTGTGTTTAGCACTTACTGGCATTAGTTGATGCTGTGTCACCCATAGACTCACGGAGCCGAAAAGAGTCCGGTGCCCTCACACTTTCAACACACGGACACGCACCATATTGCTTCCTGATTATTTGAATCTTGCACGCCCGCACGAGCTAGAAAACAGCTTCACGACAGCTGGCGTCGTAATAATACTACCGCTTTTGTTCAAAGGTGTCGCCAACGTGCCGACTTACTCGTAGTAGATTTAAGTGTTCAAACCAATGGCTGAGGTGGGTGGGATCAGCGTTTACTACTAGTCAAATTAGAAGGAAACTGAAACTTTTCCAAACAGTGTCTCGAATCACAAGACAAGTGCAATCAATCTGAGGGGCAAAATGTTGCACAAAATTATTCATTTGACAGTCCGGGATGTGAGATTCCCGACGTCTCTGGAGCAGCATGGCTCAGATGCAATGGTAAGGGACCTTTTTGCAGCTGTAGCAACAATCTGGATAACAGCCAAAGGCAGGCTATACTTCCTGACATTTGCAGTTGTGTTTTTACTGAGACCCTTAACACTGTAACTTCCCTCGCTGCAGCACACCGACCCGGATTACTCGGCCGCGTACGTGGTGCTCGACACGGACAGCGGCTTGAAAGGCTTCGGCCTCACGTTCACTTTGGGGAAAGGGACGGAGATTGGTGAGACTCACAGTTATTTAACACGCACATTATAGCTCGACCAGGGCACGTAAACTAGAGCCATAAACAGTCGGTTATATCGTGCTTCGTTCAAGTGCAGCCAATAAACTCCGAATTTCGACTTCCTGGATCGAATCCTATGTAAATGCCAAAACCCTGGTATGCATTTATTATACTATCTATGGTATACTATGCAGTGATATATTTAGGCTACTGAAGTAGGCCTACCGCATACCCAGTTGAGTATTTCCATTTCATGCAACTTCTACCTCACTAAATAGCCTAACAGAGGAAAAATTTAGGCCTATAGCCTACTTGAGTATTTTCGTAACCTACTATTAATTAAATACGGATTTGCATTCTTCATCCATTTACAGTCATAGGCTAATAAAGAAACCCACAAAAAATCCTTATGATAAATACTAGCCTACTTAACAGTGCAATGTTACATGAAGATATCAAAATAGTTCCCATTATTCTGACTGTACTTGAAGATGATTTTCTCTTGTGCTCGTGTGCAAAACAACCTTTCAGCGCCATCTCGTGGTTGTGATAATATATGCACAATACAACTTGTTTCATATGAGGTTTGGTGAAAATGTAAAAGGCCGGTTCCTTGTTGGTTTGAAACCCGCAGTGGTGTGTGCTGTGAAGGCCCTGGCCGGACTGCTGGTCGGGAAATCCTTGCAGGATATTGTGAGCGACTTCCGTGGATTTTACCGCCTCCTGACCAGTGATGGCCAGATGAGATGGGTAAGAGCAGTTGCAAGCAGTGGAAAAAAGAAAAGAAAAGTCTCACTGGAGAGAGAATAACTGTGCAAGTCATGATCCCCCCCCCCCTTCCTCCTCCATCGTTCTGATGACATTACCATTTATACAGCACCTTGTTGTGATTCACATCTTCTTATCTTGGTTCCATTTAACTACATCTTTTCTTATTTTAATACTATATCCGGCTTCTTTCTCCTCACCCAGAACACTATAATTTATGTTACTCACCTTGATCCAAAAATAAGAGCCACATGAATCCTGTTTAGTAACAAAATTCAATTTAAAATCATTCAGTGTGTCATGCTGGCAGACTGAATGATGTTGCCTCGTAATATTGAAAGGACCCACAAGTCCTCTAATTTGGTTTCCGAAGCTCTCTGATGGGTCAAGACAAATACATGTGAAAGGGGATCGTCAGGATGCGAAAAAAGCTTTTTATGGTGTGTGCAAATGGCAACAAAATGTGAAAAATGACAGTTTTTGAATGCCTATAGGCTCTTCCCACAAATCCTATTTTAACACACTTTCTTAAATTTAATCTCCTTCCCATGACATTAAAGGAGAGTCAGCAATACTGGAGAATGTTTGTTATCAAAATCACTTTTTCTTAAAATCTGTGAATATCTCCTCACCACTGACATCTGTTGTTAATTGACTCTGCAAACTGACATACTATGGTGGGCACCCTTTGTTTAATTACCCTGTTTACATAAGCCTATGTGTTTACAGAGCCTAGGATGTGTATTAACACCAGATTTTTTTATTTAGCGTACACACAGTATGTTCAGGTAGTGGTGTGAAGGAGATACTCACTTATTTTGAAAAAGTGTTTTGACAACAATCGTTCTCAGGAGTAGCTGACTCTATCTTTAAGCCTCTTTTTTTGTGATGCAATTTGTTTAATATTGTTTGAACCAGTTAGGTCCAGAGAAAGGTGTGATCCACTTGGCCACTGCTGCCATACTGAATGCAGTGTGGGACCTGTGGGCGAGGGCTGAGTCAAAGGTGGGACTGTTTGATGATACATAATTAGAAAAACACTGTTTCTTTCCCACGTATGACACTTTGTCACTCACCCCTTTGTCACAATTTTTCTGTAGCCGCTGTGGAAGTTGCTCACTGACATGGTGAGTCACAGGAAATGTAGGTCTCATTTTGAAAGAAGTCCAGGATGGGATCACAATGGAAAAAGCAGGTATTGTGTGTGTCTATTCAGGATCCCAGGCAGATTATCTCCTGCATTGACTTCAGATACATCACCGATGTGCTCACAGAGGAGGAGGCTCTCGGTGAGATTATGCTTTATGATGCACAGAATGTCCAGCACAGTTTAGGGAAAGAGATCCCTTCTTTCTACCTAACAGACTCTTTCTGCTTCTCTTCTCTCATTCAGACATACTTGTGAAAGCACAGGAGGGCAAGCAGCAGAGGGGTGAGTGCACTAAAAAGAGCCATTAATTACATGGCTGAATGGGATTTTGCGTAACAAAATTGCCTCTTTAGAAACTAACGGGAGGGCTTTTAGCTTGCTTAATAGGCCCCGACGCTCCATAATTGCTTTATGAACACACACTTGTTCTTGAGTGATTATTACCTATGTGTCAACTGCTTCCTTCTTTCTGCAAGAGGATCAGATGCTGAAAGAGGGTTATCCTGCCTACACCACCTCCTGTGCGTGGATAGGATACCCAGACCAGCAGCTCAAACAGGTCTCTGTGCTATATAACACATCTAATTTTTCACGTTGGGGTTGGACCAATCATTGTCATGACAGTTTCTGTGTGTTTCTTAAGCTCTGCACAGATGCACTTAGAAGCGGTTGGACCAAGTTCAAGGTGAAAGTCGGTGCCGATCTAGAGGACGACATACGCAGGTGTCGCCTCATAAGGCAAATGATTGGACCCAATAACAGTTTGGTAAGTTTGTTTCTTTTGTTGCACCCTCCATGTTGTATTAACATTTGGAAATAGCAGTATACTAAAGTGTTTTTGTGTAAGATGATCGATGCCAACCAGAGATGGGACGTGCCCGAGGCAATCAGCTGGGTGTCCAGCCTGGCTGAGTTCAAACCCGTTTGGATTGAGGAGCCCACGTCTCCAGATGATATTCTGGGTCATGCTACCATTTCCAAGGTTTTATTTTGTCTCATTGTATTTATTATGTCTGCATTTGTAGTTATGTGTCCGTTTTGAAATTGTTCTGTCTTTTTGTAGTTTTTACATTTCTTCAAAGTAATTTTGCGTCTGTGTTGTCGTTTCACATCCCTTTTGAAGTTTTGCGTTTCTCTCTATAGATGTTTTGGTAATCCACTGGTCATCTATCCCTGGTTGAAGGACTTGACAAAATATACTTGACTTTGTTGTTGCAGGCTTTGGCTCCACTCGGGATCGGA
The DNA here is from genome assembly GCA_949357725.1 of Hyperoplus immaculatus. Lineage (NCBI taxonomy): Eukaryota > Metazoa > Chordata > Actinopteri > Uranoscopiformes > Ammodytidae > Hyperoplus > Hyperoplus immaculatus. The sequence goes on from OX442369.1 coordinate 6,818,256, forward strand.
GTTGCAACAGGAGAGCAGGTCAGAGCTCAAGTTTGTCTCTAGCATACGCATATCACATGGCAGATGAAATAATAGTTTCTAGCTGGGCAACTGTTTCCTTTTCCAGTGTCAAAACAGGGTGATGTTTAAGCAGTTCCTCCAGGCCAAGGCCCTGCAGTTTGTCCAAATAGACAGCTGTCGGCTGGGCAGCGTCAACGAGAACCTGGCTGTGCTGCTGTTGGCCCACAAGTTCAACGGTAAAAGTTATCAGATGCCTTACAAATGTGAACAAATACATCAATAAATAAAACTCTGTATGAAAATAATATATATACACTGTCTTCTCCCCTAGTGCCTGTTTGTCCTCATTCTGGAGGAGTTGGTCTCTGTGAGCTCGTCCAGCATCTCATTCTGTTCGACTACATCCGTGTGTCTGGAAGTCTCAGCAACAGGTAAGAGCAGAATGGAGTTATTTCTATTTTTGTTTTTCAGTCAGAGCTATTGACCGTTGAGCAGCTGTTTTTCTGGCTTCTTTTTCTCTTTCCAGAATGTGTGAATATGTGGATCACCTGCATGAGCACTTCACCAGTCCTGTGGTGATTCAGGACGCCCACTACATGCCACCCAAGGTGAGACGGAGTACAGAGATGCCAACCACAACTTACTAAATGACTCTGCATGACACACAAATGTCTATTTATTTTACATATTTCAAACTTGTTTCTTAAGGCATTTGTTTGAGTACATTGTAATTATTGTACTCAGGATCCCGGATATTCCTGTGAGATGCTGGAATCATCAGTGCAGAGGCATGAGTACCCTGAAGGAGATGCATGGAAGCTGCACACTAACAAATGAGGACTTGATTTGAACATAAAGGCTCTTTTAGACTTGATTAATTGGAATTAATCGATTACACAAAAAAAAAGTGTAAGCAGTCTAATTCAGTGCTATGTTGTGAACTATAAATGACCCATGATCACATTCACCCACATTCATTCAAAAAGTCAGATGTAGAAATAACAGGGTTACAATCAGCAATGATTCTCATCTTTCTCTCAGGGAAGAAACAAGTCTTGCTGACAGGCCTGAATGCAGCTAATGTGATTGTGGTTCAGCTTTTGGAACTTTAAATTGAATATCATATATCAAGGATTCAGTGACTTCTGTGCTTTTTGGACATGTATTACGTAAAATGATCACCAGCAAGAATCAATGATGCAGCACCTCAACACAACTTTAATGTGAGCAAATTATATTTAGCTTTAAAAGAAATATCCCAATAAGGAAGCAGTTTCTCTTTATCCTGTTGGTTGGTGTAGAGGGTGTTGTCAGAATGTGATTGGCAACCTATTGCATTGTTTGTCATTTTCTTTGTGTTGTAATACATGCGTTTTTCTATTATTAAACTGTAATACTGCATGGCTCCCGTTTTGTCAATAACAATTCTGTATGCATCAAGCTGACAAATGAAAATTCTTTATTTACAAATTAAATCATGTATACAATTTAAAGTAAGGAAAGTAAACACAAACTGGCATTTTTCCCCATAGCACTCAAAACATTTCATAACCAAGCATTCAGCTATAGAAAACACAGCAGAAGTGGAGATTTGTTTCTTACAAGAGTTTAAAATATATTTAAGAAAAAAATTTACGGAAAAATATTAAACAGTACGTTTAGAAAATTTGAAAATAGATTTTCTAAAGCATCCGGGCACTACATTAATCTTGTTATGATTATTGCATTTTTTTTTTTTTTTTTTTTTTTACACAGCCAACTTCATCTTAATGGTCGGATGAGGGTTGTAGTCGTAGATCTCAAAGTCCTCTGCGCGGAAATCATCGATACACTCCACTTTCCTCAGGATCCTCAGCTTGGGGAAGGGTCGGATCTCTCTCGACATCTGCACAGTCGGACAGATTTGGTTGTTTAAGTTTAAATTAAAATCAGAAAACGGAAAGGGACGGAAAAACAAAAAAAAAAGTCTTTAGCCAACCCACCTGTAGTTTGAGAGGTTCTATGTGGTTGACGTATATGTGAGCATCTCCCAGAGTGTGAACAAAGTCGCCAGGCTGACGGGACAAAAAAGATAAAAAGAAAATAAATGGCAGGTGAGGTGACGGGAGCAGACAAAATTCCAACCACGTGTGTTTTGAGAAAAGCGCAGCAGTCTTACCTTGAGTCCTGTGATGTGTGCGATCATGTAGGTGAGAAGTGCATAGCTGGCGATATTGAACGGCACCCCGAGGCCCATATCACCCGAGCGCTGATACAGCTGACACGACAGCTCGCCGTCAGCCACGTAAAACTGAAACAGGGCGTGGCAGGGGGGCAGAGCCATGAGGGGGATGTCTGTATCAACAAAACCAGAAGACAAGAGATTTAAAATACACTCAGAATGGTAACTACAAACAAATGTATATATATTTTTTAAAGTTTGAGCATGCTTCACCTTTGGGGTTCCAAGCACACATGATGATCCGTCTGTCCTCTGGATTCTTTTTGATGGTGTCAATGACTTTCTGTAGCTGGTCAACACCTTGTCCAGTGTAATCTGTTGAGAGGGAATTGATTAAAGAAAGGATCATTGTAGATCTGAGGCACAGTGTGTGTAGTTGTTACTGTGCAATATGCAAATATGATCCATTTTGAGATGTGTGGAAACATTGAGAAGAGAATGTGTGATTGTACATTAGTAACTGAGTAGATACCACACAATGTATGTGTATATAATATATATATAAAAAAACAAGTTTTTTAAAAAGCCTTTGTCAGTACACAGTAAAAATGAAACACTGTATACCTGTATGCATGTCTTTGTACTCTGCACCAAAGTGCCTCCACTGGAAACCATAGATGGGACCCAGGTCCCCCACCTCTCGATCTGTGAACCCAAGATTGTCCAGGAAGGACCGGGACCCGTTGGCCTCCCAGATCTTCACCCCTTTTTCTGAGAGCTCGTTTCCATTTATTGATCCCTGAGATCACACATTAAAAAGACACATCAAAAATGCTGCAGGTGAAGGCTCAGTTCACCCAAATCACTTAAAAGTGTAGCCATGGAGATATTTTTTCTCGTTTAGGGTTAGGCTAGACACCACATGAGGAAAGTGAAAACAATATTTTCATTTATATAGATGGTAGCCTAAATCTTATCCTCACCCTGATAAACCACAGCAGCTCTTCAAGGATCCCTCTCCAAAACACTCTCTTGGTCGTCAGCAGGGGGAACTGATCTACAAGTAAACAGCAACAGGTTATTTTACATTCCTGAAAACTTAATTACAGCAAATTCAAAGTACTCTAGCACTGGAATTTTAAGGCCAACACAGATATTGATATTAAAGAACAGATTTCAAGACAAAGAAACATGATTAAAAGGATCCTTCTCGTTTATGTTTATGGGAAATCTTACAGTTGAAAAATAACTACAGCTGCTCCCTGGTGGACAAACTATGTAATGGTGACACAGTTTCATGATTATGACAAATATTCCTCCTGCAAAGTCTGTGCTTCCATTTCTAGTTACTTTTCGGTCGACCTACATAGCTTTGATATGCGAATTTCATCCAATTTATCAGACACTTAAATGCAGAAGCATTTAGACAGTGTACTTCTAACATATGCAATCTATTAACTGTAGTAGACAAAACATTATCACTCACTTCATATAAAAGAGGAACAGTTGATTCAATAAACTACCCCCAGTGTATACAACATTGGTTTCAATTATTTCCTTATCTTGACAATTATTACATAAATTACTCATTGTACAGTTTGTAGAAACGTGCAACAGTACACATTTATGACACTTTGAAAAGTTGACAATCTGCATAATTTACCTTTACGTTTACCTCGCAGATACTTTTCAAGAAAATTCAATGCACGATTCATAGTTCAAGTGTTTTTACATTGTTGTATTTATTTTATTGTGAAGGGCATGGATACTATTCCATGTGTTTGTCACCAGCATTGTTCACATTTACCGTAAACAAGTTAAATAAGAAAAGTAACAAACCTCGTAGGTTGTATCTGATCTGAGCCCCGAACACAGACAGGATCCCAGTCCCGGTCCGGTCGCCCTTACTGCGGCCGTTTTGCATGATGTACTCGACCTGGTTCAAGTACCCCTGTTCATCACACATAATACCGAAGTTTTTCTTTGACGCTGCAGTCGTCTGGGTCTCTTCCTCCATTTTACAGCTGTCCTCATGTCGCTGTGGCTCCTCGTTGTGTATTTCTGTTGTGGCGGGCATTTTTCTGGATAAAGTTGAGTCCGTATCAGCTGAAACCATAGAGAGAAGTGCTGTATTGTTGCAATGAATTCACTATTTCCCGGTTAAATGTGGCGCTTGACAGATCTGATTGGTTCATGCAGCGCCCACCCATTTCTTTCGGCGGGTTTTTGGTTTTTAGTTCAGGCACCGGAAGTAGAATGACCCTTTCAAAAGTAAAACCAAGCTCAGTAATAGTCGTAGTCGTAGTAGTAGCTTTTATAATAGGTCCATGGTAGGTAGTGGCATAGACATAATAATTATGCTACCGGCTAGACTACTACTACTACCCACCATAGACATAATAATTATGCAGGGCTGCCAAGTTTCACCAAAAGTTTGGAGTGAGATTTTTTTGTCTGTCAAAACCGTGTCCTCTCTCCCACCCACTCATTTTTGCTTGTGTCCTGCAAGTTAATATAGGCCTATTGTTCATAATTAATCAGAAATAAAGACAATTGGAAAATGTGATAAAACATAAAAAATCTTACTAAACTAAACCAATTCATGAATTGCAAAGTCGTAGGACAGGTTTTAATTAAACATTGGGTGTGGACACATTATAAGTAGGGGTCTGGGGGTCCCCCCCCAGAAAATTTTGAGCATTATTCACTTAATTTCCTGCATTCTGGTGAATTTTTATGAAGCAATGTGTGCCTTTTCTGCATTCATTTTTATGTAAAGTAAAAGAGAACATTCACGGTTTCGCTGACCCACATTTTATTGAATAGCCTACAATTCATGTGTAGTGCTTTCAAATATCTCCTGTAGCCTATAGAGCTGTTAAGCGGAAGTGCTTTACTTCCGGGATATGGGACCTCTCGGCTCGAAAAATTACAACGGTAGTCAATGGAAAGAAATGTATTATTTTCTGGTCCCAGTCATGAAATGCCTTCGATTACACATATGTTTTGTATGGATTTAGATGGTATTTTTTCGTGCAAAGAATGGAACAATTTAGCGAGTAGAAGCTGGATACGGTCAGGTTTTGTGCAGAGCGCTTTTGTGGACTACAGCTCTTCGCTGCTCTTGACACTTGTGATATACGTCACCACCACTCACACCCGCTTAGTTCAGAAACATGGCTGTGTCTTTAATGCACTTTACCGCCTTCTTTCAATGACAAGACAAAAGTCTTCAGCGTGGCGAAAACCACAACACAAGTGGACATGTGGAGAGTTTCAATTTCTCGAGTGGGGAGATTGTTGCCGTTGTCCACGCCAGCCATTAGCATTAGCACTGTCCGTCGAGAAGTGGAGGGAATGTGTTGAGGTGACGTCACAGAGGCGACAAAACTTGTAGTTGTTCTCGTAACATTTTTTCAAAAGCCGTTAGACGAATAATCATACAACATACCGTCAAACTCTTCACATTAAAAATGATCATTTAGACCCATACAAAACATATATGTAATCCAAGGCATTTAATGACTGGGACCAGAAAATAGTAGATTACTTTCCATAGACTCCCATTCATTTTTTTTCAGCCGAGAGGTCCCATGCCCCGTAATTCCGCCACTTCCGCTTAACAGCTCTATTGTTAAGACATTTGGTTAAACTGTAATAAAGGTAATTATTCTATATCATGCCTACTATTGAGGGATGAGTGGCTGGTGGTATTTTACTAGCAGCATTATGCTTTATTCAAAGAAGAAAAAAATTAGGGAACAGTTCAACACCAATGCAAACTACTAGGCTAAAATAAAACATCTGGGTTACTTGGTCCCTCCTCTTAGGCTACCTTGATTTGTGTTATGAAAAGTGCTATAAATGTGCAATACATAGGCTACAGTTCATTACACAGAAGAATAAATGCATTTTTATTGGCGGATGAGCCATTTGTTACTTTACAAACCTAATTTTCAAACTAATTTACTAAAAACAATATACAAAACGATCCAAAGATCTTCTAAATTTAGTTGAGTGAAATTGAAGGGTTAATATGTTTGATGCACGCGCGCTCACCGGGGACACAATTCTTATCAGCGGTAACTTGGCAGGCAATCAACACACACCTCGGAAGAGAAGGTATAGGTAGGGGGCTCTCCTCCCGCTTCGAATGCACAGTGCACATCAAAGCATAACGCGTTCAGAAAGAGGAAGTCACGGCACTCATGTCTGTTAGCTTTTCAAAATAAGAATTTGAAAATAAAAGTCCCGCAAAACAAATTTTATTTTGGGGATTAATTTCTCCGCGTGAGAAATTTGAGGTGTGGCGTGTGAGAGTGTGAACGGGTTGATTTGCGTGTGTCTCACGGCCAAAGAGTGAGACTTGGCAGCTATGATTATGTCTATGGGTAGTAGTAGGCCTAGTACTCTAGCCGGTTTCGAACCATGTTTCGAACACACCCACAAAAGGAGGGACTGTTGACTAAACGATTGTAGTCCCTGCTTTCCAATACCCATACTTACCTGATTTAGTGTGGTAGAAAAACATTTATGGATATTTTAAGTATTATGTAGCCTAGTAGTATGAAGTGTAAACTATTTCAAACGCCGTCAAAAAGTGTGTAGCCTAATGCTTTATCCTATATCAAGTAAACAAGTAGGCTATGTTCAAGTTCCTCGTGTATAATCTGTAAAATGTGGGGAAACTTTTACTCCAGATTAATTTTAGCAATAACTTATTGACTAAACATTTTTAAATGCGTCAAATACAGTAAACTATTCATATGGCTCTTTTTTTGACAATGGTAATGAGGAATAAATGTGGTGCATATCACAAGAATAAATGGATAAAATCCAATACATTTTTATCAATTAACAAGAATAATATAGAATACAAATATAATAATAAAAAGTCAGCACAAACTCGTTTAGTGCACTTTCTTTGATTCAGTAAGAAAGACACAAAATCTGCTTTCACATCTCCGCATTGCTCAAATAGATTGTTCCACAAAAACGCGTTACCAAAACTAATAGTAATTATGACAATAATTAAACATTGCTGCAATTAATCAAATATCATCTTTATAAAATATGCAAATATCACTTTAAATTTAGGTTCAGGACGACTTAGTGACAAAGTTAACAAAACAAAATTATAGCTCAAATAGAAGGTTCACAGTTTTATTGCAGAAATATATCCAAGAATTTACATAAATAAATTCAAAAGAAAAATATCCTGTGTTGGTAAAGGTTTAAAGGTCTGTGGCTGCAAATACAAATATGCACATTGCACATGAATCCATTTAATCTTATGCAAAGTCGATAACTGTGTTTAAAATAATATAATCATCATTCATAATTTATCATCCCAATTGCCTTGTGTCTCTTAGAAAAATGTTACATTTGAAGAAATGTACAGGGATGTGTCATGCCATAAGGTTGATGGTTTCAAACGATCACAATATATAGCTCAAATTCTGTTTGGAATTGTGCCAGGTGAAGATAGGAGCCAAATAATTGATTAAGTCACAACAGTGCAGGGATCTATGTGCCATTTAAAGAGCGTCAGAGCCTCCTGAGCTGCATATTCGATAAAAGCAGGGTCTTCCACCTCCAGCTCTGCAGGGACTGAGACAGTAATTGGGGCAGAGTCCAGTATGATTAGAACCACACTGCTGTCAGCTTTAGGTCGGATACTCCTCAGCTGTTGCTGTGGACTCACCTGAAGAATGAGAGAACTGCATCAGTTTTTGAAATGGCAACAAATCATTTTCTTTAGCACCTGCCACATGATGGTAATACATAATAACTTCCCCCATCCTTTAGCCAAAAGTATATATACATTTTTAGGTTTTATTATTGAGTCAGGTAAATTAATTTCTTGTTCATTCCTTTTAGTGATCGAGCCTATACAGTATATTATCAATGGCACAAGTCAAATAACTATATATGAAATAGCTATAACATTTTGAATGTATCAACAGCAATCCTTGTTGATCTACCAACCAAAGAGAAGTATGAAAATGCAATCTCAAAACATCACTAATGTAATACTGTAAGATCAAGTCTAATACATTTAGCATTACTCTAAACACACCGTGATCAGGCTGAAGATGTCATGTGGGCCACCAGTGTTGTTGGATAGCCGGCCCACCCAGCCGTACTTGTCTTCCATGTTAATGAGCCATCTCTGTGTGTCCACGGTGTGTCTCTGGACCAGCTGCAGCCAGTCATTCTGCTGCTGACGGGAGCCGTTGAGCAGCGTGTGCATCTCCTCCAACTCAGAGTGTAACTGCTGCACACTGGGACACTCTGCATGTACAAATGACCCGGGGTGCAGGGTGAAGAGAACAACAGACACACATACACACACACACACACACACACACACACACACACACACACACACGCACACACACACACACACAAAAAACAGTAGGCATTTATTTTCTAAAGTCAACAACTTAAAACTAAATTTCATTTACCTCACTCTATCAATTGCAATATATTATATAGCTAAAATGCCATTAGTTATATTCGAAATCAAGGAATTGTCCCTCATCGGTAGCTTGTTATTTAGGCTATATTTTGCATTAAAGGCTCAGATAGGAATATTTCTGCATATCTGTACTATATGTGAATATGTGCCAGTGTGATTGTCTGGGATGAACAGCTAAAAAGATCCAGAAAAAATACACAAATATATTGTTTGAATATAAGTTATTTACCTGTAAGCAGATACTCTTCACACATCTCACACAAACTTTGGAGCTGCCAGCACTCTGATGCTTGTCTGCGCAGGCGTCTGCACAGCTGTCTGCCCTGGGACTGTCCGGAAGCAGAAAGTGATCCATTATCTTTATTGGTAAACACACAATAACAGATGTTACAGTGGTTGTTTTTACATGTGAGTTTAGAATTAAAGTGCTACAAATGACATCCGATACCTCTGCTTGGGTAAAATAAGTCCTCTGCTTCTTGTGTCTCTTCAAACACATCCGCCATTGTGGAGCTGAATTCCTCCATCACGTTCCTCCCAAAGTCATACACTGAGTCGAGGATGTGATCCACACCCACTGTCCCGAAGAAGCCAGAGCTGGAGTCGCCCTGCGTGCCCGCCAGCTGGCTAGGCTGGATCTCTGAGGTGAAGGCCGCCATGAAGGAATGCCCAAACTTCTGTTGCATCTGTTTGGCCAGAGTGATGCTCTGGTTGTCCAGGAGGCTGACGTTTGACATCAGCTGTCTGAACAATGCATCTGCCATCAGGAGCTCCAGATCTGCCTCATCTTCCACGACCGCTTTCTCGGGGGAGTTGGTTGCGCGACCCGAACTCTCCTCGTTTTGATTGTAGACATGCTCTGTGGCTTCCAGCTGGGCGGCCATTTTCCTGAAAAAGTCCTCCACCTGCAGGAGGAGCAATCATGTTTGGAGCCTATTACAAATCAGTCTCATCTCTTAATACATTGAAGGTCTGTTTATATTTGGAATATGCCAATTCAAACCTTCATCGAGAAAAAGGTGAAGCCACGGCGACACTTAGAGGCGAAGAAGGCCTTACAAGTATCTTCAAGACATGGTCGGCACTCCTCAAAGGAAGATTTGGTTAAATCCTGACACTGCTGCTCAGCCTCATCCAGTTTCTGCTCCGTTTGCCAGGCCAACTGCATGGCCCCCTGAAGGAAACCCCCAAAACAGAAACGTCCTGTCACAGATACATTACCTCTTAATACGCCAGAGAGGAGAAGATGCGGTTTAGGGGCCCTGGTACAAAGCCCCGTCTTATAGTTTGCAATATAAGAAAAACAGATTAATCTACAGACAGTTCATTTATCCTGGCTGCAGAAAAAAACTATACACCCCAACTCCCCAAACTATCCCAACTCCCACACACATTATTCACTGTCTGCTTTGAGGTTTCTCCGTGAGGTTTTGTGTAGCAGAAAATATGTGAGGGGCTTCAGAAAGTCATTTGGTTACTATACATCATAAGGAGTGATTACTGCCAGTATAATGGCTTTGCAGAGGATGGGCACTTAATTGCAATCACAGAAAACACAAATTATACCTTCCTCTTGTCACTGCTGTGTCTCAGGGCATCCATTAAATGTCTGTGTTTCTCCTCTTTCTTCTCCATCACTTCCTTCACCTGCTTTATCCCAAGTAACGCTTGCTTTATTTCCTCATCAACATACTGCTCCCCAGCTGCAGACAGCTCTACAGAAAGCCAATAATATACATTCATTCATTTCTGCAAACCATATATCAGTAAGTCATAGACGCAGATTATTAGTGTGTTTTGTTAATGAAGTCCTCACTTTTCAGCGTTTCCTCGCTTACAGCTGAAGAATCAGCAGTACAGAGCAGGACTTCAGCGATGCAAATAATTCCAACAAGCAGCAGCCTCCTCATTCTGTGTCGATCTCTGGGAAAAGTGCAGAACTTGTTCATTGTTTTGCTGTGTAGCACAAAACAGCACCAGGTTTTGACTCATGTGCCTGCCATGTAAACCGCCACAAGGTGGTGCCATTTCTAAATCATTCTAATTTGGAAATAAATTCAACAATTTATCCCAGTGAGTGTGAAGCCCAATAAACAGGATTACCATTAAATAAAGCCACTGCAGTCCACTAATTTGTCTGAGGCTGCAGTAACACATTGCACAACAAAGGATAGTAACTCAGTGTATTTTAATTATTTTTTACAATTTTCTTTTATTTATTTACACAAGTTCAAATTATTACTTAAATCTTTCACTAATTTATAAATTGCGGTACTTTTTGTAGCTTATATAAAGGTGGACTATAAAGATACTATGTATTAAAGACAGCGCAGATGGGCCATGAACCTGCCCACATACGGCACTACACACGAAGTGATTTTACCTTTTTACTGCTGATTCATTTCATTGACTTCTCTGAAAACATATATCATTACTTTAAGTATAAAAGGTTGCCCAAATGAATCTTATTGGAAAATTATAACTGTATTTGATGCTACCTGTGAAGAAATACCTTCCCTTAATATTAAAGCGTAAACTGTGACAATCCCCTTTGCAAAACAGAAACAAAATCAATTGTAAGATTGCTAAAAATATTTACCTTGACAACTCCGTGGGAAAAAATCACACTCTAGAACCACAGGCGGCTGTGTTGTTAGAGATGTGAAAGTGAGGCTCCTGCTGCATCAAAGGATTGTTCTATTTTTATGGATCTACTCACCAACACAGATCCTATTAGTGTGTTTGCATTATTAAGCCTTACACGCTCAGCGTAACTATAGATCAGCTTAAAATGGGGTTAAATCCTAAACAAACAATGACCTACTCGATTATATGCCGGTCTTTGCCACTAAATGGTGTGCAATGTGCTCCAGAACTGTCAACAGGTAAAACCTTCTACTCTAATCTCAGTCAGCCGGACACACAGTAAATCTGAGCTTCCTGCAGAGACCTGGCACACACTGGCATCATGGTTTTAGCTAAGCTATAAGGACTGGTTGTGTGCAAACATGCATGGTGTAAATGCATTAAAATGGAAACTAGTGTGTTTGCAACCTTACTTTCAAATAATGAAACGCATACTGTACATTTTACAGGCAGTTTTTAAATGCATGCATTTAAGTTTTATGATGTATTTTTTATACCACTGCTGGCATCTACTGGTTGAGTTCTGTAATCCCATACAGGGAACATCACTTCTGAATATACAGCCTATGTTCTGAATACATTTTGTGTCAATGCCTTATTATTATTATTATTATTATTATTATTATTATTATTATTATTATTATTATTATTATTATTATTATTATTATTATTATTATTGTTGTTGTTGTTGTTGTTGTTGTTGTTGTTGTTATCATTAACAGTGTGATTATTAAATGTCTCCACAGTGTGGCTTCAAAATGAGAAAAAACATTTAAATCACTTAAACTCCTTAAGGTTTGGTGTTTTACAAAGGAAGGCATAGTGATTTAGTGACTGAAAAGAGTCTAAATTGAAGCAGCAGAGTTAGCAAAGCCTCCCAAAACCCTGGATCATCCCAGAATGCATCTGGATAGTGTCTTTCGACCCTCCATCCCTCAATAATGACCATTACTTTCTTACCAAACACCAATATTCTAACACAGGCTTTTTGTTAAAAAGTCTCACACTCAATCCACTATCTTCTGGATAACACCATTATAGGGTTATATTTTTAAATTAATAAAAGCCCCCTCCAGAGCCACAGAAGCAGTAGACAACTGTTTCACAGGCTTGATAGTAGTGTACTCCTTGTGATGAGTTAGCTGAACTATATATTGAAAGTCAGCAGAGTGCCCATTTAAAAAATAGCCTACAGAATTTATATTGTGAACATGGAGAATTTAGCAGGCAAAGTCGGTCAGAAGATGGGGGAGACCAATACAGAGATTAAAGATAATGAGTATTGAATATAAACATGACGAAAAATGAATGTTACTGTTGCTCCATAACTGGTTGTGTTTTTAAGCAGCTGTTTGGCCAAAAACAAATCAGTTATTGCATTTTTAAAAGTGTGTGTAAAATACATTCAACATTTAAGAACAATGGCGGCATACCTACCTTACATTTTTTTTAAGCAGAGAAATGTATGATATACTTTCCTGCAAGTTCTATAGCTCACATAATCTCAAACATCCATCACACTGTGCCAGCACTATATGAGAAAAAAATCACCCCGCTTCCTGTCCTTCTGGCCTTACAACCAACAGTGACTCCCTCCTTGTACATTTAAAGACCAACTGAGTTGTTCTTATCAGGATATCTGAACGTGGTAAATGTGGAATTCCTGCTCCCTCTCTCTCTCTCTCTCTCTCTCTCTCTCTCTCTCTCTCTCTCTCTCTCTCTCTCTCTCTCTCTCTCTCTCTCTCTCTCTGTCACTCTCTCTCTCTCTTTCTCCCTGTGGGTCTTGGTCCCCATGTTAATCTGAGCCCGCTGCTGAAAGCCTTGACCCAGCAAATGAGGTCCCAACCTCTGAATGAGGACCAGCAGGAGCGGGGCTGTAACATACCTGACCCCTCAGCTGCTTTTTATCAGCTCGCCACGATCCCCTATCTGAGCCCTAATGCCAGCCTGCCGCTCCAATTATAGCCGACAGTAGAATAACAGTTTTGAAGCCTTTAGGAAAACAAGTAATTAGTCGCTTTATCATCTCAGGCTGGTCTGGAATCTCATATGTGGTGGACTGGGTCAAACTGGAGCTATTACCGCTGAGCCCGGGGTTTGACGGCTCTGCTATCCAAAGACAGAAGAAAAACAGATCTGAGTTCGGACGTCTGTGTTCCTCAGAGGATTTTCTAGAGCCCAGGTGATTTGCGTTATCTGTATCTTTGTCCTGTAAATCAATGGGTTTGAACTAGGAGTGTATAAAAAGACCAGGGCCACATGATGTAACCCACACAACCTGCACTGTGAAGACACTCAACCCAAGGGGGTCCGTCTAACTTCTTTGATGTGTGATGCGGCTGTTTTTAGGCCTTTGATCAGTGATCTGCATCTGCAGGCCGGAGAGATTAGGGACACAGGTACTGCACCTATGTTAAAGGGAAATGGCCGTTGGATAGTTGTGGTCAGTCTTGGCCGCAATTGGGATCTTCTAGATCTGATTCAACTTAAGGAAAAAGGTTAGGATATGTGGTGTACCAGCAAAGTAAATCACAGATAATATAGCTCTTCATCTACATTACATCTATCCTTATCTGTCCGCAAACTGTGATCATTTACACATGTTTGATTGCACTAATGTACAGCTCTTCATTTTAAATAGACCATTGAACATATTTATCTTTTTTTATATAATATCTTATTGTAAATGTACTATTAAAGGTGCTGTAAGCGAAATGGTTCTTTTAGCTAACTTCCTGTCACTGACAGCAGTTAGCAGTCCCCTCCCTCGTCCCTACGTCACCACATTAATGCACTGCGGTCTTCAAGCAGCGAGATAGCATCATCTCAGATCTGTAAGTGTGATAAAACATGATAAAAATCATCAAAACAGACATTGGGAAGGATATTTACCTGCTCCGCCATTGTAGGAGCATACACATTCACCCATCTGTCGCTCTGCGCGTGCACCGGCAGTGAGACGTGACGGTTATAGCGTTCTCTCTTCTGATTCGAGATCAGTTGTCAAAGCGGGTGACTGAGAGATCGGAGTTATGAAACGTGCACACTATAGGCTATAAGTGATAAATATAAAGCGATTTAACATGTATATAAATCACTGACTTCACCTTTAAGGCTATACTCTCTGCTTGCATTAACGTAGGCTTCTATTCTTTATGTTGCAACCTTTGTTTTAGCTAAATTCCTTGTATGTGTGAGCGTACCTGTTAAACCGGATTCTGATAAACATTATTTTGTCTATTATGAAGTGCAAAAAAGTTATTTGTATCATGCAAATTGCTGTTGCATTAGGCCTGGCCTACCCATGCATGATTAAATACTGTAAACCTAATCCAATAATTAAGTAATGTGTCTTGATTTTAGTTGAACTATTTGTCTTTGTTTCGAGACACTGATACGTATTTCAAGCATTTTTTACTAAGAAGTTGTTTTTACAAGCCCAGGTTGAAATAATACTCCTGTGTTGTGAGTTTTGTCTGTCTTGTTTAATGAAAAAATATATTGAAATAACGTTAGGCCTATAGTATTGCAGAAATGTGTGGCGATCTTGATGAATCAGTATGAAATACCCAAACCACAAGATTAATCTATTATTAAGTCTGAAACAGAGAGGCCAAACAGCCCTCAAGGAATAGCCTATCATAAGAATATGAAAGTGATTTTTCATCCTAAAAGGAAATTGAATGTGAAGATGTAAAAACACAGGAACTGCACCAACATGTCACCATTTCAGTGTCGCTTCCACCTCCCCAAACCTTTTGAAATTATCTTTAATGGGTACCAGATTTTCACC
The DNA here is from genome assembly GCA_949357725.1 of Hyperoplus immaculatus. Classification (NCBI taxonomy): domain Eukaryota; kingdom Metazoa; phylum Chordata; class Actinopteri; order Uranoscopiformes; family Ammodytidae; genus Hyperoplus; species Hyperoplus immaculatus. The sequence continues at coordinate 6,833,337 of OX442369.1, forward strand.
CGGAGACGCGATTGCCATCAACCCCCAGTAATTTAATCTCATCTCCGGCTGGATTACTGACGCGACGTCCCGGGGTCTGCGGTGATGAAAGCATCCCGCACGTTCTACGTGCGCAGAGGAAGAGACAAGGCTCGATCGGACCGGACAGTCACTGAAATGACTTTAAAAAAAGAAAGAAAGTCTGACAGTGTTGGAGAGAATTGTTGACAATGAAAAGTTACAAAGAGACAGTTAGGACCGGAAATGGGGCAAATTAACCTTCAAAAATACGTTTTTGTCTGTTGGCCTTTGTTTTGGAGAGGAGATTGTTCTTTATTAGTTGAGTTGAACATGACGACTGTATATAACATAGGTTGAACATTAGCAGGTAAACTAAAGCAGCAAAGCATTTATGGGAAAACTTGCAAGAATGTATATCATATAGGCTAACATATCTGGTGATAACTAGGCTATCAGTAGGCTCATTTTCAACAAAGAAAACAAGAAATAGGCCTATGCCTACATAGCAACATACAGCCTACTTTGTACAACATATTATAGTGTAATACAAATTATCATTTACCGTTTGACAGAGGCCAGATTAAATATTGGCATATTGAGCCATAAAATTGTGTTGTTGTTTTTTTTGGAGTTTAAAATTAAACAAACAAGACATAGGCCTAACTGTGCCAATTGTGTATTTTTTGGGCCTCCAGATAAAGGTTAGATGGGCCTACTTTATTCTTCCTGAATATAATTTTCAGAATATAATTTTTTGTTTCCAAAAATATTTTATTCTGAAAGCGACACCGGACGTCCAGCTTGTCATTCTCTGTATCTTGACGCTGGAAGAAAAAAAAAACAGACAACTCTCGGATCAGCACTTCGTCCTCCTCCAACCGTTGTGAACATCACTCACTTCACTCCTGAAAATAAACTCCCGAGAACGCAGAGACGATGGGATTTTAAACTGAAGACTCATCATGAAGACACAGTTATAGGCTATTCATTTCATCTCTTTATATCAGCGTGTGTCCTTCTCCGTGGAGGAAGTTTTACACCAAGTTTGCACTGGATGCTGAGATGCGCAGAAAGTGACAGGGGTCCTTATCTCTTCTACAGTCCACAACGATTTATAAAACGCCATGAAAGGTATGCTGCATTCACGTGTAGATGATGATTAACTGTGTTTAAAACAAATCCAAACTCAGAGTCACACCTTTTTGCATATTTAAATCGGTCTGCGCGTGTAGCATATTTCTTTGTGGTGCGCGTTTCACATCTGGATGACATTACGGTACTGCGGTGCAGAATAAGTTGTGAAATACTTTGGGAGTTCGTCTTTAAAACAAAATCTTTCACCACTTAGCTGCATCCCATTGAAGGATATAAAAGATCACATAATCTTTGCACAATTACGCTATGCATAGTGTGAAGAATCCCATGTCAAAGTTGTTTTATTGGTTGTGTTTGAGACACAAGGAGTCCAGATGATGTTCCAAAAAAGTGATCCCAAGAAACTTTAATCATGGTAAAGGAACTATCCTGCATGACTCTGTGGATGACCAGTGAACGCCTCTTTATTACTAACTGCTGTAGGCTACTATTTTTCCGAACACGTCAGTATAGCCGCTTGTTTGTATTACAAATAACTAGGTTTTATAATTTTTTCAGGAGAAACTGAGGTGACATAATTGATTACGTTGGCATTAATAACTCTCCCTCAAGTCTGACCCCCCACCAACAAACACACACTCAGCTCATCCCTCTCTGTCTCTCCCCTCTCTCCCCCCTCGGTCCCATCTGTTTACCATTACCAGTGATGTTCTCCGAGCTCTGCTCCAGTCTTCAGTGACTAGTGCAGCAGAGTGTAATTAGGGTTTACTGTCAACAACCCAGAGAAACCGCAGCCTGTGGCTTTTACAGTTCCCTGGACCTCCTATCTCCACACACATACACACACACAGACACACAAACACACACACTGGCGTTGATACTCCACTATCTCCAACCTAATGCATCATTGGCTGCCTCCACTCCACTAAACAGACACAATAAATTCTTGAATTATTGTCTTTCTGCAGCCGCCCCGCAGTGTTACATTCTGTTTTATTTTGTTTCTGGAAACACAATGTTCCCCCCTGTAGCGCGCATCTTTAAGTCATCTTTGTCATGTTTCTGATTATGTCACACAGACGACTTTGCAGACGAGGAGGAAGTACAGTCTTTTGGATACAAGAGGTTCGGTGAGTAAAACAAATTTCCTTTTTTTTCTTACTCAAGGTGGAAAAGAGAAAAGCCAGCACACCTGGAGCTCAAATCATAAAACTTTTTATTGTTTTCAGAGTGAAATGTTGTGAATAAAAGCCACTAAGTGTGTGGGCTTGACTGTTTTTACTCTTTTCTGTCACTTCTTAAGTAGAATAACTTTAATATTTATGGATGAGGGACATGCAGGTCTAGTAGTTTACACAAAAGACATGTTTGTCGTGTCAGGACAGACAATGGACTGCTGGAGCCTCCTCTGTCCTGATATTTGGCTGGATCACTAATGGTTCCGCAGGGTTTGGGTTGAGAATAAATGTGGCTGACAGTCTGTGAGGTCCAAACTCACCACAGGCCCAACAACTGCTGACAGGGACTCGCCAGATCAAGAAGCTTCGGTAACTCTCTTCTCCCTTTTAACCACTTAAACTGAGCCACTTAAACATGTTGACTCACACAAACATGCCCCAGGACCTAAGAGATGTGTAGTTTTTCCAACTGAAATTATTGTCAACATATTTCCTTTGTGTTGTGGTATGGCACACGCAGACAGGGTTTACATGCATTCGGTCTGCACACAAGTGCACACGCAGCATGGTTGTGTAGCTCACAGGATGCACTCTGACACTCGTTCAGCCTAATTTTTTAAGAAGTTGTCCCAGTGGACTTGTACAATGGTAGTGAACCAGATAAGACCAGAATGATAAGAAGGAAACAGCGTAAAGGGCCAGTTCACACACATTCTTATCTCTAGTGGTATGAAGCCTTGCAGCTAGTGTTGGTTGCATATTTCTCCTGCAATATAATGGAAGTGGTAGATTGTTAAATACAAAAATACAAAAGCAACTTATCTAAGATGTAGGTTAAAATGTATCTTGTTATTTATTCTGTACTTCTTCATCTTCAGACACACTTCCGTCGGACACCCACTAACATATAAAGGTTTGAGACCATTCTGTGCTACTGTAAAAACATGGCGGTGCAACAAGGGGGCCTAAGCTCTCCACCCCTATGTAGATATAAAAGGCTCATTCTGAGGTAAAACAAAGAAACAACAGCTTTTATCGTCAAGCATATATTCCATTTCTACCACGACTGTTCTGACAAACGCCGATTCCCTTTACACACTGCACATTTAAAGAGCGATAATGTCTTTTTTTAATATGGTGAACTAAGCCTTTTTTCTACCATGGCAACTTAAATAACATTCTGTCCCAATGCAAAACATTTGTATTTTATATTAAGTGCACATGTGTTACTCATAGCCTACACGCTACGCTAATGATGCACAATCTCCCCAACATAATTAAGAATCACAAAGTATTACTCCTCCAATCGCTGCTGTTGGATTTTTTTCAGGCAGTGTGTTTTCCATCAAGTGCACGTGTTCATGCTTTTAGATTAAAAAAAAAAAAAAAAAAAAAAACTCTGGCAGCAAAGGGCAAATGCTGTGTCACACACACTCAAACGCATCGTTATTACTCTCTCCTTGGTAACGGAGCGCATGCTCTCCATCACTGTTCTGTTGATTCAACATTGATGTGAAATCAGGAGCCTCCGTGTCTCTGTATTCTGTAGTTCAAACACAGTTCGGCCCAGGTCCATGAGAATGGATGTGAGGCGGCGGACAACACTGCGGCGTCGGAAAGACGAACTCAAACTGTGTTAAAAACACACATCTCTTTTATCCAAGTGATCCGAGTCGAGGCAGATCCTGTTTGTCTTTCTGTGTGAGCGCGTGCGAGTCCCGCCAGTGGCTTAGATTAGAGCGCTTCAGAGAGCGGGGCCAAATCCAGCTCACTTTTAACTTTTATTCAAATGAACTCTTGACTTGAATGGGAAGACATAGCTGCTGAACTCTGAGTTGAGTGCTGTTGGCCCTCTCAGGGACATGGCAGCTGTTTTGGAGGGTCTGTTCCACGGGTCCGCCTCCCCCTCAAGAGGTTTTGGTTGTGCAAGAGATCTGCATGCATGAAAACCATCACAAGCGCTCTCTCTCTCACTATTAGCACTATGATATCAGCACTCAGGGGAAAACAAGCAGTTATTTCCCCTCTGCATGTTTGGCTTTAAATCATTGCAGTCCCCCAGGAGACCGATAGTGTTTAAATTGTTGAGGTGTATCAAAGCTGGGACTGTTGTGCAAATCTGTGTCTAGTTTATAAAGTCAGCGCTGAGCTCATAAGAAGACGTCTTGACACAGAAACAGAGAACACTTAATCCTTTTGGAAAAAAAAAGCTTTAGCGATGTGGGACAAGGCCTGGGGAGCTTGGTGGATTTAAGTTTAGTTTAAAAAAAAACTTTTTTTTAAAAGCAATAGGAGAGATAAAGGAGCAATGAAAAACCATATGGTCTAATGGTTGGCTTCATCCTGCAAGAAAGATTTTTCCAAAACTCTCCTCCAATACCTTGAATTCCAATGTTTCATGAACTCATCTCAGCTCTATTATAAAATGGGACACAGCTTTCATTCGGTTTCTTTACTGTTTTGGCCAAGTACTAACCATGTGTTGAATATCTTGAATGGAACCTTTGGGACTGTTTGTGCATTCACTGAAAAGTTGCGAGCCAGCTATGCGAAGGTCAGAAAATGTCCAATAGGGAAACACAAATAAACACACAGTCAACTGTTTCTTATTATCTATCTTACACAACGTCGTCCGGGAAGGCATGCACATATCTTGTATATTAACACAAACACACACGGCGATCCACTGGTTTGTATACAAGTGGAAATGCACTCACTCACTCACTCACTCACTCACTCACTCACTCACTCACTCACTCACTCACTCACTCACTCACTCACTCACTCACTCATTCACTCATGCTCATATACACACACACACACACACACACAATCACACACACACACACAATCACACACAAACGCACTACTACAGTTGCTGAGTGAATTCATATGGTAATCCCATCCCTATCCCTGCCGAGTTGAAGCCAGGCCGGAATCGCTTCCACAGTGCTCAAGGTTCAAACATATTTATTTTTCTGTGGGGGGTTGACATGAGAAGGCCATCAGAATAAAACAGAAATCTACCTGAGCTTTGGCTGAACTCTTACAGCCCCTTTAGAGCTGGTATAATCATCGCTCCATGGTAGGCAGCAGTCACCCTTGGCCTGACACAAACCAGGAACTATAACTACTGCGACGATAAAGTTTGAGTCACATATTTGTTAAAGAAAAACCTATTTTGAATGAGTGCTGCAGGAAGAGAAACAAAAATATGCAGATGGGAACCACAGGTTAAAACATCCCCAATTAAGACTAAGAGAGATTCATGTGCAGATACCTTTCTGAAGACGATATCTAAGATGAGACTAGAGCAGATTCAAGTGAAGCTTTTGGTACTTGGACACACAAACTTCCACTGTTGACAGATTGCAAATAGTCTTGACGGTAATGTTATTTGAGGAAACAAGAGACCTGGAAAAATCCAAAAGGGAGGATGTTATTGTGTTAGCCATGTTGCTTAATCCAGTTTCTTAGGACCCTGCCAAACTATGAACTCCTCTCCACAAAGAGAAGTAGCATAGTGGAGAATTGGCCTTTCCCCTTTAAAAAACTGCATTAACTTTTATTTCAGTGAGTGAGGCAAGTATTCAACAACATTTGGAGCTGTTTTGTGTTCAGCTTATCTCACTCTTCTCACTATTCATGTTTCTCTCTTAATCACAGTAAAATGCAAGAAAGTTCAGGCGCATGCACATTTTTGGACATTTAGATTTAAAAAAACTTCAAAACATGTTTTTCCAGAAGCATAGCAAACTTTCATATTTTTAATTTGTTTAAGCTAGGATAGCAAGATTAACTAGCTAGTCAAACATCATAAAATAATTTAGGCCTATATGTTATATTTAAGTTGTATAGCAGTCACAAACACATGTAAAGTGTTGGATTCAACTGACTTCACTTAGGAAATTAAACTGCAGAACAGTGTGGTAAAGTGATGTATTGGGAGTTTTTCCAAATTGTATTCAGTAAATTAAGTTAAACACAAAGAAAGGCTGAGGCAAGGTCAGTAGAAAAAGTCAATAAAGGTAAGATCTAATGCTCTAAACATCACATTTTGGAAATGAACTATGTTCGAATATAAGAATGTCTTTTTCACAATTCAGTGAATTTACAGGTTCAGCTGGCACCATATTGTAGACATATATTTCATAGCATGCATTTCTGGTTTGTATTACTGTACGCTGGGCTCTTGGATTATTACTGGAGACCTTGCATGATGGTCTGCAGGTAAGAGTTTGGGGCCTGTCATGAAATAATGGGGGCCTGATTACTCCATGCAGAAGGCCCTCTTGGGATATGCGCTGATGTCTAGATGGGGGTCCTACTCCCTCCAGGCTGCGTCTCCTGTTCCCACACATGTGTGTGTTTGAAAGGGCCGGGCTCTGGAGTTTTTTTTTTTGCGGCCGGTGTGGAACCCAGAGTGCACTAATCTATTTCCTGCACTTGTTATGGTTTCTCCATTGAGGCCTGGAACATTCCTGGAGCCCAGCATTGGTGTTGGGCCTTCTGTGCCTGGAACCAGCTGTGTCAGCACAGCCAGCCGGGGCTTGGTTCGGTCCGGTTTGGTTTCTCTGCCAAAGAGCTTTTCCCTTAGGCATCACAAGCACCTTGAGCTGCAGCCATAATGACACCTCAACCATCACCTCATCCATCCTGCTGAACACGGAATCTAACGTGGTTGTGTTAACATTACAAGCTAGCGTTTGTTAGGCCCCGACACGTTTAATGTATACCGTCATGTGATTCTTTGCAGCATGTTTGTCAGAATGTCTGATGAGGATTTTTATGCACTTTGCTGTGGTTTCTTGGCCTCCATTTTTAAGTGTTGTGTTGTGGTTTTCTCAAATTCCGCCTCTTAGTTCTTTCTCAAAATTGCGTGACGGGTTTTGATCACTTAATGCTTTCTGTGAATTGTACAAAGCCTTCTTCCCTTTCTTCCATACCGCTGTCAAATGTTCCTTTGGCCTTGAGACTTAACAGTCAGCATGTCTTCACAAACAAAATTATCCTTCGTGTGAAACATTTGTCATTTTTTCCCTCTGCTTTCTCTCATGTGATTCACAAGGTCCATCAAGTCCTATTTATTATTGCCAGTTACCTAAATTGCATCTTGTCCTTACGACTGCTAAAGATTATGTGTAATTTGATCGGTGGGAAAGGGTGAAAATAATAACTTGACTCTGCAGTTCTTCTCAGTTTTATGGGGCTTTACAACATTTTTCAGAACATTGTTTTGGTTTGCAGCCCAGAACTTTACCCTTTCTGCATCCAAAAATAAAATAAAAGCCCCAAAAACCCACTGTATGCTATGTGTCTAGCAGACAGGCAAAATAAGCTACTAGATGGTTAACATTTAGCAACTTTTAGAGCTACAGTAGATGCTTTCCTCAAGAGTTGGTGGAGACCAAAACAAAGGTAAAAGTGTGCTAGTACACTCATCTAGTGGACCCAAACAAAGAATGCTAATGTTGCTCTGTATATTTACTGACAAGGTGCAGAGTGTTAAGAGAATTGACGTTGTTCAGAACAGACTTGTTAGTAATGGAATATAATATTTATTAGCGTTGTTTTGTGTAATCACTTGAAAATAAAAGTTGTTGTTTTATTTTATTACCTTAGAATGATAATTTTACATCCATTCCACACAGGAGTCGGGTGTGCCGCCATGTTTTTACAGTAGCACAGAACGGACAAACTTGACGGACTTATGCATTTTATATAGTGGGTGTCTGCTGGAACTGCACATGTTGGAAGACTACGGTCTAAGAAGAAGAAGTTCAATAGAATACATCTTCACCTCATCACTTGATATTGTTGAAGACTTGAGGCAGTGGTATATGATGCCATCTTCAGTATAGCTTTTTGTCCTTGAAGGCCACCATAGTTTCTGTAAATTCTCAGAATCGGAGGGGTAATCAAGGGAGCGTTGCAGTCTAGATTTTTCACCACTAGATGACACCAAAATACACCTTTATTACACACAGGACCTTTTAAAGGCCATAATATGTCCACATTGTGTTAACAGCTTGTTTGTGCTGCCCCCAAGTGGCTTAAAACATCAGTGGGTCAGGTTTGAGTTTTTACAAGTGCTTACAACTGCTCAAATTCAGCTTGTGGAAAAGCTCCAGACGCACACGTGTCTGAGCTGAGCGGCTTAAACACCTGTCAGAGAGAGAGAGAGAGATGGGAAAACACTTACTGCAATAAAACACAGGCTTTTTTTCTTGGGCTTTCAAGGGGCTTGTCTTGTAAAAATCAGGAAGTAAAACATTCTCTTCTGGGGATAGACATCACTTTGGTCTCGTGTTTAACTCATAATTGTTATGGTGAAATCATTGATTTTATTTGAAACTGTGCTGTATCAACATTATAATCCATCATTCCTTCACATGTAAAGTAAAAGATAGTTCTGTAGTTGATATAGTGATGCAATGGGGTGCTATATTTTCAATGACATAAATAGATTTTCCAAGCACAGATGCTTTATTTTAATGATACAGTTTACCCCTTTGCACCACGCCTTTTTAACACCTGTTCTTAATTATTGGTGATCTGCTGCCTCACACCTGTTGCTTGTTGACTAATTGTGCCCATTCAGTATAAACAGAGCTGTGTGCTGTCGTTCTGTTATGTCTGCTGAACTTAATCGCTTTAACAATTTTCCTATTAACTTTAAAAGCCCCTTTTGATGTTTTGGCTGCTTTGTGCCATCTGGTGTCACGTGCTGAAAATCCTCAATTGTGTTTTTTTTTTCATCTCCTTTTTTCACTGTTTCCAGTCCTGTTGCCAAATGAATTGATTTTTCTCGAAAGAATTCATACCCACAATGAGGTTTCTTCAGGGCTCTCCACCACTTTTTTTTTTAAATACTAAAGCAGTGCCGAGCCCTGAAAACATCTCAAAGCACGTCTGAGGATGGAATTGAAGTGGTGACAAGTGTGAGTGAGAGAGAGAAAAATATAGGCCCAAACTACAAATTGCAATACCAGAAAGACACCCAGAAGTATAATGTTATTAAAAACAAAGTCAGATGTCAGGCCAGTGGCTTACAGAAAACCAGCTTCACGTCTCACTTTCTCATGTCAAGCTTTAAGTCTTATTTTTCTTCTCTGTGCGGGGAGAGGAGAGAGTTCAACCCAGAGTTTTTTTTGGCAGTTAATGAAAAAAAGATGATGTGTAGAGCAGGGATGAGGAATTTCATCGTATCTTATTTTTGGGGCGAATCTCACATCCCTGGACAGAACGGGAGGATGAGAGATAACACCGTTGAGATGCTGAATGAGCTGAGAGAGCATGGGACACTGGGGGAGAGCGTATATTATCCCTAGAGATGGGGAGGTGAGAGGAAAGGAAGTGGGAGAAGGTGGAGGAGAAACAGCCGGTTGTAAGAGAGGAGCAGGAAGTGGACGGATGGGTTCAGAGGAGCTCATCGTGAGGAGATAAGGGGTTGTGTGTGTGTGTGTGTGTGTGTGTGTGTGTGTGTGTGTGTGTGTGTGTGTGTGTGTGTGTGTGTGTGTGTGTGTGTGTGTGTGTGTGTGTGTGTGTGTGTGTGTGTGTGTGATGGTAGATAAAGAAAAGGGGGTAACTGTATAAGAACCAGCTGGAACTGTTTATCTGAAGTGCAAACTACACACCTTTTTATGACATGCGAACATATGCACTCGCATATACAATTAAAGAATCATCAGTTTAGTGCCGCAGTGTTTTTGGACTCTATTCATCTGCTCTCTCAAGACGTTTAGACACGGCCTTATCTCTTCAATAATTCAATCCCTTCACCCTGGAATCTCCCACAGTACTGCCTGAACTGCGAGGAAAGGAAAGGAAAGGAAAGGCAGCCAAACGGGAGAAATGGCAACAGATCATAGAGGAATTTTATAGACACATATATTTTTCTCATCTCTTCAAGTTTACAACAGTACGGCCCTCAAATGACTGAAGCAGTGGCGGAAAGTACATGTACACACATGCTGTCCTCCAGTATGATTTTAAACTACTTGTACTTGATTGTGTCAGTTTTAAACACAATATAAAAGTCCTTCTTTTGCAATCATTTGACAGCGATAGTACAATGTACTTGCATTTTAAGATTTACCTATTTATTTCCACACATTTTACCTTTGTTCTTATGAGGGTATCATCACAACATGAGTAAATATGTACATTCAGCGGTGCTTTTGATGCTCAAAGCTGCATTGATCTTAATTTTCCTATAATTGATCAGTGAAATGACCATGTGTAATGCGTAAAATGTGTTTGTAGCAACAAAAAAACTTATTCAGCATTTACGCTCAATTCTTTGAGCTATGTATCACCTTTTAGTTTGTTGTTTTGGTTTAACAGCCTTCAACTGAACTTGAAAACAGACAAAGTTGGCAACTATCTGCTAAACATAGTACATTTGGCAGCTATAGAGTTAGATATTCTCAGGAATTTGTAGCAATTAATACATAAATACATTTAGAGTAAGAGAGACATGTCACCAAATGAAAGTTAATGTTCCTTCAGGTCAGCTTAACGTGTATACAAGCTACTGTCTGCTAATGCCTTTGTCATATCAATTCATACATTGATAATGTCACAGTTACACTCACTGTTTGCTGCACTGTAAACTTTTAAATGCAGGGGCCTGTTTCACCAAATGTGCAACATGAGATCACTTCCCCTTGCTTTATTTCCACTTATTTCACTAATCTAAACGATATGCCATATGGTACTTGCAACCCTTTCTCGAGCATGTAAGAGACAAGTTCTCTATCTTCAGTTCAAAAGCCACAATAAATTGTGTCTGGAACAGAAATTGCTGAGATTCTGACTTTAATTCCCAAATATATAGGCCCAGATCCAAAAATCTATGGGTCCTACACTTCCCAGGATGTAACTTGACCCCCTCAGGTTCTAATGCAGTCTTTTTGTTAGCCGTCCGATACCAAACTGAGATACCTGAATGCTTTCACTCGAGTAACTTTCTCAGAGACCTAATAGTAACTTGACTTACAGTTTTTTACGATTGCTAAACCACAGTGGGCACAACTGGAACGACAAGTGCAAAACTCTAACAACAGTATGCAGAGCAGTGGTTCATTCGGACCAAACTCTAGCTCGTTTTAGCTCGTTTTTCATTGCTTATACACAACGTTCAAAACTCTACACACCTATCTCATGGCTTAACCACAGCCTGCACAACACTGTGGATTTCCAGCACTTTTTTCAAATGCTAACACACTGCTGCCACAACTATAAACCACACATTCAAAACAGAATGAATCCCTTTCAAACACTGCGGATTGCAATTTCAACTCAAACACTAAGATGTCTTGTTTAGACTTGTTAGTATAGTATATACAGTATAAAGGGAAAGCTCAAAAATATATATTTCTTTGGAAATGGACCCAGGAAGACAGGTTGTTGGAGGTAGAAGAGTGGCAGTGAGAGTGTGGATGTGTGGAGGAAGACCTAGAAGACATAGAGCTGTAATGTCTGATGAAATACAGTAAGGGCAACACTGATAGACCCTGTTGTGAATCATGGTCTCTCATTGAGAGAGGCAGGGTTGAGAGTGCAACCCAATCTGCAAAAATCTAAAGTTGCATCTGTAATACGAATTTTCCAGCAAACAAACAGCTTAGAGTTGCATCCTTACAGTAAATGACAACATTACAGGAATTGATTTCTGTATTTTAGAATATTTACACAGATAAATACTACATTTGGAAATGTTTTCAATAAAGTATACAAAATGTGTATCTATTGAAGCAAACTTCTGATTTTCATTTATTTTTGTTTTCCTAAAAAAAATGTTATGTTATAAATTAAACAATTTCATGTGAAAGAATTTCACCCTTTCATCAAAGAAAATATTATGTAATTTGTGTGAAATAACTCATATTATTCAAACTGTAAAGATTAAAAGTTTGTAATTTGTGTATTGGGGTTTGATGCTAGTGTTTATACTCTGAGCAGGTTCTGAGTGACAGTGTGTGTTATCTCAATGAGGCTGGTTCTTAGTGTTTGCTGCACTGAACCTGTTTTGCAGGTGAAGTGAACTGTTCAGCTCCAATGACTGTTGGTAGTGCAGACTGTAGTTAGAGTTTTGCACATTGAGCTACAATTGCGCCCACTGTGGTTTAGCGATTGAAAAAAACTGTAAATGGAAACTCATGGGGTATGCATCTAAAAGGATCTGCTTACCTCACAGTCAGTTCTTAGGGATTGTGTAAATGTTTGTCCAAACTCTCCACCCCTTACTTCCTTTTTTCTCTCTCTCTCTCTCTCTCTCTCTCTCTCTCTCTCTCTCTCTCTCTCTCTCTCTCTCTCTCTCACTCTTTCCCGTCTCTCTCTCGCTCTCCATTAAGCTGAATGAAACAGCAGTACCATGACTCTGGCTGCTAGATGCAAAGTGCAGGCGTCGATCGTTGATGTTTTTGCCAGAACAACACACATGTTGGTAGTTAGCTGCTATTTTCAATCTGGCTTGTGATCATCCGAGTGTCAGTGACTTTTCTGACTCACCTCTAAGAGTGAGGCAAAGCAGCAAAGCCCATCACAGTCCCCCCTCCCCATTCTCACACACCATAATGTCCCCGTTGTCCTTGACGTGACCCACATGCAGAAGTCAGGGGAGGCTTTCTTGAGTTCAGGATTGCCTCTAATAGAGAGCCTGTAAGGGGTTGTTCTACCTGGGGGTCTGACTCATTTATTTAGTTATTAAATAAAAGAATAGCAGAGCGGAAAGAAGGTGCTCCAAGACACCTGCCTTACTTTAACGCCACCCGTGAAAAGGCTCGTGTTCGATTTGGCAAGCTGCTGCACATCGTTCTGCGGGGAGAACACTTCTTGCATTTGTATTCCCTCCAGTGTGTGTGTGTGTGTGTGTGTGTGTGTGTGTGTGTGTGTACTTCATAGTAACTAGTGCGTGCGTGTTCAACCTAACAATAACACTTTTTTAATAGAAACTGATAACTTTTATGCATGCCAGTCTCCTGTGTGCACGAACGCTGAAAGCCCTCCAACACCTCCGGCAGGAGAACACACAGGCACACTTTAACAATGAATTTGGGGATTTTTAATTTATCCTCTTTTAGTGTAAGTAATAAAACCTCCTACATCTGGTATTCACAGACCAAAATGGTAATGAAGGGGGGGACCGGACTGTGACGGTTGCCAAGATCAACGTACAGCTTCCTGGTTTGCAAAAGGGAGTTGAAGGGGAGAAGAATAGTGCTCGGCTTCAAAACTCTGTAAGCTGCATAATGACTATCACATTTTCCATGTGTGGCTGAGGCTGCAGACAGGGAATTCACCAACTTCATTTTTCTGGCATCTCGCAGAGCTCTGCACAATGCTCGTCATGCATGCATATGGTTAATCAACAACATAAAAAGAAAATAGGATACAGAGCATTTCTGCTCTTCCAAAGATCACGTACCTCATACATTCAAGTGATCCACTTTGAAATCGATGCTGCTCTGAACAGGATGTCTGTGTTAATGAAGTTCACTTTCACACTAGTCTGTATTCAGTGGCTCCTTATGGTCAGAGCTTTCAACTTCCCAGGCATGGTAGTGCATCGTCAGTCATTTGACAAAATTAAATGAGAACTTGTCATGTAAATATTGTAATATAAATTGATCTGTGATGATGTATTTTACATGTTTGTTGAATAGATTAGATCCAATACTCCATTCTTCAAAACTGCAAGAAGAACAAGTACCGAGACAATGAATCTCAGTTTTGAATTGCATCTAACCAAAAGTTAAGAAACAGTAAGGTTTAGATATGAATATGCGACATATAGTGTGATTTGTATCGTTATACATCTCTTCTAATGCTTTTTTCCCTTACTGATGTTTGTGTTTTCATTTTATGAACTGTGCCAGTTCTGGGTCAGAGGCAACTGGACCGATTTACAATAGATTATTGACGACTCATTCATAAGTATAATTATGTCATAGGCAAACTGAGATATGTAATGTACAGTGTAGAATATTTAGGAAGATGATTTGAGCTCTTGTGTTGTGGTGTGAATGGCATAAGAGCACTCTTGAGAGTCCCAGCAAAGTTTTTCCATATGAAAACTAATAAAATAATCGTAGTTTGAATGGAAACCTACTTTCTTTAGGGAGACATTTTCCTTTGTTATCTTGAGTATCTGTAATCAGAATACATTATTTCGTTAAGTTAACAGAATGCAATATAATATATGTATAGCACACATTGCTGACACTAAGATAAGGAAGTGAAAGCTCAGCAGTTTGATTACAAATAGTTTAATCAGATCTTGCTGTTTTGAGTAATAAAGTTATCACGTTGGTCCCTGCTAAGGCCTGTGCAGCATAGGTTCACATCTTCCACCATTCATATAGAGGAGTTCCCCTCCCCCTGCTTCTCCTTAATTACCCTACACAAACAGTAGAGTCATTTAAATCCATTGTCTGGTGTCGATTACAGCCAGTCAGTGGTATCGCCTCTGTGTGATTCACTACCCAGATGTTAGACAGTTCCCTCCTGCCTTTCGAAGCTTGATGTCTTGACTGCAGGGCTGCTCTGAGGTAGAAGAACGTGCCACCCTCACGTCTGGAGTGCGTCGGTCTGAACGCAGTTTGGCAGGAGAACTTCCTTTCCTTCCTGACCAGCGGCTGTAGAGAAGAAGGCTTGTTGTCATTCAGACTGACAGACCACGGCCACGCATCCGACCGCAGACGTTGAGGGCCACCCAGAAGGAACTCCCAACACCCAAAAGAGAAGGCATTTTCCATTGTTGCCCATCTCAGAGAGCATCCCACCAGCCTTTAGACCTGTTCCTTTTTGTATTGTGTCTTGGACATTCTGCATGTGGTTTGCTCTCATTCGTGCTAAGCAATTCATCCAAGTGCTCATAATTACTTTGTTTCCATTCTGTAGTTTCCACTCTCAGAGGGGAATACAAATGTTAGTCCCAACTTAACATGATTTAATGCTACTTCACTGACACTTTTGGATATTATAGGGTGTAAAAAACACCTGTAAAGTTGAACTATAAACCACAAACTACATTAGAGATCTGCCTCTTACCCGTTCATATTTTCCAAATTTGCATGAATTAATCCTTAGTCCCTATGTCGGTCTAACAACCTGAAAAAGCACAGACCACAGTCGTATTCAACTTTTACAGCCCTCCATGTTTTCTCAAAGCCACTGTTAACATTTTAGAGCCTCTTATTACAAGCAACCCTGAAATCACAGAGCAGCTCACTCCACGATGACCATAATGTTATACCGACGTTACCCACAAGCGACCCCAGAGCAGAGAGCGTCAGTCCGCAGTAGATCTGCTCAAGAAGCTTAAGCAGACCTGCCCTCTGTCCATGTGGCGGATGTGGTCACCGTGGTGATGAGTTTGGGTGATGTGGAAATGGTCTATAAAATAACTGCCCCATTGAGATTTGTCCTAACTGTCTTAACCTCAAGTGACTCTACTTTGTTCTGGCAGCACCTTAGCCTAACAGAAATTGTATTTCGGTACATTTACTTAGGATGAAGTGTGACAGCAGACAGGGCTTTAAATTCAATCAACATTACAACAACTGATACATTCTGTTTGGCCTTGTTTAGAATTACAAGTGATATATCGAAAACAACTGATCATATTATGATCGCAAATCACATATTTTTATATAACATGATATCGCTCTAATGTCAGGGTATAGAACATACTAAATACCAGGCCATTAGCCAGAATGTTGCTCGTTTCTTTTATCTGGTTCAATGCATATTATTTTAAACATCACATAATCAGCTTTGGTGGCTGCATAGTTTAACAACAGGCACTTTTTCTTTCCTCCTTAAAGAGGAAAAACCTTCAGTGTTATCATTTGGCATACAGCTCTATACAGTAAACACTACCTTATTTTTTAAAAAAAGATTGTTTATAGCAGGTTGATTTAACGTTTTGGAAAATACTGAATAATCCCTGCAACCATTGCAAGATTGAAAGGGGTACATTTTTTGCCTCAAATACCATATTGTGGTTTATTATTCCAGCTGCTCATCAGAAGGAAAAGTCAAGTTATTTATATTATTTCAGTTTTTTTTCCATCGTACAATATTTAGTTGTTTATTTCTCCTTGAAGTGGTTGCCAGTGCTCAATTGGGACTTGGGGTCTTTGTAGTGGTTTTCACATTTTGACTGGCACCTGAAGCAACCAGCGGGAGATCTGAGACACAAGGGTAGACATTGATCAGATGAGGTTTCGGAGACAGTAACTGAAATCCAGGTTGTCGCGACTCCACAGGAAGTGTCTGGATCCTTGGAAATGCTGACTGAAGAAAAATACAGATTCTAAGTGTTGCAATTGCTTTTGAAAGTGGACACAAATCTAACTCAAATACTGTTTGGTTATAGTGGGAAGTTCTGCAGTTTGTGCTGACTGAAGACCTTTGAATCTTGTGTCTCACTGGCTAAAGGTTTTCTTCTGTTTGTCTTGTTCGCTGTCCTGCATTCTCACTTTGAACTCCCTCCCTCCTTTTTGCGGATGGTGTTGTATTTCTTTCAAGGTTTAGCTAGGCAGGCTATCAAATATTGGATGCTAATGTGATGATCATTGAGCAGTGGGCCACAAACGCACACACACACACACACACACACACACACACACACACGCACAAACACACACGCACAAACACACACGCACGCACGCACACACACACACACACACACACACACACACACACAGAGGAAAAAGCACACACACTTCTTACTGGAGAGCTGCGACATTTGGGTGCTTAAGCTCGGTTGTTTTGCTTTGTAACTAAAATCCAAGTTGCTCCGTGGGCCCCAAATCCCTCAGCTGAGTAAGTCCATTCCCTCTCCCCACTCCACTGTTGATGTAGTTTTCTGGAAAGACGACCTGTTTGTGTAAGTGCTGTAAGTGCTTAGTCTGTGCAGAGCCGAGTGGGGCCTCTGGGCTCGTGGGAGGAGGCAAAGCTTCAGGGCGGGGATAAAGCCAAGGATGCTGCCCGACTGACCGCAAACTCATCTGTGCGAGTGTTTATTTCTTTTCTTCTTTACTATCAGTTGGGGAGGCGTCACTATGGCAGGATGAGGAGTGGGCAGTTCTGGCACCTCCCTGTGTCTGACCAGAGTGATTGGCAAGCTGAAGGATTACTCAATTATTTATTTTCATGTAATCCAAGCCAGCATTTTTTCACTTGGGATTTGGCCTTTTGGCAAATATTTATGGTCATAACTAAAGAAGGAATGACATTTTATAAATCTATGGCATTTGCACAAAAGCTTCACTGGACAATGTTTTTGTGTTTTCAATGGATTCAAAGTTAAAGTCAAATGATCACGCTGTGCCCTACACAAAATTGTCATGTAGTTTCTTGTGAAAAAACGGATAAACTCACTGTACACACCGTATCTCTATCATCAAATGATGCACCTAAGGTGGAGACAAGCCCCAACCACAGCATGTTCTACCAGCATCCAATGCGGAAGTGACAAACATTTTAGTTCACAGAGTGGCCACTACGAGGTGGTACCAAAAAAGAGCAATTTCTCGTTGACTCCCATGTTAAATAGGCCGTTTTCACAGCATTATTAAACCTATTTGCGTCCTGGTCCAAAAAAACATTCTAGTCTGTATGCTTAGTTCATATCTCCATGACAACACTGAGGGGGGTGAATATGTTTGGATTACGCTAGTTTTTAAACTTTTGGAGGTTAAAATGTACAAATAATAAGAGGCACGGCCTCTTGAGTGACAGCTAGCCGCCTGCTGGCCCTCACTTCGCCCCGGAAGTATACGTCAGCTAGATGGGCGTATCTCCCTCGACGTCAAATCAATGCCCTTTTTCGGTACGAGAAAATGAGGTGGAGTTCAAATCTGACAAGATGGCAACGTGCCAGGACGATTGGATGCAGTTGGAATAACTGAGGTCAGCCCGGATGCTAGATCCATTTTATATACTTTCTATGGATGGATACTAGCTGCTAAATGCTCAATGCTTCTTCATTAACTAAAGAGTTAATTATTTCCCTCTGGAGTTGGCTGTCGCCTCTGATAAGCAGGTGGTGCAGCTTTCGAAGTTGTGTTTATGCTCTCAATAAGCCAAAATACAGTAACTGTATGTATGAACAAACAACAAAAATGAGATGTTTCTGATGTAACTCCATAACCCTGCTACTGGATCAAAGGAGATCTGACAAATGAATTAGATCTTTATGTGGAAAAAACTAAAGTTCAGCCCCTCTGCCCCACAGCGAGGCGGCAGACGGTTGGAGCCAGAGAGCTGCTGGATGCTGCAGTCTTGCTTGCCTCACAATCTGACAATGCCTTCTGTTGGATATGATTCAAAGTTCAGTCATTGATATCCTCTCAGATAAACACCAACTTTCTCTTCTCTCTTTCACTTTTCTACGTGTAAGATTTGGCCATAGTCACAGTCCACAGAGAGCTTCTTGGCTCGCTGTGGGACCATGTGACAGGGGTCACTGCCTTTTACACTTCATCTGTCACATTTTCGCCTTCCCAGTCTGCTTTGTATTTTCTCAAATTTAAATTATTCCATTTTCTTTAAAGCAATTGAGTGTTGTCGTTGTGTCCTGCCTGTCTTCACTCAACCTCTCACCCCTTACTCATTCACTTGTATCAATTTGCATCATGCCCGCCTATCTCATGTGATGGAGACGTATGGTTTCCATCACAAGCAATAAAAGAGATGGAACCTAAATCAGGCCACACATGGAGCCAGGTGGTGTCGGTTTCCTGTAGGCCCCAGAGCCATCCCGTGAACTCAGAACCCTTTGGCTCTAATTCTGCACTTCCCCCGATTGCGTCATTGGCAGGTACAGCCTTGGACTGAGCGCAGCGGGCACAGGTTAGGATGGAGTTATGTTCTCCAAGCTGTTAAACAAGTCAGTTATAAGGTGAGGTAACCATGCAGCCAGGACCGCCGCTATACGGGGGATATTTGTGCATTGGCTGTGGATTGTGTTCCTCTCTGCACAAGTTCATTTAAGAGTAAAACAAATCAAAATGTACAGTTACAAGAGCTGTGATTTAGTTTTCACTAACTAGGACAAGAACATAGTCTATGCCGAAAATCTTTCCAGCTATAGAGTGAACTTTTATGCATTTTGGGACATGTTTGCTGCAAGAAATCCTCAACTTAAGACAGTTTGAGGGAAACATGAGGTAAGTTACAATATCAAAAAACTTTGCCTGGAATGGACCAGAGATCACAGCTGAATAGTATTTTCACCATGAGATGATCCAAAAGGGGGAATATTTCTTTAAAAACCAAAACAGAGGTTAGAAGTACCCGACAGTCGCTGATTTATGTCCACCAACATTGAAAGGCACACACGCAAACACACACACACACACACGCACACACACACACACACACACACACACACACACACACACACACACACTATTGTGCAGACGTACTGTTGCAGCGCATGATTCAGTGCAGGCCACCTCACCATGCCAGTGAGAAAGCTGAGCTTTGTATGAGTCATTCATTGAGGCATCATCTCCCTCATGACTGTAAAACATCTGGGCTTCGATTAATGTATCAGAGATCTTGTAAAACTTATTTTCTGTTTGAGTAATCAAGGACAGATGGCATGAAAGACGAGTGCCTTGGAAACAACAAGTTTGGTTTCAGCATTAAGTAAAATTGTACTCCACAATCAGTTTGTGGTGTATTGTTGGTCGATAACAGACATCCACGGTCAAAGGAGATGAGAGGCATTTACTCAAGTACTGGTCTTGAGTGCAATTTTGAGACACTGGCACTTTAAGCCACTTTGTATTTGATCCTTATGTGATAATGGTCTATTTTTAAATTGTTCTGAAGGAATATGTTTTCGTCTGCAGAATTATTACCCTGTTTAAGTGAAAACTGTTTTCTGTCTATGTCAGTTGTACATCTATTGAATCTATTGGATGTTGGGAACAGGCATTCAACTGTCTCCAGTACATCTTTTTCAAATGCCACCAGTAGATGGCGGCTGTCAGAAAAGTTTGAATCAAAACTAATGCGACTTTAAGTAATTTTTACTATCTACATTTAAACTGGAAGCTATAGATAATTGTACAGTTTCTTAACATTTTGGATTCAAAATTTTATATACAGTTTATTGCTGCTGTCAGGTAAAAGTCATGTATGTCTAAAAATATCAGCTCAGACAACAATGGAAAACTGCCTTGTCGTAGTTCATTGAAGCCCTTTTCTTTGCAGCAAATGTCCAAAAACATTTTTGTATGAAGAGGTCGAGGTTTGGACGAAATGTCAGACTTTAACATGGGAGACTGACATTTGTTTCCTGTTTCTTGGCGGTAAAGTGTTGTGGTTAATACTGTAACCACGATGACGAAGGTGGCCTAACCTTAACAAAATATAAATTTGATCTCTAACCAAGGTGTTTCCGTTTCACTAAGTACGTATTTCAACATAAATCATGATCTTTCCCTGAACCTAACCAAGTTGTTTTTCGTGCCTCAACGTTAATTAAACCACGTCGTTTTCACTTTTGAAAAAGCGATCCCTGTCCCTTCCCTTTTTTTCTTCCTTTTGTCCTTCCTCTGCACTGGCCATCAGGGAATATATATATATATATTATAACACACATGCTCTGGAGTGTAATCTGGGGGGTAAACTGTTTGTCTGTGATACCAGCCTTGAAACTGAATATTCACATTTGTCCCGTTTTGTCTTTGTCGGTGTAATATAAGAAAGCACCTGTGTGTGTGTCATTCTGGAGAGAATGCACATATTATTTTGTTGTATCATTTGGATGACTTGTTCTTTCTGTCTTGTTTTCTTCCTTTGTTCCCTCTTTGATCCTTCACTGCTTATTTATGTCACTCTTCATTCAGTGTTTTTCCATCACTTTTCCTTTCTTATATCCTCAAACCCCTTTCCTTTTTTGTCAAACTTTCCTGTGTCCTTCCTCTCTGATTTTCCTTTTATATAATATGATAAACTTTCACTTGGTTCGAGGCTCTGAGAACTTCTTACACCGATGTAGTTTGTCTTGAACTCTGCTCCCTGTCTGTGGTGCCAGGTATAATTCACTGATTGCCCGTTTGGAGTAATCTGCACTTTGGTTCCTGGAAAGGGGGTTTGCGTGTGTGTGAGGCGAGGCAGGGATCCAAATCACAGTTTGTGTGACCTCAGCTCACAGCTTTGTGTTCTCATCCGTTACTATAGCGTCCCTTCTGCTATTTACAGTAAATAAACATTGTCTTCTAATGAGCGTGGCCCACATATCGGTCTGCTTTGCTGTGGACATTACTTCCGCATGTCAAGGGAAAATGAATGGCCAGATTGAGATGAAAAAGATGATGTTTGGGTTTGTTGCAGGAATGAGCGTGGTGAAAGACACAGGCTAAAAGGCACTTAATTATCACTAAGGTGAGACACTGTCCAGATATATATTTAGCTAAAACACACACTGACAAGAGCTCTTTGTTTTCAGGGCATAATTTCTGTTTTGCTTTGAGCAGTAAAAGTTTTGTTGTCATCTTGTGGTCTGAAGCATCCCCGGAGGAAGGTTGTTTTAGAGGTCGCGGTCGGTCAGATCCGACTGTGTCTGACTGCGAAGACGAATGGGAAAGATGACGAATCAGTGTCCTATTTAATGAGCAGCCAAACTCAAGGAAACTGAGTGAAACTGTGAACAAGGAGGTCAGTGTTCATGCCTGTTTTTCCACAGACTGTTTTAAGTTCTCTCCTTCCTCATTTTGAACAATCATTAAGACCTGTGTCACTCTAGAAGCTATATTATCAGGTCTGAAGCTTTTACGCACAACCTCAAGATGTTTTATCCATGTGTTATGATTTGGGCATCTGGGCCATGTTAATGTGACAGATATATGAGGATGTGTGAAAGACATTTATCCTAACTGTGTCATATCCATCTAGCCATTTGTCATGTAAACAGCCGGTTAGGGAATGGTGGAGGGATGCCATAACCAATATGTCTCTGGGGTACTTGAGTTAGATATTTTTTTAAATTATATTTACAGTCAAAACCTATTTGTCTATTCTGAATATATTGTTTGTAATGCAAAAGGTATTGGATTCAGTTTTCATTTTGAAATGCATACATTGTCACACCTAGCCTGATATTTCTTTACATTCCTAACAAAAGCGGCCCGGCAGAAGGACGTGAATGTGAAAATGTAGTTTACAAAGCTACATACCACGCAAGCATTTTGGTCATTTGAATTGGTAAACGAACCAAATTAGATTTTGTTAGTCTAATTTTGTAAATAGACACGTAGGCATCCAACTTCAAACTTTTGCTTTTCAACCCACTTTGCTTTTGGTACATGGTGAGGTGACAGAGTAAACATAATCTACTGTAGCATAATTTAAGCGTGTTACCTCTGTAATGTTTTGATGCTGAAGAGAAGTCCGGATATATCCTCGTATGCCGATGACGCACTTGTGTATAATAGAGACATCACAAGGAACAATGTAGAAGAGACATGAAACACAGATGATTGGCACAGATTAAAAAAACACCAATATTATCCTAAAGCCTCGCTCAGCAGTTCGGTCTAGCATCTGTCTGTTTTCCTTATTTGTCCTTCTCATACAGGAAGTGACCTGCTGGGAAATGAGCAGCAGGCGGGTCGCAACCCCTATTCGAGGTTTAGAAGGCCCACTCATGTGTCGACACTCTGGGGATTTGAAAAGATAACAGCTGCTCCGTCTGATGCCATTTTCTCTGTCTGCTCATAGAGGAGATGTGAAGCTGCACTCTCTCCTTTGTTGTTGTTTTGTCGGCCACAGGTTTTGTGTTATGCCAGGTGTTTGTCCATGTTTGACAGCCAATGCAGAATTTCTCCACTTATCCAGCAAGCATCTGACATTCATCAGTCAAGCGTGCACTGAAATGGAAAAGCCCTTTGTCTAAGATGTCTATACATCTACAAAGTGTTTGGGTATCATTTCAGCGCAGCAGATTAGTAAACACTGTCAGCGTGTTTGGATTGGAGCAGCAAATTAAGGCAGCAGCGCTTTGATTGCTGTGAACTGATATGCTTGCTGTATTGTGGAAGCATGTGTGAGCTGACACTTCAAACATGTGAGCGGTTATGAATGATTCAGAAATGCAATCATTTATCGTGGCTGTATTCCCAGAGTGCACTTCTCCGCTTACAGGGAAACCTCCTGGTGTCTCACACACAGCTGTGTTGGCCACTTCGTGCTCAGGAACACACTCCACATGTAGAGTTGAGGCTTTGCTTTTAATAATTGGAGGTTGCTAGTTGTTAATACATTGTAATTAGACCATTGAGGTAAATGGACTTGTATAGCGCTATATATCCGTTTATCACAGACCCAAAGCTCTTTACATTGTTTTTGTACACATTCACCCAGTCACACACACATTCATACACCGATAGCAGCAGCTACCACGCAGGGTAGGCTTAGCACTAGGGTGCTAAGCTAACTAAGCTAACTATCGGGAGCAATTCGGGGTTCAGTGTCTTGCCCAGGGACACTTCGACATGTGGCGGGGAGACGGGGGATCGAACCTCCGACCCTGCACACCAGAGGCGAACTCCCTACCCACTTCGCCACTGCCGCCACTGAAGCTCTTTACATGACTTGGACTTGAGCATGTTTAAGGGCTCTAAATGCTGAGGTCACTCTCAGGTGTATGGAAGGAAATAGGACTAAAACTAATACTTTTCCCCTCCACATAATGGCCTGCTATTTTTAAGCATATATTGAAACATAACACAATCGTTCATTTGGTTTATTTCAAGTTGCCATGCTTTGAAACAGCTTGAGGAAATGTATGGACTTCTGCGTAGTCATACACATAGGAACACATGTGCGAGATCAGATTTCTAAATGGATTTTTCAGTGCATCTAACGGGGGGAAAGTAAAGTATTGGACTGTTATTTGGCCTGAGAAGCTTGTGTTTGCAAAGAGTCGAAACTGTGAAAGCATTACATTACAAACCTTTATTTTTGTAACTCAGTTTCTTCCCACAGGCTTCTTTAAAACTGTTTTTAGCTGTATGGCCTCAGATGTTCTACAAATTGTCAACATGTCCCTTCGGACAGGTGTATTCCCACAGGCCCTGAAAACAGCAGTCATCAAGCCACTCCTAAAAAAGAACAATCTAGATACATCGCTCATGAACAATTATAGGCCCATATCTAACCTACCATTTTTAAGCAAAATCATTGAAAAAGCTGTTTATCAACAGCTAAATAACTACTTAGCAATGAACAACTGCTTTGATGTTTTCCAGTCAGGATTTCGACAACACCACAGCACTGAGACTGCTCTGGTTAAGGTCCTCAATGACATCCACTTAAACACAGACAGTGGCAAAAGTTCTGTTTTAGTTTTACTGGATCTCAGTGCCGCTTTTGACACAGTTGACCACGGCATATTACTAGTTCGACTAGCAAACTGGGTTGGACTCTCTGGAACTGTACTAAACTGGTTTGAATCCTACTTAAAGGACAGAGACTACTATGTGTCAATAGGCAATTTCACATCTGAGCGGACACATATTGAATGCGGGGTCCCCCAAGGTTCCATTCTTGGGCCTCTTCTGTTTAACATCTACATGCTCCCACTAGCTCAGATTATGAATAAGAACAAATTATGCTACCATAATTATGCAGACGACACACAAATTTACATAACCATATCACCAGGAGACTACAGTCCGATACAAGCACTGAGTAAGTGCATTGAACAAATCAATGATTGGATGTGCCAAAATTTCCTTCAATTGAACAGCGACAAAACTGAATTAATTGTCTTTGGTGCCAAAGATGAACAATTAAAAGTCAGCGCACAGATTACATCTGTTATGCTAGAAACCACACACCAAGCCAGAAATCTTGGTGTTGTCATAGACTCCGACTTGAATTTCAAGAAACACATTAAATCAATTAATAAGTCAGCATACTACCACCTTAAAAACATATCAAGAATTAAAGGACTTATGTCTCAGCAAGATTTAGAAAAACTTGTCCATGCATTTATCTTTAGTAGACTTGACTACTGTAACAGTGTCCTTGCAGGCCTTCCAAAAAAATCTATCAGACAGCTTCAGCTAATTCAGAACGCTGCTGCTCGAGTCCTCACTAGGACCAAAAAAGTGGATCACATTACCCCAGTTCTGAGGTCTTTACACTGGCTTCCTGTCACTCAAATAATTGATTTCAAAATACTGATGTTGGTTTATAAAGCACTAAATGGTTTAGTGCCAAAATACATTACTGATCTGCTGATACGTTATGAACCGTCCAGAGCCCTTAGGTCATCTGGGACAGGTTTACTTACAGTCCCAAGAGTTAGGACTAAACGAGGAGAAGCAGCTTTTAGTTTTTATGCACCAAATATCTGGAACAAACTCCCAGAAAACTTGAGGTCTGCTGCAACCAGAGGTGGAAAGAGTACAACAATATTCTACTCAAGTAAAAGTATGATTACTTGGATTAAATTTTACTTAAGTAAAAGTAAAAGTACTGGTCTAAAAATCTACTGAAGTAAAAGTGAAAAAGTAGCTGATTTAAAATGTACTTAAAGTACAAGTTACTAGTTACTTTTTAACAGCGGGAGGGGGCAGGGGTCTCTTCTGTGTAGGGCATTATATATATAGACAAGGGGATATAAATCTCAAACTAGTTTTGTTTGATGAATGCAACACTTTTACAAATTAAAGTGCACAAATTAAACAAATCATGTCACCACACATGTATGGATTTGTATACTGTGTCATTATACTTTAGATAAGAAAATATGGAGCAAATAGTCTGTTAATGTGGGAATTTAACCGGTCTACAGCCCTAAACAGACTGCAGCTGCAGTTCTAATAATGTAATTGTGTATAATTGATCTAAACCATGGACATTGCAAGGTTAGGCTGCTCGATTTTGACAAAAATCATAATCATGATTGACATTGTGTAATCACAATTATTATAGACAATTATTCATTGATTTAATAACTGCAACATGCACTTATTTAACATTTGAAACCATGACTTTAAAAATAGCCTATCCTAATTGAACTGAAAACAAGGAAAATACAAATAGCCTAAGTAAAACATATTTTTTATAATTAAATTAAATAAGTGTCAAAATCAAAATAAACCGTTGCAAATGTTGTCGATAGGGCACGTCTTTTGCTAGCAGGAATGTGAGGGCATATTTTATTTATATCTCATGGAGCTGGCAGGATAAACAAGTTGCATTGTAGGCTACAGTGTTCTTAATTGATGACTGTTGTGGTGGCAAGAGTCAAGGGGCTTCAAACTTCCTGTGTTTATTATTCCTGTATTGCTTGGTCATAGACCACTAGGATTCAACTTAAAGTGAGTTAACTAATTGGTCGTGATGTTTTGAAGTGCAGCTGGGTCGGATATGGCTTTTTTCTCTCTCTCTCTCTCTCTCTCTCTCACGGTCGCGTATGTCATCTGACTCGCGTGTCCGCGCGTAACATATTTTGCACATTATTTTAGTCTATTAGTTTCACCTTTCTTCTCGACCAAAGGCTGCCTTTCTGCCGTCTTCTGGAAGTTTTTCAAAGCTCCCGGCAACACGCACCGTCTCCATCCTACTCTGCACTGTTAAACTGAAAGCTAAACTATCAGGTGAGGGAGGGGCCGATCGCACGGCTGGATGAAAGGTTTGCTGCATTTAAAAGCCTTCACGTCTTCACGTGCGGTACAATGATAGTTTAACTAGGATTATTTTGTTTAAATGATAGAGGGAAGCAATGTTTGTTGTTATCATGTAGTCGCAATGTGTTATCTCCTCCTGTCGATCATTCACTGTGTTAGTTTCCGGTATTGTGCCGTAAAAATAAAAGCCCCCCGCGATATTTCTTTTCTTTTCTCTCCTTTCCCTATCTATTTTTTTACTCAGTAACGCAGGTGATATAAAATGTAGCGAAGTACAATACTTCACAATAAACATACTCAAAGTAAAAGTAAAAGTATAGGTTTTAAAAATCACTTAAAAAATACAAGTACACGAAAAAACTACTCAATTACAGGAACGCGAGTAAATGTAATTCGCTACTTTACACCCCTGGCTGCAACCTTCAGTTCTTTTAAATCGAGTCTGAAGACTTTTCTGTTTCCATTTTAACCTGTACTTTTTATTTAATTTAAATGTTTTACTTCTTTTCATTCGCTTTTAAATGTCCTCTAATCTGTTTTATGTATTTTAATCTTGCCCCTGTAAAGCACTTTGAGTGGCCTTGTGTTTGAATTGTGCTATATAAATAAACTTGCCTTGCCTTGCCTTAAAGCTGCAATAATAGATATTTTTATATTACCTCATAAATAAATGGCGGTGAATTATCACCTGATTCTGCAGTCACCCTTAGTTCTACTTATACTGAGCTTGATAGGGTCTTTCACAGTAACTGCATGAGCTGATATTTTCGGATACATCATGTTTTTTACCTATCTTCTGGATGTGTGAATAGAATACTGTCTGCAAGTTTGCAATCATAAATTAATAATGTGATTAAATGTGAGAGTTGTGGTTATGGATATTTACAATGCCCCCAAGTGGCCAACAAACACATTTACAAAGATTAAAAGATATAAAAAATGATGGCCCAGGATTTATCTCTAGAAGTTCATTGAAGCCAGTATTTGTGAGTTAAGAAAAAAATCACATAAACAATATAACATCCAAATGATATCTTTACGTAATTCACATGTAACATAATAGATCACATATTTTAGAGACACTGTTCCTAAATCTTCTCCTCTTCTATAACATTACTGTGCTGCAATTTATTGTTATGGGCTAAAAAATATTACCAATACATCTGCATGAGGCTAATATTAGAGTTGAATGAGTTTGACATTTTTAGAAACATAAGGAGTTCAGCTTTAGCTTTTAAAGTAAAGTAGGTCTTTATTTTGGCCTGTGAGTCAGCGGTGTCATTTAAGTGTTGTTATTATTTTAATTTATTTTGTAGTACTTGCCTCTGCTCTTTACCGTAAATCTCATGCACTCTCAGGTTGGCTGGGTGCTAAGGAGACCTCGCTTCCAGCTGGACTTGATGTTTTACTGAGGTCGAACTCTCTGTGATCATTAACAATCCCTTCACACCCATAAGAAAGAGTCAAGTTGTTAACTTTGGCATCTAAACTCCCATTGAGACCCTGCAGAGCCAATCAGCGCTGCATTTTTAATTTATAAAAGCATTACCTCATCTATAGAAATGTCTGTGAACTAGATGTGTGGTAAAAAATAAAACATTTGCACTAAACGGTACTTGCACTGAACAGGTTGATGAATCATGGTCTTGCGATTGACTGGCTTTCAGATGGTGATGGTCATGCACTCTTTGTGTAACCATGTTGAATAAGAGTTTTTCCTTCACATTGCGAATATGAAGTGGGTTTCATTCCAGGTGCATGAAACTAGAACCCCCCACACACACACTCACACACACCGCACCCCCCCAACCTTTCCACACACACGCACACTTCCTGAATTGAAAATTAAACACAGCTGTGTTCCCGTCAATGCTGTGGATCTCGCCACTCGTCTGTCATGAAAGATATCCTTAGGAGAAGAAATATTCCACAAGTGTCCCCGCTAGCTAAGGCCTTGTAGTTTGACTCCAAAGTCAGCTGACACAGCAAGAGAAGGACTAAAAGGTGGCAGCGTTTAATGTTGCAGGAAAGCACGTAACACATGGTTTACTTTCAGTGCTTCTTGTTTAAAACTCAAGCTTCAGTGGGCGAAACGCTCAAGAGGAACATCGACTGAAAAAGAGGAAGTTTGCTGAGTGAAAGCTTGAGTTCAGGAAAATAAGCATGTCCCTAAGAGTAAACAAGTCAATGGGGGGGGATTGTTTTTGTGTCCCCTGCCCCTTTACCACCCTGACCCTTTAATGTGGACTCCAGGGCTGTTTGTCCAGATGTTGTATTCCTGTCCATGGAGAGTCCCTAGCTAACACCAGATTCTACCCACATGTCATTTTTTAACCTTTCTGTATACAAATGTACAATGAGCAGAAAAAATTTATTGAATCATGTTTTTTTTTTACCCAGCGATCCAGGAGGGCACCCAGTGCACCAAGTGTAAGAATGAATGGGCGCTGAAGACATCCATAGCTCTGCTCTATGTGCTGTGTACTCTCCTCACTATCGCTGTTGCTGTGCTTGGATATAAAGGTAAGACTAAACTTTGCTCTGCACGCCTGATGGGTACAATTACAGGGGCCCCTTATGTCAAACATTTCTAAACATCCCTTCAACAATGCAATTTGTCTTCCATAATGTTGAAATGGTTTGCTTACAGTGTGCTGAGAGGGTGGGGTGTCCAAGCACGTGATTTGGTTTTTCTTTGAGCTGCCAAGAAATAAGGGCATTGCTGTGTGATGAGTATGCACACACGGCTACCTCGAGTGTGTTTGCGTGTGTGCATGCATACCACAAATGTCCTTCCTTTGGCAATGCTTCTTTGTCATTATTTAAGTAGATTGAAAATGATGAGAGGACAACTACACACCTATACAAAAACATACATTTTATCCCAGAAACGTATTTGTTAATCCAGATAAAGTATCAGTTTTGGAGTTGGATGAAACAGATCTGTACAACTCTGTAAAATGCTCCTCTTTGTTAAACATGAAACTACAACCAGGAGATGAATAGCTTAGCTTAACACAAACACTGGAAGCAACTGACCTGGCATTGTCTTAAGGTTACAACATTTGTCTACTAGCACTTTTAAAGGCCATCAATTAACATCTTGCTTCAACTATGTTTCTTGCCTGGACACCTCATACAACCACTGGTAACGACAGGGAAATAAATAATCCAATTAATCAATTTTTGATGAAACAACATATTACATGTTAATAAGTGAGCTTTGGAGGTGGTGCTCACCTTTGGAAAGAGCAAGGGTAGATGTTTCCCCGTGCTTTCAGTCTTTATCCTCAGCTAAGCTAAACCTAGCTATGCTAACTGACTGGAGCTTTGTATTTGGTGTACAGACCTAAGAGAGATATCAATAATCCCTTTTAACTCATGGCAAAAAAGAAAAAAAAGTGTATTTCCCCAACTGTTTAGCTTTTCCTTTAATACAATTAGAATACATGCTGGAAGCATAATTTTGGCTTAATTTTATTATTTTTTTCAGATTATTTTCTCTGAGGTTTGTTCTGCTAATCCAACACAGTTGAGCTGAATGAAATTAATTTCCAATGTTTGCAATGTGGGACAGATTTTGTAAAGATATGTTGCCACCAGGTTAATCAAATGTAATGCTTAATGCTCTGAGCACAAAAACGGTCATTCACCTCCATTGTATTGATGCAGAGGCAGACAATACAATACGTTCCTTTGTAATTTGGCTGAACAGACTGTGCTCTAGCCCCTCTGTCCCCACCCCACAACCTTTTTTTTACCAGCACCCCCAAAGCTCACACCTCTGGAGAGGGTCCTCAGGCTTTTGAAGACGCTGAACTTCCTGGTTTGCGCTTTCACATTTTTTGTCCAGGTCAGGAAACGGTCCCGGCGTCTTTCGGAGAATTGAACTCTGAATGTCCCTGCCATAATTGTGCTAAACACTCCAATATGCGGCTGCATGTGCCCCTTCCTTATTTTCAGTTGTTCGGGGGTTATCTGTGTGTCTTGAGTACATTAACAATGATGTCCTCTTACTCTCCGAGCTCGGTCGGCCCTGCTTGTTCCTTGGTGCATGTTTTCATGCCGGGCCTAATTGATGCCAGATGAGCAGCGAGTGAACTCAGTGCAACTCCAGCAGAACCCACTGAAATTGGGTTTTTACTGGCACTGAAGCACGGCTCTGTCAAGGGAACCACAGCTCAGCCTAAACACACTCCTTGCTCCAGATGGTTATGTAGTGAGCCCCAGAGTGCTCTATGCGCTTAACATGTGTGCTTCTCTTTGTCCTCCGCCTGTGACCCACAGAAATGTCTTCTTTTGTTTTGGTGCAATTAAAACCTTAGAAGTCTGGCAGGGATTTGTGACCTTGTCTTCCCTGTTGTCTTGACTGACACAACCGAAGGTAACATGAGGTCATTATCTGTAGTCCGGGGATGTAAATCCCATAAGTTTTCCCTCAAAGACATAAAAAAAGTGAGTTACTCTCAAAGATTAAGTGTTACAGTGTAAGAGGAGAGTGACGAATCTCCATCAGTGTCCCCTGTAGGAGTTTCCACGTCTCTCAAAATAAGCTAAATAGCGAGTAAGCTGTGTCTGGATCCAGGAGGAGATGCATTTAAAATCCAGCTGGATATCGTTCAGTTTTCTTTACATTAACCACAAATCAGTTGTGATTGTAGTTGTTGAAGTGAGCCGTGTAACTTTTGAAAGAAGAAATAACATAGTATTCTTACAGGTGAAAAGTTGAATTCATGCACCCTTGCTAAGTTCAGTGCACTCACTTGTTATCCTTTTGCAGCCTTATTTGGTCTGGTTTGAACAGTAGCTTATGGTGGCAAATGTTAGCTAATAGCTAATGATAGAAAAATGTATACCATATATATATATATATATATATATATATATATATATATATATATATATATATATATATATATATATATATATATATATACATATATATATATATATATTGTTGACCAAGTTACATGTGAGTGCTTTTTTAGCAAAACGTAGAATAAGATGCAAACACGTCATCAAAGGTTGAGACCATCAGGATTTTAACAAAGTTAAATGAAATTTAATTGTGAGCATTAAGTAATTGCCTTTATTATGAGTTAAAGAAAAAAATGTACATAGGAGTTTGTAGATGTTTTCCTTAGAAGTTCTTGAGGGCTTCCTCAGACTACAGGTACAACCACCAGTAAGGGTCTTTGTGCCCTGAAAAGAAAAACCCAAAAGTGCACTATCCACCTGCTGCTGATTATAAAGCTTATTGTCATAGTTGCTTTGACACACGTAATGATCCAAAAAAAAATATATATATTTAAATATACAGATCAGCTCCTCTCCTCTCAGTGTTTACAGAAATGTAAGTGACGATCAACCTTTAACTGTAAATTGGGGAGGCAATGACAGGTGGAAATTACTCTTTCCAAGTGACGAAGGAGATATAGGAGATAACACAACACTCAGCAAATAAAACAATGATTTTAGCAATAAAAGAAAAATCTTTGTAATAACCATTTGATGAAAGCCCTAGGTTTTATAGGTATTTCCACTAAATATAAACGTACATGTTTATCCTCATAGGTCCTAACAGTTGTACTTTCTGGCTCAGACATTCTAAAACAATCAAAGCATGGAGTTTACAATCCGTTCACTTCTTAATTATTTTTAATGTTTTGGACCTTATGTGTATAGGACGTTTTAGGAACCAGGACAGTTTTAGGAACCACCAACGCAAGAGTTGGAAAGATTTCAAACTGGGAACAAAAGAGCTCATTCTCACAACATTTGAAACTCTGACGATTCTACTAAAAATAATACTTTCCTCTGCAGCCCTGTTTCAATTTCAACTTCTTTGCATGTGTGTTTTATGGTTAATTTTGCCACAGTGTGATGTAATGAGTCTCTCTGGAGGGCAGCACATAGACATAGCACATGGTAAAGCTACATAAATGTCTGTAAGTGGGAGTCTGTTGTACCATAAGTGTTGGTGAAAGAAACAATGTGCCATAGGTTCGTATTCTATGGACCTCTAAGTCAAAGCTTTTTTTTTGTGCTCTGCAACTGTACATTGTGTGTGTGGAAGAATGTCCCATTTAGTTTGCTGAGTGGAACTTTTCCTGTCCAACTCACCATTTCCCCCTAACAACTAAAAACAATGTGAAAATCTGAGGATCATTTTATATGGTTTCAAAACTGTCAAAATGTGTTACGAGACAAACAGAGGTGTGGTTCTAGGATGTATAACAGGGTGAGGAAAGGAAACACCATTTTTTTTGACCAAATTGGTTAAATATTAATTTTTCAATTTGAGTTTTTCCCAAACATTTCAGTCTCAATTACTCAGGAGGCAAGTTTTTTCCAGCAACATATTTTCTATTTGCAGTCCAGAGACAAAATAATAATGTTCTTCTACTTTTGAAGTCTTACATTTCTTTTTTTTTTAGAATTGCACTAATTTGCCTTCTCTCGTATAAGACCAAAACCACTCGCATATTTGTACGGTAAATAGGCCTACAAAGGTAGAGCTACAAAGACAGTTAGCTTAGCTTAGCATAATTAACTCTTTCCTGGCTCTGTCCAAAGGTAACAAAAATACACCTACCAGCACTGCTCCCAGCCAAGCAGTAGAAATATGATTTTGTTACATTTAGGCTGGCTGTTTCCCTGTTTATGCCAAGCTAAATTAACTAGGCTGGTATGCTTAATGTACAGAGAAGTATCAATCTTCTCTTCTAACTCTCAGCAAGAAAGAAAATAAGTGTACTCCCCAAATGTTTTGCAAAGACTTTATTAAACATATGATTTAATAAGTGGGTAACTATGACAGAAAGTAACTAAGGCACATTTGTATTGCTAATCGGACTCTAATAAAAAAATGCTTTACCTGACCTAATGTGGAGGGTTGGATTTATGTCAGCACATATTTCTGGTGATTTGACCTCTGGCGAGGTGAAACCCTTGGGACTGAGCTGTTGTTTTAACTGTCGGCAGCCGCTTCCCAGCAGAGGAGCCCATGCTGTTCCCAGTTCCAGGACGTGTCCCCCTGGCGAAGCTGGTGGTAGAGTTGGGCTGACTCCCTGGAATCCCAGACACATTCCAGAGGAAATGAACGCTGGTGTCGCCTGTGGGGGCGTGAAGAGCCTCCCTGCCACAGCGTCTGTCTCCTCTGGGCCGTCTTTGATCCGCCTGTTTACTGAAGAGCCCTCCCCCAGGTCACTTCCTGTCCCCTAGGGCCCTCGCCAGTGTCTCCCCGTGCACCTCCAAACGCGGTTTCTGTCACTGACCACCCACTCTATATTTGCTGAGTCTGTGTTTCTACATCCTTCTACATCCTTTCCAATTGTATTGCACTCCAACTCCAAAATCCACTTTTTCTAAATCTCTGCACACTCTAAATCTGGCCAATACCAAGAGATTACATTAATCGAGTCCACCATTATTACATGCCTACAAGATATGTAGGAGCATCTCTTATAGTATCTGTCAGTGAAGTTCATTGGTTTCCTCTCTGATCCCTTTTATATATGATGTCTGTGGTTGCAGGCAATTCTGGTCTGGTAATAAAGCACAGAGCCTGTGATGAGACTATGACACTAAGCTTTGTCCTACCTGTCCTGTTTTTCTTTCAGTGGTGCAAAAAGTCGACACTGTGTCTGAAGGTATTGCCAACTATGGAGGAAAGATAATTGCTGTTGAGACAGATTTGAAAAAGCTGGGTAAGTTCGATGCGTCTGGGTTTAAATATTAAGTCAAAGCTAAAGTGAGAGGCAGAAACTTTTTTATCATAAACATCTCTGTCTTTAGATGATCAAGCAGGGAAGAAGTCTGAGAATACCACCACAGAGATCCAGGCTTTTAAGAACAACATCTGGACTCTCCAGAGACACCTGTCCGCGGTGGAGGACCGCATCCACAGTGATCAAGTTAAGCTAAGTCAGCTGCAGAACATTGGCTCAGACATCCAGGGCAGCCAGGGCTCCATTCAGGGACTGCTGGATAGCCACACGGCAACCTTGCACTTTGTCAATGGCACCCTGCAATCTTACGGTAGCATCATCGAGGGTCTGCAGGACGACACGGCCCGGCTGCAGAAAGATGTCCACCAGCAGGCAAACCTTCAGGACCAGACGCTGCTCAGCATCAGCAGCCTTAACTTCACCCAGACCCAGCAAAGAGGCCTCATCGGCATTCTGCAGCGCTCAGTGGATGACACCAGCCAGGCCATTCAGAAAATGCGCAATGACTTCCAGAACATGGATCAGACGGCGCGACAGACGCGATCTGATACCGAGTGGCTTCGTAGTAAGGTGGAAAACCTCCAGGTCATGGCCAGTAATGCCTCAGCTCTCGCAAAGGCCAACAACGACAGCCTAGACGAGGTGGGATCACAGCTGTTGTTCATGACCAACCAGCTACAGAACACCAGCGGACTGGCTGACGCTCACGACCAGACCCTGAGGGAGATCTTGGACCAGCAGAGGGACTTCGGCAACCTCACGTCCACCAAGTTTGACCAGCTGGAGGTGCGGCTGGACGCGTCAGAGGAGAGTATGGACCGTGTGACTGGCAATGTCAGCTTCACCACGCAGCTCCTGGGTGCGATAAACATTAACCTGAACGGGTTACGCACTTGTTCTGAGACCGTTGGCCGTCACTCGGACTTCCTGCTGAACCTCAACAGCTCCCTGACGGATGTGAGGACTGACGCATCCAGTCTGAGGTCCCAGCAGGAAGAGCTGGCAGCACGTCTTGACAAGGAGGTCACCAACCTCTCTTATGTCATGGAGGAGATGAAGCTGGTGGACACCAAGCACTCACAACTAATAACCAACTTCACTATCTTACAGGGTGAGGCATGTGAGGCTGCAGTGTGTGTTCTACTAATAAACTGTTTGATTTAAAGTTAAAGGAATTGTTAACATTTTGGGGAAATATGCTCATGTGTCTTCTTGCGAAGAGTTGGATGACAAGATGGATACCAATCTCATGTCTATACCTCAACTATGAAGGTACAGGTTAGCTCAGTACAGAGATTGGAAACAGGTGGAAACAGTTAGCCTGGCTCGATCTAAAAGTATGATATCTTGTTTAATTAATCCGCACAAAAACAAAAACAAATTGTGTTAACAACTTTAACTTCACATTGGTCCTTAAGATAACAATATCAATATTTTACTCTAACTCAGAAAGAAAGCAAATGAGCATTTTTCCCAACTTTTTCAAAACTATTCTTTAAAAAAAGACTTGTTTCACTATCTCACAGTATGTCTTACTTTCTAGGCCCCCCTGGTCCGAGAGGGCCAAGAGGGGACAAAGGACCTCAGGGGCCATCTGGTCAGTCCGGCCAGAAGGGAGAAAAAGGGGAAAAGGGTGTTCCAGGTCTACGGGGTACCCGAGGAGAGCAGGGTGTCCCCGGACCATCTGGTCTACCAGGGTTGAAAGGCCTACCAGGCGTACCAGGCAGCCCCGGTTCCAAAGGTTCCCGAGGGTCCGGAGGGAGGATCGGACCTCCTGGGGGTAAAGGAGAGCCAGGTAGTGCCGGTTTGCCTGGTCGAGACGGACAGCCTGGACCTCAGGGAGCACAGGGCCCACCGGGGATCAGAGGCTCAATGGGACCAGCAGGGGAGCAAGGGCCAAGGGGACTGCCTGGACCAGTGGGGCCGCCAGGGCCAGCAGGGCAACCAGGAATCCCAATCCGGGGCCCTTCAATTCCTCTGGGCCCTGTGTCTATGCAGGACGAGGCAATGGCTCCTACGTTATGGGCCCCAGGTGTGACTTCACCCATTAAGTCTCTCATCGATTTTAACTTATTTCTGTTTTCAACTCTTTACTAGAATCAAATTATGAGATCCTGAAGTAATGAGTTTAATGAGCTTCTGTAGCATCAACATACTTTACTTTTACACAACATCTTAAGTTTACTAGAATATTTGTTCTATTATTGCAGAACACTTTCTGTACTACTCAGGCATGACAGTTTGACATTTTCTGAAATAACCTACAGTCATTTACTTTCTTGTGAAGAGTTAGAGGAAAAATGTTGCCTCTCTGATGTATGTGGAGTAAATATGAAGCTAGAGCTATCAGCTAAGAGCTCAGTATAAAGACTAAAATCAGAGAATAACAGTTTGCTTGGCTGTGTCCAAAAGCTAACAAAAGCGCACCTCTAAAGCTCACTTATTATCATGTTAGCCTATATTTGTTAAATAAAAAAACAAATTTCAAAACAAAAAGATGTTGTAGGGGAATTTTTTGATATTTTGTAAACTTTGGTTAAAGCCGGGCTAGCTGTTTCTCCTTTTTCAGTCTTTATACTAAGGTAAATTAAGCTATCGACAAGCTTTTTTTGGCAAGAAAGCAAATCAGCCAATTTTCCAAAATGTCAGTTATTTTATAATATTTTTTTAAAGAGGGAATTAAATGGATAACCAGGTATCATTTATAAAAATATGGTAGGTTTAGATGACTTAATTGAAATCACCTTATGTTTTACAGGATGCCCATTTGAGTGGGTAAACTACAGAGACAAGTGCTACTTTTTCTCAAAAGACCTGCACAGTTTCGATGATGCAAAGGCAACCTGTGAATCAACGTCTGCTTCATTGTTGATTATCAACGATTTGGAGGAACAGGTGGCTGATTAATCTTCTATTTTCTGGCACTTACATAAATAATTCCACAAAGTAAGGTAATTAAGTTCCTGGACGGAAAGGTTGTCATTGCTCTGTATTTTGTCCTCATGTGACCACAGAAATGGCTGAAGAAGCAGACTTTAGGAAAGGGCTACTTCTGGATGGGTCTGACCGACAGAGGGGAAGAGAACACTTGGCGCTGGCTGGACGGGACTGAACTTGCGTTCACGTCAGTATTTAATTAAATACCTCTCTTATAGGGAACATTAAATCCTGTATGAAGGTGCAGTTCCTTGGATTGATATTTTGCTTCCGAATTGTGAAAAACACTTCTGTCCAATAACAATAATATTTATGTTCCTGAAGAAGAAGAAAACACCTATAGGTGTTTTGAAAATTCTAACTTTTTGATGTTTTTTGAATATTTTGACCTGTATGCAAAACCCCCACTACCTTTTGGATTCACACTTAATAAACCTTTATCTATTTAGGGTGTGTGGAATTCAAATCAGGACAACAAAAGCAAAACATTACATTTTAAGATACTACTGGATGAGGATTCATTTAAGAGATTCATCAAACTTGCATTAAATGAAATCTGATTCTGAACACGGAAATATGGGATAAAAGCCTTAGAAAAACCTCAGGAGATCAGATGATCCAACTTCAAGTCCTGCTGCAGTTTATTCTTATTTATTATCTCTCTCCACCACTGTAGTTTTTAACCAGTCTTTGATGACCTAGTGTAAATCTAATGTGTGATCGCCCCCTGTTGTTTGCCTGCAGGAAGTGGAAGCCTGGTCAGCCGGACAACTGGAGCCATGGGCATGAAATGGGAGAAGACTGTGCTGGGCTCATCCACGAAGGGTTATGGAATGATTTCTTCTGTGAAGATCTCATAAGCTACATCTGTGAGAAAGAAATGGAGACCTGTACGTCTATTTCTGCATTTCTAAACTCTTTTGTGATTCTCAAGTATCTTGTGGTTCATGTCCTAAGAAGTGTCTTAATGTCATTCTGTATCGTTTTCTGCAGCAAGATCACCTGGATCGTAGCGAAGTCTTGAAAGGGAT
Organism: Hyperoplus immaculatus; assembly: GCA_949357725.1. NCBI lineage: Eukaryota > Metazoa > Chordata > Actinopteri > Uranoscopiformes > Ammodytidae > Hyperoplus > Hyperoplus immaculatus. Next base: position 6,871,976 of record OX442369.1, read on the forward strand.
CTTGCAGAAGTGAGCAGCTAAACTTTCCACATGTGGAACTGGTCCACTGACAGACACAGCACATGGAGAGTCCGTATGGAGAGAGCCAAGTGACAATTTTGAAAAGAGCCAAGGGCTGCAGAAGCAAACGTCTCTCCAACGCTGAAGAGATGCATTTCTCCTCCGAAGTGAACACAGTCCAACTTTACCAGCAAGTGCAATACAGCAGGGCAATCACAGAAGGAGGACTTTTATTTTTTCAAGTACCAAATCACCAATTGATTTGTACACAGTATATATATATATATATATATATATATATATATATATATATATATATATATATATATATATATATATATATATATATATATGCTTATTTGAAATACATTTTATGAAACTGTATCTGTATTCCACGTGCAACTGAATATCTGAATGTATATTTTATTATGCAAGTTTTTTTTAGGAAATTATAAATTCTATGAAGCCAAGTTGACTTACCGTAGTGCTTTTCATTATATGTATGTGTCTTAAGTTGAAGGTGCAAAATGATGCGAAAAAACATAATGTCGCTGATATGCTATCTTTGAGGAACCTGTTATCTAACCTCATGAATGTCTATATAGCATTTTCATTTATACGAGTAGAAACAAATTAAGTATTTACACATAAATACAGAAAAATGTCACAGTCAGCTTAAGTTTTGGTTACTGCAAGTTTACAGTTTTAATACTCAATGTAAGATACAGCAGTTTGTGATAATGAGATTTATTTTTCACTTTTAGTCGTAGGTATTTTTATGAATATGAATCTGTGGATCCTACCTACGAATATAAAATGTGCCATTTTCTGCACTCAGGTACCGTTTCCTGTTAAGAAAAAAACACTTGAGTTTAAACAACACTACAAAAGATGAAGGAAATAAAATACTTAAAAACCGTGAGATGTTTGTATTTGGTGGCTTATTTCTAGATTTGAATGAAGATCCGGATACACAATAGCCTGGCACCGCCCGCCAACATACTTCCGCTCAATTTTCATTTCCCTTCAGTAGTCAAATGAAGTAGGACCAGGCTAGATACACAAGCTTGTCTAGTCTGCATTTGACTCGGGTTTTTGATCACAAAACTCCACAGTTTTGTAGAATTTAGTTTATTGATTTTGCACAAAAAGGTATTTTCACATTTGTTTTTTATCTTGAAAATACTTTTCCCTTAATTAGACATTGACTTTTATTGTTTTTCTCCTCATAATTCCAGATTGTAAACAAAAAAAGAAGATTTCCTTCCATTAAACATGAGCTATGCATTTCCTCTCAATCATTTCACATCCTTTTTTCTTACTTAAAATCCACTCCATAACAGTCACTGCTTCAGCTGCACAGAAGATTGAAATTATCTTAAAATAGCACCTTTAGTAGGAGGGAATCTATCTACCTTTCTATCAACGTGGACAGAAGATTCTTTATGTTTAAAAACAAACAGCGACTGAAGACTGCGAGTGCCAACAAACATCTGAATTTTCTACAAAAAAAGCGGCCTATGAAAACAAATGCAACTTTTTGACTCCAAATTGGTTTGATGCACTCTCGTAAATTAATTTTACATAGTAAACATCAAAGCAACATAAAATAATGCAGGCGCCAAGCCATGCAGAATAACTTTTTAATTTGAGCTGTGCTTGGTTTAAGTGACACAGTATGTGAATAAATTATCGTTAAGATTTGCCTATTGATAGCCGCTCATTTCACATTGCATCATTTACACATTAGGTAAAAACAAACATACACAAAAGAAGCAGCACATTGTCTAAATGGAGATTTATTGTTGAGGTATGAAAGAGCTATTATTATTTTCTCTTTCCAAACCTTGTTTTGTATAAACTCACTATGGTGGAAACACTTTAAAAGTAATACAACTGCCAATTAGGTGGGTTTGGGGATGACGACTCAGGAGACACAACTTACAATCTTCCTCCCGTGTTTCATTTCACATTTCCCTGGAAGCCTCTCGTTTGCCCTTCTCTCCTTCAGACAGGTGGGTGCAGTGTTGGGGCTCATGTTTTTCAGTGCAACAAGATGCGGTAAGGTCCGTGTGTGAATGTAGGACTCAGGATCTCTCTAGGCTCTCTCAAGCCGCAGCAACACTGGGACTGTAAACGTGATTCCAATATTAACGCTCAGATAGGAAATAATCCTGTGCAGAAATACTTTTTGTCCAGTTGTTATTGCTCAGTACTGATGAACTCCTCTCTTCCTGATTATTGCCAGTTCTCGTCAGACAGGTCGACATGTAGGCGCCTCGTCCGGTCCTGTGCAACCAAGAATGTAACGGCCGATTGGTGCTTAGAGAGGTTCGGGATGAAGTGGATTGAAGGTGAGGGTGATGTGGAGGCAGGCTGGCTCATAAACGTATGTGAGTTGAGGTGGTTGACCCCTCTAGTCGTCCTTCTCCACTATGACCTCCCCGTGAAGAACCCTTCTCCTCTGCCGCAGCATGTGGAAGTAGAGCTGAGGAAACACTGGTGGGAGAGAAACAAATACAAGATCAATCACATAACATTTTCAAAATATTTTTAAAACACGACATGAAGCTTCATATGCTTCTTAAAAGTAGTGTTCCTGCATGGATTTTGGATTACAATGGTCATGGGGGGATGGTACAGATGTCTGTGCCTTGTATGTTTTTTAATGTGGCTATGTTTCTTATGTGTTTTTGATGACTCTTTAAATGCCATATATATGGACAGGAATTGGATGGCATTGTCTATGTGTTGGCATCCGTCCCTATCATTGTAAACATGAAATAAAAACATTCAGGCAAAAAACTTTGAGAAAATCACAACTTGTCATAAGCTAAGCTAACTGTCTGCTGGCACCAGTGCTATATTTAGCAAACAGATATAAGAGTGTGATCAAAATGCTATTCCCAAGGACATGTGGGATACTGTCTTATTTCAGTTCTTTTGAAGTGATGTCACAACATTTCAAAAGAGAAGAAAGTTTTCATAACTTAAAGATGTTCAGGTGAATCCTCAATCTGACACCAGGAATTAGAGAATCAGATCAGCACACTTGTCATATAAGCATCATAGTCTGACCAGTGATCTTTATTAGTTGGGGTCTTCCTCTTCTACATGTTTTATCATAAATACTAGTGTGGGACAACAAATGCTCCTTACGTGGGATGTAGGACAACATGAAGATGATGAGGCAGTAGTAGTAGTCAAACGACACGTTATACATGTTGGGGAGCCTCGTGGAGAACATTCCCGATCTGCGTACGAACGGCAGAGCAGCGTAAATGGTCAGCAGCTCTCCAGCGACTCCCAGGGGGTACAAGACGATGAAGAGGTTGTATCTGGGGAAGGAGAGAAGAAATTACATTTTGACAATACATACCCTTGCGAATGGTAAAACGCTCATGTGGTTAGATGTCAGAAACGCACACACACACAAAAGAGACATTTGACACACTCAAAGGCAACCGTGAAAGGATGAGTTCAACAATAAGCAGCACGCTTCCTAAAATCGGTTTTCACAATTAGCTTAAATTTCAAGGTCAAAAAAGAAGTATGCATAAGTAATAAGAGTTTTGGATAATACGGCAGTTTCTGCATGTTTTAGCCCATTTACCTTTGATTTCATGAAGTAATCTTAAATACACTGAGCTGTAGTTTCCTTCACATTTTCTGGCTTTACAAAAGTAATCGAACCCAAATAATTCAGTTCTCTTCATTTTCTGTTACACTGTGCCGTCAGTGAAGCAAAGACATCCAATACTTTAAAGCTTCAAAACAGATCAGTCAAGAAGCTGCAAAAATCACACCATCTTTTTTCCAAAACATTGATGTTTGCTTACAATAACCTTTTCTTGGGTTTAATTTTGAACCACATTTATAAGGAATTCAGTGCTGCTCAGAAGCTAATCGTGGAGAGTGGAGATTATCACCACCAGCACAAAGCGTAAAAAGGGAAGCCGAGAGAAAGAAGAGGTTGTGATAAAGTGGAATCTAAATGTGGAGCAAGCCAGCTGATCAAAGAAAGATCTCCAGTGCTGACGCAGGAGTGGTGGCTAATCCGTGGACAGGGAGCTGGGAATCCCCGGGGAACAAGCATTTGATTTGGCAGATGTTGAGGGCAAAGCTGCAGGATCAGGTTGTTGCTCTCAGAACTGAATCGCTGCACTAAATACTTGATTGCTACAGTGACAATAGCCACATTTTTTCTGACTTGGCATGAAGACACTTAAATGCATCCACAGACAAATACAACCACAGGGCTTTCAGCTCCAACTTCCTGTCACTTCACATAACTGTAAGTTGGCTTGCCTCCCGTTTGTGACAACACACGGTTTTCAATAGTAAGATATCTGCTGTGGCTCAGGGCTACAGAGACCCTGTATTTAGTCAAGACCACAGCAAAGGCTCAGAGGAGCGTCTCAGCGGATGTGAGAGAAAACATTCCATGACCAAAACAGATGGTCTTAAAAACGGGAGCAGCTGAACATGAGCCCCTCTCCCGGGGGGCCTGACTTCTCCTCCATGTTTAAAGGAAGTTGCGAAGGGTGGGGGCCAGGGAGGAGCGTGGCATTCAATACACAAGAATCACCACCTAAAACAAAACAGTAGTTGGCACAAAGCTAAAATGCCTCATCCAGGAGGCTCACGTGTCAATCTGACGTAGCAGAAAAACTCTGGTCTGTGGCGACGCAGAGAGCGAACAATGTCGCACCTTGTAAATGGGTTGACGGAATATATGACAATCCCTATTCTGAAGTGAGAACTCTTGGCTGTAAGATGCCAAGCCGGTGTGTTGGACAGCTATCAATGTGTACAGCTGACGTTCCCAGTGACGACTCCGGTTTCAGCTGAGCAACTGTAGCCGTGAGACAAACATAGGGGACCGGTATGCCACATCACAACTCCTCTTCATGCAGAAGTATGCAGGCGCTACGTCACTTCATGTGTCGATCGGAATCATGTTTCACTGATAATCATGACAAGTGTTTACATTTTCTGATTTATGTATTGAGAATTAAAGGGTTTCAAATGATACTTCTTTGATAGCCCACTTTGACCTATGTTACTATAAAACCTTCTATTTACAAACTTACTTTTAAAATGAAGAAGTAATTGGTGAAACATATATGTGCACACAATAATAATTAAATGTCTTCAGTAACCTGTCCTGCATTATCAGTATTTGTCGGAGCAAAATGTTAGCAATTAGTACCCATTGACAGGGAATGGCTAATGAGGTGCTAATCAATAAACACACACACATGCTTATCCTCTGTGTGTTTGCCAGGCGAAACTTAATACAGTCAAACACACGGCTGCACTACTTCCAGATGTAAAGACGGTCTAGGCCTGGGGAGGGAAGCATGCCAGAGGGAGCATGCATATACAGTGTCCGGCCAACGGTTAATGGCATCTCCACCTGGCCCATTTGATGAAGTATGGCAGGTGGTTGAGCAGGTTGAATGTGTAGTAGGAATATCTGGTAATCTCTGTCATCGTCCACACAACCAGGAATAGGATAACACTCTCTTCATTCTGGATCTTCATTTCAGTCCCCCCCAAAATGGCAAAATATACAGAAGAAGGGAAAAGTAAGATGCAAATGCAATGTGTGGGAGCAACACTAAACAACCAAACCATTGTAAAGCACATGGATTTATGCAACAGATGCTGAGGGAAAAAGCCTAATTTGTCCCAAGAAAGATTACTCTGTGTGTGGAGGTAATAATACTGAAGTAGAACTTGTGATTAAAATACTGTATTTTCTCATGGCAAACAGAAAATAATGCTAGTTCAAATTTGCTTTGCTTGTCAATGAAAACCTTTGGTAGCGGCATAGTCTGTGTCCTGCTTTGATTTGTTACCTGTCTGATGCTGCTAGCAACGAACCAAACCATGAAAATCCGTGAACACACTTGAACCCCGGTAACAATCACAGAAGTTCTCACTAGTCCTGCAGTGGAGCAGGAGAAAAAACAAACAAATTATTTACAGCTGTAGACCTGGAAATGTGCATTTTACTCTTGATTGAAAGTCAAAAAGAAATATCATCACATACCCAGGGCACAATGTCCCACCTGCAAGATAAGACACATAGAAAATTAGTTCTTAGTGGTAACAAGTAGGTTCAAGCATCTGACGAATATTATTACTTGTGAATGCTTACCTCAACTAATGCAAAGGTCTGGAAAAACTTGAGTGTCCTTGCTATACTTCTGTAAAGACCCTTGTGTGTGCGTTTCTGGACATAGAAGCGCATCATCGTCATTGCTAAAACCAGCCACCTGCAGAAAAAAATTGAAACCGACAAGATTATATAATTGCAGTATGGAACCAGAGTAAGATTTTTAGGATGCTGAAAGACACGTTAGAGCATTAAGTGGACAGTGTAAGGTTTGTAAATCCCCTATGACAACATAATCTATAAAGTAGCTGAAAATTATGTTATCTAGCTCTACATATACTTGTCTTGTACACAGTGTATTTCCTAACATGGCACACTGTATACAGGGTGAGACGTTCACATAATATCTGGTCACTTCCTCATTGTGTCAATCAACAAGGAAAAGAAAGAACATTTGAAAGTTATGTACAATCAGTTGCAAATCTTTGAATCAAGACTAAATAACCTACTTCTACCTACCTACTTCCTACTTTTAACATTGAAAAGGTTGAAGAAGGCTAGAGATCGTATTTTGTTTTTATTTGATCAAATTTTATATTTGAAAATATTTGACAATAAGCTAAGCATGTGCATCTACTGAATCACAAAGAGTCCACAGCACTAGACACCAAGTTAACCTGAGATCCAATTTTTTGTATTAATCCAGCATGCTTCACAAAAACACCAGCTCAAATGGTATTTACAGTTTTAAACAGTCAAACATTCTCAGTTACTGTATCCCATGCATTTTAACACCGTTTCAAAACTGAGATGTATCCCTTAAGCATGCAGTTTTGTGTTTTAAATGTTTTCATTAATTATCACCACTTTCTCTCCAAGTCTCCTTTATTGTAACAGTAGCTAACTCTCAATATAAGCCAATGCAATAATCTATGAATTCCTTTACTAAAACTTGGAACATTTTAATTTAGGCCGCTGAACTGTTAGTCATGTGACTGCTCCCAAACTCTTAGTGATAGTGATAATATAACCCAAAATAATCATAAAAAAGCATTTAAATAAATCGTAATCATCTCTCTCACACTGCCATGTCTGAACCTGGGTCAGCAACACACAAAACTAGTTATGAAAGACAGAACTGGTGAAATGATCAATAGTAGCCAAAACGTAATGGGCTATATTGGATGTAGGAGTGCGGACTTATTATTAGCTGTAACCATGCCATATTTGCTTAAAAAGTACCAACATTGTAATCAATATAGCTTAGTTAATTTTCGGTCAATCAACTAATCAGCCATTCGACTTATCGTTTCAGCTCTATTGAATAAACTTTAGGGTAATTTCATCTATGACAAAACATCACATTTTATAAGCAAGTCATAAGTATTATGTGCAAAAACCTTAATTTAATTACATAATCGTAATAATTTTAAAATAACTAAAGCTGTCAAATCAAAATAGAAAGGTACAATATTTCCCTTTGAAATGTAGTGGAGAAGAAGTTGGCATGAAAGAAAAGATGGTTCAAGCACCTCAAATCTGCTAATAATTAAATCTATTTTTTTTCCACTTTATAATATCACAAAATAGTAAAGAAATGTAATGAGAAAATATATTTGTCTTATTTGACATCTTCAATTTGACCAAGTCATTGTGATCATTATAATGAAGTGCATGGTGCGGCAGTAGGAAGTGTTTGTAGCAAAAACACTTTATCCTGATGAACAACATTTAAAAAGAAATCCATGATGGATGATAAACCACAAATTCTGCATGGAAGGGGGTTATTGATTGTGAGTGAGTATGACTGGACAAGTTTTGATTGCTGAATATGTTGAATAAAGCAAGGTGTGCTTTAATGGAATGTTGTGCTGGACATTTTTATCCGCACAACAGTTCATCATCTGCGTCATGCTAATGTTCTTTTCCGGCCCCTCAGTTGTATTGTGTTAGGTTAGGATTGGACTAATCCACTGATTCATCAATATTAACAGTCCAAGAACTACTTTTACTTTGAGAAACTTAAGTACATTTTGATAGTAACACTTCTGTGCCTTTACTAAAGAAAGACTTTAAATTAATGACTTGTACTTGTTGTAGAGTGAAATATCAGAGGAATTCTTTCACCACTGACTGTCATTAATATGGATATCCCATTTTACACTTATTGATCCGGCAATAGTAGGGGCCTACTTAAGTACAGTTGTGAAGTACTTTTTTGAGTGTTTCCATTTTATGATATTCTACTCCACTACAATTCAGAATCAAATCTTTACCTTTTACTCCAGTATTTACTTTGCAGTCAACACTAAATATAATAAAACAAATAAAGATCATTTTAGCTATTTTTATGGATACAGATTTTTTTTATCCCTTTGTGTAGCATTCAAACTATACCTGTGTAAAATCTCCAGCTGCAACATTAAATTATTGTATCAGTAGGTCTAATTATAATCCCATAATTTAATTTTATTATGATGACACATTCTGCATAATTGGAATAGTGTGGCAGACCTACTTTAAGGATAGTTTGATGCTAAAACTATTACTTGAGTGACGTTTTTATAGCAGGACACTGGTAGCCACTTTTACACAAGACCTGATTTATAATTGAATAAACGCGCTACAAGTCACCTGTTCTGTTCGGAATTTATAAATGTTATGATGTTATGAAAAAATCTGCCCATTGAGCATTTCACTATCCCAGACCTGAGCTCCAGTGTCAACTCTCCCCGGCTATACTTATCACTGCAACTGTCGGACGCACCGCAGGCCTTTGCACTCAGCCCTATTTGGACACGGCTGTCACTTCTACCAAACGTCATTCATTCATTTTTCATTACACTCACATAAACACCGCGCGAGTTTCTACCTGTGTACCTATGAAATTGTTCTCTCAAGTTACTTGATAGCTCTGGTGAGCCGCAAAGTTGCGCGAGCTGAGCAGACACTTTGGACTTGACACACAGACCTATAAACAGCAACACGCGCTAACAGTGTTTCAGGGAGCGGCTGATTTATACGCTTTCCTTATTCATTGGCGACGCACGGACGGAATCACGCACGTACCCGGCGGTCATGGCGATGTTGTAGACAGTGAGCCATGCGGTGGCGAGGGCGCCTCTCGTTCTCTTCTTGTTGTTGTTTTCCTTCTCCTCAACCGCGCCGTCCTCCTCGCTGGACGCCATGGTACCGGGGGCAGGGTAGGGTAGCGTGGGGTGGGGTGAGGAGGGGGGGAGCCAGGAAGGGAGCTGACAGCTGGGACTGGAAGGGAGGGGAGCTGTGGGGGGCTCATACATCCATCTATCCAATCTCTCGCGGGACTATGGGCTGCAACGAGCGCATGCTCTGCCAGTGAGAACTGTTATTATGAAGTGTGGGGGGAAAACATTTACTCAAGTTGGCTGCTGTATTACAACAAATTTGAGGGGGCCTAGTTGTGCTTTACTTGAGTATATCCATTATGTGAAGTGAAATTATGAACTTGTTGGCCTGTTTTTGCATAATTGTAAAGGTGTCACTCTGGGCTCTGGGTCATTTTAACAACGGATATTTTTTTCAAACCAAACATGTTATCTATTTATGAAGAAAATAGTCAGCAGATTAATCCATAATGAAAACAATTATAGCTTAAAATCATATAAAGTATCAAAAAATACTTACTTGAGTAAAAGTATGTTCACTTACAGCTAAATGAAGCCACAGGGAAAAAACAGTTTGAATAACTAGATTTGTCAGCATCTTCATAACTCAATTACATTATAATGGGAACAAATAAGTAAGTCTATAAAATGCACCTTTAACAGCTGATGACTATTTCCCTCATAGGGAGACCTGTCTGTGGAAAACAGTTTGACTGCTTCACAGCTTGAAGGTTATTCTGATAGTGCTCAACATTTACCGGTGGAGATGTGTCTAAAAATGTCAACTGCAAATTTATACTTCTTTATTTGTCTTCAATTGCATGAACAAATAGGGTGATGGCTTAACATATACTGTGCGTGGATGGTATTTGGACTAAAGCAGAGCAGTGATATAATTTCATAATTTCACGTCATGCTTTTATTTGGTTAGATTTAGGCATGTAGCATGCTTTTTGAAAGAAAAAAAAATCCCCTGTTACTAATTTATCTGAAGTTGCTGGAATTTCCGTAAGTATTTATTACATCAATGACATTTTACAGTTATCACATTTTGCCACTAGATGGCCATGTGTAAACATGAAAGGAGCCACAAGTGCCCTCAGGTTTTCTGTGGCATTACAGCCGCTTGCCCTTAGATGTTACTTTTACTGTCCACTTATTTTTGCTGGTAATGTAGAATGTTTATACATAATTAAAAGTAGAACTGATGCAAAACTATATTTATTTTAGATGCTCAAACTAGGTTGTCAACTATGTGTAGCTCATTGGGATGGGATTTTAGGTATTGGTAGGCATTGATTGAGGTACAATTTGAGATGCCTGTGGTACATACAGTACATATCCTTCAGGACGCAGAGTTAGACAACATTTGTTTGCATTTCTATATATAAAGGGATTAAAGGTCCAGTCACATCACTGTCACACCAAGAGACACAATGCCTAGTGCAGTGTAAGCAGTTGGGTGAGCAGAGAGCCAGGGCTGTGGTGTGTGGAAAATGCTAGTGGAGGCAGACAATGCACCGGTCCGAGGCCTGACCAGCCCTCAGAGGGACAGGGGTCGCCTCACTGCGACAACAGCCCCCGTCTCCCTCCCTTCTTTTTTTTTTTTTTTTAGTTATCACAGCATGGGCTCGGGGAGGACGCTGAAGTTCGCCCTCTGCGAGGTGCTACAGTTTGCAGGCCTGTGTGTGCCCCTCTTCATCGTCATGCAAAGGTTCGCAATCATCGTAGCAAAGGTCAAAACCTCGGCGCAGCCCCCTGGAGACGGAAGCACAGCCTACTGGTTGATCGTGGCCTCCTCTATTGCCTATGTCACCTCCACCGCCCTGCTGGTCTGGGTACCCATGAAGTATATGGTCTTCATGAAGAAGAAGTTCCTCATTGGGAGGAAGAAGTGGTGAGTTTCTCCTGCTTTTGCTCCTGATGTCAGGACTCAAGAACGGAGGTTGGGTATACTGTGTGGTCAGCAGTTGGGACACTGTCCTAAGACTTGACAAGCTAGTTTGAGTCTGAACAGGCCTATAGATGGGTTGGACTTTACTTGGCTGGTGAATACCATGAGTTAGCAAGTCCTGCAACTGCCTTTGTCTTCCTTCCTTACTTTTTTTTGTCCTTCCCTTCTTTTGTCTTTGTATCAGGAGGCCTGTGGCCCTCGTATATGTGATCCTGTCCACATTACCCTGCTTTGCCTTTCTCATCGCCAGCTCTGAGGTACAACTTGTTGTGGATTGTTTCCTTACATACATATATCCGTACTATGATCATGACCCCTTTGGAGGTTTGTGTTTTTCATCTGAAGAAGGTGCTTGATCCTATAACTTTTCCAAAATATGATAACAATTTCAGTAGGTAAGTGGAGTCACAGTGACATCTGTGAGTAGAAAGGTGATGATTTGTGAGGAACCTTTAGTTCTCAGGGGAGGCATAACTAGCCTTTTGGATAAGGAGCTACTGATAAGCAGCTTGGTTCCTCTTCCTGTCCAGGCTGCCCTTGTCAAATCATCTGTCCATGAGGCACATTTTCACTTCCTGGCTGGCTGCAGCCCAGGCCCTATTTGCTGTTTTATGTGGCCCTTTTCTAGAACCAAGCTAACCTTTTGGCCACTGCTTATCTGGTATATTTTACATAAGAGCCCTCAATTCTGCTAAGATAACCAACTTGTCTGCGTTGTTCTGTGTCCTGTTGGTATGAACTCCTGACTCAGGCAAATATCAGAGCAGCAAGTGATTTAGCCCACAAACCCAGTGCTAGAGGAAGTCAACTATGTAAATACTTGGTGCAAACAACCATTATTATTAAGGTCAATTTCATGGGTTCTATATTGACTGGAAGTGAGTACGTAATTACATTGAATGTTCTGGTCAAAATGTATGTTCAACTAATGTTTTTATGGCTGTTGCCCAGGTACAGATAAATAACAACATGAAAAATGATACATTCACGGAGCTCCCTGTATCACTAGTCCTCTTCTCTCTCATCTGTATTGACGTTGTGGAGCGGATTCGCCACTGCAGACTGACCGGTCAGGGTGAGCGCAGCTTTCCAAACATGATACACAAACCACTCACTGCGTTCTATAGATCCTGAACTTTCCTCTGCCAACTTATATAGTGATACCAGCCCGGCTTTACATTACAGGAGCTAGGAGGCAACAAATACAGCTAACACTTCTTTCTATCATTTATCCAGAACAATTCAGAGACCCAATTTGAACTCCTTATTGTTTGGCTCTGTGCCCGCAGTTAAAACAATTATTTGTGCAGCTGAGGAAACAAGCAGGACATTTTCCCCACTTCTTGTAAAAAAATTGCTGAATTGACAAAACTACAGCAAAGGGAGGTTGAGTTGGTTGTGGTTGAGGTTGAGAATGTTGTATCAGTATTATACTGATTTCTTTCCACACACCATTGGCTGAAGAACATTTCAAATTAAACCATGTTTTCTTGATACTATTAGACAATAAGCAACATTAGCAAATTAATGTTCAGATATAATCTTGTTTGACCTCCTTTCCTCTCCCCAGCAAACGACACAGAGAGGGATGCTGACATCCCTACCACTGTTCTGGAACAGGTAACACCTATCAACCCAGCTGTGCCGGGGCCGGCTGTGCCCGGGCAGGCTGTGCCAAATCCTAGGCCACCGGGACCAAGCCAGCACAACCAGGACAGGAACCAGCAAAACGACAGGAACCAGCTCAATGACAGAAACCAGCTCAACGACAGGAACCAGCTCAATGACAGGAACCAGAACGGAGCTCGACCAGAGACCAACAGGACTGTCCCAGGGATACCAGGTAATCATGGGAGACCTTTTAGTATCTCTGGATTGAGCTCAAGATCAGCAAGCAACACAGCATACAGCATACCTCCGTATGCCTACACTGGTCCACTGCGATTCCTGTGTGCCAGCGACGCCCGAGCGGATGTGTTTGTGGACAGCTTTATGTTCTGGATGGACACAGTGGAGATGGTGAGGGTGGCAGGACATCCCTTGGTCTTCTACTCGGGCTGGGTGTTCCCCATCTACATCTTCAGCTACCTGTCTTGTCTGCGTGTTGTGGTCATGCCCCACAGCCCCCTTCTTTCGTCGCTAGGAGTGGCCTTGCAGGACCTACCATTCTTTTTTGTGCGTGTTGGCCTCATTGCCTTTTTTGGTTTTGTCACCCCTGTGCTCTATCTAATGAAAAACTTGTTGGTCTGCCTGGCCTTTGTATATTTCAACTTCATGACCAAGCTGAGGGTCTTCAACACAGAGAGGATGTTCTTTTGAGACAAACCCTCAAAGCAAAGACAGTGCAACATTAAAACATAAAGTAGGAGCAACAGGTTGCCGCAATAAGGAACTAGGATGCAAGTATACAGGAAACAATTGCACCAGCTCTTCATTGATTCAAACTTAACATTACAACTTAACCCATTGATGACTATGGCAATCTAGGATGCATGTCCTTAATGCCTGAGGGTTTTCTGAAAAAATAGTAGGAATTGTCAAGTCTACCAAAACCTTAATATCTAAGCCTGTGTAGCACATAGAAACATGAAATAAAATACATTTAAAAGTTAAGGTTCACAGGTTTTATTTAAACATGCTCCCTTAGCGCTTACAAACCAACAAATATTTCTAAAAATCGTCAAAATGAGATGAATTAGAAAATTATTAAATATTGTTAATAAATAGATGCAATGTGTTGTGTGATTTTCATCAGTAGTCTATAGTAGACCTTGATTCTGCGCACCAAACGCCACTAACTGTTCTGTCGCCGACATAGCTGGCGTATTTTTTTAATTATTTTGTTTTATTTTTTTATTTTTTATTTTTTTGATTGACATGATTTTTGGCAAACCACACAACTTTTGGGTGGTCACGTGGTCTTAAAAAAATCAACAAAACCCACCTCATGTGTATTTGAACCAATGACAGTGCATTCTATGCTGGGAATGCCATGAAAATTAGATAAAGTAATAATGCTGCGCGACGCAGCATCAGGCAGGAGAGCCAATGTGGCATCGCGCAGCAGCCGTCATCAATGGGTTAAGTGTTTAATTGAAGATGCATTCAATTTCAAACCGGTCGAACCACGATATCTGGTTTTACATAGAGATTTGTTAAAAAATAGTTACAACCAAATAACTGTTCGATAGTTGATAACTGAACTATATAATGGACATAACTAACATTGGTTGCCAATACATGACTCCATTACAGTGAAGGTTTGTTAATATGGTCGACACAGTTAACATGGTATACATTGAATAACACAATATACCTCAAATAGTTGTGTTAATAACATCACACTAAGTAAAATGTCTGCTCGGTTAGCATAATCAGATATACCCACTGATACTATTACTTTTTTTGAATATACTGTTTTCCCCCATAAATCACTAGTAGCCTGAGTTTGAAGCTAGCTAGGAGTTGCGAAGAACAAACTTATGGATTTATTGTAGACCTACCAGTAAATGTTTACTGTAGATTTATACTTCACTATCTCAAAAAGGGCTCCACCTCACAATTTTTTTTTCATGTGGTGATTGTTACTAAATATTCTCATCCACCTACTTGAGAACTTAGGAATACCTCTAGATACTTTCTTTTAATAGATTTAAGAATAGCTGGTGCAACCAAACTAAAGTATGAATTTGCAACACAGGAAATATATACTTTATTAAAATACCTAATAGTAATTTTCACAGGCCAAAAGGGAGCTCTTGAGCAATGTTTTTCCATAAAGGACATTATGTGTCTAATGACTGTTGTGTTATGTATTATTTACCTCTAGGTTCAAAAACACCTTTTTTTTACCCCTCTAAATCCCTCACCAAGCATGGCACTTTGGAATTTGTACCTGTAATGTCACTTGAGAACTTTTAGCATAATTCTTCTACCATCATAAAGTGCAGTGAATATGTTAAAATTATAAATCCATGTTGTTTATATTAGGTTTTTCTTTGCTAAGTTATATTCACAAAAGAAAAACAAAGTGTGAGTTTGTATCATTGATACATATATTTTGGTAATATTAATAAAGAAAATTATTCAAATATATATTTTGAGTTTCACTAGTGTGATCATGTTTTTGTTCTCCATTCAAACCCTTTACACTGAATTTTACTCTATTTCTTCTCAATCAGTCCCCAAGAGAACAGATTTCCTGTCGTTAATCGGCGAAAACATTCCCATCACATTCCTCCCCATTATTCTAAATGGTCAAGTCAGCTATACTTATGTGCAGACTGTTGCAATTTAACAGAACAGTCACGCAAAAATCTAAATCTCTTGAAAAAAGCATGGCAAAAAATCCAACCTTTAAAGCAGCTCCGAGTAACATTTAAATATCTTTTAAACAGCCTCATGTTTCCTCACATAATCATAATTAACCTTTAACAGCAAACGAGACCATCAGTGCAAAGAAAGAAGTTTTTATATAGTTTTTATTACTGCATTTGGTCTGGTCGCACACCCAGTCCGATTTTCGGTTCACGCGTGCATGCTCTATGGTCACATATCCGTATTGGTCGCAGATTTCAGTGTGACGCAACAACGCGATTTGAGAAGCCTATCCCTCCAGGTGAGGGAAGGGGAGCGGGAGCCTTGTTTGAGACAGTTGTTTGTCGTCATGATGACTGATAACGGGGCTGAACCATCAAAGAAAAAAAAAGAAAATGCAATGAAGAAAAGCTAAAAGGGAGAGACAGACGGGCGGGAGGGCGTTGCCAAGCAACGTATACACAATTTCACGGGAACAAATTAGACTCCTAAATGAATGAGCGGTAGCCTACTAAAACAAAGTTTACTTTGCCTCACCAGCATCATCAGATGACCATTATTCATCTGAAATAGTCATTATTTACAACAACATAAACACATTACCTCATCGTCATCCATACTAACTGCCGTCTCTCGTTCATTCGCTTTCTGTGAGGACACGTAATCTTTCAACTCCGTGAGAGGTGACACTGCATCAACTCATTGCAATCAGGTGTGTGTAGCACTGACTGGCATTAGTTGATGCTGTGTCACGAACCACTCTCACAGAGCCGAAAAGAGTCCGGTGCCCTCACACTTTCAACACACGGACATGCACTATATTGCTTCCTGATCATTTGAATCTCGCACGCCCGGCACGAGCTAGAAAACAGCTTCACGACAGCTGGCGTCGTAAAAATACTACCGCTTTTGTCCAAAGGGGACGCCAACGTGCCATGTTACTCGTAGTGGCTTTAAGTAAAAAAATACAATTTATTGCTGGGCTGTTTGTATTGAATTGTTTTTATTGTATTATGTCAATGTTGTTATGACCAACATCACAAGATACAGCATTGCTATACACTTATGTCTATTGTAAGAAGATGTAAATGATGATTAAATGTAGCCTATTGTCACCAATCTTTAGATCTTTACCAGAAGCCATTATCTATATACCCCTATATTTTATATTGTAATCATTTCCACTAATGAGTACTTCTGCTTTCTCAAGTCTTAATATTTATCCCTTTCAGAAAACTCGTCAACCAGTTAAAGCAAGCTAATTTTCGCTTACATGCAGCAACTAATCTATTATTTTGATATCAGTGTTTATTGCTACTTAACTATACTTTCTACAATCTTTGGCATTTATTTTTAATGCTGCAATAATAAGTATTCTTAATATTAACAATGGATCAAATGACAATTATACAATGTGAATGGTGTGTAACCAACCCGAGCAAATGTGTCATTAATAATAAGACATTCAAATTGCCTTTAAAAACAATTAAAAAGTCATGAATGCATTCACAATTGAAAATGACTTCAAATGTTTATTTTCCTTTTAATAATAATATAATAATAAATCATTTAGAAGGTGCAAACCCTTTACAAAAGCTACACATTCAATTGTTGATATTTGGAGAATATTTAACCTTTGAAGCGGAAGAAGTATGCACATGTAAGCAAGTCAATGTCCTTCTGTGTAGGATTTGAAAATGTATCTTCTTATGGTTGAATCAAAAGGACACTTTGATCCAATTACTGCTTCATGAATCTCATTCTCAGAGACAAGCACAGAATGAAACATAAAAGGCTGCAGTCTGTTCATTGAAATATGCTCTAATACTTGTGTTTGATAGTGTTTGATTAAGCATCATCAATGCCAAGCACAGGTATATTACAGGTACATGACCAACTTGTCTGCACCTCAGCTGTCTGAACACCATGTGGCGCTTTTCCATATGCATAGCTGGCTCGGGAAACCATGCAGTATGAGGCCAAAGTAGTCAGATCTTTACTCACTTCCCCGAATAGGAAGCAGGATTTCCTTCTGTCTTCTCTTTCTACTGACTTTTATCATCACTGCACTCCTAACCCGGAGCCTTGAGGACCTCCTGGGGGCTGCTACCCCATGAAAAAAACACCCATCAGCAATATGCAGCAAACCTCATTTAAACAATGTTTACTCTGGCATGATAATTATGAAACTGGCACATTCCTAATCAGATTTGCATAAATCTTGTGACACCTGAAATGTCTTACAGAAAGGTCAATGGGTTCATTTTACGGGCACAGATTAAGAACTGGACTGTTTATAATGCTTCACACAATCAGCAATACATTGCAGTCGGCTTGTCATACCCAGACACTTCCAAGTTTTTCTTTAAGCTATCATTGGTAGTATTTATTTTCTTGTGTGAGACCAGTGAGATGGGATTGCTTGCTTCCCACTTCCTGTTTCCCTCTGCCTAAAAAATTCAGTGGAAGCTCATGGAAATTGCTGTCGTTTGACGAACCTTAGCTAACCATGTGACAGGATATCCATCAGCGTGATTAAGCAGGTGGGGGGAGGGGGGTGAGCACCATGTCTCTGTCATTGTTGCTCTGTCACACACCTTAGCACACACCAGACCTCTACTCTCATGACTGGAAAACTCTCCTACAACTTCATCCACCTCTGACTGAAAACTGCATGCAAAGGATAATGTTACCTTGTTCAAACTTTGCTGTGGTCCTCTGTCTCATGCAAGTCCTCCGCATTACTGCCGACATAGGTACGTACCACTGACAAACAAAAAATGCAAGTGCAATCTTAATGTAAATTAATTTGAAATTGTCTTACGAGACATGCTGTTGAAGCTGTTCTGTTCTGCTCCAGATAGTGGCTCCTTCATGATCTTCAATGAGAACCACAACAAGTGCATGAAGGTGGAGAGTGCAACCTCAATAACGGTGGCCCGTTGTGATCCTCATGCCAAAGATCAGCAGTTTCGTTGGGCCTCCGAATCACGCGTCCTCAGTCTGTCCCTCAAGCTGTGTTTGGGTGCGACAGAGATTAAAGACTGGGTGAAGGTTCTCCTCTATGAATGTGATGAGAGCAATGTCCTCCAACATTGGCAGTGCAAGAATGAGACCCTCTTTGGCCTAAAAGATCAGGACCTACACTTAAACTGGGGCAACCGCAATGAGAGGAACATAATGATCTACAAAGGCTCAGGGCTCTGGAGTCGCTGGAGAATATATGGCACCATGGGTGACCTTTGTTCGAAAGGATTTCAAGGTAGGACTTTTAGGGGCACACGATCGTTCTTTATAAAGACAGATCACAAATAGTGTATACTGCGGAATCTAAACTGGAATGTGATGCAGTTTTTTTTAGAAGGTTTCGAAGGGGTCTTCCGAAGCTGTAGAATGTTGTCAGGTTTTTCATTTAGCATGCAAAGAAAAATAAATTTTTGACAAGTAATACTGTTTAGCCAACTGTCATATCTAGTTGCAGCTTTCATTCTGGATATTTTGGAACAAGACATGATCAGATCAGACTGGTTGTTGTCCGCAAATGATAAATGATTGATGCTTAATTGGCTAAGTTGTGGAAAGCCTTAATCACATTTTATTACATGTCTATAGCTATTTACCAGAAGATACAGTATGTTGGAATGAAGTAATGTCTTAAGATTTGCTTAAGATTTAGACTGCTGAAACAACCTTTTCTAAGAAAAAGGGTGCTTGTAAAAAATTTACTTTTTCAACATGACACCGTGTGCATAAAGTGAGGTCCATAAACTAGTTTCCTACAGCTGTGCATAGCACCCTGACCGCAGTCCCATCAGTGGACAAGCTCACTTGTGTTCTTGTGGTTGAAAGGAATAAAACCCTGCAGCTGGGTTCAAAAATCTTTTGGAAAGCCATCCCAAAGTGCCCATGATCAGCAACTGTCCACTGGCCACGTCGGTCATCTTGCAACAGGTTGCTGATTTGCAGGCTTTGTTTTTTTTTATTTTGCTTCATAAAATCATGATTTGTGTCCCCTCAGAGATCTTCACAATAGGGGGCAATGCATTTGGAGGCGCTTGTCAGTTCCCATTTAAGTTTATGGAGAAGTGGTACGCTGAGTGCACAAAGGACGGTCGCTCAGACGGACAGCTGTGGTGTGCAACTGTGAGAGATTATGATAAAGAGAAGAAATGGGGCTTTTGTCCCACTACAAGTAAGTGCAAGAGAAACCTATCACTTCGACATTTTCACATCTATTAAAATCAGTATTATCAAGCCATACATAATTATCTTGTTTGTCTGTAACTTCTCTAAGTGCTATCAATCAATAGGTCAGTGATGACAGGTCTGATTTCTGACCCCCCACCCTCCTTCTCATCTCCCTCAGCAGATAAAACACTACCATTTCCTATCATGATGTTGTCAACACAGCACTCTCCCGGTTTTCCTTTTCTAGCATGCTTGTCTTTCCCCTAATGCTGCTCTAAAACTGGTTCAGGAAAGGGATGACTAAAGAAAAAACAATGAACTGTTCACTAATACTGCATGAAGTGAATCATTTCCCTCAGTAATTTCTTACTTTTTTATACTTTGTGTCTCTACTATAATGCAGCATCCTCTGGTTGGGACACTGACCCGGTTACTGGCGTTCAGTATCAGAGGAACGCAGGAGCAGTGTTGACCTGGTATCAGGCCAGGAAGAGCTGCCAGCAGCAGGGAGCTGACCTTCTCAGTATCGTAGAGCTACATGAACAGTCATACATTTCAGGTACAAAGTCTAACCTGTATTACTTCTCAATACTACATAATGACCATGGCTGAGCATTACTTGCATTATAATGTATGGCTTGACACAGGGTTGACAGATCATTTGAGAACTTCAATGTGGATTGGCCTGAACAGCATGGATTTTGAGAGAGGATGGCAGTGGAGTGACGAGAACCCATTCAGATATCTAAATTGGGCCCCAGGTTAGTAAAGACAAGTGTCACAGAAGCAGGACTTTACTGAACGTTGTGGCTTCCCTTAATGTGAACGGCTGCATGATAACAGTAAGACTCTTAAATAATCTGAACTGAAGTGCATTTAAGAATTATTTATGAATTGTCGCTGTCCCAATAGGTCATCCCTCATCAGAGCCCGGGCTTACTTGTGCAACTCTTAATGCTGCAAAAGCCTCAAAATGGGAGAGCAGCTCCTGCACTAAGAAACTTGGTTACATTTGTCGTAGAGGAAACTCCACAGCTCTGCCTCCACCACCAAGTAATTCTAAATGATCTGAATCTGGGTTATTAGAGTCTTATAGTGCAAATTTACAATCGAATATTTTCTCACCTTTTTTAGTCTCTATCAACAGACAAAGACCAGCCCAACTTCTGCCCCAGTCACTGGGTTCCATATGCAGGTAACTGTTACTACCTGGAGCGGAGTAAAAAGATTTGGAAGGACGCTTTGGCTGCGTGCCACAAAGAGGGAGGAGATTTGGCCAGCATACACAATATAGAAGAGCAGAGCTTCATAATATCTCAAATTGGATACCGTAAGTATGCAATTAGAAAATTCTTACATAATCTATGCTAAAAATAATATTTGGACAACACTTAATGATATTATTATTTATAATTATGGGATATGATTTTTTATTTTCTATTGACTTGTTTTTTACACATCAGTTTGTGTAAATAGTAAACAAATGAAATATACTGTGTCTCTTCGTGAGCTTTGCAGGTGCTGGTAGGCCAATTTAATTACCTTTGGACAAAGCAAGACTAGCTAATTATTTTGTTTGCGAAATTAAGCTAATCCGCTGCTGGTTTCATATTTACAGTGGTGTTAATCCTCTTGGGCGATTCTCACAAAAGAAAAAATGAATAACCATGGTTACTGTCTGAAAAACTGTTCTTTATGACTAGATTAACATCTACATCTGTATTTAAAACACTCAGTGTCGACAGATGTGATCTGGATTGGCTTGAATGATCAGAGGAACCAGCTGCTGTTTGAATGGTCTGATCGGTCCCACGTTACCTTCACCCAGTGGCAGACTGGGGAGCCGTCACATTCCACCAACCTCCAGGAGGACTGTGTTCTCATCAGAGGAAAGGTATCCAAAACTATACTAACTATTGCAAAAGGGACCTGTGAAATTTGAACGCAATGTTAATAAGAGTGCTGGTGTTGTTTTGTGCTGCATATGGCCCAAACAGGACGGGAGTTGGGCTGACCACATGTGTGAGAAGATGTATGGATACATCTGTCAGAAGAAGGGATCCACTAAACCAGCTGAAGGACCCCAAGAGGATGCAAACCCGGGATGCAAGCTGGTGAGTGATCCTTTAAATAATGATGAGTATCATATACAACAAGGTCTCAGATTTAGCCTGACAGTGTGTTTATATCACCTCAAGGGCTGGATCAGGTTTGATTCTTTTTGTTACAACGTTGGATCTGAGACAAAAAATGCTGATGAGGCAAAGCAGGCATGCTCAGCGGCTGGCGCCTACCTGGTGGATGTGGCTGATAGGTATTTCCATCACTTTAATGAAATTAATTCTTAAAACAGGCTTTAAATGTTGTTTTTGTGTATAAGAAATA
Source organism: Hyperoplus immaculatus (assembly GCA_949357725.1). Lineage (NCBI taxonomy): Eukaryota > Metazoa > Chordata > Actinopteri > Uranoscopiformes > Ammodytidae > Hyperoplus > Hyperoplus immaculatus. The sequence continues at coordinate 6,894,087 of OX442369.1, forward strand.
GACCCGTTTTTGCTTTTTGGCATATAAATGTGAAGCTTGATTTTCCTGAACATAATCTAAGGTTTTATTTTCAAGTAATTTTCTGCTTTTATATGTTTTATATCCAGATATGAGCATGCCTTTTTGGTCAGTTTGGTTGGTTTGAGAACAGAGAAGTATTTCTGGACAGGGCTTTCCAACACAGAAGACAGAAGCACTTTTAAGTGGACCACCAGAAGAGAAGTCACATTCACTCATTTCAATATGGGCATGCCAGGTAAAACACACTTATTATTAGCCGTGCCTTTGCCTCCAAACCAGGCTTATATTGTCTGATGAAAAAGTTATACGTTATGTATGTTTAAATAACATTCAGATCGGTAATATCGGTAATTACATTTCCTATCCGTAATGTCTTTAGTGCCGCAAATGTTGGCAGGACAACACACTAATCTAAAATGGTTAACATGGTACATGTACTATATGCTATACTTCAGCATGTAAGCATCAGCCTCCAAAGAGCATTGCTTAGTCTTTTATTGTTGTTCATCTTTTCTTTTATTGACACCTCCATTCATTATTCACTCCACACATTTCATGATCATAATAATCAATTGTAATTCTAACATGTTTGAGCTCAGTTAATAGTTGTTTATTCCTGTTACTTTTGGTGTGTTTAATAAAAGACAGAAACCAAGGATGTGTTGCAATGGCAACTGGGTATTTATCTGGATTATGGGATGTCGTCAGCTGCAACAACAAGGAGAAGTACATCTGCGAAAAACCAGCAGAGGGTGTTCAGGTGACAACCATTCCCCCCACCACCCCAACCCTTAACTGTGAGTCTGGTTGGACCCCTGTCGCCAAAAGGAACGTCTGCTACAAAGTAGGAGGACAAACTGAATATGTCATATGTGAAATATGTGTGATTTAAGTACATGGACCTCATCTCACTTAAACATTTTCTCATTAAAAAGTTTTACAAAAATACAGAGGGCCAACAGAAGACCTGGCAGGAAGCACAGGACTTCTGTAGGGCCATTGGTGGGGACTTGATCAGCATACACAATTCCCAAGACCTGAGCAATACACAGTATGTTAGCTTTGTACGTTGTATATGTCATAATTTATTTCATGCTACCTAACCGTTCAGTAATCAATGTGGATGTTTTCTTCTGTCATAAAGGTTTCATTCCAGTGAAACAGCCTGGATTGGCCTCAGGCTGGGAGCCAATGAAGGTTATTATTGGAGCGATGGGTCACCTGTATGTAGCACTTCCTTGTTGCCAAAAAAAGCTTTACTCACTGTTATACTCAACTCTGGTCTAATAATGTATATTTCCAAAAATGTTGACCTAGTTTGGTTTCGAAAACTGGGGCTATGGGGAACCAAACAACCATAATGACAACGAACACTGTGTAGAAGTCCACTCTTACTACAGACGTAGCTGGAATGATGTACACTGTGAGTCCTTGAAAAGCTGGATCTGCCAGATACACAAAGGTAACACACACCGATCTCAACATTGAGCTGCAGTTTACATGGAGCCATTTGTCCCAAGTAGTTATGTGATGTTAAGTAGAGCCCTGCCCTGCTTTTAAGACTCTCTCTCTCTTTATGGTTCTTGTACTTTCAGGTGTGACTCCTAAACCTGAGCCTGTCATAGTTCAACAAGGTAAGTTCCAGCAGTGGCCCATTCCCCAAACAGCCCATTTACCTCTTTCATTTTATTTCCATGATTTACTGAGCTAAAATCTTGCTGTTTTTCCATTCCTCTTTTTTAATCGTCCTAGCTATGGTAATGTTGGGTTGGTCCACCACTCTGGTCCAGACTAATATATTGCAAGTTTGAGACGGATTGCCATGACAATTTTGAAAATGTGTCCTGTACATTGCTTTACAATTAAATACCTGCTAAATTAACGCTATTCTAATCAGCCTCAGCTATAATTTGTGTTAAGTGATAACTAGCAAAAGCACATACTACACCATTGTTTAAGAATAATAACCCATGGTGCGCCCTTAGCTCAGTTGGTAGGGCGTCCCCCCTCACCCCTCCGGCCGGGCCCAGCAGTAGACCCGGGTTCGATTTCCGCCTGCGGTCGTTCTCTGCATGTCACTCCCCTCTACCCCATTTCACCTCTGTCTCTCTGCACTACCTCTGTCTCTCTGCACTATCAATAAAGCATAAAAAATGCCCAAAATAAATAAATAAATAATAATAATAATAATAATAATAATAATAATAATAATAATAATAATAATAATAACATATACTGTATATTGGCATTAAGATCAAGGCACTGTTGTGAATAAGTACTGCCTCATAGAGATGTTGGCATGGCTGTAGACTCTTATGACTCGTTTCCAACGAGCAGAGCGGCTCGGTTAGGTGCGGCTCAGTCCGCTTCTATCGGCTGTTGGGGTACCAGCCTTCTAAAAGGGTGCCGAAAAGGTGGAGCTACACAATGCCGTCTGTTGATTAGTTGAAATAATAATTTCTGCATTAGATCTAGCGTAAGCGAGCTGAGCCGGTCTGAGCTGTACTGACACCCGCTCTGCTCGTTGGGAGCGAGGCATTAGTGCTGTTTGCAATTGATCCCCAATATTGTATTTGTATCTGTTTGATAACAGTGTTGTTCTCTTCCCAGTATACAACACCACAGAAGATGGCTGGCTCATATACAATGACTCACACATTTATATCAACACTGAGCCCCTAGATGTAGAAGCCGCCAGAACTTTCTGCAAAAAAAACTTTGGTGACCTTGCAATCATCACAGGGGAGAGTGAGAGGAAGTTCATTTGGAAACAGGCAGGATTTTTTTTCTTCTTTGCAAGACAACGTGCATGTTTAACATTGAAGTTTAAAACAACAAACAAACTAATCTGATGTGGTTACAAAGTTACAGGTACAAAACAACCTCTGTGTTGATTCAACCTTAACGCAATGTCTCTCTTCTAATTATGTTCTTACAGATAGCAAATTCAAAAATCACAGATTTGCAGTTCTACATTGGCTTGACATTGGATTTAGATAAATCCTTTAGGTAAATCTAACCTCATACTAGGCACAATACTATATTTGCTAATTTCCCTCAGCTATCCATCAAAGTCTGACTGACATTTGATACTAAACAAAAGTAAAGCTGTTGTACCAAGGTATTACTAAGTCCTGTTCATTCATCTTTCTACTTTCAGCTGGATGGATGGCAGCCCTGTAACATTCACTGCATGGGAAAATAATGAACCCAACTTTGCTAATAATGATGAAGGATGTGTGTCTATGTACAGGAGCATGGGTGAGTCTAATAACATACAGTAACCTTACCGAACCTAACAATGTATTTATCTATTTAATTCATTGATTAATTTCCCTCTTTAAATGTATAGGGTACTGGAATGATATCAACTGTGGTTCAGAGCTGCCTTCTGTTTGCAAAAGAAGCAGTAGTTTTATCAATGCAACAATGGCTCCAACATCTATTCCTATGGGAGGATGTGCTCCAGAGTGGCTGGCTTTCCAAGGCAAGGTAATGTTATCTTGCTGCATATAACACTGATTACTCTTATAAAAGCTGAAACCTTGCAAGATATAAATGGTTTTTATCAAGACAAACATGTCCTTCTACTTTCAGGATGTGATTTAAAGAGTCAGATGTACACTGCCCGGCCCAAAAAAGTCCCACCTGGATTTTACTAGGCAAATAGGCAAGAGCCCTCCATCGGTCAAAAACTGCAGTGATTAATATGTTTCAGTTGGCAACAAGTTATTTAACCCTAACGGATGCAGTGAAGATAGGAGATAACTTAAAATTAATACAATTATTTGGTGGAATCAAAATGTAAAATATCGACAGTAGAACTCCCGGCTATGTTTAATAGTGAAAGTAAAAGCATTTCCAAACGCACAATGCAAAGAGAACATAAGGGATATGGACTATGCAGATGTGTAGCCTTAAGAAAACCACTTATCAGTGGGGCTTATCAGAATAAAATACTTCAATTTACCATGGAGCATTATTAAAACATGGATGCTTTAATAATGCCTTGCAAAGTTCCAAAAACAATTGTAGTAGTTTCATAGTTTTCTTTGTTTTATGCAGGCCAAAAACCACAACATATGTCTTCTGACATGGTTGTTTAAGAAATACAATATACAATGCATCAGTTAGAGTTAAATAACTTGTTGCCAACTGAAACATATTAATCACTGCAGTTTTTGACCGATGGAGGGCTCATTTTCCTAACCAAAATCCAGGTGGCAACTTTTCTTTGGGCTGGGCAGTGTACTTCAATCTGCTATGGTAAAATGTGTTACCAGTTTACATTGGTTGCATACAGTCCCTTTGCATGATATTCTAATACACATTGCAAATTCATCATGTTTACATAGTGCTACAAAATTGTTTCGGGGAAAGATATAAAGGACTGGCAGGAGGCCCGGACGTACTGCATGAACCAGGGAGGAAATCTGGTTTCTATCTGTAATGAGCGAGAGCAAGGTGAGCAATTTGAGAATCCTGACCTTTGTGTCTAGTCGGTTAATAATCCACTGTTTAAATACTTTTAAAGAATAACTTTTTCTACCTTTACAGCATTCCTAACAACACAGATGCTGGGATACAATGAGAATGTGTGGATCGGCATGAATGATGTCAATTGGGAGATGCATTTTGTATGGACGGATGGCAAAGGCATTTCATACACCAACTGGGCAAAAGGGCATCCAACATCAGTGCCTGAGGGACGTTATTCATTTACGGATGAGGTTATTATAACTTTAACTTCTTTATCCAAAGCTTCTTTCTGTCAAACTATTACTTTCCTACAGTTGACTTCAAAAAAGTGATTTTCATATGGTTGCAGACTGGTTAGAAGAAGTGTGAAATAAGACTGAAAACAAAAACCATCTGCTATCAATAGACAAACCAGCAATGCAACCACAGAACCATGGATATTCGAATGTCAGGCATTTAAAATTACAATATTGACTGAGCATAAAAATAAGCAAATATTAGGACAAAAGTCCAAAATTGAAAATAGGTTTACTGTCAGTCATCTGAACATTTAACTTTAAATTCAATGTATTAAGTTTTATTTATTCAACTGTTTTAATCAATAAAAACATCAATGTGCATATTTTCATTGTAAATTAAAGACAATGTATGGAAATGGAAATGGTACAACCAAGGGTAACTAATGTACCCTTTTCTGCCTGATAGATGTTTGATTGTGTGATTATGGTGGGGGGTGCCCCAAGAACAAATGGATTGTGGAAGGTGGGAGACTGTAACTCAAAACATGGCTTCATCTGTAAAAGAAACATTGGTGAGTAGAATGATTAGCAATGCCACTCAACCACCAGCTGTATACCGATAGAAAGCCTGGTGGGACAACACAAATAACAACTGCTGTTTCTTGGTTACAAAGATTCTCAGATTGTAGTCCCACCCACGACTGTGATACCGAAGAAATTCTACAAACTTGGCAATGACTCTTACAAACTGGTGACCCAGAAGATGAGATGGGATGAGGCTAGGAGGCAGTGCCAAGCAGACGATGCAGATCTGGCCAGTATCCTAAATCCTGTAACCCAAGCGTACATCATCTTGCAGATTTCCAAGCACAATGAGCCTGTCTGGATTGGCCTCAACAGCAATGTGGTAAAGGGGAAAACCTATCATCATATTTTTACACTAATATGCGCAGGATGTCAAATAGAAACAAGGACCTTTTAGTAGGGCTCTGCATCATAAATGCAACAAATTATTTTCTTTTCACAGACTGGTGGGCGGTTCAAGTGGGTTGATAACTGGTTGATGTCTTTTACCAAATGGGGCGTGGATGAACCTAAAAACAACTATGGCTGTGTATATATGGATGTGGACAGAAGATGGAAGACAGCACCATGTACCAATACCTACTATTCCATTTGCAAGAGGTCTCCAGGTCAGACAATACCTTTATCAGTCCTTATGCACTATTAATATGGTACATAACCAAACCCTTAGCATGGTTAGAAAATAAATCTCCTGATTCTTTTTCAGACATAGCACCCACTGAGCCCCCTCAACTCTCTGGCAACTGTCCAGAACTCAAGAAGCCAAAAGCCTGGATACCTTTCAGAGGCCATTGTTATGCCTTCCTCAGCTCACTAGCGGACAACTGGGCCCATGCCTCAGTGGAATGTCTAAAAATTGGTATCTTATGAAGAAGTTCCCCTGATAATTTCCAATTTGTACGTGTACAAAATCTTGACAGTATGCTATTTTGGCTGTGTTCTTCAGGTGCTTCTCTGGTGAGTATTGAGGACCCTCAGGAGGATCAGTTCATACAGCAGAACATAGAGATCCTACAGGACGAAGCCAAGGCCTTTTGGGTCGGCCTCTACAAGACTCATGCAGGTGAGCATAGCTTATTGAATCAAATCAGAAAAAGTTTCTGATAATTCCTTTTTTCAACATGTGTAAATATTTCAAAGGCAGTACCAATTACACATGCACTTCAAAACTACATGAGAAAAGGCATACATTCAAGCATTTAGATATTTTTTAAGATACTTAGCTCTATGAATAGAATGTCATAGAAGCAGTCTGGAGGTAATGTTTATTCTGAGTCAATACTGTAACAAGCTTCCCTATTTCAGGTGAGTGGATGTGGATCGATAACAGTGTTGTGGACTACACCAACTGGAAAACAGGGATGCCAAAGTCAGACTCATGTGTTGACATCCAGTCTGAAAGTGGAAAGTGGGGTACAACTAGCTGCAGCAGATATAGGTCTTTTATCTGCAAAACAGCCAAAGGTAAGTTTAATCAGCTTTTTTGTAGTTTTAAATTCACCAGTCAGTCTCTTACATTGAGTGTGTATTCTCTGTTTCAGTTATTACACCGACGGAAAAGCCACCATATGTTGGTAAGTTGTTTTATATAATATATGTTGAATATGTTTCAAACTCAAGTTATGTCATAGTAATAATACTTCTTTTTTTGCCTCCTCAGCCCATGTCATTAAAGAACCTTCTCAAGGGTCTGCTGGTGTCACTGTGGCTGTTATACTAGTTGTAATTGCCATACTTGGACTAGGTGCCTTCCTCCTCTTTCGTAAACGGATACCCACCCCTGTCTTGGGAGAAAACACCTTTGACAACAAGTTATACTTTGCCAATCCAATTCGAGCCCCTACGGACACCAAGGTTCTGGTGGCCAACATAGAGCAGAATGAACAAGCATAAAATACATGAGATCAGTGGTAATCAGCACTACCAAAATTATATGATCAGACATTTTCTCATCTTTACTGGCAACTGAATCACAACCAAATCTTGTAGTGTTTTCCCATTTCAATAATAATTCTTACAAGCACTGGCACTACACTAAGGGAATTAGGGACAAAGATAGTATATAAGGGAAAAAGCTATAACAAATTTAACATGAATATGTGATAAGTGAAATGTGTATAGATTTTTTACTTTTACAGATCAACATAAGTCAACACTTTTTGAAACCAGCACCAGTTAAAAATCAAGGAAGGTGAAGATTTTTCATTAATGCAATTAGCCAGATTATTCTCAACTGGGTTGCATGTTATCATTCTCCATGGGCTCTGCATCAGCCTTTTTCTGTATTATGATATTGTAAATAGATGCTCAATAAAATTAATTGAATATACTAAACTGAATTGTCATTTTTTTTTGTACTTTTGTTCTACAAAAACAGAGACGGTTAAAAATTAATTAAAAATCAAAGGGGTTTTGATGATGATCACAAAATGCTCAATTTGCACAAGTCCTGTTACTATTAGTTAAAGATGTAATCCGTTGCGTTAACATCTGGTTTATTGTCTTAAGTTCCCATCTATCAAACAGTGAGTTAAAACAATGGTGATTGAGCATATGACCCACTGATAAAAGTGCCCGTATTTGCTGCTTTGCCCTGTTATACATCGGATGGGCTATGTTGTATTACCCGCGTTGCAGCGGTGCGTTCTTTCACTCAGGACATGGAAGCTTTAGACTTAGTACTGACCTGTGCATTCTGGTACATCTGTTAGTTTTTTAATTTACTTTTTATGTTTTATATACAGTCTATGGTTTGTATAAGACATGGTCCTAAGTCCAACATTTTCAAAATTGATGAAAAGGTCTTTCTGCACATCTGCAATCGAAGTCAGCAGGCACGGACTTTTTTTTGTAACAGGCTAATTTCTTTTGGAAGTTAAAATGTACGAATAATTAGGGGCGTAGCCTATTGAGTGACAGCTAGCCACCCGCTGCCCTCACTTCGCCTCGGAGGTATACGTCAGCTAGATGGGTGTATCTCCCTTCCCCCTACCGTCACATCAATGCCCTTTTTCAGTAAGAGGAAATGAGGCAGTAAAAATCTGACAAGATGGGGACGCGCATAGGCCAGGACGATTGGATGCAGTAGAAATAACTGAGGTCAGCCCGGATGCTACATCCATTTTATATACTATCTATGGTGCCAACTACCGTAGTGATACAGCCTCTCTCTGTCTGCACTTCTCATAATCCTGAGTCACAATGTTGGATCAGAACACACAGAGAAAGCAGTCTGCAGGTAAGAACTGCCAATATACTGACATACAGTCGGTTCAGTTTTGAAAGAAACTCTGGCCCAGAAGTGCCTGCAACTACATATACGGCCACTAGGAAATGCCGGATTAAAGTTTTAAGCAAAGCTAAATGCAAACACCAGCATTCTCACAATGTCAAAGCTAAAATACGTATGTTTAGCAGAGATTATGTTAGCCATGTTCACTATTTTAGTTTACTATATTAGCATGCTAACATCAATGTATTTGGTCATAAACCATAATTGGACACATTCAAATTTGGAATGGTAATGCTTAGTGAAAAGTCAGGGGATCACTGAAAGTCATTAGCTTACATTGTCTAGCAACCATTAATACAATGTTGCTTCTAATCTACTGTATGTGTAAGATATTGAGATGTTTCACTTAACAACTGAAAACTTTGTCAGGGCTTTACAAAAGTAGCCTAATAAGTACTCAACCTCTGAGGACTGTAAATCCCTGGTAATCCATCTAATAAAGTCAGGGGCACAGAAACCGAACTCAATTTCAGCCTGTGTGGACCATGAATCTCTATCAAAAGTTAAAATCAATCGCTCTTGGCTATTTCTTGAGATATTTCAATAAGGACCAAAGTTACAGACCAACTTCATTGATGCCAATGCCTATACATCTCAAGAAAAGCCAATGTATTCAACCCAAAAAAGCCTCCTAATCAAAAAACTGATATATTTTTTTCAAAAATCACCATCCTTTCTTCTTTGAGTTATTAAAGACATATTGTTGTCATACCAAGATGAACAGCTTTCTTTATGTGATAACAGGATTCTTCCCATGTGACAGGATATCCATCAGAGTGATCAAAGGAGGAGATCACCAAGTCATGTAATTTCCCACACTTATCACAACGAAAACAAATTCTTTACTGACTAGAGAACAAACTACAGTGTCACTCACCTCTGATTGCAAACTATAAAAAAAAAATTATTGTTTGTGTCTCCTGCAAGTCTTCTGCATTATTGCTGATATAGGTAAAACCATATTTGCCTAGGATAAATTTGAATTTATTTGAAACTTGATGTTGATGAAAGTGAGGGAAATGACCAGATTATTAAATATCAGCCACAGAAAACAGGTTCTGAAAAATCCATTTGTAAAGATTTTTATCTGCAGCAATTTTTTATTAAAATCTTAAATAATTCTTGTCCAATTTCAAAATATTACTCATTAAGAAATCCGTCATTCAATCACCCTACCAGCGACTGCATAACCTGTTGTTAAACATGAGGCAGCATTCTCCATGGCAACAACAGCCTTTTAAGGCTGTGGCAGCTTATCCTCATGAGGCTTATTCAACTCTTACTTCTCACAAGAGGTTTTTACCAGCAGCACAAATGCCCAAGAATTCTCCCAAAACAAGCCTTGGATCTCCTATTTTTCCAATCAAAGAAGGAAAGCAAACCTAGTTAGAGCAGCTGAGAGGAGCAGAGGGGAGAACGGTAGGCGCTGATCATCCGGTAAACTTCTTCATCTCGTCTATCACAGGTATTACTGCAGCTTTTATCCTCTTATTTCTCAGTTGTTTCAACTTGCGGAGTGTGGAGTGTGGGAGGATGCTGGAAAGTGTTGTGAGAAAGCTAGGCATGTTTTGCACTGTGTTGATCTTTGATAACTCGGAGATCGCACAGAATAAGAAACCTGTTGAATTGAATGCTTTTGGTATGGGGGACTTTGGGGCTCGGACTCAAGAGACTACATGCACCCACACCAGTGTTGTTTTAGAACAATTGATGCTTCGATATGAAGAAACTGGTTCAATACGTAGACTATTATGAAAACCAACAGTTTAAAAAAAACATTCAGACATCCCTTAATCGAGTTTGAAGAGGTGCTGCCTCTGTGCTATTTGACCCGCACTTATGGATAACTGATTTGTTTTATATACTGTATGGGTCTCCGTATTTGTTAGCTGCTGCTTGGCATTAATAATAGCTTTCTCCTAGCCTCTAGTTTTCCACAATACTAATTATTTTCTCCACCGTCTTCCCCCCCTTCATGCGCCCTCCTCCCTGCCCCTGTGCTCTCTCACTTGCCTGCACTAATCCTTTTGTTGTGAAATGAGGGGCCCAGGCTTTGGTTGACCATTCGGCACTCTAAGGGCTGGTGTAGCTCAAGGGTGCCCACTGAGCAATCCGGTCCTCCATGCCATTACTAACTCACTTACTAACGCCTCCCACTACTCTTATTTTCTAGGAGCTTTCTGTTCTGTCTTCTTGCTCATCTAGATTCTGACTTCTCTCTCACTTCTTGCTTGTTCGTGTTTTCTATCCTCATCTACTCGTTGTCTCACGCCCTAAGCTAGTGCTGGGAGTCAGACAGCCTTGGTAGGAACATGCACTTCAGGAGCAATGCCCCCTCTTTGTTGCTGCTTATTTGTCTGCTGGGGAGGGTGCTGGAGGTGAAAGGGCAGGAGCGGGGTTACCTGCAAGAGGCTCTCAGGGCCTTGGACCTGCCCCTAGGTACCGAGGGCGAGCTTCATCTCCAAAAGAACCACATCGGTATCCTGATCTCCAAGCTCCTCCGGGCAGTGCACTGTGCAGAGCGGACTGGTGCCACTCAGGATGTCTGTGACAAGGTAAGGCCCAGACCTCTCTAAATGTTATCTTGCATGTATCACTACATGATAAATTAAGCAATAACTTTTACATCCACATGCTAAGAATTTATTATGTATTCAGGTCATTCCTTGCTGCTTATTCCAAGCTTGTCTTGGCTGGAATGTGGGTGAATGTGGAGGCTTAAGTCCTTGACCTCTGTGGGGCATTCATACCGAGTGGCTTTAGATGTCCCTCAGTTTGCCATAATAAGCTCCATTGAGTGGCCTTCTCCTGTTTGTGCAGGCAAGCTGACAATATAATTGTGTGTGACTGTGTGGTGTCTTCAAAATGGTAGAGCAACTTTCTTCTTTTCATCATTGTTTGCCATTTGGCAAGCTCTCTCTAAGAAGGCATACAACTTAAGCCACTCTCTTCAGTTTCTATAGACCTGGATTATAAACAAAAACAATGCATTACACAGCTTTAGCTTGTCTGAGAAGCAGAGTATGGCGCGCGTTGAGTTAAATAATTTTTCCACCACTTGTTGACATAATAATACTTATAATACTAACACTATCTAATCTAATGTCAAAACACACATGACCTGATAATTCTTTACTATTCGTCCCTAAAATCTGCCTTAAATGCTTCTTCTTCTTCATGCATATTCCTGTTCTTGTTACAGTGCCTGACACCTGATGTAGCTCTTTCTGTACTAGAGGATGATGGGATGGCTTACGTTGCTCAAGAAGAGTACCAGCGGATCTCCATTGTTCTGCTATTCTACATAATTAACTTGCAAGACCTATGTGTGTCAACTGCTGCCTCCCCTTCCTGCCTTTCTTCCTCCTCCTCCTCATTTGGAAACTATCAATTCTACCTTTTGGCCCTCACCAATCTACACCCGGCTGAGGACAATGGCTACCTGTCATCCAATGAAACAGAAACTATCTTGCAGCTCATCAACCAGCACTACAACCCCTCAAGTCAAGATATCTCATCAGAAGTAAGGAGTTTTTATCTGAGAGATCTATCCCGTCTCGACAGGTGCACATCCAGATATGATCATTTCACCTTTGTTCCCACAGTGTATTGATGCCTCTAGGCTCCTTGAAGATGTTAACGCTGCAGAAAATCCAGGTGCTGGTGTCTCTTCTGTGCCCAAACTGGCCACAGCCATCATCAATCATATCCTACAAGGCCACTGTTTCAAACGGACAAACCTCCCATCTCCTGCTTTCTTTACCAACTATATCTTTCAATCCCTTAACCGCACAAGTAACCTGCAGATCATAGGTAACTTTAAGAACGAAGTTGGCTGGTCGTTATTCAGAAATAGTATTCTCGCGGAAATGCTTGCCATCAGCTTTGAACTTTATAACTATATAATAGTTACAAACACATTATCATGATGCAATGATTTTTATGCTCAGATTTAGAGGAGTTGCTTCACCAACTCGGAGTAGGACAGGAAGGAGCAACACACTCTCACGGCAGGAAGAGACGGAGCATCATAGGAAGCCCACAGAAAGGGGATGGTTGCAACAATGGTGGAATGATTCCTGGAAGAATAAGCCAAGATTGGACGCGGGTGAGTCTGATGCAAATATTTCAGTTGACTTACAAGAAGCATGACAACACAACAAAATGAATTGAAGGGCTTCCTACTCATCCACAAATTTGTCTTTTCCTTTTAATCTAATAGGTTTGTTTTTCAGCAAATCAGCTGGTAGATATTTTTACTTTAAATCCTCAATTGCCAATTTCCAAGGAGCACTTCAGACAGATTTGCCCAGCCATCATTCAGCAGTTGCTAGGCAATGCCTGTGAGTCTGAAGAGCAAAAAAGAAAAGGACCTCTGCCCACTGCTCTGGAGAGTAAGATACAATTGTTTCTCTCTACAATCTGCAGTCACTATAATAAATATATGAAACAATTGGTTTGCTAATTCACTTTTTACAAAGCTCTTTTCTAAAAGAAAATGGGTCCAAGCATTAATTGAACTACTATTTAAAAAATACAGGCATTGGTTATTATCAGCCAGAATTAATAACCTTAATATGTATCTAAACGCAAAACACTCTCCTTCCTGCAGAGTATGGCTACAGCACGGCTGCTGTCCTGCTCATCACGTTGGGCTCCATGTTCGGTATCTGCCTGATCTTCTTTAACTCTTGTCAGGAGACCTATTCACTTATCCTGCAGCTGTTTGTGGGACTGGCAGTTGGGACCCTCTCGGGAGACGCCCTCCTGCATCTCATACCACAGGTATAGGACACAGAGCAACTGCACACTCCTTTGTAACTGAGTCAAGCGCCATACATGTACAGAGATAATCTTTGTTGAGTCGAGTAAATATCTAATTGTTTTCCTCTTTGTCTCCAATGGAGATCCTTGGCCTCCATGACAACACTCACAGTCATGAAGACCAACACTATACAGAAGGAAAGGAGTATCTGTGGAGGATTCTGGGCATGATAGCAGGAATCTACGGCTTTTTCCTGATTGAAAGAATCTTTTCCTTTTTAGTGCCTTCTCATAACCATGTACGAGTTAAGTTTTTGTATGTCAATTAAATGACATACAATTGTAGCAGAAATACTCAAACCATCAAGGGGAAGAGCTTAAGTTGTGGCCGATTTAATACAGTATATACAGTATATTTTTTTTATCTCACCAGAAGTTTAACTTTTACAAATTTCCATATGCAAGCGAGAGTTTGTACGAAGTCTGACTTTCATGACTTTCTTTTGTCTGCAGGGTCACTCTAGCGAGCTTCCCTTAGAGCTAAACTACAATGGTCAGTCACAAAGGGGCAAGTCCATCTCCACCATACAGCTGGTGAGTCTCATCACTGCCCAACCAGAGCTATTTGTTTTTTTAATGGGGTTTTGGCAGGATAGCCCTGATTCCCGTCTTCTTCATCCCTGTTATTTAGTTGCCAGAGACATAGGGACCATGACAAGGCAGTTCCTGGAAGTTAAACAGCCAAACATAAAAACACTGCCATATATCAGTTGCCAAGAGGATAACAAAACTGATTGCATCTGCTGTACTACCAGTCTTTTTAAATAATTTATCCAGAGCAGAAGTAGCTTCTGCTCTGCTTTCTTGCTGACATGACATTTTCACAACATTCTCACAAACATGTACAGGTATTATAACTAACTGAGGTTAGTTGGAGGACTGTCCTGTGCAGTTTAATTTGCAAAAATAAAAATAACATAAGTTCAGCATCATATTCATTTGTGATCTATTTATTTTTGTTTTTCTTTCGAAACTTTTGTTTTTCTTTCGAAAACACATGTACATGGATCTTTTTATCAAATCATAATGTCATTGTTCTCCATTTCTGTGAACACATAGGTGTCTGGAAAGCAGCTATAATAGCACCTAAGTTAACGCATGGTTAAATAATGGTGTTTACTGCTGTGCCACAGTGGAGTTGTTGAAGTCATAAAAAGTTTAATTCGCTCCAATGATACTTCACTCCCACACTAGCACTACTCAAGTATCAAGAAAGCACTATAGCACTTGTTCAGTGGAGTTCTGCTAGAGGGAAATGTTCTATTTTCACAAACATGCAACAGCATGAAACAGATGTGAGAATGAAATATCCATATCAAAAAAATAAAATCTTAACACATACGACAGATCGAGGGTTTGTATGAATCCAATCAATTCATGTTTACATTTAAGAAACTAAAGGACTGAAATTCACTTTAATCAGATTTCCTGTGCTGCCTTTATATAACAGGCAATGCAGAGTGGTGTGGGAGGCAGTGAAGGAACAAAGCATGTAGGATGTTGAATTGAATCATTCAGAAAGCACTTCATGTTTGGTGGAATCATGTACAAACAGTTGAATACATTCTTCCGAACTATTTCGGACACAGAGATGGATCATGCACACGTAAAGCCTTGGTTTTTGTTAACAGCTGACTGGGACCTATTTTCTGACCATTCTTGTTCCATAAGAAATATTCTAATATTATAGCTGTGCTGTGAATAATTATCGGTATCCTGCAGGGACCAGTGGAAGACCTGGAGTGTACAGAAACATCTCCTGAACACATAGACATGAGGAGCCCTTCACATCCGAGAGAGCAAAGTGAGTCAATGAGCTGCACAAAACAGTTCATAGTGATGTACTTTGTAATTAGTCGCCTGGCATGACAGAGCAACTGTCACGGTCCGTGGACAAGGGGTGATGACACAGGCTATCTCTTTGTGTTTTGCAGGACACGGGATTCCTCTGCTGGCTGTGATGGTAATCGTGGGAGACAGCCTTCATAACTTTGCAGATGGCCTGGTTGTTGGGGCAGCCTTCTCTTCTTCAGCAGAGACTGGCATGGCGACCACGGTAGCCATCTTGTGCCACGAGATCCCGCACGAGATGGGTGAGAGATCACTTTGTTTACTTTGGCAAGGCTGTTGTTGATTTGTTGTAGGTTACGACTGATGACTTGTCTTCTCTGCTTTTCCAAAGGGGACTTTGCAGTGTTGCTCAGCTCCGGACTCTCTGTAAAGACAGCTGTGCTAATGAACTTTCTAAGTGCTCTGACAGCCTTCATAGGCCTCTACATCGGGCTGTTTGTGTCTTCAGAGACAGAAGTACAGCAGTGGATCTTTGCTGTTACGGCTGGAATTTTCCTCTATTTATCACTAGTAGAAATGGTACTGAAGCCTTATTCAAAGATAAGGCTGTTGATTATCTACATTTCTCTTAATGTCAACTCATCCCATGAAAAAAACACAAACCAACAATTAATTGATCCCGATATAGTTTAGTGCCATAGGTTCTAACTAATTTTCTTCAGCATGATCATTGGAACTGTAGTTTCCGGCTACTGTAAAAAAAAGAAGCTTGAAACAGTCCCTTACAAGCAGGACTTCGTGAACATTTTTTATGAGGCCCCCCGCGTACACTTCCGCCCGTTTGGTGTAAAATAGGTGCAAAATCAATGCATACCAAAATGCCATTTAACAATACAATCTTTATTAATAAGACCAAACAACATCTGTAATAAATAAACAATATATTTTTTAAATGTCAACAATGGTATCAGTAGAAGCTGAGGAGCTGCTGGTTGACATACCTGGCGGTGTAGTGGGCGCTGCTTCGGTGTCTGCTGATATCGGCCTTCTTGACAAATGTCAGCTTTGAACACTGTTAATTAGGAAAATTCAGACAAGAAATCCATAATACAAGCAGAGTTAAGATATTTGTTGGTCTTAATGGAACACTACAGAATGAAAATAATAAAAAAATATGAGCCTAAAAAAAGATTTAAATGTAATTAATGCAACTACTACTACTACTACTACTAATAATAATAATAATAATAGCTAATAATAGCTAATAATAACAAAAATAGCTAAAATTAATATAACTATCTATAATTGTTATTATTATAATAATATTATGTACAATCCAAAAAAATACTACTAAATACATGGATCAAACAGACTGACATTTGAAAATCTGCATTCAGATTTAATTGCCTCGGTCAACAATGTATCAACTAAACACATTTTGGTTTAACATTCTTTCTTCATTTTGGCCAACATAAGAGCCAAAGCTTTTTACAGAGGGAAGGTTAGATATCTCTTTTTATCAATCTTATCAATCAAAAAAAAACATTTTTAAGTGTATATGTTAACCAATATACAGTATGTCCACCAACTGGTCAATTTCTTACTCCTGTTTACCAGAGGTGAAAGCAGAGAAAGGCTAAACAGGACATTAAATTAATTATAATGTCTGCAGCTGGACTCTGTCACGTTTTGAATTGCGGTTGAAGTACAATATGGTCAAAGTTTTTACATTTTTACTTAAACAACATACCCACCTTCAAGTGAAACGAGTTGCTTCTTGGTGAGGTGTTGATTATCAATCGCTTCAGTAATGCGTGCGTTAGATGATGGACCTCAATTATTTTCTCTCAAACTCAATTAAATTGACTTGACATGTGCAGGCCCCACAAGCCTAAACGACGCCTTGTGAACTTCTTGCGCCAAGTCCACTGTGTTGTGCAGGATTGCGCCGCATTTGGGCCTAAAGTGGGGCCAAAAGTATAGCATATGTTCTGCGTATAGGGAGAGGCGGCCCTGCTAACAAGTCTAAACCTTTTTACTCCCATTCTCCTAACGTTTCCTTTGAACTTCAGTGAGGTGACCTAGCCTTGTAGGAACATGTAGCCATATTATCTTAATAATAACTTCTACCAAAACTGATTATAATGTTTTTTTTCTCTTTTTCTTTCCTTTATTTCAGCTTCCAGAGATGAGTCGAGTAAAGACTGACAGACCATGTCTCATGTTTCTCCTCCAGAATCTTGGTCTGTTGATGGGTTGGGCCTGTCTTCTGCTGCTGGCTCTCTTTGAACATGAACTCAAATTCTAAATGCATCCACGTTGTACATGTCTTCACATGGGGGGTTCATCCAAAACAATTGTTGACTTACTTTACATTTTAAAAAAATAAAATATTATCCTCATTACACACAGGTGTGTTAGTATGTGCTGTATTAGCTGTATCAATCCTCTCTTTTTTTATACTTTGTGATTTATTTTTGTATGTTAGGTATCATGTGTTCCTATATCTGGACAGTACATTTTTTAAACTCTTAAAAACCTTGTTTGTCACCATCAGGTTATGTTGTTCAGTGACATATTTACATTGCCTCAGACAATCCAATCATTTGATTTACAACTAATTTCTCACCAGCAAATATTAAATATTATTATGTACTTGTTTTAATTGGTATGTATTTGACTCCAACATCTTTACACTGATTGTGGGAATGTGTAATTTAAAAAGTCATCCAGTTTATGTGGTCTTCTGATGATTTTGAACATCCTATGTTATTTAACATGACAACATGTTATTCTAGAAAGCCTTTAATTCTTAAAGCATTTACCAAGAAGTTTCCTGAAGAATTTTGACTAATTATAAGAAAAATAGAGAACGTGCCAATTAACTCATTTGAATCAAATGGAGAAGTGGATTTATTTAATATTGCACTTCAACAGATTTGGAGAATTCACAAAAGACACATTTTAAAAATATATTTAGATTAGTATACCCTTTTTTGTCTGTCTTTCACTGGACCCTCTCTACAACTCCCACTTTTATTTCAAGGAAATTCATATTTCGATGTTATGGGTACAACAACACATATGTGTAACAACTCCAGAACATGACAGACCCATAAAATGTAGCAATACATTGATTTGAACAAATTAATACATCAAACCTGATACATTTAATGAGAAGCTCTAGTATTATTAGGTGTAAAAAAGGACGGATACCTCTTTGTTTAGAATAAGATGCTCTATTATATATGCTCTATTTTTAAAACCCGGTTTGGAGAAAGGTTGCTCTATTTCAGCTTCTCACCTCAGAAGCATTGTTCTTTTGTTTTTGAGGGCCTCTTTGTGATCTAATATGAGGGCACTGCCACCCACCTGGGCTACTTGTTCTCTTCATCCACCGACCTCGATGACTAATGCCCGCAGTACAAGATAGAAACTCCGAAGCGATCCGGCCCACACAGCACACATGCTCTTTACCGTTCGACGTTGGCCTGCAACAGCAGGTGGAGGAAAAACATTGTGATGAATACAACATAAAAAAAACACAGTAAATCGACTTGTTTGTCTATAGAATTGGATTTGATGAGGCATGGCATGATTAAATTATTTTTAATTAATATTGCTCTTTGGCTCCAACACATTTCTGTGAAATTTGGAGACAGCTGTCAAGCAGTTCCCTTATTTGCATTGGGGATTAGTTTAATTGCACAATTCGCACTGCGATTGTGTTAATTTGCCATTCTAAACTCATTGTCAAAGTGCAAAGTCAGTTGTGTTGACTGTGTCATGAGATTATCTGGCAATCGCATCAGAAAAAGCTGACACCATTTATTGTGATTTCCCAAGAAATGTACAAACAATAGCAGGAAGTCCATTGCTTTTTCTCTTATTCTAGCATTTTTGCTGTTATTTTGGAAATGCCAACCCCTTTGGCATTTCCAGGAAAGCCTCGGGCCTGGTTTGTGTGTAAATGATCTGATCTTTTGCACTAAAGAGGCATTTGTTGGCATATGTGTGTGTTTTCAAGGCAACTGCTGCCAGGATGGAGGAAGGAAGGGCTTTTTATCTGTGGGCCATGCTGGTGTGAACATTGAGTATCCTCAGTTGCTCCCCAGAGACCAGCCAGAAAGAGTTCAGCTCCAGGGTCATAAGAACACAGAGAGAGAGGGATAAGACAGGAAATATAAAAGTGTGTTTCCTTTGATTTGAAAGGATTTGACTGAGTATAATCCTTTGCACCTGTTCTTGTTATCGCACAAAACCACTAGTAGTGGGATGAGAAAGCAGCAGTTTCCTTTTATTATGTGTACTAAAAACTACATTCTCGTGACATTAAAGGAGGAGTCAGCTATTTCTGAAAAACGTGTGTTGTCAAAAACACTTTTTGTCAAAATCAGTGAATATTTCTTTAGGATCTGCTAATGGTATGGTATGTAAACAAAGGGGTCCTATGTAGCTAGCAACATGCCTGTTTACAGAGCAAAGGCTGTGTAGAAAAAAAATCTCACCCATGCACAATATGTACAGGTAAAATTGGTGTTAAAAGGGTCCTACCTCCAAGCCCAAGTCAATTTAACTACTTAATGACAAGTAGTAGTGGCTTGGATGTGTGAAAAAAGTGTAATGCTTCTTTAAAATGTAAAAGCACATGAAGCCACCAGAGGGCAATAATGGGCTAGAAAACTTTAAGAGAGGAAATGGTTCCCTCCAGTTGCAGTATATGGCAATGAATTTAATGGTAAACTGGTGCACTGTACAGCGCCGTACATCACAGCATGTACAAATCCCAGAGGCTTGATCCTATAGCTACAAAGAATATAACTATTACCATGGAACTAAGATACAGTACCTTCCATTCAGTGTTATAGAGAACTTACCTGAAAAGGGGAAACACAAGCTATAAGGAGATTACTTTTACTGTTTTAGGAAGTATTCAAGCAAAGTGGAAGAAATCTATAGATAAAATGATTGAACGATCAAAATAATTATTTGGATAATCGATAAATCAATACACTTGATCACCTTCTCAGATTTGCTGCTTTCCTCTGTTTGACATAATTAAAAATAGAATATCTTCAGGTATTTGTCTGCTAGTTGGACAAACCATAATTGTATGACAATTAAGAGTGCAAATTATCCAGACCAATCAACAATAAAAATGGTTGCTGCAGTGCTACTTTAATCCAATCATTATTTGTACCAGCACAATGTAAAAAAAGAAAAGAAAAAAAGAGTCCTAGATCAAAATGTTACTTGAGTAAAAGTGTATTCAGGTAAAAGGAATCAAAGTTTTAAAATAAATAAATGCAGAAATATAATGTGACCTTGGAAGACATCCTAAATATTAGGCTTTATCATTAGAGAATGCATACATGTTAAAATATGGTTTTACTATTGAGATGGAGCATATATATATATATATATATATATATATATATATATATATATATATATATATATATATATATTTTTTTTTTTAACCTTTATTTATACAGGTATATCCCATTGAGACCGAAGACTCTTTTGCAAGGGAGACCTGTTTTCCTTTCCCACGTTACCATTCACACACACATTCACACACCAATAGCAGGCTAAATATCGACATTCACACGAGGCAAGGTGGGTGAAGTGTCTTGCCCAAGGACACAACAACTATGACTCAGATGGCAGGGCGGGAATCGAACCTCCAACCCTTTGATCATCAGCCAACCCGCTCTACCAACTGAGCCACAGTCGCCCAAAAACCACTTTGTAATGAACTCCAACTTGTGACTTTTTTCTACTCATGTAGGCCTATTCATTTGTTCATAATTTTCTCGATTATTTTATTATAATTTTTACAGTAAATGGCTAAAGCTGTCAGATAAATGTGGTGGGGTAAAAGTAGAATATTTCACACCGAATTGTAGTGTAGAAGGTGGCATGATAATTTGTCTAGGCTACCTTATATAAGTAGCCCACAGAAGGCTACTTGAGTAGGTCTAAATGTAGCCAACTTTGTCCACTGTTGATTACTCAGAAATAATCATTTCCACCACTGTTTCCAAGGGGAAACGATGCTATAAATTTACGACGGCCTATTTTATGTTCAGGTTGTCTGTGTGGGAGCCATTATTCATCTTCATCCTTTAGTAGCCTAGCCTACTGTGGGGAGGCAGAGAGGTGTTGGCGTTTGGAGCAAGAGAGCTCTCAGCCAGTGTAGGGAGGAGGGCAATGGTGAGGAGACTCTGTAAACCTGAAGGCTATAATATCCGAGAATTGAAATCAGCATCATCACCATCATCTGAACTACAGGAAAAAACTTGCCCCACAAACCTCTTCCGCTCAAGCTCCTCCTCTGACTCTCCAGGCTCAACTTGAAGATTGGCGCTGCTGCCAACTTATCAGCAGCAGCCTCGTCTCTTCTAGCGTGAAACGGTGAATTGATAGAAATTAAAGAAAAAAAAATGTGCTTTAGCTTTTATATCGGAGACAGCTGGGGCGTCTGTCTAAGTATAGAGGCTTTGTCGAATATGAGCTTTTATCAAATAGGCTAGTGTAATGGTCGTCAATAATACTCCAAAAACAAGAGCAACACTTCTGGAAAAGCACATGGAATCGTTGGAACATCCGATTTTACAAGTAAGTTCATTACATTTTAATGACGGCTACGTTTTTCATTTAAAAAATGTGTCGAAAGTTGGCATGCTAAAGATCAGAAACAAGTCAACTGTCAGCTCACCTGCCCCTCAACCTGCCCGCTTCCTCGCGCCAATTGGTTGTGGCTTCTAGGCTACTTATAACTTTTGATTACGTAAGCCGCGAGGACATCAGATCGCGATTGCCAATTTTGAATTATAACGGTCGGTTCTATTGAAACATGTAGGCTAATTGACGCTGTTTTTACTTGAATATTGCTTTATTTTGGTACAGGCTACATCAGGTTGGTTTCTTACAATATTTTTGTGAGGTTGTCCAGCGCATGATAAAGTTTTAATTTGGTCTACATGACACAACCATATAGGTCTAGTACCCAGACCCATATACTTAAAATAGTATAAGAAACGTTTTTACCATTACAATTTAGCTGCTATGGACGTGTTCAGATTACACCATTTAGTCTAGTGGTGTAAGAAGTAATTGCATCATTTAAGCTACTTTATTAAAACGAGGGGTGCCTCAATTAATGTAGGCTATCATTACAAGTCATTTTCAAAATTGGTCTCAATGAATCAGCAAAATGTAGCCAGTAAACGCATTTATTATGTGCTAATAGACTAGACCTATTATAAATGGGTGTAGCCTATGCAGGGTTTTAATGCTATAGCTGGTTTAAGTAGGCTAAAGCTTATTGTGTTAGACAGACACATTTTAACAATAGCCTTTATCATATTTAAATGACACATCTGATGTTTTGAATCTTCAAAGTAAGCTGTCAGATATGTAATTACATTTCCCTGTGGGATAGGCCTACATGTAGCCTGTACAAAGGAGGCTACACTTCCTTCATTAATGTAGCCTGATGTAGTTGAAATATAAACTATTAAATATGATATAGAAAAACTGTGAAATCCTAAGTAAGCTAGCCTACAGCATAATGGACTTCGTTAATTCCCACCACTGAAGACATCTGCTTATAGGCTACAGGAAGCCTCAGGTAAGACTGAATTGTAAACACATCATCTTCTTCATGCAGTAAAGTTGTAGTAATGTATTATTTTGTATTTAACGTATTATTAGCTCATTCTGATCCTCTATACACTCTCTCTGGGCAGCTCAGACTGTTCTACATGACCAGCTCCAAAGAAACAGTCTGAATCTCTCTCTCTCTCTCTCTCTCTCTCTCTCTCTCTCTTCTCTCTCTCTCTCTCTCTCTCTCTCTCTCTCTCTCTCTCTCTCTCTCTCTCTCTCTCTCTCTCTCTCTCTCTCTCTCTCTCTTTATTTATATGTGTGATTAACATGTCTCAGGGGAACAGGCTGGAATAAAAGGCAGATTTAAAATGAATTTCTGTTTTTCAGTTGCTACTAGCAACACATGCTGTAGGAGCACTTGAGCTGAGTGCATTACTTTTCCAGCCCCTCACCATATCAGCTTACACATTCAAGACCACCCACATAATTGCCATCGTTTTTATGGCACCTGTCATAATATTACACTTCATATGAAACATTGGACCCCGTAATTAACAAATTGGAATAACAGTGATGCTCTATGTCTATATTAAAAGGACAGGTTCTCATTTTTTCAAGGCTGTGTTAAAACAATGCTCAGTTTTTGGTGGGTGTAATTTTTCCTCCTCTTTATACAAACTTCAAAGAGATACCTTGACGCAATTACAATGTTAGAGATGGGGGACAAGTTATGAAAAAAAATTATTTTAAAATTCTGTGACGCTCATATGAGGCTTCAACAAATGAAGTGAATATATTTCAAAGTTACAGTGTTTTTAGTATAGTATTATCCCTCCACTACAATTCAGCAAACAAACACTGTCTGCATTTAAACATAAAGAGGGAGGTTTGCATTTGCAAGAGTCACTTGATTAATCAGTGCATTGACAGAGTAGTATCAGCAACTATTTGGTAACTTAAATAGTTTTAGGGCCGCAACCAAGAATGTTTAATATTTAAGCAACCTTTCTCAATGAACCCATTAATTGTTTTGTCTGCTAGATGAAAAGAGATAGTTAAAACATGCCTATTGATTCATCCAAGTCCTTGCTATTGTCATTAAATATTTTTATTTATCCAACCAGCTGTCTCCACAACCCAAATGTATTCAGTTTATCATGACAGTAAAATGATGATCAACTAATTAATGAGCATTTCCTGCTTTGCTTTCTCTATTGTAAACAGACTGGATTTGGACTATATCTCGGACAAACCCACTGTGATGGGCACTTTTCTTTCACTATTTTCTAGTTTTCAGTTAGTTTCTGCCGGACGTGAATGCATATTGCATAGAATAACAACTTTGAATTTTGTCCCATTATCTCGTTTATTAAAAAAATGCAATAAAACAAGATCTTTGATGACAAGGGTGGACAGGATGAACTAAGACGGCAACAAAAATAATTATGAAAGTCATAGGGCTTGCAGGTATTGGAAATTGTAATATGCAAGACATGAAAAGACGTGAATACCTGCCTTTATCCATTTAATTAGTTCCTCTTTTGTGTTCTTTAGTCTCATGGCAAAGGAGCTCGAAGAAAAGGTCGATTTAAAGGTTCAGATGGCAGCACCTCTTCCGACACCACAACCAACAGCCTTGTTCGCCAGGTAAGGACACCAGTTCATTTTGTTCACCAGTTCAAAAACACTGTGTGTGTGTGTGTTTGTGTGTGTGTGTGTGTGTGTGTGTGTGTATAAATGAATGCTAGTGAATGCAAACTGGCATAAATGCCCAGCCTCAGTCATCATCATCCATCAGTGATGAGATGTGCATTGCAGTGAAAGCCTTCCGTAAACACTGCCGGGTACAGTATGTTAAGTGGAGCTGCAGCATCGACATAGTCGCCTGTTATAAAGCAGACCCTGCGAGGTACACACTCAACGTGTCTGGTATTTGTTGAGCGGACCTGCAAAGGGACAGGATGGGCCGGGTTAAGGATGTGCGGCCTTGCCTAAATGTTTCTGCCTTTTTTGGAGGAGGCACACATCGTCTTGTCTTTGGCACGGCAGCGGCAGAGCGACGGGAAGCTGGAGGGGATCTGTCCGGGAGACGACACCCACCGGTCTGTTGTCTGCTTCGTCTCAAGGCCACGGACAACTTCTGAATGAGCGGCTTACTTCAGTGTTACGGCTCAACAGCATCAGCTTAGTGAGAAATTGCCTAATTTTACCATCACCCTTGGGAGCTTGTGCTCATTCCCACAGTCCTGTCCCCAAATGAGGAGTTCCCCTACAGTCTGACTCATCAAAGGTTAACTAATTTAGGTTGAGAGTGAGCATCTATGTATCTGCATCTATCTATCTGCTACCTAACACCAAATCCCACAGAAATAAAAGGCCATTAAAGTAAGAGACTGTGGGGAGAGTGGAGTAGTTATGTGTTTCAGGGTCAGTGAGGGCTTTGCATGCCAGCAGAAATACCGTCTCTCAGATATTTGCCGCAAGAGGGCCCCAGAAATAGCAGACCTTCCAGTAACTTCTCATATGTTTGGATAATAATGTAAATAGTGTTATTCATTTGTGTTATCCTGACATCAGTTTTAATCTGACCTTATTTCCCTCACCCACCCACATGTTCAATCATACTGCCTGTGATTATTTTCACTTTTCACAGAAGAACGTAGTAGTATTCAAAATCCCTCAACTAAAACAACCGGAGAGTATGGCCCCAACCTTTTTCTGGTTATTTCACTGCCTATACATCAATCTGTCATTTTGTATTTCATCTAATTATTGTCTCTCTTTGTTTTATAATTTCTCTCCTGACTGTCAACAGTCAGTTGACAGATTTAAGATTATGAAATGATCTTTTGTATATTTCGTTTTGCTCTCTGTTGTGTCTAAATCTGTTGTTTCTGTGCCTCATAGTCCTGTCATTGTTGTAGGCGTCTAATAGCGAACAACTATTGCTCATCGAGGTCACTGTGTGATCGATCCAATGCAACTCCGAGCATCATAAAACTGACTTTCCAGTAAGCTGCATATAAACAGCCCCTAAACGACGGAATTACTCATGTCCCTACACATAGAGGGCAGAAGCCAGACAGTGAGTAGGTTGAGAGAGAATGGATGAGAGACGTTCCCTGTGGTCGTGGCCTGATGCCCGGGGGAGTATGGAGGAGGCTGGGAAGGGTGGAGGTCCAGTCCAGACCAGGCGTGGGAGTAGCGAAGTCAGTGTTGAACTAGAGCTCGGCTCTCCATTGAGAAGTAAGGAGGGCAGAACTGTCAAAGGTTTGTCAGCAAACTTCAACATCAGATGGACGGTCTATTTTTATTCATGTGGAGGTGTTCTAGTTCTGCAGTGTAAGCAAAGACATCCTCCCCCTGATGGCAAACATTTTAGTGATTTATGGTGCATCGCCCGTCATTGTTTTGACATCATTGTTTTAGCACTGGGCATGGACTTCCTTTTACAGTCCAGACATTTACGTCAACCCATTTCTTATGAGGTAGAAAAACAGATGTTTCAGCACTAAGTTGATGAAGGCTTTATTGGTTAATGGAATAGTTTTTGGTAACAACTTGAATTCACTTTCTTTCTATGAGTTAGATTATTACCTCTTATGTATCATGGAAAGCTAACTAATCATCATGTTGTATCTCGGTTGTTTAGTCTGTACAAAAGCCAAAGTGTAAATATCAGCAGGCATAAGGGAACCAATGGGGAATCCAGGAAGTTACTCAAATTAATATTCAAGTACATAAACTCCCTGTAAAATGGCAGCGCTTAATTTCTCACATTGAGATATAACATCTCAATTTGTGAGCTGAGGGGCTTGTAGGCGGATTTTGTTACTTTTGGACAGAGCCAGACTAGCTGTCTCAACCTGTTTCTAGTGTTTATGCTAAGCTTAGCTTACCAGCTGCTGGCTGTTGCTTCATATTCATTTAAAATACAGTATATGAGAGAGGGATTTCCATGTTCTAATCTAACTCTTGGCAAAAAAAAGCAAGTAACTTGTAAACTTGTGTGTTTATTTAAACACAATACTATCATCTTGTGCACACCCATTTGAATTGTGTATTCTCTGCTGATTTTGGCAACTCAAAACTGCCCTTAGGTGTTAATATGAGGGATTGTCTATCTGTACAATGGCAAAGTGTTTAGAGAGTCTGCCTTGTGCCTAATGCATCCTGGGAAACGATCCAGCCCCCCCTGACCCTGTATAATAATAAACTTTCTTTATATAGCACTTCTCTAAAAACAGAGTTGACAAAGTGCTACAAGAGTGAGAAACAAAGCTCAGAGCAAACAACAGGCTTAAACACGAGGTGATGAACTACTCAAAAGCAAATCTACAAAACCTATGTCCTGAGTAGTGAATTTAAAAGAAGGACATTGACTTTCTTAGTAGAATTTATTTTCTCAGGTACTCTAATGACGAATGTCTGATCACCTGTTTTTTTCATTCATGGTTAAGAAACAGTCTGATGATCTCCCCTTAATGTTTTCCCTCTGGCTCTTGTGTAGCAATGGAAACGATACAGTAACAATGAGGACCTGACACACAGTAGTTCAAGCTATGATTTGCTTATAGAAACTCACAGGGCATTATGTCATAATTAGCCTCCTGCTGCTTCCCACACTCTTTATGTTTATGTAAATAGTTGCACCAGTCTTTGTATCACCCGCTCTCTTTCCCCTCAATCTCTATATAACACTGTGTCTGGATGTCTCCCACTGCAGCAGTTTTTCAATTGTACATTGTTGCAGTTGGACCCTTTCTCTGTCTGCTCCTTCTGGACATTCAGGCTGGAGAAATGGATTTGGTGAGGAAGCCTGTCTGAAGAGTAGGGCGTGGTGAGAGCAGGAAACCTCTCACTGATTGCGGGAATTTTTCCTTATCATCATCATCATCCTCTACATTATTTTTTCTCTTCTCAATAGAAAGAAGGTGGTGACGCAAAGAGCTTCTACTTGACTCTGATACTTATCAGATCTGGCAACCCTTGACTTTTTATGTAACAGATACCAGGGCCATACTATAGTGGTATGGAGAAGCTGCATGCCACTGGAAATCTTGGAAAGTTAAAGTGTAACGTTAATCCTGGCTGCAGACTTTTGTCTGAACTTTGAGCAACATATGTCATAGTTTTCCAATGGTAGATATTTCCATATGCGTTTTCTGGCATCTGGCAACTGCAGTACTGATGCATAGGGTTTGATAAGTGATGAAATGCTAAAATGTGGAAATCATAGAAGCACCAGAATGCCATCTAGTGGCAAAACTATTGAATACAGGTATTTAACTTAATGATATTTTACAGCGTCTTTGGCAGGGAAACCAAATCAAGCTGCAAAATCTGTATTTATGTTTATAATGTATCCTGATTGTGGCGAAGGTGCTTCAGTATTCCTACCTGATATTGTATACAGTACCAACTAGGAAGTTTCTTTTTTATACATGTATATTGCTGTTTCTACATAAACATTTTCTAAGTAACAAGCAAATGTGAAAAATATCTTGAAAAACACATGCACAAGGAAAGAGTTTGTGCATGCTTGTGTTCACAGTTACCTGAATCCAAGTTTCTCTGCCTCTACAATCACCCCACACCCTGCTGTGTTACAGCAAAGCCTAAATTAATTTGCACTGCATTTATGCACTACCCCCTCCTACTGGACAAGGTCTGTGCGTTCCCGTTTTTATTATGCGTGATCAAAGTCATCTATTTAACTGTCCATCAAAATGATACTCCAGAATTTGAATGATGTTATAAGGACGGTTGCGGAATGTTTTAGTGCTGATCATTCAAATCTTTGCTTTTTATTGTTGTCACTCATACTTTATGGTGATTAGAGTATAGGCCATGGTGAGTGCTGCTGGGGATTTTATGTATTTGCGTTTTATCAATAAAAAGGGGCAACCAACAATTATTGAGCGAGTTATTTTTTTCTACCTCCATAAAATGTCAGAAAATCCCAATTTGTGTAGTCAAAGGTAACGCTTTAGTTGTTTGATTTGTCCATCCATCAGTCAACCCCGAAGGTTTTGTAGTACTTTATGGTCACATAAGACAAAAGAAAAGTGGAAAATCATCACAATTGAGAAACTAGAATGTGTTGAATCATAAGATGGATGCATTTAATTAGCTCATTGTCATTCCTTGGAAGATTGCTCTTGTCTTCAGGTGTCTGCTGCCTCTGTGATTGATTGAGACCGTCTTCTGGGTAGTGAACCAATTGGGGACCTGATATGTCTTTCTCTGGCGCATAACTTGCTTTGTCACAGTTCGTTTCTATCAACTTGTGGATACTGGACTAATGTAAAAGTTGCATGTGCAGTTTTTTTTATTCAGTCCGTAGACATGATCTCTCCAGCAGTATTTGGTCACGTCAGCAGCAGCTGAGTGATGACTGCTTCTAAAACGGGGACGGTGCATGACATATTACCTGATCGATAGTATTCTCTTCTCACTGTAAGGTGCACCTCTCTCTGTTTATAATGATGCCATTCCATCACACCAGACACATGTCAGCCGGTGAAATATTGTCAGTGAACTAAGGAAGCTTCAATGTTGATGAAAACCTGTGCCAGATTTATACTGGGCTGAGTGTCTGTCAGACCTGTGCAGGATATATAGATACTGATACTATCAATGATGTGCACAAAGCTTTACAACAGGTTACACACTGTATGCACTGAAAAGTCCTGAAATGCTGCCTGTATTCACCAAAACAACACTGTCTTCTGTAGACCTTATTATAAATACTGCAGTTTGTTGTAAGGGGAAAAAACAATGAGGGAAATGCCAGTGAAAAAATAAAAGCCTTAGGGATGTTATGTGGGAACATAAAGTGTATTACTTCTAAAGCAGCATAAGGACAAACAACCCCATTAACAAGTTTATAGTAAATATATATAAGATCTTTTTTTACCTACTGTTCAAATTTGAGAAGATTTTATTGCAGTGCTGCATTACTTTGTAGGTATGACTGGTGGGGTTAAGTTGCATTTTTACTTGTATTGAATTCTCTTAATGAATAGGCATGCTTTCAAATTACTAGCTCTAGCCTAGGTCTGTCCAAAGCGTACCCTATGGGTTAGAAGTGCAGTATAATACATAGTACTACAGTAATACATACTTAGACTTAAATAAGTTTGGGCCCACCAAACTTTGGGCCCTGCTGAAACAGTAACTTTTCAAGAAGCTTTTTAAATTCAAACTGTGTTCCAGGGATCCAATTTTTACACAAGGACAGTTTGTTTATTCAGTTATATATCTTTAGAACATGTTCACTTCTCTGACACACCTAAAGTTACACAGTCCACCTTTAAAGCCATGATGTGTTTACTGTAATGCATCCTCATGAACTTTTACCACAAATCCCTGTAATTCAAATGAATATACTCTATCATGTTATTATTCCTGCATCATTTACAAATCATTTAAACTGATGAATTGTTGCGGGAAAGACATTTTGAAGGTATTGTTAAATACATTGAAATCCATTCTCATCACTCGTGTTGTGTGCTTGTGCTAAACTGCCCTTTTAGCCAGAGGAGATTCATAAACACATCCACATTCACGCTTAGCATATGAATATTACCTCTGTAGCTCCCTGCCACACGTGTGTCTTTTAATGACAGAGTGAGTATAAAGGGCTTCTGGCTGACACAGCAGTTACGATGCAGCAGCGAGGCTGCCTGTCGATCTGGACTCAAGGGCAAAAGTGGTTAGGAGGTATGTGAGGGGGAAAAAACACAGCAGCCTTGCGTTCACACTCGGCACTCGGGCATGACCTAACAATGAGAGCAACTTCCCTCTGCACCACAGGCAGAGTTGGGCTGCTGCTCTTCTGTCTGTTCAAGGCGCGCACACACACACACACACACACACACACACACACACGCACACACACACACGCACGCACACACACACACACACACAAACCACACACACACACACACACACACACACACACACACACACACACACACTCTCTCTTTTACATGAATGCACTGTTCAGTCTATTCAGCGACCAGTGGCTGTCTCAGTCTCTGTCCTAACTGAATCAAGACACAAAGTCAAAAATAAAGAAGAGTAAAGATGTAAGTGAAGCAGAGATAAGACAGAAGGCAGAAAGTCAATAAGAAACACAGTGTGTGTGTTTTTGTTTCAAGCTTTTAAAGCAGATTGAACCTTGGATGAAATAAAGGGGGAGAGGCGTAGAGTGTAAAGGCGACGGCATCCATTAGGAAGCAAGAGACAGCGGTCACTAAAGGACAATCAGGACTCCACCTCTTTCCTTCCCATGCCGAGAAGGAACTTGTGTGTGTGATGATGAGTGTGTCTAAATCCACCAGCAGCTGAAGCAGCGTGCCAGCCTGAGAACTGTACCTCTCTGCCACACAGCACAGCAGCACTGCAGAGGAATTGGCAGCCCCGGAGGATCTGCCGGAGCAGTTACAGATTTCGGGGTGGGGTAAACAGTTGTCACTGTCAGCTCGTGGATACTCTGTCTGCTGCAACAGTCTGGAGATGGGTAGAGAACGAGGAGGAGGAGGAGAAAGGGGCATCTGAATCTGACTTTTTAAATCCTGAGAGTTTCTGAATCGGGGGGATTTGGTTGCACACGTGGGGGGTGGGGGGACAGAAGTAGGGGGCTGGTGTGGAAGCGTCAGTCCTCTGCTCCCTCCTTCGTCAAAGATCATCTCCTCTGCGTCTTTTGGTTGGTCTGCACCCCCTGTGGGCCAAGTGTGCAGGCATGGACCGAGGCTGAGCGGATGCTGCTGCTTGACAGGGGAGTCTGTGAGACGGCCGTCCATTCCTCCCCGCCCGGGTCCCCTTCATGCCGTGCTGTGGGCTGGGCCATCGCCGGAGAGCACAGCTTCCATATGTGAGTTTGTGTAGCTGTGATGCTTATTCACAGAGGAGAGAGTGTGCGTGAGAGATTAAGAAAAGCTGATGAAGCTGAGAGAGTCGGCAGCATGTGCAGACTAATGTGTTTTTTATTCTAATTGCTTCATGATGGGTAAGGTTGTATGAATAAATCAGATATGATGTGTGTGGGTGTTACGTCAGTAAATGCATAACTTCAATGGAAATGTTATTGTTGCTTTAAAGCACCGAACTGAATAGTCGATGGACACCTGCCAGCTTTCTGCCTCAATGTTGATGATCACCGTTCCCTGCTAGATCTTCATCCTGAACCAATCGTGAATGCTGCAGGATTAAACTGAAATAATTCAGTAGCACTGGCCTGACAGTTTGATGCAGAGCTCCACTCTCACGTGCATCCAGCCAGACACAATAAATCTTTTATTTCATGTTTATTCTGGGTTTTATCCAGACAGAGAGCTTAGGTTGTAATGTTTTTGAATACAGAGGCTTCCCACTGCAGGCACATGCTCAGTTCACAGTTCCACTTAATGGGTTTTTCTGGTTAATCCCACGTTACCATTTTGTGTTTTAGTGTAATATAATGAGAATAAGACGACTGTTGCAGTTTGGTGTTAGGAAATGCAGTGAGAGGAAAATGTGGGTGTGTTTCTGCAAATGGCTTTGACTTGAGTTGGGAATTTTGATGACAGATACCCTTATTGCTGGAGTGTCCTTTGGATTGTTTATTCCGTCATTTCGCTTTTGGTTGGAAGATGACATGAATATTCTTTGCTTTCTAAAGTTCACCAGTTGATTAATTCTATGTTATTTTCCATCATCCACAAAATCCTCCAGCACTGCAGATAATGATGCTCCTCCATTATTAAGTTTTACCACTAGATGGCCATGTTACACTTTTACTCTCACTCACACATAAATGCATAAACACACCATTTCCATGCAGAGAGAAAACGCTCGAACACCCTCGGGGCAAAGAACCTAAGTTTTAATGAGGTGAAATTTTTTCATGTCATTGTCTGAAATGAGTTATGATGTCATCCCCAAATTAAAGACAGAAGCTGATTGGACAAAATGTTATGCGCTCTTAAGCCACAGCAACATTAAATAAACCCAAACAGTGATATGTAAATACAAAAAGGTCTGTGTGTCTTTATAGTTCACTCATCTAACATGACAAATACATGATACTATTAAGGCTCAAATGTCCTTTGAAACGTTTGTAGTCACGACTGTTTTGATAAAGGATTAATTATTTTGGTTGTTTTACAAGTCCATATGCCAAACATTTAGCTGATTCCAGCTTTTTAACTGTGATTATTTGGCACTTTGTTTGTGTTAGACTGTTGGTCAGACAAACAAGACGTTCAAAAAAATAATTTTAGGCTTTCCATAATTGATAGATATTTATCCCTATGTTCCTGCATGTCATTAACTACAAACATTGATGAAGCAAGAAATAATCAGCAGATTAATCAGTAAAGTATTTTGCATCTCTCTCCCAATTCAGTTGTTTGATATTCCCAAAGACATGGACTATTAAGCTGTGTGATTCAGAAAACAAACTAGAAGCTACAACAGCACAATAAACATCAATCGACCTGAAGGTTAGGCTGAACCTGTGCCACCCACCTAATTGAAACAGTACAGCCGCCTCACACAGACTATGTAATGATGATGTTTAAAGCTGCCAAATCATCACCATAAGGTAGAAAAACTAGTGTAAAATAATTTATGATACTTCCATTTAAAGGCGATTTAATACATGGATACATAGCAGACAATACACTTAGATAATGATGCATATTCATTTTCTTTATTCATAGTTAACATCAACAAATACATTTAGAAGCTGGTATGAGGTGAATAATTTATTTAACAAGTAATTGATGCTCAAAGAAGTTGCCACTTGTGTTTCTGTCAGTTGTCCAATCGATCAACTGATTGTTTTTGCTCTAATATACCCATCTGCATGCTCAGTGAAACAACTGAGGTGCACAGTGGATCATAATGCAATTGAAACATCAAGTATCCTTTAAAAACAAACAAAAGAACGCTGCTTTTCTTTGGAGGAGCCTTTCAAAAATGGACCAAGACTTGTGGGCCAATTATGATGTAATCTGTCTAGAAATGTGGTCCTCGAAGGGTCCAGCTTCTGAACTGCGACAATAACTTCATCCAAGGATTTGTAGAGAGGGAAACATGTTAGTGGTTCTGTGCAGACTACTGTAATGTGGTTACACAATCTGGGTTTGTCTGACGCAGGCTGCAGTAGGCTGAATCAACATTTGCTGTACAACTGAGTAAGCTTTAATTTAACTGATGAGTGGATTAGTGTAGCACCAGCTGTTGGTACTCCACACCGGACTGTTTAAGCCCCATGTGTAAGGTGTTTGCATGAAAACAAACCATTCAGTGTGATGGAGTATCACTGGCAACATGTGTTTGTGTTTGATTACAGTGCACAAACTAGGCCTGTTGAAATTAATATAATGAGTTCATTTAAACTTTTTGGCTCACAGAGGACAGTCCAGTAAGTGTAGCCAGCATTGACCTTGAGAGGACCCCAGCTGCCGTGACTCGCCACTCTTTCTATGACACTCCTCCCACATGTTTCCAATATGGAGCACCAGACCGCCGCTTTACGTCTGAAATGGGGCAGAACACAATTCCGCTCTGGATGGAATGTGGAGCACGGAGACCCGGCCGGATGGGACTCCGTCTGACATACTGAGTGTCCGGTCCCAGACACTCCTCACGGAAACTCAGCTAATTGAAGACAGCAGGCCCTACTCCAGTCCCTGCTTTGTTTTACTAGGCTTTCCTGATGCAGCAGTGGTAGCCAGTTCTACCTGTGAACTTAGGGAAGTGAATTGGGTAACACAGCAGTGAGACAATGAAATGCCTAAAATGTTAATTATGCAATGGTATAAATGGCAAATTCTTAAAATTATGTGGCAGAAAATGCAGTACGGTGCACTAACTATACTAAAGCTCTAAAATGCTCGCAATGACAATGCTAACATGCTGAAGTTTAGTGGGTATAACTCTTGTAAAAATTGTATGGCATTCCATCCAATAGTTGTTGGGACATTTTATTTAAAAACATAGAATGGAGGTAAAGTGAGGGGATCACCAAAACCAGAAAGATTGATGCTCTTGGGACCACGAGTGTCTGCACCAAATGTTATGCTGATCAATTTATTAGATGCTGCTATGCTAGCCCTAAAGCTAACACATACAGGATGAGAAATGGCAAAGTATGACACAGAGGAGTGTACTCATTCCCCAACACTTTGCTTATTTGTTCTAAGGGTGAGCTAATATCCCACAGCAAAAAGTGTGACCTGGTATTCCCAGTTCTCCAGGCTTTGGGATGCACGCCCAGGGAGGAGTGTTGGGCCAGCACAGAGCCGACTAGAGCAGGGTTTCCTTGGCAGCAGTTGTGCGTTCTTGCACTTTTCCAGTGGATATGGAAATGTCCGAAAACTGAGCAGCTAATTGGCCACATAGGCCCTAAGGAATGTCTCGGATTTAGGTGGATTTTTACTGCTTTTACATAATCCATCACCTCACTGTGGGACTGGAAAGTGTGATATAAATCTATGAAGCCCTATGTTGAGCATAGCTTCACTCCAGCCTGGAAACACTGATGTCAGTGATGCCGTGTGTTGAATCTGTGTCCACTGACCCTGGTTCAGTTAAGACTGGGCTTCAACAGACTGAGTTTTAAAACCTTGACTTGTCTGGAAAGTCATGGGAGAGAAGATGTAGCTCACTCCCTCCAAAGTATTAGGTAAAAGGCGATAGATTAGTGTATTCCATTATGTAACGTGACATCATGTGACAAGGAATCACTATATCACTTATTGGGGGCATCTTGGAATTCTAGTGGCTAAGATGGGAGAAGGTTAAATAAAATAAAAAATAAAAAAATAAAATAAAAAGATGCATACCACATAACCGCAACATACTCTGATTGACTGGAGACCCTTACCGTAGGTCATACACCCACTCTCTCTCTCCCCCTAGTTTACTGTCTGTGCCAAATCTATCATCTGTCCAATTTAGAGATGACAAAGAGAATAAATATTGATTAGAAAATGCCCTGTTATGGGGCGCCCTTAGCTCAGTTGGTAGGGCGTCCGTCCCCCCCGTCCCCTCCCGTCCGTCCCCCCGAGGCGGGCCCAGCAGCAGACCCGGGTTCGATTCCCGCCCGCGGTCGTTCTCTGCATGTCACTCCCCTCTCGGCCCCATTTCACCTCTGTCTCTCTGCACTATCAATAAAGCAAAAAAATTCCCAAAAAATATCTTAAAAAAAGAAAATGCCCTGTTGGAGCCCTGGAACAGCCATATAATGCAAAAAATCTCATGGTTAGTAGACTGTACCCTATGTAACTTAAATATTTATCTAGGTCTTTCCAAAACGTCTGTGTAAATCCAGTTAAAAGATGAAAGTATAAAATATTCAGCTAAACAGCCAGTAAATATCACTGAAGAATCTATACTATTCTAGGTAGGTTAACCTGCTTGAGATCCATGCGTATGAAGTCTCTCTCTGGTGAACGTTAATTTTAGCCTAGCCTCTTTCCTCCAACACGTCATATTGGCTGCATCAGTGCTATCGGTGAAAAGCAGCTGCTTCGAAGGCTGGAGGACCATCATCCATTTCTGTGAAGCTTGTGGTTTCTGGCACAATCTATTCTCTTATTCCACTTACTAGCGTTACGTTACACTTACAACACATGGCTTGAGGAAGAAAAATGTCTGTAGTAGATTCTCTGCTGTTGGTGGAGCTGTTGTATTTATTAACTCCCTATGAGGAATAAGGTTTAGTTCAGGACTCACTTAAGTTAAATTTGAAACAATAACTCCTCGTATAATTTGTTTCTACTGCGTCTCTAATACCATGTGCTGACTTTACTTTGTGTCACTTCTTCCACCAGCAACCAGCAGACTGTGTAGAGTCTGTCTGTAGACAAATGGACAATAATGCTATCATTAGAGGGATGAAGGAGCTGTGGGCACAGCTCGCCCATTAAACTAGCACCTCAGACAACGAGGGCATCTAGGCCAAAACGAGCATCACTTAAAACAGGAGCAGATGTTCTTGTGGCTAATTAACAGTAGGGAGATGCAGACAACCTTGTGCAGCAGAGGAGGGCTGCCAGCCCATATGGATACTAAAAACAATTAATTAGAGCGACAGGCGTTAAAAATGGATCAGGAGCTGTATAAATTCTTGCTTTAAATCCCTGAATACCTTGACTCACAGATTGGGTTTTAATTATATCTGTCCGTTGTTCGTAATCTGGTGGTTGTCATCAGTATTGATTACTAAGTAATACAACTATGTATTCATAAATAGTCAAGCTCATTACTGTTTGTGAGGGGATAAAGTTTAGAGGTGAAACAATTTGTCAAATATATTTAATTAGTAGATCAACAGAAAAATAATCTGCTATAAACTGTTTTATAATTATTAGCATTTTTCATCTTTCAAATGATGCACAAATTGAATATCTTTAAGTTTTAGACTTTGTCAGATTAATTAGGCAAATTGGAGACACTTGTGTTTCCTTTCGTGAATTGTAAATGCCTTAATATTCGGTATTTTTTCAACATTTCAGAGACTAAATGTTAAATTGAATAATTGAGAACATAATCAACTGATGAGTGGATAATGAAAGCAGTTCAGCCCTGATAAAGCTTATTTCAGACTTCCCTTTTCTTGAAGAGTTTTAAATAAGGATTAATATGGTTTGAAGTAACTTGCACCTTTATTATTCCAGTTAAAATCCATGGTTGTTCTGATTGTACAGTCTGTCGTTTTTTTTGGGCTCTGCTGATCTGGATAAATGAACTCTCGCCGTGGCTCAACTCTGTTATTAGTGCAGCTACTTGAGGATAGTCTCAAAACTCCACATTGATCTTTAACAAGTAATCCGGATTGACTCTTGCAAACAGAAGGCAACAAGTGAGTTGTTGGTCTCATAAAGGAAGTTAGGACAAAAGTGAGTTAGACCATAGAAGTGTGGGGAGGGGAGAAGGTCAGGACAGCATGTATGGGCTAAATTGTTATCACCATTGAATGAAAATAAACAAAAGAAAGAGAAAGAGAGAAAGAGTATCCCATTTTCAGAGAGCATCGTTTACTCTGTCTGTCATACTACTCGTTTCTTAGCAAAGAGGTGCTATGACAACAGTTAGCAGCCGGGCGAGGAGAAGCACCCCTGGGAGGGAGGGAGGGAGGGAAGAATTTAGAGGTTAGAAGTAGGTGTGGAGTGGAAGGGAGAATACATGAAAAAGAAAAGACTGCTGAGTGTAATGAGCAAGGGAGGCACCTATAAAAAGGCGAGGTCAATTACTTACTTTTTTTTTGTCAGTTTTGGGGGAGATTTTGGATGCGTCAGTTACCTGCCAGTCAGGGGAGAACACCTTCCTCTCCTCCAGAGAATCAGTTATGTTCATCCTAATGCTTCTATAAGCTCACCCTCGGGAGTCGGCCACACAGATCTGCTTTGCGATTGGGTGCGCGCTGAGGCTCAGCAGGGCGGGGTTAAACCTGCTGGGATGTTTCATATTCATACTCGGCGTGAATACATAATCAGTCCATCAGGTCATTGTGTGCCGTCAGGAGGAAGAGAATCTGACTTTAACGGATAATAATTCTTAACGTGACTTTTCCGCCAAGTGAAGGGAAACCCTGAAAACTTTTCTCATCGTCCTCTTCTACGTGACGCATGGAGTGATCCTGCTGACAGATGCTGGATTCTGTGAGAGCAGGAGATTTGGGCTTGCAGGTTTGCATGGCAGATAATGACCTATGGCTGAGCGCAGAGTGCCCCCCGCGGCCGTCACCCCTGATCCCGCTCAGACCTGCCCACACCACAGACTGTGGGGCTGAAATCTGCTAAGGAGGGGGCTCCTCTCTCCATGTGAACCGGCCTGCTCTCGTTGCCATGATCAAACACGCCAAGAATAAAAACGTCTCGTGGGTAAGTGAGGCGTGTTGATGGAGTTTTTTTCTCCCTTATTCTTGAACAATTTACTCCTGTGTGTGGCTTTTACTATCCATGCTATGCTCTTTGAAAAACAGAATTACATTGTTATGGATCTTTCTTTTTTATAAGGTTTTCAGGTTTAACAGATTATGTTGAGACCATTCCAGTATATTCTCATTGGTTTTTTGATGCTCCTGTGCCCAGTGACTTTGCCAAGGCGAGGCTTAGAGATTTAGGTATTATATAACTATGCTACTACATGCCCACTTTATGAAATCTGGTCATTACTCTGCCAACACTGCCTGTGTAACAAGTAATATGCCTTATGTTGATGAGTTGGAATTATACACCAAGACAACTCAAGGTTGAATCCCCAGCAATATGCACTGCTGTTTGATTATAATCATTATAGTAGCAGTAGGTAAGATAGTGTTTTCCCTGGTTTTTATATGTGTTTGATATCTGATTCTTTGCCAGTGCAGATGGATCAGGGGAGATTAGAGTGAGAGTGGCTTTGCGAGGATGAAATCAGCTACTTGGGGGGATAAGGAGGGTGGGGTATAGGGAGGAGAGGATGTGATAGAGTTATGGTTTCCTACAGAATCTGCTTTCTGTCTCTTATTTGTTGTTTTCTCTCTATGACTTCATTGCTTGACCTCCAGCAACTCAGCTTGGCCTCTGGGTTATGTTATCTATAAACACGGCTTACTATATGTCAGGTGCAAGTGACAAAGTTATGTTGTGATGAACCTGAGGCTAAATTCTCCATACCATATGTTATGCTCTCCTAAACATAAATAGAGATGTACTTTTGTGTTTTCCTCCGGAGGGAAACACTGCTCCACTTTTGCTCAACCCACCCATATGGCGTTATGCTGCTCTCTGTAGCCTAGCTCTATGTCCTCACAATGAACCTGAGCATTCTTGCACACATAGCTGCAAAGCGGAGTTCCTTAATGTACCTCAGTACCTGGTAAGATATTGCCTAAGAGCTTCCTCTGAGTTTAAATTGTTGCTTACTAGAATTAGAAGAGCACGTCTATATTCAGTTGCCTGCTTTAACATTATGAAAGATATATTTTCATCAAATTGTTTTTTTTAACATTGTTTTATTTAATTTTCTTACATAATACATAAACTTTAACACCTTGCAAGAGTGGAAATGGTTGCCTCATGTTGGGGCTGGTGGCAAGATCAGGGGGTCATCATTAGAAAACTTCAACTTTGGGAGTTATCAATAAACGACACATTTTTCAGTAGCACAGCTAGGCCCACTGCATTGTTCTCATGCACATACTGTAGCTATTCCAGCCACTTCCTCTTCCGCTGCCTTCAAAAACACACTGGCTATTCGATAAACAATCTATTTAGCTCTAATTGTCTACATTGGAGATATGCAGCCTTTGTAAAAGTTTGAATGTCACATTCAATTTGTTTCTGCTTTCTTCAACTTCAATAGTGGTTTTCACAAGTATGCTTACCAAACATTTAATAACATTGGTGAATTTAGCTTCTGATATCTTTCTGCAAAATGTCACTGATTCCCACGTATCTACTTGTCTATCCAATAAGCCTAATGACTTTAAGGGCCACATCATAATCACAGTGGTGGTCAGTGCCGGGCGGATTAGGACTCCAGATGGTGCTGTTACTGCCTGACTGTCAGTCTGTCTGTCTGTCTGTCTGGGCTGAGAAGCACAGCTGCAGTAGGGCACATGTTTTACTACAGCAGTCGGCTCTGCCACTGCAGCCCAGCCCTTCACATAGATTCTTCAGTAAGGCTAAAGCTGACTATCGCCACAACAAGTATCTGTTGACAGAGTGTTTCTGGAGTTGAAAGGCTATGCTTGTGTTGTGTATGTGGTGTGTGGTTCTGTCGACTTCTTATAGGGTCATATTGCTAAGTTGACCAAGCAACAGATGTCACACTATCAAATTAAAGCTTAATGCCAGGCCAGCTGAAGAAAAACACTTCAGAGCTACCCATGACACCCCAGAGCTTAAACACTCGGCTGTGTGTGTGTTTGCCTGTGTGTGTGTGCGCGCACAAGTGTTTGTTTGCCTGTGTGTATTTGTGTGTGTTCGCTCGTGCATGACTGTGTGTCTCCACTTGTGCCCATGTCGCTGAGTGTTTGGTCGGACTGAAAGCCTCCACTACACTTGAGGCTTTTCACTTGATGTTGTAACAGCTCTTGAAGACGACGACAGTGACCCGGGTGGTATCACAGAACAACTTTGCCAGGTACCGCAGAAGTCAGTGTTATCCCTTTTTTCGACTGAGGCAGAGGTTGACTTTCCTATGCCAGGCGTCAGCTGCTTGCACCCCTGGGTCATGGTACTCTGAACAAAAACCAGGGGATTTGCATAATTCATTACAGTCGCTGTGGAAAATAGAAGCGACACAGGTGTCCTGGGCATTGTGGGAGAACAAGCATGTCTAAGAAGCCAAAGGTAAAAGAAAAAAAAACTACGAACAACCTGTTCATGTTTTTTCTTTAAACTAGCTGTGTACTTATCTATTCAGAGCTTGCACTATCAGTTTTAACATTTGCTTCTTCCCTCAAAGCTTTATATGTTCTATTGTTGTTGATTCTTTGCTCGGTGCAGTTTTGTTTGTGACGACAACAAGAGTATCGCGGTCGATATTCTGTCGGTTAGGTCTGATTATAGGCCAATAATGTCGGAAATGCTCATAATAAAAGTAGAGCTTAGTTTTTTAAATAATTGATTTGTGCAGGAGTGTATTTGCTTTTAAGTCCTTTAAAAGGGCTTTTTTCCCTCACATGGTTTTTTAGGTGAAAGACAATCTGCATGTTCATCTTTCTCATTCCATGTGTAGATAC
This sequence comes from Hyperoplus immaculatus, assembly GCA_949357725.1. Lineage (NCBI taxonomy): Eukaryota > Metazoa > Chordata > Actinopteri > Uranoscopiformes > Ammodytidae > Hyperoplus > Hyperoplus immaculatus. Next base: position 6,935,659 of record OX442369.1, read on the forward strand.
CTAGTTCTAGTAAAAGCTTGTTCATGCAGATATCCTATCTTTCAAAACTGCTTTAGATCAGAGAAGAATAATTCTTTGTCGATGTAGGGCAGCATTTCCAAACCTGTTGACGTGTCTGTTTGAGGCAAGTTCAGAAAAAAGTGATTGTTTTATTTCAAGAATTTTAAGGAGCAAAGGCGCCCTTGGAATTTTTATTTTAAACCAAAAATACAGTTCTTTTGAATATAAATATAAAATGTGCGTTTTTAACGTCCATATTTCCTAACTAGCAGTTCATCCTTACTTCCTTTGTTTGTGCATTACATTTTGTTTTGTGTGAAACCGCCAGCAACTGTCCATCGAGAAAAAGTGAAAAGCTGGCAGCAGGAATATGCTTTGTGTGCATATGTGTCCTCATGTAGGTGCATGATATAAACCAAATGGGGAACTTCTTGTAAAAACATTACTCCATATTGTCATTAGTGGTGAAAACCTCCACAGGGAAATTTTAAAAGATTAGGTTATCCAGTAATTCATCAGAGAAAAAAAGAGATTATGGGAAAGAGCAAAAACCTAAACCCTCGAGTTTTCAACCACTACTGTTCACTATAGTCTCCTTTATAATCATATCTCATAGCGTTATGACCTCTTTCAAAGAACCATTTTTAACTGTTTCTGACAGTCTCATGTGTGTCATTCCCTTTACTCTGAATCCTGGATTGGTTGAAAGGCAGAGGCAGATTTAAATCTCTTTACTGAGAGAAGCAATCATTATAAAGTGAGTCAGGGATCAAGTGGACATAAGCAATCACCCCTGTGGGGGTTACTCTGTGTGCAGCGTGGATCGTTCTCTCCCTCCTGTAATGAGGTACAGTGCACAGAGGAGCATGAGAAGACCAAAATTAAAATTTAAATGATCTATATAACAAATATTGTCTGAGAGTCCACATGTCTGATATAGCTACTTAATGCTGAGTCTGACATAGCCTCACTAGATGTGTTCTCCTGTTTCCAGTGTTATGCTCAGCTAAGCTAACTGGCTGCTGGCTATAGCTCAATATTTAGGTTGAGGAAAGTCTTCAAGAAACACATAGGTCAATGCAGTTCCCTCTTGAGTGACAAAAACGAAGTAATTTGTGATGTGTGCATGTGCAACCCAAACTTGAATCGCTAAATTACCAGATATTCAGCCGTCATGACTAATTAATAATGACTGGGCCTGAGCTCTCAGCAAAAACCATTGACTCCAGTGTTTGATGATGTGTGTATCTGAGTCTCTTTATCTACTACTCTCTAACCTCCATCATATATGTGTCACCAGAATGCAGAGGGAGAGTCGCTGTGTTCGAGTGTGAAAGTATGTTTGCATACAGTGTGCCAGCGTAGCGCGCTCTGCTTGTGTTTGCCTGACCTGTTTGTGACTGTATTGGTCACAGCGTTCCCAATTTGCCGGCTGAGAAGTTTTTCCTATGAGATCCATGTGAGACAGCTGATATGTTGATGTGTTCATCGGACGTGTAGTGAGTCGGCACCACACGCCTGCACACTGCAGCCGGCAAGCGTTGAACACTGTTGAACATGTCAGCGCTTCATACGTCATCGAGTCTTTGGTTCCACTCGCTCTCCAGCAATTCTGAGATGATCCTCATTCCTTTGGGCATGCTCGACAAATTTCCTTTGTCTCCACTGAATAAACACATCTGGGGAAGGGTAAGCTGTGCTCAACTTTTAACATCAATCTTTGGCCTCAACTGGCAATAGGCTGCAGTTTTTGACTTTGTTGTCTGCTATCAGTTATACAGAAGAGTAGGGCTTCACAATTAATTGTAAAAAAAAATTGTGATCTTGATAAATATATCTATGCGATCTCATTTATGAATGATGAATATTCTCTCGCTCATATTCCCTTTTGCATTATAGTTGAATGAATGTTCATTCCTTGCCTTGGCAATTAGCTACACAATGTGAAACAAAAAGAGCTATTATTAATGTAACATTCACGCAGGCATACTTGTGTTTTTAACCAAGAACCTTAAATACAATGGTTGGTTGTCCAAACGTTCTGGGTGCTAGGTTGTATTTCTTTATAGTATGTATTCTAAAGCTGTTACTTTACATTATATGTCTTTAGGGTGTTTAAGTGTCAGTAAATGTTTTTATTGAAAGTACAAGAATTGTTAGAGAAAATCGTGATATAATTCTTGGGGAGACAAAACGTGGTTCACTTTTCGAGCGAGAATCGTGCAGCCCTTATTTTCAAGTTAAGCTCACATGTTAGCAGGATGCCCTTTAGTGGAGTTGAGGAAACAGCAGACAAACTCTTGAAGAGTCGCTCACAGAGGCAGCAGGAAGCAGAACACCTGGGGCTTCTATCTCTCCTTCTCATCTTCTATCTTTACCCTTTTTCTTCTTTCTCCTTCTGTCTCTTATTCTCTCTCCCTCATTTTCCTTTCTCTCATTGTCTGTAATTAGAGACAGTCCTGGGGCTCAAGTGGCCGGGCGTGTGTTGTAGCTAGGTAACCTAAGTCAGATGCTGGCTGCCTGCCCTGGGGGTGTCATTAGATGTGAATCACAGTCACATCAAGCCCAGCATGGAGTCTACAGTGTGATCTGGATATTATGGATCAGGATCAGTACAGTCCTGCTTTAAATTAAATGTATTAAATATCAGTTGAGTTTTATATCATTTATTATCTATAATAATTTTAGTACATGTAGGCCTACCATGACAAATAATACAGTATTTTTTTTAGTACAACCATATTTTTGTACAAAACCTTTTTTTTTACCCTCAGTAACAACTCAAAGTTTTCACATACATTGGTCTTCAAGCGACTCGTAAATCTGGAGAAATGTGCGTATTCGCTTTCTTGTCAGATGTTGGATAAGAAGGTTGATACAACTTTCATCTGTGACTGGAAACAGAGAATAAGGGGCTAGCCTGGCTCTCTCCAAAGGTAACATGTTCACCTATCAACACCTCTAAAGCCCCTTGAATATCTATACAAGAGCTGAAGTTGCCAGGACTCCAGGAAGTTAGAAAGTAGAAATGTTGTTTTCTGCACTTTTTGTTTGTCTTCAACAAATCCAATATAACGTGTGAATTAGTTTCCTTGTTTCCAGTTTTCATACATAACTAACCAGCTGCGGGCTCTAGTGACATTACTATTCGGATATGAGAGATGCGAGATATTATTACTTTCATCTAACGTTTAGCAATAAGCAAATAAGCTCTTTACCCTTAATCATGTCAAACTATTTTATTTAGTTTTATCTATAAATACTTGACACGGCTAGAAATGAACTTTTCCTTGAAATAAATTCATTCTACAATTACAAAAAAGATTTTATTTGAAAATATCTTAACAAAGACTAAGTAAACAAGACTTAGAAGCTAACCAAGCATTTGAGACAACTTTCTAGACTAGACAGCTTTTGATGCTATAAACACGTGAACGAAACATTTTATTTTCTACAATTCAGGCGTTTAACTGACATGAAATATGATTAAAAGTATGTGAGGTTGGAGGTTGTTTTGAAAATTCTAATTGTGAAAGGTTATTTACAGGATTAACTAAGTACAGTGCTGTACTTGCTAATAGGATATTTCTATATTTGTTCCTTTTCTTTTTTTTAAACATTTGGGACAAAAAGTAATAGGCCTAGGGAATAGGAGACTTCTGGAGGGGAGATTTTCTTCCAGGGAAATTGAAAAATTTATCCACTAGCACTTGGAAGTCCTCTTGGAGAGTTTAATTTGGGTAATAGGTTTCTTGGCAAGGCTAAACGTATTTCTGAAAGATCTTCAATGATCTAATTGTGGTGTATTTTTGTTATTTTACTAAACATCCCTAACATCATTTGTGTGAATCATGGCCTGTTACGATAGCACATTTGACAGAAAAGAAAACACAGTTGATGTCGTTGCATGTTGTTTGTGTCATTGGCAAGATGCTCCGGTTTCAGAGTCAATCAATTATCTTCAGTGTCTGTCTTTGTTTTGTCTTGTGTTATGATGTCTTCATTGCTATGATCTTGTTTGATGTAACACAGATTAACTATTAATCCTTACTGCTTTAACGCTGGCAGTCTGTTTGTTAGTGAAGCTGTTTTGTTTGGGACTTAGTGAAACAAGTTAGTTTTAATAGTGAGTCTTAGCCACTGTGGAGTCGCACCAGTATGGAAGTGTCCGACACTTGTCCACCAAGCATGGGACAATAAGAAAACTTCATACCACGATAATCCTGTCCAAAATGTATGTGTGTGAAAAACAGTCAACCTTAAAAAAATAAATTTTTGGGTGAATGGGCAAGCCTAGCTTAGCCAAATGGTTTAGTATCTTGGAATGACTGGAAGGATGCAGCGCCCCAATAAGCAAGGAAATTAAGATAGTGCTTTACGTTAGCGAGCTAGACAGTTTTTTCAGGTCAATCATATGAAAATATTCTCGATAATTTGGATTCAAGATTATCAGTCACCATAATGAAAATTCACCACAATCTACATATTGTAAGTGTTTTATCACACTTTTGTAATCAAAATCTAAAATCCTCCTATCCCTTGTGTCCTGATATAGAGGTAGATCGTCCTGGTCGCATTAGACATAGTGTGCTGTGACGGAAAGTACACATGTATGATCGCCGCGATACTGAAGACTCAAGCAGCAGCTAAAGGGTTGAGACAGTGGCTTGAATAATACAGTACAGTAGCCCTGAAATAAATCCTGCATTCATGAAGGTTGTAATGTTAATTTTTTTGTATGAACTGTTTTGGATAAGTGTTGATTCTATTTGATGGTTGTTTTGGAAAATGTTGTTCATAGTACTGTTGAATTACACTGCGTTATATGAAGATGTTTTTAGGTTTCAATGAAGATAAACTTTATAAAGCAATGATATATGGCAAGGCTGTTGTTGCAGACAAAATGTAACAGAGGCAGAATGTATTCAGTCTATACCACCAGTTTCCATATTGTACAAGGTGACTCTTTAGTGACTGCATAATGAAAGGAAACGGTTTGCAATGTCATGTCAAGTGAAACACATTGGGAAGTTGTATTGATCCCCCCTTGTGGTCCAATTACTGTATGCTGGTTTTGTAAGCCTTGTCCCTTGTCTGTTGGCCTTTGTGTGCTTGTCAGTGTGGAAGCCTGCTGACGTCAAGCCTGCATGTATACTGATCGATAAGCCAAAGGCAATGCCGGCACTCATTTCCCAGTGCAGGCAGAACTAGAAGACATTGATCTGTCAAATCCAATTTATAGAGCCCATTAAGAGAGAGCTGATACTTGCTGTTGGCAGTGAAGAATGCTATTGTATCTTTACATTATAGTAATTACAAAAAAATAAAGCAACTATCTGGGCTATTGCTTAATTCGCTTTAGTAAATTCGATATATTCAATGCCGAAAATAGTTAAAGCCTTTTAGCTAAAACCAATAACATGCATTAAACTTTAGTATGGACAGCCTCTGCATATAAAATCCTGGCAGGGACACAGAATTATGATAATGCGAAAAAGTAATTGTATGTTTATTGATCAAGTTTTGTCGTAAAAATCGCATTTAAAATGCATACAAGATTTATTTATTGATTTGGATTTTCTTGCAGCATGTTGCAGACTTGACATGCAAAAGTCATTTTTAGGGAGCATCCAGAGACACCAGATCACACTTCCTGATGATCTGTCATCACCCTCAGCACGTGGAGATTTTCGCCTCCAGGGCTGAAATTAATTAAGAGTCTGATTTTCACCTTCATTTAACTTGACCTCATATTGCCACAGCAGGGTTTGGATAGGCTACAAACTGTGCAAGCAAGAATGCCCTCCAACAATCTCAAATGTGAATATTTGTTTTTTTAGTTAGCCTGGAAATCTAGACCCATATCTAAACCGATAAAGGGTTTGGCCACGATCAATAGACCTTCCCAACTCAAGGGGTGGCCCCTACGAGGGCATTTCAAATACCATTGCACGCAATTGGATTGCACTACGACCAATCAGAGCAAGGAACAAGGTGACGTATTAAGCCCAGTTCATTTAGCAAACAGCGGGGTTAACTGGTAAATTAAACTTTTGCTGTGGTCGGTCGGCAAAACATTCTTTTTTCTTGCTAATGAAAGATTTGAGTGCCTTCTTCCAAATCGTTAAGTGTCGAGGCCAAAGCCATCTCAAACTCAAACAACATATCCACATCCATCTCTGTTGTTTACTATCAGGGCTTAGACGGCGCATGAACAGCACTGTCGTCATCCGATTACGTCCACCCAAGAGCACCATACATAGGGCTCTGGCCCGCCCATATCAGATGTAACCAATTGAAACGTAGCTCAGGATTTTCTGACATATTTAATGAGCTTTAATGGAGAGTGTCCAGACCAACAGACGCAGCAAATTTAATTTGCCAGCAGCAGGTCTGGATTTCCAGGCTAGTTTTTAGTCTTATATGATATTAAATTGAACAGCTCTGAATTTGGGGCAAAATAATCGTTAGTTACACCCTAATTATCAGAATTGGACACTATTGACACTATACAGTATGTATGAAACAGTGCGAAATTGTGAGACATTTGATTATCAATTGATATCTCCTTCATGTCTCTCATGTCTATGGTAAATTACAGAGCTGAGTGAGTTTAGCTTAGCACAAAGACTGGAAACAGGAAGAAACCAAAGATAATGACACTAACCCTGTCCACCAGCATCTCTTAAACTCTCTAATTGACACGTCTCATCTGTTTTAACTTCACAAAAGCCACACTGTTTCTTGACAAAGTTTTTTCTTCACCATGAGTTTAGGAATAGTCCAGCACATAACCCCCTTTTAAAATGACCATTGCATTAGTAGACTCAGTTTTTTGTAAAGATTAAACAAACACAATCTAATGTGTAACTACTGAGGTTTTGTAATTATTGGACAAAGCCATGCTAGCTGTTTGCCCAGTTTCAATTTGTTTCTGCTAAGCTAAGCTAGCTGGGTGCTGTCTGTAGCTTCTTACTTAATGGACAGTGGATCTGTCTTCTCATCAAATGCTCTACTTGAAAGTGAAAACTTTTGCTCTTACTTTTGTTTTGTTTTATATATTGCTATATAGTCGTGATGTTAAAAATTAGTGAATATACAATATAAATATCTCTTCTATAACAACTGATTTCATCATCTTATATTTTTATTGTAAACTGATGGACATGGCTTTTAAACAATTGTCCTGGTGTCCTGGTTTATCACGTGCCGAGCACAAGCCCTGGATAATAATCCCTTAGAAAGGGGTTAACCCTGATCAAACACACTATAATCCAGGATTTAGTATGGGCTGCCCAGAAAACATTTCTCCCCCCCCCCCACTGAAAAAAAGAATACAAATCTGGGCTTTATGGGGATGTCAAATAAAGCTCAGGGCTTGTAGTTTTATAGTTGTATGATCTTACAGGTTGGACATAAAAACTGACAACTCAGATGCCATCTGGGCTGTTCAGTTCAAATGCATTTCTCTGTTGTTGCTCCTCTTTTGTTGGTGAACATTGAAATGAGTTATGGTATCATTTTGTGAACTCAAGACTCATCTGTGTGTTTAACTGCTTCAATAGAAAATGTAACTCGCTCAGCCTAGACGAGCTGTGACGTTACAGCAGCGTGATAACAAGCCACACATCACAGGTTCAGAGTGTCTGACGTCAGGTCACAAAGTCACGGATCTGCTGAGTTACTTTGAAGTGAATGTGCTTTTATTTTTACAGTAACCACTACAGTTTCTTAGATGCCTACGAGCTGAATTACACTAGAGTAATATAAATGTGCCACTTGATAATTTAACCGACTTGTACATGAATTTAATGTTATGAATGCAAGAGTTTGTGGTGTGTTATAACTTCCTTAGGTCTTTTTTTATGTAATGTTAAACAGAAGTAAAACTGTTTGCCATCAAATGACCAAACGGAAAGTTTCAATGGCTTTTGGTCCCCTTGATGATGAAAGCAAATATGGCATTTTGTCGATGTAGTGAAGATAATTACTTCCTGACGTTTTGGTCTCGGCAACATGTGCTGAGACGATACATTGAGTTCAAATCCTTCAGCCTTCCTCTCCTTCAGAGTGTAACCTCTTTAAGGCAAAGCGAAACACATGTTAACTCCCCCAGATCACAAACTCGCACACAGACATAAAAAGCTTCTGCAGCTGCTTTTGGTGCTTTCTGGAATTTCCAGGTCGGCCCTGTTGGCCAGAGATCTTACTTCCTAACTGCCTGTGTGTGTATGTGTGTGTATGTGTCTGTGTGTGTGTGTATGTGGGAGGGGAGAGGGGCAGGGGGCTTGTTTTTGGGGGCTGGAGGATGGTCGCGGCGCTCATGAAGGAGTGTTCTCCCAGCGTGGGAAAGACGTTGGTCTTTTCTCTGCCTCTAAGGGACTGCAGTAGGCCAAAGAAGGGCTAAGAGCTCCAATTTACTCGGCTTGGGGCTTCAGAGGCCACACTGTTCCCCTCTGGAGCTGGGGCGAGGGGGATTTGTAGGGAGAGAAGCAGTCGGGGCTGGCAGGAGTTCCCCTGCTTCAGAGAGGAGATGGCCAGCGGCTGAGGAGATTTTCTCCCAGCCGGGCTGAACAGCACAAGAGTCGGGTAGGACAGAAATGTATCACTCCGGCAGTGAGGAGTCAGATCTGGTAAGTTTGACTAAAATTGCTTTGTGCTACTCATACAGTATCCTTTCACCCTTCATCTGAGCCTAACTCGGCAGTTCCTCTCACTCTTCTTCCCACTACCCTCCAAACAAAGAGGAAGGGCTCGAACTGCAGGAGAATGTGGGTTATTAGTGCAGGATTTAAAGGGGCATATTCAACACGTCCTGTGTTTGGATCTCGTCGCTTTGCTGGAAAGTTAGTGAGAGTCCCACTCAGGATGCACGCTGTGACTGTGGGTCTGTTTCAAACAAAGGCGCTTATTTAGGCATCTTGTCTGAATTTTGCGAGCACCGCTGTGTGACCACTACTAGCTTAAAGTGGGGAGCTGAGACAGTGGTTAACAAGCAGGGAGAGGGAAATAAAGTAAACACCTAGGGGAAAGCTTGGTCCTTTATCTACATAAACCGGTAGATAGCACAACAAATTGGCTTCAACCTAGAGCCGAGGGTAAAGTTTTGTTTAGCCAAACAGAGAATCTCTATCTAAAAAAAATAAAAAAGTTTTGACGTCCTTTTGTGTAACTTTGGTGCAGATTTTGTACAGCATGAGTGTAAATAAGTGGATGTCCAAGCAACTTTCTTGTTAGTATTTCAAACATTTCCTGTTTTGTTTGGAAGTGAGTGAATGATATGCCAGGGAAAGTCCAACTATTTTCCTGAGATAGTAATCAGTGACTGTCATTAACAACACCTTTGTATTTAAATTGAAAAGCTTTATTAAAGAAAATCAAAAAGGGAGAAATCTAAACACTAAAAACATCTATTTAAAGGTGGAAACAGCGATTCTGGAGAATGCTTATTGTCAAAAGCCCTTTTTTTCCAAATACCTCCTCACGATCCTCTACCTGTCTGTGCTGTGTGTGCAATGAAAGAATCCAGTGTTAATACACATCATAGATTCTCTTAACAGGTATGTTAATATCTACTGTGGGCCCCTTTGTTTACATACCTGTTTACAGATATAGAGACTAACACCAGATTTAATTAATCCGCATACACACAGACAGGTAGCGGATCATGAGGAGATATTTACTTGGATAACAATCATTCTCCAGAATTGCTGACTCCACCTTTTAATGCATGACTAAAACCTGACAAAAAAGGACATTAAATCATATAGTATTCATAGCTACAGTGTGTCAAATAGTATTGTGGAAGAAGTTTTTTGTTGACGAAAACTTCACTATAGTCCAAAATGAAAATAAATCTTTACTTAGTTCCAAAAGACAATAGAGATGATTATGGTCAGCATTCATGCATGGAGAAAAGACCAGAGCATCCTACTCAGAGCAATGCCAGGGTCTTGACTGAGTTGTATACACAAAATGAGCTGGTTTATACAGAATAGTTGACATGGTCAGATAGGTAGAATAACAATGGAACAATCAAGTTTGGTTCTTGATGACATCAATGCTAATCTGAATCTGGGAGTTTCCATGATGGCCCACACCTAGGATGTCAGCCCAATCAGACTGATTTAATTACAATAGAAACTCCAGACAGGATACATCAGTAGTTAAGATGAGAGGAAACACACTTCATACAATGATCAAATAATTAATGTGAGACAAGAGTAGAATTAAACTAATCAATATAAAATTGGCTTCCACAGTATGTATGCATCAGATACTGTTGTCTCCTTCTAAATGATTTATAGTATATTTGAGATGACCTGACTATTTGCCTTTTGCTGTTCAATCTATAGTCGGTAGCTATTAGTCTAGTTCTTGGAAAACAAGTTAGTTACACACACGCACCACTCAGAAGCTTCTGATTTATTATTTAAGTGGTCTGTGCCGTCTGATTTACATCCACTTGGTTTGACTCCTCAAGTCAGGCAACTCCAACATATATAATATTTTCCGAGCGTGTGTTTAAGTGTCACTGTGTCAATATCTGTGGCTGTCAGTGAGAGATGTGAATAATTGAGTTACATGGCTGATTATGAAGTGGTATTTGGACAAAACACAGCGCCGGGGAGAAAACGTCAAAGTACCACACTGTGTTTAACATGTAACATATATCAAATGTAACATTGAGTCAAGGTGAAGCTAGAGGGAAATGGGACCGTTATCTCTTCTTTTTGTTTCATGGTGTTTACATCAACATGAGAAGAATGATTCACACACAGAGTGGGTCTGCAGGGTCTTTAATTAATTGATGAAAAGGTAATTAAACCTGAGATGTAGATGGTGATGACCATCACTAAACTCTAGATACATGATTTCTAACAACGACTAACCATCAAAGAGAATAATTAAATAAATTCCCATAATTACAATTCATCTGCGACTAAAGAGTGAACGATTAATCGTTTCACTCATTTAAAGAAAAACATTTTGATACATTTATCAAATGTGACTGTTAATGCCTTTATTCATCATATATGATAACAAACTGTACCTAAATAGTTAATGTTAACATAACAAAAAGGATTCTGTACTGACTTTTTGTGTTTTGTTTTGTTAATTTTTTTGTTCGTTTGTTTTTGCTTAATTTATCACTGAACTCTAGGAAATTCAAGAGATAAAGTTTACATAAATCTGAAACTTTGCCAGGATTTGGTCCAGCATGCTGGTTGCTTGACCGATTCATTGGGTTCTTTGTAAAATTCACCCACCACAATGTTTGGATGAAGTCTAGTGTTGAGTTAGCTAGTTAGACCCCTGTTGAGGTAGGTAGCTAGGCTAAAGCATGCTCCCTGCTGTTTTGTTGCACATGAAATATGAGGGTTTATGTTCCCTGTTTTGGTCCAAAGTGCAAAATGTGTCTCTGTATGAATTAAAATAAATGAAGCATTTTACCCGAGCGCAGTCCCATTTGCAGGATGATGTGTGTTGCTCCACTGAAGATGGTAAGCACCTCGTTCTGCTCCCTTAGCCAGCTCTCATCAATCATCCACAGCCTGCTTTATACACCAGGAAACTGCCAGAATATTGATGACGCAAGCACAAAATAGCAGCACAGAGCAGCGCCTGGCTTCTCTAACTGTATCCCCTTTATCAGCCATCATCCTATTATGGTGTGGTGTTTCCACACAGGGACCTGAGCGGGGACGGAGCCGTTAAATAAACTAGATCTCACTAGAGGGGATTCAGTGTTAACGAGAGCAATGCTCCTCAAGGGACTGATGCTGCTGGTTGCAGGTAATGCCTACATGGGAGATAGAATCTATCACCCTTCATTTGTCTTTCCATAATCTCGCTGTACAGTGCAGCAACGTGCAAAACAGTACATGTTCATTTGTACGCCACAATGTCAGGACAGCCCCATACAGGTGCAACAGGCATGGTTTGTCAGCCCACCTGGCTGCTCTCCTGTGTGCCTGTCTCTTAGTAGCAGCCTGAGGGAGATGTCTCCTCATGGTCTTCACATTTTGTCATTTTGATTTGAATTTAGGTCTGTTACAGCATTCACACATTGTGATGCAACCAAACATTTCTCAAATTACTGATTACACGGGCCACATCTTATTTATTTTTATTTTTTTAAGATATTTTTTGGGCATTTTTATGCTTTATTGATAGTGCAGAGAGACAGAGGTGAAATGGGGCAGAGAGGGGAGTGACATGCAGAGAACGACCGCGGGCGGGAATCGAACCCGGGTCTGCTGCTGGGCCCGGCCCGGGAGGGGGACGCCTTACCGACTGAGCTAAAGGCGCCCCCTCCATCTTATTTTCTGATTAATTTAAATAGAATAGTTTGTTATCTCTTCTTGTAAGAAACCTGAGCCAAGTTTGTAACTAATGGGGCCTCAATCCCGGATTCTCTGTAAAATTATCGTTTATGTTTTTTCAGCAGTCAGGTTTTTCGCTTCAAGTGTGAGTAACCACCATGCGAGGAGAATATTAATTTTGTGCTGTCAGTATTACCTCTCAGCCTTCATGGTTAAAGTGACCACTGTAAGCATTTTTAAAGGGAGTTCCACATACAGTGGGTTTTTCATTTGACTGTTCCTTGTTAGAGTTTGTCTGGTGTGTTTCAAGCAAGGTTACTGGTTGGAGCTAACTTTCCCAGTAGGAATAAGAGTGTCTAGGTGGCTAGACATGTTGTTTGTCATTTTAGTTTGATGTTTTTGTGCACTTGTGTGGTTAGAGCAGTTGCTCGGGGACACATAAGTGACTGTCTAGGTAGTTAAACAGTATGTGTTGCATGAAGTCTAGGGGTTGAGCTAGCTAGTTAGATCCCTGGTTAGGTAAGCAGCTAGGGGAAAACATGCTCCATGTAACTGTTTTGTTGCACACCAACTATGAGGGTTGATGTGCCCAGTTGTATGGTAGTTTAGCAGCTAGTTGTTTTGGGGGGCTGGATTGTTTGGCCTGTAACCTATATTTTGTTGGAAAATCTGAACTCTGTAAAGCTTATACATTTGTCAGGCTCTAGTGATGGCTGTGTCTTTTAATTGGTTTAAAATTAAATATCTCAACAACTATCAGATGTTTATGTCTTAAATGTTTCCTTTTTATTAGAGCTAAAATCATTACAGTAGCTTACGAATCAATCATAAATGATCTATTTTTTTGCTGGGCATGCTAATTGTGTGCCACGTGATGTATCTCTGTAATACTCAATATTAGATTTAACAAATCACAAATCATTGCAGTTAATTACCAAGCAAAATGCATAATAACAAAAGGTTCCATTTTCTAAAAAAATTATCTTTCACAAATATGTAAGGTGAATATCAGAGAGAGTTGATGATCAGACAAAACAACCATTTTTGTGTCATTTTTTAGAACAATTAAGTCATTAAGAAAAGTTTATTGGTTTACTGATAGTAGAGATGTACATGTTTATTTCTGTGTTTTTAAGCATTACCTTTTTTCCCTTTACCATTTCATTTCAGTATTGTGAATTAGATGTTTATATTCCCATTTTAGTCAATGTGCGATAATAGACTTGCGCACAAAAAACATCTCGAAGAAGATATTCAAAAAGCTGATCTACTATTAAGTCCTCCTGCCCCATGTACTTATTTCCTAATAGTAGCACCAGCTAGCCACTATGTGCTGTGGCACCATGTGATTGACAGCCAGTGAGTCCATCACCTCAATGGGATGATGCACTTATCTAATGCACTGGCACATGGAATGCTGGGTAAACACTTTTTTCATAGGCCTGTCAGTGTCACCTTGACGTCCATGCAGCCAATCCCTCTTTTGTCACACAACAGAGGGATCATTACTCCTCCCCCCTCTCCTATCTCTCTCCTCATTTCTCTCTCACACACACTTTTCTTTTCCTTTCACATATAGACAATCTGTTTCTACTTCACTTTTGTGTTCACTTGGTGTTCATCCCTCTGTTCTGTGTTAAATATTAGTAACTATTCCTTGTAGCAATCACACATCTCTCACTCTCGGCTGTCACGTCTGCTCTCATTGGCTCTGTTTGACAAAAGAACCAATGATTTAATTGACTTTGTGTTGCACTGACTGAACTGGCACTGATGGACAGATGGTTGGTAAAAAAAAGTATTTGGTTCCAGCCAAGAATGAGTCATGCCAAGCCTTAAACTGCTCACACACTTGCTTAGCCCATTGTCAGCTACGGTCCGTCAGCCAGAACTGAACATGACTTTGCACGAGCAGTAATCTTCATTCTTCAATCATGATGCATAATGTGAGGTATACTGTGCAGTATGACCACGCCGGCCTATTAAATTCACTGCAGACGCTGGTATGAATTTTGGCTGTTCTGCTCATTTTGTTGGTATGTCTCAGTTGGAATCTATCTACGGAGTATGACCCACGGTCAGACGGCCACTGAGACAAATGTATTTGTGATTTTGGGCTATACAAATAAAACTGATTTGATTTGATTTGATCTAGAGGGTAAGTTGTTCTGTTGATTTATGTACATGCATGTATGTTACTTTTTAGCTCTTTGAGGCCATTTTTTTTAACATGGCAAAAAAATCTGAACTCCACGTATCTGATTGTTCTGGAGCTTTTGACAGTATCACACTGTCCTTAAAAGGATATAAACTTTTGCTCAGTTGCCATTGAAAGGTAGGTTACTAAGAGGAGAAACTGCTATCACTGGAAAAAGCTAATTGTAAATAGTTTGACACTGACAAGAAAGGGCATTTTTTTGTTAAGATATTTTTTTGGCTTTATTGATAGTGTAGAGATACAGTTGAAATGGGGCAGAGAGGGGAGTGACAGGCAGAGAACGACCGCGGGCTGGAATCGAACCCGGGTCCGCTGCTGGCCGAGGCCCATGGGTGGGACGCCCTACCAACTGAGCTAAGGGCGCCCCTAGAATGGATGCCATTTTAACGTGAAATGCATCACTCACTACTGTAACAGTGGGGGAAAATACATGTGACGCACGCAAGCGTCTTCCCCCATAAGAGGGAGAAGAGGGAGGCCAAAGCCATTTGTAATCCTGAGAGAGACGGGAGATGAGAGCAGCTGAGTAAGGGGTCACAGTGCGGGAATGAATGGAAAAAGGTGAATGGATTTGCAAATGGGAGAAGAGTAAGAGTGAAGGAACAATTGGGGAGCTGCAAAGAGATTGGTGAGCGTGCACTGTTGTGACATTACTGAAGGAAGCAGGAGTTTTACAAGTAAGGACAGAGGTTAAAAACTGCTAAACTTAGGACTCCTCGACCATGAGAGCACTTTATTGCTCTCATGCACAGCCTTTATTTTCTGCATGACTACTCTCCATTTTTATAGTGGATACAAAAAAAACAAATAACTCATATAGTAGCCACGAATTAAAATGAAAGCTTTCATATCAGGAAGAGATTCCTTGGTGTAAGAGTTTCATCCACTGTAAGTGATTCTTTCAGATGCAAGAGGCAGCAGTGGCTGACTCACATCTTCCTGTTTTACTGCGGTAGTAGCCACAGTGATTTGTAATGTGGTGATTGCCGTGGCACTGCTGCATGTAGAGGTCATTGGTGGTCTTACAGCATGGACCTCTGTCCAAATGAATCAATAAGAGCGGCATAGAGACCAAAGGACTATTGCCCTTTCAATCCCCCCCACCTCCCTTCATCTCTCTTTCTCTAATCAATGCACGTAGATGGCCAACTCTCACACATAGAGCAGTTTCTGTTCTGCCTGTACAGATTTGCCAACCCAGCTTCCTTAGTAATTAGGATTAATATTGGACGATTCTGCAGGTCAAGGTTTGGGTCCAGTACCAACTTTCAAGACCAATGCATGGAGTAGTGTGCCATTAATATGTCGAGGCAAAGGGTGCAGAGGTCATGTTGGTGGATGGGACTGTACCGCTTCAGTGACCCATCTCAGACCAATGAGATGTTGGGTTTTTAGGAAGATACTTCCGTTCGGTGACTATGACCGAATGGTGCTTGATGGAAAGTCAAGGGATCAGTCAGTAGCACTCATAACATAAGTGGCCATCCAGTACTTGAGCTATTTCACTCAATCACAAATGTCAACCTAATGTTGGTCAGTGGTGGAGGCAGGCTGGCAATCTTACTGATTTGTGATAAGATTCGCAGCTTTTTGGATCACGATAGAGAAGCAAAGTCTCCTGGAAGAGCTTCCTGTAATGCTAGTTTATGGTGCTGTGATTCTTGGTGAGCAGCCCTTAAAAAAATGAAAACCTCTCCTCATGGATCAAAGCAGTTTCATACTGCTGTAAGATTAATATTAGTTTGTGTGTGTGAGTGACAGAGCGCTGTCAGTGAAAGTGTGGCAGCGGGTCTGGAGGTCGGCCATGTCAGGCAGCCAGAGGCTTGTTCTGTCGCTGTGAGTCTTTGTCAGTGTGTTGCTATCAGAGCGCAGCCTTCACAGCTCCACCACTCTCATCTCCGGGCTCCTCAGCCCAGTGTTCAGAGCATCTGTGCCCTCTGAGGCTACTGTCAAGCCACCTCGTTGAAACATATGTGACCATTGCACAAAAAAGATACAAAGCAGTCAATTGACTTACTGTTGTTTTCAGTGCATGATGATCAGAGTAGTTTGATGTTATGATGGCTAAGAAGATACATATTCTTGTCCACCATTCCCATTTATCTCTGTTCAAAACATTATCTACCTCACATTATCGCCTTCCCAGTTAGTTTAAAGGTGGAGTCAGCAATGCTGGAGACTGCTTTTTATCAAACCAATTTTTGTCAAAATCAGTGATCTCCACATGATCCACTACCTGTCCATACTGTGTGTCTGCTTTTTTTTTTAAATCCAGTGTTAATACACAGCCTTGGCTCTGTAAACTGGCATGTTGTTAGCTATGGTGGGCCCACTTTGTTTACATACAATTTGTTTACATACCAGTTTACAGTCCCTAGGCTTTGTATTAAAACCAGATTTTTTTTCAGGCCACACGGACAGGTAGCGGATCGTGAGGAGATAATCACGGATTTTGTCAAGAAGTGATTTTGACAACAAACATTCTCTAGAATCCCTGAATCCACCTTTAATTGGTCATAATGATCTAAACTCATAATTATTCTTTCCTCTCGTTTTAGATGAGTTGTGTTTGGTGCACGTGTCTTGTTGAAAAGCCCCTGAGCAGATGGAGGCGTATCATTGATTGGTTATGATAAGCAGCGCTGATTAGCATGTCATCTTATGATCTACAGTAAGTGCTCCTTGGAGAGTGACTGCTGGTCATAAACCATCAGGCTTATTTCGACCGCTGGTCCCATGGGCCAACCCCTGACTTCTATGACCTCACACAACCTCATGGCGGTTCGGACAAAGGAGCACTGCATGTCAGCAGTGAGAATAGAAAAAGGGACACCTTGAATAATCCTTTTTCTGGTTTTCACTTCAGCTGTTCCTTTTAAGAGAGAGGGATTTTTTTCAAAGAACTGTAATTATACTCATTTGTCCTGTGTGGCTTTGCAATTCCTCACTCAAATGTAATGATTCACTGCTGATCTGAAAGCCAAGGATTTGGAGCAGCTTTTACATTGGAATCTCTAATACTGAGACGAGTAAAGAATGGATGATTATAAAATCAAACCGAAATTTTCTATAGAATTTTTTCCCAGAGCCAAAAGTTACATATTTAGATTAGTCATTTCTTTTGTTTACAGAGTTCAAAACCCAAATATATGCAAATCACACTGATAAAAAAGAGGAAAGAAAAGGAAAATACCCACATGTAAAAAGTTTGTTCCAGCTAATTAATTCAGCTCTACTCTAACTAGTCAGTCAATTTTGATGTGCTCTGAAGTTCACTGTCATTATATATTATAATTACTGTATGTCTAATTGAGCCGCATTGTTTAACATATTCACATTCATCTTTAAATACATTTCAGCTTGCCAATTTGATTTAGTTTCCTCATCACTGTTACTGATTAATATTAAAAACCAAAGGGTAGGGGGGATTAAAGAACGAGTTGCACAAACTGATAATGAGAATAATGATCAGTTGCAGCTCATAATGATGAGTGATAAAAGGGCGCAGATTCACATTCATATTTCAGGCTTTTGCACGGTAAACAAGCTTTCCACTTCTGAGACGATGGCGACGCGATACCAATTGTTCATCAGCTATAAACAGCTCATATCAGGGTGAATGCAATGTGTTTACATTTAAAAAAAGAACAACACAGCAGGCAAATCCTTCTCATTAACAGTATTTATATAGCACATGCACTGCCCAGCACTGATCACTGCAGAGACACGGTGGCGAGCAGATGGACTGACTGTGAGGGGGTAAAATAAGGGGAGTGACAGAGAAGGAGGAGGAGAAGGAGGGGGGAGACGGAGATATATATTGGCAGAATGACAGAAGGAAGTGTGCAGGACAAACACTGGCAGGCTGAGACCAGAGAGGAGAGAGTGGGAATGGAGGGAGCTCGCAGCACCTGAGAAAGGCGGCAGCTTCATTAGCATCAGGAGGCTGAGCCGTTCACGGGCGAACACACCGGGAAGCATGTAAATACACACTAGTGTTATCCTTCCAGTGCTTGTGGAGCAGCACGGGGAAGCTACAGTGCAGGAGGAGGAGAGCCAAAGCCTGAATGAGAAGCATCCTGCCACCTGACTCACACTGGGAGTCAGCCCCAGCACCTGCAGCAAAGCACTCTCACTGCCTGAGCACTCCGGCTCTACCGAGGAGCCTGGGGCGGACGCGGGAAAAAAGCTGCTGAGATTATGCACGGGGCAGAGAGCTCCTGTGGATTCCCCATCTTTGGCAACGGCAGCAGTAGCAGGAGGAGCAGGAGGACGAGCTGTGGCTCTACAAATAGCAGCAGAGCTAGCTGGAGCTGCAGAAAAATAAGGAGCCCTAACTACTCCAAAGCTATTTATTTACCCAGAGATGAAAGTAGCATTTACAGCCAAGTTGTAGTAACAGGAACCAGCGGTGGATGCTGCTGCCACCACCACAGTGTTGAATGTACCTGTAGCGGTGGCAGTGACGGTCGCTGCAGCGCTGGTGTAAAGGTGACCACAGCAGCGGTGCAGTTTGGTGTAGTTGTAGCAGCAGCAAGGGGTGGCAGTGGCTCAGGACAGTGAATGACCAGTGTGGCTGATGAAGGCCACCTGGGTCCGCTTGCTGAAACGAGCCAAGGGAGGTCGCGTGAAGAGCTCCGATGCCTGTGTAAGCAGATTTTGATTGTGTTTACATCCGTTTTCCTTTTTTTTTGTATGTCCGTGTTGTGCAGTGAGTGTGTCTAGTTCATCCATCATTCCATCGTGTTGAGGGGGTCAGTGTGGCACGGTTGTGTATTGCCTGGTGATGATGAGAAGCTGCGTGTTGTTATCAGTTATGGCTGTCACATTCTGGGCAGAGCTCCATATCACTTCACTCTCTGACCCACTGGGCCGCTGTTCTTGTTCACGCCCCGTCGTTAGACGTGACCTGATGGGATAATCACACCGTGTGCCAGGTGTGTGTTCACCTGCACTATTCAAAGCCAATTGCAATAAGATGCCAATTTAAGACACTTATCTCTCATCCGAATGTGGTGGTGCTGCATATTCAAATTGAGCAGTATTTAGATGCGTGTTGATTTTTTAAAAGCATATATTATATTATATTATATTATATTATATTATATTATATTATATTATATTATATTATATTATATTATATATCATATCATATATCATACATATATGAATGTTCTGACAGCAAAAGCAACACATGGATACTTAATGAGCTGGCTTCAAATGCGTTATTCATATCAGGTACAAAAGAGGGAGGATGAGAGACACAGTGGCAATTGATGAGCAGCAGGGTTTCATATGAGATGGAGGACATAAATATAAATAACCTTGTTTGATGTGTGACAACAACACTTGTGTAGTCTGTATGCATAAGTCAGGTAATGTAAGAGCCTCCTTTGTATGCATGTGATGGCTGGGTTATTTTAATCAGGCACAGAGTGAAGGAGGCTATTTTTAACTCAGACAGCAGAGTGTGGTGGTGCAGTGAGATGAATGAAAGACCTTGTGTGGGCGTTGTAGTAGCGAGCAGGTAAGGATAAAGCTCATGCTGGCCTGACTTATTTGACAATCCCTTCCTTTAATATATGTGTACGTTCCTGAAACTAGTATGTGGCAGTAGGAAATTATTCTGTAGTATATGCACACATAATGATATTCATTCCAACATCCACAAATGAAATTATACACTTTTCATCAGTATTTACTTTCATTTGCTGTCCTAAAAAATGCAGTCACTGCATAGTTACGTTAATCACAATTTAACAATTTAGACCAGAATCTGATTAATTGATTTGTTTTGTATTAAATATATTCATTAATACAGTTATTTACACCCCAATTTTGTTGCACTTTGTGCAATGACAATAAAGTGATTCTGATTCTGAAAAATTACAAAGAAAAATATCAAGGGAGAGACATACAGTATAGCTATATAGATTTGTCCTATAATTTAAATATATCAATGTGGTTTACTTTTGGCAATTGTTTTGTTTAAAAAAGTGATTTGGTCGTAGTGTATAAAAACAACCAAACTAGCTATGCTAAAGCCTAGCTCATAGTAGAGTTACAGTTTTTATCTAGTGGAATCAATAGGTTGGTGTGGTAAAGCTATACCTTTTAATCATATTATATTTGTTTTTAATCAAGTGGTTCTGTTGTTACTGCTCTCTTTGTAGGACAGAGTGGTTGAAAAACTCATTGCAAACAGTAACACTATGTTCAGTTCCATACAGTTAGAGCATGCAAGTATTGCACTTATCCACTATATTATTATTCATGGTCTGTTTTCATGAAATATATAACAAGAAATGTGATGTATATGTTTGTTCATGTGGTGGTGTGCACAATGTCTTTTTTTTAGGAGTATATATCGATCACAACCACATATCACTTCGAGACGTACTGTACAGGGACCTGGTGTTCTTCAACATTTCCCCCAGTGTTTGTCACTTAATGATCACAACACATCTTGGGGAGCAGCTGAGAGAGCTAAGGATAGAAAGTAGCCTCTGGGGATGTGAAAAACTATTTGTGTCTTTCGGCATCCACTTTTAGAAAAAGAAGAAATGTCAATACATTGGTCTGGGTTCATTAAGTTCTTGTGATTTTTTCAAGTGGTTGCAGGGATGGGATTAATAGTCAAATTGCATCGTATTGAGCACAGCCTTCACATTGATTATTTCTTGTAATCTACTGAGACTCCTTTGACGATTAGGGTCTGGGTTGGTGTGTGTTTTGCACAATTGTAGGTGCACATCAGATGCTTCACTTCAAAGTTAAACATTTATTTGAAGAGCAAAGGGTAACGCAACACAAATTAATTCCTCGTGCTCACCTCTTGTCTAAACACCTGTCATTTGTACAGTGTGAATTCAAATGGACAGAGTTGAGTTTCATTGTATATCTGTGTCGCTAAAATGTTGTTGTTTTTCTGTCTCTGCAGGGTTCGGCCGACTCCTACACCAGCCGTCCATCAGACTCCGATGTTTCCTTGGAGGAGGATAAGGAGGCAGTGCGCAGAGAGGCAGAGCGACAGGCTCAGGCACAGCTTGACAAGGCGAAGGTTGGTAATCCAAAACTAAGTAGCACCCACATCACTCTAACCCGTTTGTGTGTGTGTGTGTGTGTGTGTGTGTGTGTGTGTGTGTGTGTGTGTGTGTGTGTGTGTGTGTGTGTGCGTGTCAGAAACATATTGACACAGGGCCATGTGGGGCCACATACTTTAACACAGTATCAACATGTATGTGTGTTTTTAGAAAGAGTAGCTTGAATATTAGTCCTTGACAGTGAGAACATCTTTGAAAAGTAAGGCTTTTCTGGCTTTTTTTTAGTAGGCTGTTTGAGAGTTAAAGGCCACCTGTGGAGTTTTAGATACAACAAAAAACTAAAGCTATGAAAAATATTAATAGCAATGTTTCCAAAAAGGCATGAAAAATAAGATGGAAAAAATATTTTCAATATTCAAAATTTCAAATATTTGAGAAAAAACGGCTTTGAAAATACTTTGTTTTAACTATGAATAACACGTTTTACGTACCATATTCAGTAGACCTTAAGTGTACACACACTTTGTTTTCATGAGAACCATTGAATATAAACAAACTTTTGTTTGGCTGTAAGAAAAACTCCACAGTGCACCTTTAAGAATATGTTTTTGGCTCAAGTAAGGATTAGTTTTAGTTTTAGTGTGAGACATGCTGTGATGGTTATGGACAGGAGAATCCGTAATGTCAATGAGAAGTCCCCAAAGGTGTAGAAGTGTGTTTGTACGGATACAAATTGGTTTGTTATGCTTGAATGAATGATGTTGGGCAACTTGGATGGTAATGTAAACTTTACTCTAGTTAGTTTATTATTGGAAGATGAAAATCAGTCTCTGCTTCCTTTTTGGCAAATTTGACTTCGAGCAGTTATATCCGACTTCCCCAGCACATTTTGCCCCCACTCAGACATTAAAATTGCGATTATAAATCATATGGTGTTTTATTAATCTTTAGTTAATATCAGTGGACAATGTTCCTGGACTACCCTGGCTACTATGAGAGAAGCAGGATATTTTCCTCTGGTTTGTAAGCTGAAGACATGGGGGCTATCAGGGGCTGCTGATGTGAGAGGTTAGTTTCCTCGGAGGGCTCTGCGCCACTGTTTATCAGAGCCAAGCTTGGCCGGCTTTGCTCTGCTCTGGGCCACAATTAGCAGCGTATAAACAAACACACACACGGCAGAGCAGTCCGGCCTTTGCGCGACAGGAATTGCAATCAGCGCCCGCTTCCGCAGAATCACTCAAATCGCTGGTGCTGCTAAGATTCATGCCTTTGATCTTTAAAGTAATTTTGTTTTTTCTTCTGTGCACATTCTGCACTCTTCCTGCTTCACAGCTAATTTGACAGCTCATGATGTTCTATTTTTGCATATTAATTCACGTAAGGGTCTGAAAAATTTGTTTATTGTGTTTTTAGTGTACGTAAGAGCTAGCTCGCTCATTAGCTGTAAGCTCTAAGCTCTGCGCTGTGTCTCAGGGTCGCTCGTGGCTGGCAAAGATGGATCACAACAGCAGGATCTATGTTGTTATTTTCCAGAGCCACCCTTTCTGGCTCACTAATTAAAAAGATAAGTTGGCTTTATAGATAACCTGGCATGGATTATCCCTGTTGGCATTTTACATGACAGATGACTAGTAAAAAATAGCCTCTCCGTGGGCTGGCCACCAGAGAGAAAGTGAAGCGGGGGTCAGAGGAAGTGCAGACTCCCTGACTGTGAGCCTTTATGGGCAGTAATTCACAATGGCTTCCACAACACACCACGGATATTTGTTAGTAATGGGGAGAGGGGTAATGCCTGTAATGGTATGTACATGTCTTCCAAGTGCCATAGTATACTTCATCACATTACAATACATTACATTCATAAAGTGTACAAAATGCACATGTTTATTGTTAGAATCCCCATTAGTGGTACCCTAAAGAACAGCTATCTTCCTGAGGTCCACATAAAAATAATGAAGTATATTTTAACTATATTGAATATTTGAAAACATACATTAAGCAATACAATCAGAGTATTCCAATCCACTTTCATTGCTACCTTGCGTTTTAAGAAACACTTTGTGTTTGGCTTGTATTCGTACATGTATTTACTATTTACATATACAAGCACACACTAAACCCCCTCTGTTGTTTCTAATTGGCCTTAATAGGGTACTTTAATTTTACACTTCTTAACTAGAATTTTGGAATACTTGTCAGTCTGTGAAAGCAGTTGTACAATGTTTTCTGTTTGAGATAATAAACCCGATGATGTCATTAGGGGTTAACCTGGCTTTAACATGTTTCAGTGGAAAGACCTAGTTACACACTTGGTGAGGAATTGTTGAAATGTGAATGCAGTTTAGCAGAGAGGGAGCATTAGAGTTGCATTATGGAAAGTGTACGCTCAAAGGTTGTTGGAGCTTGACCCATATATTGGATGAAATGTCAGTATATCTTGCCTTGGCTTTTTTATTTTGACTGCATTCTTTCTTTTTTGTGGAAGTGCAGTCCTAAATAAGTGGAGTACTTTAAAATCCATATTATAGGGAGCAACAGTATGTTATTTTACAAATAAATTATGTATGGAAGCAATACATTGCTTTCAGTCAGAATTATTTTGTTTAAAGCTGAATGAGGCAGTTTTATGTATGAGTTTTTGTTGTTAATATCCATTTTTTTTTTAAATGTGTACGTTAAGTTGAGGTGGATAAACGTCTGTGGCTGCTGCGAGTTGAGGTGTTGGAGTAGTAGGAAGCTTTTTCTCAGATAATGGATACAATATGAAATCTGACTCATTGAAGTAGTCCATACACATCATGGCACAAACAATTGATGTAATGTAGCTGCAGTCATTGCCATTAACAACCTTCATTTATCACATACTAAACTAACCTTGGATAATTATAGAAAATATATTTCCACACTGAATTAATGAAGGTTATGGCTCCCGTCATACCACATAATAATAAATACTACAGGCTCTTAGTGCCGCCTGAGGCCAGTGCACATAGTGCAAAAGAGAATTAATTTCAAATCGATCCACAACAGTCAAGGTGAAACACTGTGGGAATCTTGATTTATATAATGTGATAGTGCTGTGTGTGTGTGTGTGTGTGTGTGTGTGTGTGTGTGTGTGTGTGTGTGCGTGTGTGCGTGGGTGTGTGTGTGTGCTGCTAATGGACGGGATCTGGTGTGTTATATCTAAAATCTGCCTGTTCACTTACTCAATGTATACTCAACAAAAATATAAACGCAACACTTTTGTTTTTGCTCCCATTTTTCATTAGCCTGGTGCTACCAGACCATCGTACTTCATTTCATTTGTATAGAAGGTCTGGCAGTGCTGTAATTGGCAAACGTTCACTCATGGAGACGGGTGTCTGTTAAAGTTTAAAACTATTGGATCTGCCCAGTGGCACTCTGGATTAGCCAACCAATCGCATAACGTTTGGTCGTCACGTGTGTCATGAGCCGGCTTCTGGCAACTGAAACTGGAGCGCTCAAGATGCTGATCTGACATCATGATTAGTGCACAGGTGTGCCTTAGACTGTCCACAATAAAAGGCCACTCTGAAATGTGCAGTTTTGTCTCACAGCAAAATGCCACAAGCATTGAGGGAGCGTGCAATTGGCATACTGACAGCAGGAATGTCAACCAGATCTGTTGCTCGTGCATTGAATGTTCATTTCTCCACCATAAGCCGTCTCCAAAGGCGTTTCAGAACTTCGCACAGTCATTGAAGAGGAGTGGACCAACATTCCACAGGCCACAATTTACAATCTGATAAACTCTATGCGAAGAAGATGTGTTGCACTGCATGAGTCAAATCGTGGTCACACCAGATACTGACTGGTTCTGGGTCCCCAGACCCACAATAAAGCAAAAAAATGCACATTTCAGAGTGGCCTTTTATTGTGGACAGTCTAAGGCACACCTGTGCACTAATCATGATGTCAGATCAGCATCTTGATGTGGCACACCTGTGAGGTGGGATGGATTATCTCAGCAAAGCAGAAGTGCTCACTATCACACATTTAGACAGATTTGTGAACAATGTTTGAGAGAAATGGTAATATTGTGTATCTGGAATGAATTTTAGATCTTTAAGTCCATCTCATGAAAAATGGGAGCAAAAACAAAAGTGTTGCGTTTATATTTTTGTTGAGTGTAAGTACTTATAGAACTGGGAGGTGAAATATTCATTAAGTGATGAGATATTTTGACAATCGTCGTTGTGTGATTTTAATTGGCTGTAGTCCATATAGTGATGCCTCCCAGGTTTCCCAGTTACAGATAAGGGCTTCTCTTGAGCTGGTTAACTCTTGTCTTATCTTTGCTCTGCCTCTTATCTCCATGAATGTGTCTCCTCGCCACTTCCTGCCCTCTTCTTTGCACTACATATTGTCCTCTATCGTTCAAATCCATTTTCTCTTCCCTTTCTTTTCTTATTCTCTCCATTTTCCCCCTCCTCTCGAGCATCTCACCAGGTCCCTAACCCTCCCTCCCACCCTCCCTCACTGCAGTCGATATGGCATCCGTAATGAAGCCCCTGTTACGTAAGAAGCAACAAAGCAGTATGATCTTGGTCAGGAGATGTAGATATATACTGTGCAGCTGAGTTAAAGGTGCTATAATGTACAAATCCCGCTGTCACCTGTGATACAAGGTGGCGTGTAGGACATGTACATGTGTGTGATTGCCTTCGGGTCTGTGAAATGTCATTAGGCCTATAGAGAAAGCTTCTTCTGACAGGCAGCCATGATGGATAAGAGCAAGGAGGGCAGCGGAAGGAGGCAGCGGCCCATAAGACAACCGGCAGAGCACGCACACGCACACATATGTCCACTAATGGACCTTATACCTCCATGCAGCCCATGTGACTCTATGCAAGCAGGCACCAAGGACACTCTGTCCTCTACTACAGGTCCGGGCGCTGCACACATTGGATTGGATGATCTCCTCAGTGGAAATGCTGCACACGCACATGCAGCTTACAAACCATCACTCCACCGAATATTTACATTTCCATCTGCATGAGGGAATGATTTCTGGAGGATTTCACTAATGTATTATGTCCATAATCCCTTATAGTTTGTCCAAGTCACTTCACACCTGTTGTATGTCAATGAGGCATTAGTGGACAGGGGAGTCTATGATCAAGGAGAACGCCCGTTGTCTGTAAAGCTTCTCCCAGAGCTGCTGATGAATCACTCACATGCTACTGAGCATTGCTGCCTATTTAGATCTCAAGTAGAACTCAAATACAATTCAATCAAATCAGTGCTACTTCCCCTGCCCTAACTGTCGAAGGTTAAAGGTGATTGAGCTGCATGAAAAATATTAATCTTTTACATCATTTAATCTTTAATTACATTTATATAGCTTCTGGACACAGGTATTGTTGGACTATATGATGCCATATTCGATTGCACTTTGAAAGCATTTTTCAGAATCTGTATGAACTATGAAGTTCAACTAAAGATACAGCATCAAAGCTCTGATCTAGCAGAACATCTTCCCGCCCTTCACACAGCCTTTCCCCTCATCTTGCTCCCTTTCATCTGCAGGTAAATATTTAGCGTGTAAGTCTACGCAGGGAGATTACTCTGAGCTACCTCCCTGTGCATTGCTTTTTTTGGCTTTTCAATTGACTTCTGTCATGCTTGTCGCACAATCAAAGGCAGAACAAATGTAAGCTTGTTGAGGGCATGGACATGCTGCCAACTGTTGCTGCCATCGCCGCCAGGCTGGCTCCAAGAGGATTTCCAAAATAATTTAATGTAATTCTTAAAGCGATGTGTCTCGGTGGGTATATTCCACGGAGAGATCTACATTTAGAGTTTGTTTGTGAGCGTGTGGTTCTCCCATTACATTTCTTCATGTCATGACCTAAATATAATCTTGTTCAAATCCCTTTTGTAGTAAATGTCACTATGGGCAACATATTTGTTTTTTTGCTGTGTGCAAAAATATTTGTGTCTGGAAAGAAAGAAAGTTGCTCATTATTTGTGGAAGTGTTTTAAGTGTTTGTAGGTTATATGATGGCTAGCATGATGAGTACAGGAAACATTTAATTAGCTATGTGCATTATCTCAAAGGTCTGTTTGTCCCAAAGAATGATGGTCAGTAGTGGTGCCATAGGAAGGCCAGTGTTTATTGAGCCATTGTAAAGGTTGTGGGATTGATTTATGAACCATTAATACAAGCACTGTTTGTGTTCCTCATAAGTAAAACAAGAGTCCTGGCTGTTTTACTATTCATGTCAAAGCGCCGCGGTGATCGCTGCAGACACTTTTACATCTCATATCCTAATTGTTACGTGTCTCAGTCAATGCAGCAGCCATATCAGTCAGAGAGAGATAAGCTAGGTCTGGATGAGTCAGAGCCGGCTTGGATCCTTAGCCAAAGGTTATTTTTACACTTCATACAAATTTAATTCTACACTTTCTTGTGGGTTATTCTGAAATATCTGGCCTGGGTTTTCTCTCTCTCTCTTTTTGTCAATTAGGATACAGTTTTCTATGTGACATTTGTATCTCATGCACCATCTGTCATTTCCCTCCTGTGTTCCTCACGCAGACCAAACCAGTTGCATTTGCTGTTCGCACAAATGTCAACTACAGCCCGAGTCACGATGACGATGTCCCCGTGCCGGGCATGGCCGTCTCCTTTGAGGCTAAAGACTTCCTCCATGTCAAAGAAGTGAGTGCAAAACTTTCAAAATAAGATATTCACAAGAAATTGATTAGGAGAAAAATTCTTATTTTTTTGTGTATACTCTATTAATGCTGAACTTTGACTATTTCTACTCTACTTTATCTTACTTTTACTATTATTTTCATGCCTAAGTTAATTGGATGTATTTTAATGTAGAGCTTGTAATGCATGCAATTGTATCATTCTTATGCACTCTTAGCTGCATTTCTTGTATGAAAGGTGCTGTACAAGTAAAGTTTGCTATTGTGATTTTATTATTTAATTATTCTGTGTAGAAATTTAACAACGACTGGTGGATAGGACGCCTGGTAAAGGAAGGCTGTGAAATCGGTTTCATCCCCAGTCCAGTGAAGCTTGAAAGCACTCGTCTCCTCCAGGAGCAAAGAGCCAAACAGGGCAAGTTCCATTCCAGGTAAAAATCCTCTTCCTGTTGCATTATTGTAAGTCTGTCTTGGCTGAGAGTTTGTCTTAAGATGAATGAGGGCTCCTTGTTGGTGTTGTTGATCTCACGTGCAAACACTTCTTCTCTTTTCAGTAAATTGGGAGCAAACTCATTCTCTAGTTTAGGTGAAGTCGTTCCTAACTCACGGAAATCTACGCCTCCTTCGTCTGGTGAGTAACCTTATGGACAAATTCAAAACTTTACACTTAATGGATTCCTTGATTTTTTTTACACCAACTTTAAACCACTAAATTCAAGTTCAAGGTAAGATGAGCTACTTAGGTTTATCATACTCTATAATTCTACCTGAAATAAAGTTAACATTTTCCTGTCATATATACATAGGCTATACGGTATATATACTTTTACATGTTTCATTTACTTTCAATGTGAAATGTACCCCCCCGTTACCTGTGACCTCCCTGTGTTCACATCTGTATGGTGGTGCTCTTGTCTGTCTGTGCGTAGCCCTTGATATAGACGCCACAGACTTAGACCTCGAGGAGAATGAGCTTCCAGTCAACCTGCCCAGCTCCCCTAAAGCAAGTCGAAACACTGTCACGTCACCCCTAGCAAAAGAGAAACGAATGCCTTTCTTTAAGAAGGTAAACCTTGGACTGCGCCAATATCTCTTCTACTGTGTCCTTCCGCCAACTCAGACTAAACGCCTGTGGCTGCTCAGCCTCACTCTGCGTCCGTCCTGTTTGTCCACAACACTGTCCGCGTCCCTCGGTGTTGCACCCGTCCGTTAGCGTGCATGTCTCTTCTTAACCTCTCTCTCTCTTTTCTTTCCTCTTCCGTCTCATCACAGCTAAGCAGAAGCAGAAGTCGGTAAGTTGCTGCCTGCGGTGCACCAGTTCTTTAGGGTCTGGAGATGATCCCTGTATACGTTTTCTCTGCAGAGATTCAGCTCTGCACTAACCTCTCACCCCACTCACTGCTCCTGCAATGCTCTGTCTTCTGTTTGTGAATGTGTTGGATAGTGTACTGGTGAGGGAGAGCTCAGTGGGAACACACTTTTAAAACTAGACACGACCTGAGTCTTATTTTTATTTAATTTTTTTCTAATAGTTCATCATTTTAGGAAATATGCCCAATTGCTTTCTTTCGTTTTTATGCAGATTATCACACATGGTATATGTTAGATTAGTCAGCCTTAGAGGTGCTGGTAGGCAGATTTAAGCCAAATTAAGCTAAGCAGTTGCTTGCTTTAGCTTCAAATGTAGCAGACAAAGGTATTGATGTATTAAGCCATCTAATGTGACTATTCAACCTTTTACTGGTATTTGTGTCAGTGACACAAATTCACGTTTTGTGAATTGCGAATACTTCATGATCATATCGTCACAATATGGCGACTCAAAGTTTCCCATGTCTATGCTGACGTTATGAACGTAGGCTAAAAGATGTATTTCCGCAGAACCATTATTATCCTTGTGTTAGTCAGCAGCTCCATGCAAGAGTTCCCACAAGGTCCCCAGGGAAGCCCAGTGACGACAGCAGATGTTAGACAGTAAGGAAATGTTTGGAAGAGGAAGAGAGGCAATAGACTGCAACATGAAATCTACTAAAACACTCAAAATAAAGAAAACACAGACTGAGAAAACAGCTTCAGCATTAGGACAAATAAGAAAAAGAAAATACTGCGTGGTGGGTTAAGATAATCAACGGCCGGTCAGCTCTCCAACAGATCATTATTTGTTGTTGCTTGAAAAAAGAAAGAAAGAGAAAGTACTTGAAGTTTCTTCAAGTGTGCCGACATATCCTTCGAGCAAGCTTCTCTGCCAGACGCCTGATACAGCAGCGTCAGGTTAGAACAAATAATTATAAAGATGTAAAGCAAACCAGTGAGATAGTTTGCAAGCAGTGTGCAAAGAATTAAAACAAATTAAAGGGAAGTTCTCTCCAAAAAGTACTCAAACGACTCTTAAACATCTAAATGTGGCACTAGCTGTAATAAAGAGAACCAGAAGAAAAATATAACTTTCCTTTGTAACATCTTTTAAATATGACTGCAATTAATGACTGTTTTTGATTCAGGGATCAGGATAATGTTGTCGCTACATCTTTAATTTTGTCAAATTGACAGATTTGAACTAATCAACTAATTGCTTCAAATATCTTTTTAAAAATCCCCTGTATGATTTGATTTAAAACTGAGCTCCCACTCCCCATGTTAGTTCTCCAGTTGCAGACGCCGTCTGAATAAGTTTTCCTGTTACATAGTTTCCCTTTATGATTCAGCGACATTAGAACCATGAAATCAAGATTTATCTGAAAAATAATAATCCGTCATAAAAATATTGGCGTTAACTTTAAGTTACTTTGAAAAATTGCCAAGTAAACTGACAGAGTGAATATAAATCAGTGATGGCTTGTGTTTTGTCGGGGCCAGCTGAGACGTCTCGTTTCATGGTTCACAATGTTCCGGTGCGTTTGAATTGTCTAGTTCATTGTTGTTCCAACCCCTCAAATGATTTGTGATGGCGAGTGTTTACTTTGTCTCCATAAATGTGTGCAACTGTTTTTCTTCTTCTCTGAAGACGGAACACATTCCTCCGTACGACGTTGTGCCTTCCATGCGGCCCGTGGTTCTGGTGGGACCGTCACTGAAGGGCTATGAGGTACTAAAACATACCTAATTAAAAAAAAATGTATACAACACTTTTCGCAATAAGTCAATTTTTAACAGTTCTCCCTCTTAATTGTGTATCCACAGGTGACAGACATGATGCAAAAAGCACTGTTTGACTTTTTGAAACATAGATTCGAGGGAAGGTAAGTTCCCTGTGACCTTTCAAAAAAAACTCATCCTGCTTCCTCATTCTTGCTCCCTTCTCCAGCGCTATAGGCTGGTATTTATCGGTCCCCAGAGGTTAGCCAGGGGAGTGTGTAACAAGTTTGTTTGGCCTGGAGATGTGTGCTGCTGCTTTAAATAGGCGCTCTCCATGTCCTTAATAGGCCATAATGGGCCCTAGAGCAGAGCGGGACTCGCCTGACTCAATGTCGAGTCCATCCACCATTCTGAAGCAGAGAGGCCATGAAGTTACACAACACTAAGATCCACTCAGGCCACCAGCCGCTGCAGTGAAGTCTGTAAAATCCCTTTTGAATCATGCTCTTCAAACTTGGTTTAAACTAAAGCAGCCTAACGTGTTATCAAGCTACAATGATCCTGTGCAGAGACTTTTGGTTCTTTAAATTTAGAAATGAAAGAGTTTATGTGTTATAGTGCATTCTTATTTTGAGATATAAGTCAACATGACTCATGAGTAGTACATAATATCAGGTCAATGTGTCCGTAAGCCTTCCAGCATGCACTGGGGCAACAGAACCATTGAGACATATGTCTCATTTTCCGCAAGGTTTCCACACATCCAAGTGAGGTTTTCCTTAATTCAGGTGGATGCAGTTGTTTAATTATTAGCCTGATGCCACCAGTAAAAATACTTTTTTATCCTCACTGAGAATCTCTGCAGCAAACATTCAACATATGAAATGAAACACTGCCACCAAAGTCTTTAGAAAAATACAGTAGATGTATTGTTTGGGCATATTGTCATTTAAAAATCATATAATATTTATCTTGGAAAAGTTGCAAAATCCAGGTCAAATCATAAAACAATCAAATGAATCTTACTCACTCAGTGTTCCACGTTAAGATAACAGTGATCAACTTCATCATGTGTTAACAGGATTTTTAACAAATCTCCATCTATTTTCTTTAAATTCAAACTATCAGGCTCTGATTTATTTCAATCGACTTCGACTCTATGATTTTCTTCAGATGTTTTAAGTTTTTGTCTGCCTGTCTCATATTCTTGTCCCTCGTTTCAGAATATCAATCACTCGCGTCACGGCGGACATCTCTCTTGCCAAACGCTCAGTCCTCAACAATCCCAGCAAGCACGCCATCATCGAACGGTCCAACACGCGCTCAAACTTGGGTACGTTCGTGTTAAAAAAAAATCTGTGCAATGCCTGGGAACATCTGGTGTTTTGATTCATAATGTTTTCAAGGAGACCAGCTTATGTAGAAGAGGAAGGAAACGATTAAAGAAACTCTTGACAAAAGGGGGATGATAACTCCCGACGGCGCCGAGTGGCCTTGGCCGGTGTTCCTTCGTTAGGAATGAAAGATGGAGCAAAGACGCGCGATAACAAGTTCATGAACCTGCTCTGATTAGACTGGGGTTGATTGGGGTTTAGATGTGATTAGAATGAAACAGATTCCTGAGTCAAACTAAGGTGACATGGCTTATCTCTGCTATGTATCAACATCAGTTGGCGGCTGCAGCAGAGTAAGAAGTGCCCGGTAAAGCGTACGCTGGAAGCAAAAGGTGTTTCATATTTAAATGTTTTATGATTACTCAGACACCACATTACAACTTGGTTATTTGACTTCAGTCTTTTTTTAATGGTGCGCTGCTGTCCCAGAAATCAACTCAAAAGGAGCTTTAAGGCAACAGCTCCTCCACCTCTGCTGTCTTTTTAATGATACATTAGAAGTGAGACGCATTTTGAGCTCTAGCCATATTCTACCCAAAGCTTTTTATTTTAAGTGAGAGACACTGAAGTCTTTTGAGTCCTTTACCTACAAAAAATATTTATCCTATCCCATTATTTTGTCCTATATGCAGCCTGAGCCTGAGTTATCGATTAAATTACATTTGTACACTTGTCTGATGCACATTTTCATGGATTTTCTTGAATCCAAAGTGACATTTGCTTGATGCTATTGAAGTCTCTCTTTGCAACAAATTATTTCAGGAAATTGATGCCTCAGGAACTAGTGAAATTATCTTAGCCACTTTAGCCAGGAAAAGTGAATTAGTGACTCAGTCAAAGTCTAAATGAGCTGTTAGGTTGGAATGTTTTCATGTTATCGGTATACTTCAGACTTAGTTGTGACTGGAAGTCATGAAACTTGGCCGTGATTCTTCTCAGATTTTGGAGTTGAGCCCTGCTGTGATATTTGCTGGATAGTTTTTGCAGTCATCACCTGTTGGAGTGGGGGATTTAGTGAGATGCAACAGTCTGTATTTGTTACAGAACACGACTCGCTGTTTCTAACAGAGCTATTAGTCTGGTCCCCAAAGTCATGATATCTTTTGAATTTTTTATATTTAAGAAGAAAAAGAAGTCAAGCATGAAATCAATGATGCAAAACAGTCAAGATATTCAACCACATTTAGTCAGACTCATGTACTCCACTTTCTATAAAGAAACGACCTGGAAGGGGATGTACTTCCAGGCATGAAATGTAGTAAGTTCACAATAAATAATTAAAAACATATTGTTAAGTTCTTAATGTAGAATGAGCCTGGCCAAGAAATACCAACATTAGACAAAAAGAGACAAAAGCCACAAACCAGCATGTTTAAGAAGCAGCACTGATGCAATAATAAAATCATATCTTTCACTGTTCAGGATGTGTAGCCATGCATAGCAGTTTAAATCAACAGAACACAAACACAGTGAATCAACTCTCATTAGCCATGCTGAGCAGCACGAATGGGTAGACAGAAGTCTAATGTTTACTTTTCACTGAAAGACAATACAACATTCTAAAATATTACATTATATTATTCCTAGGCAAAGTGAAGAATAAGTTTTAGATAATAATTTTTGACAATAAAGAAAAACCTATGGGTTGACTCCCACTCTCATTATTCTTTTTCAGCTGAAGTCCAGAGTGAGATCGAGCGGATTTTCGAACTTGCCCGGACGTTACAACTGGTCATTCTGGACGCCGACACCATCAACCATCCATCGCAACTGGGGAAGACTTCTCTGGCCCCCATCATAGTCTACGTCAAGATCACCTCCCCAAAGGTGAATACATTTAACGTATCTGATCTGGTTGCAGAGCCAGTCAGTGTGAGATCAAAAGAAAAGAGAGGAATGAGAGGGTGACGAATGAAATCAGCTATGTTGATGTTCCCTCTACTTCCATATATAGGCCTATATACAGTATTAATCAAAGGGTTTATGAGTGTGTCTGGCTTGTCTTCGTGTCTTGTCACTGCTTATGTTTTTTTTCTGTGTCTGAGCTGCTCCCCAGCTGTGATTTTAAACACAACATTTAATAGAGCGCAAAGGAAAGTGAGAAAATGTTTGAGCGGGACTGATGCATCACTCTGACCTTCAGCACGAGCGATGATTGATTCACTGATCAATATAAATAAGAAAAAACAGAGGCATTTGGGTGACATAGAAAATGAGAAAAAGTATAGCTAAGGAGGCATGAAATGAAAGCTTTAAATCAATGTGGCACCAGCGTGAAACACACTCTGCACCACCGGTCTTCTCAACTACAGCCTGCTAACATTCAAGGGATAATCACGGGATTTTCATTTTTATTTCTATGTAAGTTATAACTGTATAATCAGCGGTGGAAGAAGTACTCATTTACTTGCGTAAAAATATACAAAAATTCTTGAAATAAAGTACTGAAGTATGAACAATAAAATGTGCATAAATAATAAAAACAAAAGTTTTACTAGTTCGACTAGAAGTTTAAAAACAAAGAAGAAAAACTAGATATAATTGATTGGGTGAACATCTCAGACATCAGAAACATGACAAGAAAATAGCTGGTCTTAAATAATACTTTGTGTTTAGTAGGATAATTATATGTAACCATAGCTATCAACTCTGTGTGGTAGAGTGAGATTATTTTCCTCTGAAATGTAAAGCAGAAATACATAGTAGGATAAATTGGAAATACTTAAGTAAAGTACAAGAGCCTCACACGTCAACTTTTTGTAGTACATAACTTCAAAAGACCTTCATTCTTTGAGGTTTCATTATAACCGCCCACAGAGATCTTAAACTGGGTATATTTAAACAAGACAACCATGACCCTGTGGCCTTCTGTCTTCAGGTGCTGCAGAGACTCATCAAGTCCAGAGGGAAGTCTCAGGCCAAACACCTCAATGTGCAGATGGTGGCTGCTGACAAACTGGCACAGTGCCCTCCTGTAAGTCTTCGCCGGCCCAATTATCACGGACTCAAACTTTTATAGTTTTGCACTGTGGAGAAGATTCCAGCTCTGTATTTTATTTATTTTTTAATCTGCTAAATTATTATTTTTGATAAATTAAGCAAGCACCACAGGCTTGTGAAAGTGCATGATTAATTTAATTCAAATGACAGTTTATATCTTTAGGGATTTACTGTTTTCTCAGAATAAATATTTATGCCAGTGGTTTTATTCATCCTTGTAAATATTTCCTTCTAGATCATTTAAATTTCAGAATCTAGATTCAGAGTATTTTATTGTGAAATTACACCGCAACACCATCTTGTTTTTCCTGACTTCGACATGTCTCCTTTCCATGTGTGCACCCCTCCCCTCGTTCCCTTGTTCCCCAGGAAATGTTTGACATCATCCTGGATGAGAACCAGTTGGAGGATGCCTGTGAGCATATGGCTGATTACCTGGAGGCCTACTGGAAGAGCACGCACCCCCCCAGCCTCAACCTGCCCAACCCACAGCTAACCAAGCTGCCCACGGCCGCCCTGCCGTCCAGCCCTGCCCCGGTCTCTGCCGTGCAGGTACAAGTGCTGCTCGATCCCATATGGGCGACTGGGATACCTTTAGCAAACCTGCTCATGTGAATGTGATGAGACAGGAAGTGACAGAGGCCATGCTAGAGGGCTACAAGAAGAAAACCTTCACTAACTGAGGTTTAGGGTCCGCCCCCATACCTGCACTTAAAGTTTATGTGAGGATTCAAGTGCCTACATGTATTTTAACTTCTTTTTCTCTTGATTTTTCTCGATCTTAAAACCAGCTTAAAGTCGTGAACTGCCACTATTGAACTAGATTGGTGCAGAGACTGTTATGCATTGTTGGAGATGTGTTGCTTTGTATATCGTAAATTTAGAGAAGTTACAGAGGTAGACAGGGAATGGTGTCAGATCATGATTATATATATATATATATATATATATATATATATATATATATATATATATATATATATATATATATATATATATATATATATATATATATATATAATATATATATATATATATATATATATATATATATATATATATATATATATATATATATATATATATATATATATATATATATATATATATTTATTCATATATATATTTCGTACTATTGAATGTGATTTTTTTAAACATTAAAGGCAGGGTAGATTGTCATGCATTTCATTTCCACATTATATGCTGCATAATCCCTTAACCTCTGCCCTCTCTCCATCCACTGCTATCACAATGGGAAATGTAAGACTGAAAATGAGGAAAATCTTGATAGTGATGAGGAGGAGGATTGAGTTTGACATGTGATTGCTAGTGTGGTGAGTGTGGAGAGGCGTTCAGATAATAGTCCTGGAGACTGAAAACACTTTTCTTTTAAAAGTAGCTTCTTCAAGGACTCATCCACCTTCAGATGGTTGGATGGTTGATGAATATTCAAACAGAGAGTGTGTGTGTGTGTGTGTGCTCAGGTGTGTGTTTCTGTGTGTGTACAATATGCACACAGAAGCAACAAGGGTGAAGTGAACAAATAATCTGCATGAGTTTGCATTTGCCGTGCATTTCCTCACGTTCCGTCCCATCACTGACTCACCTTGTTTTCATGTTATACCAACCCCTCAGGGCGGCAGCAGCGCCGAGCCCAAAGGAGACAAATCGCTGGCGGAGAGAAAGGGCTCCAGAGAGGACCACCAGCACCATCACCACCACCACCACCAAGGCCCAGAGCAGGAGCAGGCTGACGTGGACGCGGAGGCAGAGGGGGAGGGGGGTCAGGAGGAGGAGGAGGAGAGGCCACTGAGGACCGAGGCCTCCAGGAGAGCAGCCCAACACATCCATCACCGCTCTGCTTCCACCAGGACGACTGAGCACCACAACAACCACCATCACCACCACCACCACAACAGCAGCAGCCGAGCCAGGGGCCTCTCCCGCCAGGAGACTCTGGACTCTGAGACGCCCGAGAGCCGAGAGAGCAAAGACTCTGCTTACATCGAGCAGCCGCGCACTCAGCTCCTCCGCCAAGAACAGGGGGAGGTAGAAGAAGAAGAGGAAGAGGAGGAGGAAGAGGAGGATTTAGGGGAGGGGCATCCCCAGCAGCAACAGCGTTACGAGCCACTGCCCCACCGGGACCACAACCACCATCACCACCACCACCATCATCGCGGCAATGGCGGTGGAGGTGGTGGTGGGGGGGCGGACGAGGCTGGACACAGCACGGGACAGCACCATCGTCCCTCCAAGGAGCGCGAACAGGACCACAACGAGCGCAACAAGCAGCGCTCGCACCACCACCGGCCGCCACGAGACCACCACCACCACTACTACGACCGGGACAGGGACAGGGACCGGGAGGGAGAGGTGGCTCCCAAAAAGAGAGGGGACAACACGGGGGAGTGGGCCAGAGACTCGTTCATCCACCAGTGACAGACCAACCCCCCTCCCCTCTCTTCTGTTTCTCCCCCCATTGTGCTGCTACACCCCTAAACCACGGCTATCCTATTTATGTACACTTCCTTTGTAAAATGCTGTTGCATCTTTTTCAACGGCAGGGATTTTGATTACATAGATACAAATATAAATATATAAATATATGTATATGTGTGTATCTATGCATAGACGTTGTTTATGTGTGGATATGCATGAATATTCTTAAATATGCATATTTTAAAACCTGTGTTTGATAAAGCATGACACAAAAGCAGAATTTTTTTCTGTAATGAGCTGTGCTTTCTGTGATTAGCGTTTTTATTTTTAATATTATTATTATAATTATTATTATTATTTTTTGCTTGCTACCACTTGAATCATTTGTTCCTTCAGACTACTACTAGGGTTGACTGCCAGGGTTGACTAAACAAAGTTAGTTTGCTATATTTTCAGAGGTATTTTGTTAAAATAATAATTTGGCAATTGGGAAATTCATTTTACTTCTTTGTTTTCTTGCTGACTTACAC
Organism: Hyperoplus immaculatus; assembly: GCA_949357725.1. Classification (NCBI taxonomy): domain Eukaryota; kingdom Metazoa; phylum Chordata; class Actinopteri; order Uranoscopiformes; family Ammodytidae; genus Hyperoplus; species Hyperoplus immaculatus. Next base: position 6,974,365 of record OX442369.1, read on the forward strand.
TCAGTTGCCAGTTTAAGGTACACTAAGCTAAAACTAATGCAGTCCAATACAACATACATGTGATATAAATGAACAAAGGTTAAAATCATTGAAACTGTTGTTGAGAACTTTTAGATCATTTTGGAGGATGTTGTTTGAGGTCTTGTTTATACACTGGCAGGTGTTCCAATAATTGTGTCCACCCCATTTTATATTAGTGAGGGTATTAATACAATTTAATGAAGATGAATCAACATCTCTAAAACAAAATGAACAGAAACAAAATTATAACATCACAAATGTGGATTCATTGGTGCATCAAACTCAGTAGTTTGAGCTGCATGCACCTATATAAACTGGCAACTGAGTCTAGATGAGAAGACCTCTTATATTCAAGTTAAATATTGAAGCTACAGTACAGTTAGCAGCCTGTTAGCTTAGCTCGGACTGGAAACAGGTCTGTGCGAAGGTAAAACCGATCCATCTACCAGCACCTCTAAAGCTCACTAATTAACACGTCATATCTAATCTGTTTAGTCTGTGAAAAAAATATATAGTTTTTATGGCGGGGCTTAACTTTAGTTTCATATTTACCAGAAGATAAAGAGGTCTCAATCTTCCCATCTTACTATCGAGAAAGCTCTTAAGCATGTTTCCCAATAGTGTCAGACTACTCCCTTAATTTTATTTTCATCATTCACTGCTTAGTTCCTTTTTTTAAATTGTGCGCCCATGGTTTTTATTTGGTTCTGACATATTTACTACGCCTCATCCGAGGTGCACCTTCGTCTTGCCTTACAAGACAAAACGACTTCTACAATAACTTCCTCTCTTACATGCAGTACTGTTCTCTTTGTATGGGTCCAGAAACATTTTATAACATTGATGCACCCTTTATTCTGCACTTTTACTGATTCATATTGGTTTCCAGTGAAAGCTAAATATTTGATATTTCACTGTTGGTCTTACTACCAAAACTCCCATCAAGGTTCAACCCCCCCTTTTTCTAACAAAAGTTGTTTAACTCCCACTTCATACTATAGATAATGTTCATTTTAGAAAATCTTCAGTGTGTTCCTCACTAAAAACAAAGAAAAATTAAAAGCTGCACTCGTCAAAAAACAACTCAAACAACTGAAAATGTTTACCAGACAAAGTCCCTCCCCTGACTTGGATCTATTGCAAAGAGATGGTTTAACACCTGCCTGTATGCTCAAACACCTTGGATAAAGTCATATTTTCACTGATATCGTGGTTGAATTCATGATACCGAAAGGCCCTCTGTTTACAAAATACTTGTCCCTTCACTCTCTTTGGTTTTGCCTGACAATTGTATTTACAAAAATGACTCAATTTCTATGCTACATTGTCAGCGTAACAGATTTTCTAACCCTGTACATGTGTAATGTACATAATGCAAAAATACAACGAATAAAGTTGGCAACAAAGGACTGTCGCAGAGCAGGGGGAAGAAGAATTTAATGTGCGCTTTGTTAGAAGACTCAGACAGGCTATAAATAGTCATCTGAAAAACTCTACTGAAAAATTGAGGTAGACTCACCGTCCTGTCTCCTTAGTTGTCATGACAACGTGGACAAGAATGACAATACTGAGACAGGGAGGGGATGCTGCTGCTTCTCTATATACAGATGCCTCCGAAATAGACAATAAAGGAGCAATGCCAGAGATGCAGCTGATGTGATCTGAGAATTTTAACGTTGAACAGAAGAAAAAAAACCTTCAGTGCTGCAGTGACCAGACACAGGTCTAGGGAGGCGATGTGTGGGTGGACCGATAAGACAAGGTTTTCCCAGGGCCAAGAGATTGAGCGGAGGTCGTCTGGAAGGTTCTTAGAATGCCGCATGATGACAGGAGAACAGGCCAGATGTTTGTGTCGGCACTAATCAATAAATTACTGCTGCATGCGCAATTTATAGGACACCCATAACTTAATTTGCACTGAATTAATCAGTGATGAGAACTGCAGTTCGTATGCTATAATCAGATAATGTGCATGAAGAAGGGCTGCAAGATTTAGAACAAAATATCAAATTGCTTTTATTGTAACTGATATGGCAACTGCAATATTTGTCATATTGGAGGGAATTATGACTTTTACAATCATTATGGTGAGATTGTTGTGGGAATCTGTACCAAACAAAGGCGTTTTCTTAAGTCTGTAGAACATGTTTAGGCAGGATGCCAATATCTACTTTAAAAATGGTATTTTGACTCACATTTAACCTTATAGACAAATATTGCACCTTCCTGCGATTTGAAAATTTGCAGTAGGGTCGTATTGGGATTTTGAATGAATTTCGACTAATTGTGCAGCACTAGCAAGAAGAGTAATCTTATTTTTAAGGAGGCAAGCTTTTATTTTGAAGAAATTAATCCAGTTGCCTCCCCCGGCAGAGCAACAAGAGCAGCTGAAATTCTAAGCAGAACTCTCTGTTGTCTCCATTTCTACTAAAATACACTAAATTGTTAATACCTCTCATGACCTCTTTCCGCACGCTACTTCCTGATCCATGCTCTGACATCCAGCCAATCCGCTGTCCCCATGGCAGCTGTGTCGTCACTGTTGTTATGGCGACGCTAGCACTGCTGCATTTGCCAATACTCATTCAGTCTCCATCTCCACGTGCCCTCCCTCCCTCCCTACCTCCCTCCCCCCCTCCCTCACTCCCTCTCCCCCTCCCTCCCTCCCTCCCTCTCCCCCTCCCTCCCTCCCTACCTCCCTCTCCCCCTCCCTCCCTCTTCCCCTCCCTCCCTCCCTCCCTCTCTCCCTCCCTCCCTCTCCCCCTCCCTCCCTCCCTTCCTCCCTCTCCTCCTCCCTCTCCCCCTCCCTCCCTCCCTCCCTCTCCCTCTCCCTCTCTCTTGTCCTGGGTGTTTATAAAGCTTATCCCTACATGGCCCTGCAGTTTCAGAGCAGCTGCTGAGAGGCAGACGCTATAAACACCTGGGTGAGCGTCTTTGTCAACACCGCCCGTCAAAGCACATACACAGTGTCGTAATATAAACACTATTGTTCCCATCTGCAGTCCCGTGTGAGGGGCGATGGTATTGCAAGACAAAAACATGCCCTCCAGTCAGTTTTTCAGGAACTTGGCAATAAAGAAGCCGATAGTGTCCCTGTCTGCTCTGCAGTGTAGGGGGGCGGCCGCTGTCTCCGCCTGGTCCCAGATCAGCTCGGGACTGAACCTCTGGAGGAGGCTCAGCTGCTCCGCTGTTAGCCCGGCTCCAAGCATACCTTCAGCACCGACGTGAGGCTCCTGGAAACAAAAAGCGTGCTAAGGTGAGGTTTACTTACGTCTGTCCATGTTTTTTTTTTGTTTTTGTTTTTGTTATTTATACCTGTGGCTGAAGTGTGAGGCAGGGGAAGGTGTTGAGGGCCCAGGCTACCTGCTCCTCATTCTCAGCTAGAGTCACCGTGCAGGTGCTGTACACAAGAACCCCGCCTTTCTTCAACAACCGCACCGCCTGCAATCACAACACAAATACATGAAGAGCGTTTATCTCAGCAGTTCTAATCAATTTTTTAAAATAACAGTGGAACACAGTGTGCCAATGAGAAATATGTCGCCCAGGGAGAAATATAACCCGACTGCAGCTATTATCACCTTTAACAAACTTTACAGTGAGTTTTAGATCATTGTTTTGGTTTTCTGTGCTTTAATCTTTTTTAGGCCAAGCTATAAAATCCTACTTTGGTATACGCCCGCTGCTCAGCACCAAACAGCAAATACAATGGAGAATTTGGTGGTGGTAGAAACCAAAATTGGAGCGAAATGGATTAAAATACTGCTCTGTAACAGCTGGCTGTTAATTTGTCGAAGTTAAAAGGTGGTGTATGTCAACGTGAACAACTGATTTCCACTGCCGCCTCGTAGCCTAAAATAAATCAGTCATTGCAGGTTTAACTTCTAAAGCAAATATGCTTTGCTTTCAAAAAGCTGTCTTTTTTCAGCTTACATTCTTAATAACCTTGAGAAAATGCTGCTGGACAGGAAAATGGGATAAATAACGTCCTCTGCATTGGAGTCTAATCTCACTGTGGTAATCCATCTAGGAGCCATACCTAAAACGAAAAATCCACAATAAAAGGTTGTACACTTGATGTATGCACATTTTTATGAAACATGTCTAAAGGTAGACGTAGAAATACTCTCTGGAGTTGCTTTTCTTGACTCTTTAAAAATAGCACCCAACACCAGATCGAGTGTGAAATCATAACAAAACATTGTAGTGTGTAAATCAAAATGATCTGTATCATGTTTATATCTTTGTCACAGCTTTGGGTAGACCTAAAAGGAAAATCATGGAGGAAAAACCTTCCTAAATATCAATTTTGTATTTCTGGAGGCGTACAGCAGTGCAATAACTACCCAATACTGCCCTCTACTGGACACAATGAGATACTATCAATGTGATAGGAAAAAAAATAAAAAACTGGTGCTTTATCTGTGTGCGGTGAAAACCTACAGCGTGGAATAACTTGCGCTGCAGTGGCTGGTAGGAACAGATCTCCTTGAGGCTCCAGGTGCTGGCCATGTTGGGTCGCTGTCCCAGTCCGCTACAGGGAGCGTCCAGCAGAACCCGGTCAAAACTCTCAGGAGGGAAGGGAGGTCCTGGAATACAGTCAGTAAAATACACAGAGTCCTGTAGTCATGGATTGAAAGATATTAATAGTAGAAACCTCTGTGTGTTTGTGTGTGAGTGTGTGTGTGTGTGTGTGTGTGTGTGTGTGTTTGTGTGTGTGTGTGTGTGTGTGTGTACCTTCAGCTTCCTGTGACGGGTCACTGCTCACAGCCTGAGTGCTGTTAAAGCAATGGGCTTTGATCGAACGCAAATGCAACATTTGGGCGTTTTGACAAATTTTATCGATCTTATTTCGGATCCTGTCCAGAGCCACAACCTCGCCCTTTGTGAGACGGAAAGAGAGACAGAAATTCAGCTATACAAGATACTGATTTCTTTAGTTGGGTAAAAGTATTAATACAACGATGTAAAAGTGCAGCACTCAATCAAGTAGAAGTACAGACGTAGTATTAGCTAAATGTAATATCAAAGGTTATACAAGTAAAAGGGCCAATTTCACTAGTTTTGTTAAATAGTAGTATTACTGACACTGATGCATTAATGTGTGAGCAGCCTTTTTGTTGATTTGAAATACTTTGAAATGTTGTAAAGTTTGTTTCTTCAAAAACCTCAATTGTGTTCAAAAATACATTTTTAACCAGTTCATGTCCTACCTGATCGCCCATGAGGGCGGCGATGTGACAGGTCTTCCCTCCCGGTGCAGCACACATATCCAAGATCCTTTCTCCAGGACGAGGCCCGAGCACGTGTCCCACCACTACAGAAGGGAGGTTCTGCACAACATTATATCACTTTAGTTTTCCATGACAACAAAAAATGAAAAAGCATCGGTCCATTCTGCATATCCAAATGTATATGCTACCCAATCCATCACTCTGACATGTAGATAAAAAAGCACGTATAAATACTCTATGGCACATTCTACTACATAAAAATACCTGTAGGAATGCCAGGCCGGGCAATACACCATCAAAGGAAGGGCTGTGATAAAGTGGCTCCACCATCCGTACACCAATCCCTCTAAAATAACAGAAAACAGCGACTGGATTATTTTGCTCTCACCATGACTTACTTCAGGAGCACCTGTTCAATCACTTCCTCATTTTGTGTTTTCTGATTGGTAAACTCACTAGTATACAACCAGTCAATACATCATCCTTCTCGTATCACTCTGAAGCTAAAAACTAATAAACACCAGAAGAAAATGCCGACCTGAACTACACATTGACCAGTTATTTCGCATCATTTGTATTTGAGTCCTATATTTATCTAAAGAAAGAAAATATAAGTCTACTTACTTGGCAAGTTCATCCGTGCGGAAGATTCTGGAGCGGTTCATTTCAGCGACTCCATTTCCCACAAATGCTCTCTTTCCCTGGAAGCTGGTAGATCCTCGGGTGCACTTCCCCTCCAAGTCAGAGAAGACGGACACCACATCTCCTTCCTTCATGTCTGGAAACAGAGCCACACATTTCATGTTAGATTAACACTATCAACAAAGGAAAAGCAATATGATGTTGAACTAAAAACTAAATTAGACAACAGCAACTATGTATATTGATTTACTTCAACCAACATTTTTTTTTCAACAACTTTTGAGTCTTACATTTAGGGCTGGCGACGATCCCTGGGGCGAAGACATGAGCACCTCTCAGCACAGCGTTGCCGCACTGTGCGCCAACCACCACCTCTGAGCTGAGCTGCTTCACGGCTCTGCAAACCAGAGAGAGAGAGGGAAGTCACTACAGATACACCCATCCACTTCTGTTTCACTTCAGATCC